>OV815297.1:29332845-30070509 GCA_929108145.2 Limnephilus rhombicus | reverse complement strand
CTAACAATGTCTTTCTCGCAAAAATAAAGTTGGTTGTTTTCAGGTGGGAAAAAATATAACAAGCAGTAATTGTTGAATGAAACACTAGTATATATTGAATTATTTGGCGGGTATTTGATAAGCCCCCATAGC
The DNA here is from genome assembly GCA_929108145.2 of Limnephilus rhombicus. Taxonomy (NCBI): domain Eukaryota; kingdom Metazoa; phylum Arthropoda; class Insecta; order Trichoptera; family Limnephilidae; genus Limnephilus; species Limnephilus rhombicus. The sequence goes on along the minus strand of OV815297.1, from coordinate 30,070,377 downwards.
TCAGTGGTCAGAGCATTCGACCGGCAATCGGAAGGACACGGGTTCAAGTCCCGTTGGCGGCAAGTATCTTTTCTCGGAAGATTTTTCAATGTAAATGAGTGTTTCAGGCTGACAATTATTGCTTGTAATAATTATAAATTTAATCACTGTTTCAAAGACATTAAAAAAACGTGGAATGAAATTAATAAAACTTTAGGAAGGAAAGATAAATCCGGTTGTGATGAAGTCATATCAAAATATTTCTTAAAATCCAAATCGAAAGATGCAGTGGCAGAAAATTTTGCAGACTTTTTTAATGAGGGGGTAAATAATTTATTACATGTATGTGATGTCCGAGCGTCAGCATACACGCCGGAATATTTAAATCACACAATGTATCTACCACGAGCAAATACAAAGCAAATCGAATTAATTATCGGAGGTATGAAAAATTCCAAGACACCAGGCATAGATTTAATTCGTATGTATTATTTGAAAAAACATGTTAAATTACTTAGTCCTTTAATCGCCCACTTAATTAACAGAATAATTGATACGGGCCATATTCCCGATGAACTAAAATATAGTATTGTAAGGCCAATCTTTAAAAATGGAAATCACTCTTTAATAAACAATTACAGGCCGATTTCCTTACTTCCTGCATTAGAAAAAATATTAGAAAAATATATATCAATAAATTTAGATAAATACTTAAATAATATGAGTATTATTGATGAATGCCAGTATGGCTTTCAAAAAAATAAAAGTTGCGATAAATTGCTCGAAAAATTTTCTAATGATATAAATTCACAACTAAACTGTAAAAAACATGTATTGGTTCGATTTATTGATTTCTCAAAAGCTTTTGACACACTTAGCCATATACAAATAATTAAAGTACTTGAATTTATAGGTATCCGGGGTAAACTCCTCTTATTCTTTAAAAACTATTTGACAAATAGAAAAATGAGTGTGAAGATTTTAAATATAATTAGTAAATCAAGATACATCAAATCAGGAGTACCGCAAGGGTCAATTCTAGGTCCAAAATTATATATTATATATGTAATTGCTATGTGAAAGATTTTCAAAAAAGCTCGTCGATTCATTTTTGCTGATGATACTGCTCTTGTTGTATCAAATGAAAATCCTGAAATAGCTATACAAGAATTACAAAGAGATTTTAACGAGCTTCTCAAATGGGCTCATGATGTAGGATTAATTATTAATGTAAAAAAAAACAAATGCATGTACATAAAATCACCAAGTTTGAAAATGTGGAATGTTCCTAAAATAACCACTCATAGCTTTGACTGTATACATACAGGAATTATTAATGTTTGTGACTGTGAAAAAATAGATTTCACAAATGAATATACTTATCTGGGAATAATTGTTGATAATAATTTTAAGTGGGATAAACAAGTGGCTAAAATTTGTAACCAGCTCGATCCTTAGCTAGTAACTTTTACAAATTAAAATTTATTTTGCCTCATTGTACTCTTAAACTCATATATTTTTCTATGGTAGAATCTATCCTTAGATATGGTATTCGAACTTGGGGACATGCAAGCACTACTTACATTAAATATATTAAAAATTTACACACTGCCATAGTAAAAAAATTGTCACAACAAATATTTACAAACAGAGACATAACTTAAAACTACTGTATGGCTCAGAGAGCTTACTTACAATAAAAGGTCTCCACTGGCTCACTACTATTATGGATAATATGGGGGAAAGCCCTTACAAATACCTACTTGTACACAAACATACCACAAGATTTAGAGAAGGAAAGGGCCTAAAAACTCCTCGAATATTAAATAAATATGGAAGCCGTACTCTTGAATATCTAATACCAGTGATTTTCAATAAAATCAATAAAAACATACAATTTGAAAAAAATGAGAGACTATGTCCTAAAATGATAAAACTATGGTTAATGAGCGAAAACTCCATGTATCTTTGAATATCTTAATATAACTCCCTACATATCTTGTTATTAGGCAGGTATATTGAAATATCTTATATATTTATGGTTGTAAGTTAAAATTATCTAATATTACTATGTGATCCATTCTAATGTTTCCTTAAAACTATAAATGTATTTACAAATATTTTCTTAGATATTATATTAAGAATGTTTAAATTGTTAGAACCTGCAGACAAGCTGCCATATGACAGCTTTGTGGGTCTACTCAAATTTTTTTGTACAAAATGTATTCTGTAATTACATAAATAAATAAAAAAAGCACTCATTACACCAATCCACAAAAGCGGGGACTAAAATATCATCACCAACTCCCAATTGTCAGCAAGATCATGGGAAACATACATAGTTCTTGATTAGTTTTTCCAGCGGTACAAACAATCATATAATATTTAAATCATAATGCTTTATGATCTAAAAATAGCCAGTAGCACGCATGATATTCTTAATTTGTTTGTAGATCTTTTTCAAAGTGTATATGAAGGCGAAATATCTTTATAACAACGTACCATCATACGTATATCCAAGCACAATACATTCACAGAACTACCTCATTACATCGGGAATCATGCTTAAATAAAATAATTTCCCTTGACCCCAACAAATCTGCAGGCCCAGATAACATCCAACCAATACTTCTCAAACAATGCGCATCTGCAATATCAGGTCGACTCACCACACTATTTAACCACTTACTTTCTTCAGGACATTTTCCAACCCGTTGGAAATCTAGTTATATTACACCGATTCTCAAAAAAGGTGATGACACAGACATTGAAAACTACCGTCCAATCTGCATACAATCGGCGCTCCCGAAATTTTTTTAATTCCTTGTTCTCGATTTAATTTATCCGTCAATATTTAAAGTTATAGATAAAAACCAACACGGATTCATTTCTGGTAAGTCAACTGCTACTAACCTGCTACTTTACTATAACTACATTACAGAATCTTTTACAAAAAAAAACAAGTTGACAGTATTTACACAGATTTTTCAAAAGCTTTCGACAAAGTATCACATAAATTATTACTTAGAAAACTTTATGCAATGGGACTGAGAGGCAAGTTGTTGGATTGGTTCTCAAGTTACTTGTCTGACAGAATCTTATTTGTCAAAATTAAACACTCTAAATGTAAGTTATTTTATGCAACTAGTGGTCTACCGCAAGGGAGTCATCTCGGACCCACCTTTTTTCTCATATTCATAAATGATATCGTAAGTTGTTTCGATGATGTAGAAGTTCTGCTTTTTGCCGATGACATCAAATTATATAAAGAAATATCTAATATAAGTGACTGCCTAATCCTACAGTCAAACATTGACAAATTACACAATTGGTGTGTTGCAAACAACTTATTCCTCAATATCGATAAATGTAAGACACTAACATTTTGTAGAACAAAGACCCTGTTATCTTTCAAATACACAATTAATAACAAAATCTTAGAAAAAGTCAAAGAAATCAGGGATCTTGGAGTTATATTTGACACCCAATTAAATTTTTTAAATCACATACAAGAAATAACCAACAAAGGCATGAAGGCACTAAGATTTATTATCAGAACCATCAAAGACTTTGATTCACTAGAAGTTATAAAAATTGTATATTTGTCACTAGTACGCAGCTTGCTGGAATACAATTCCATAGTTTGGTCCCCATATTATCAAATTCATATAAAAAATATTGAACGAGTGCAGCACAAATTTTTACGATTTATTAACTTCAAGTTACATATACCTATTCATCACATTAACTATACATTCTTACTAAATACACTTAAATTGCATTCCCTAGAAAACAAGAGAAAAATAATTGACCTAACTTTTTGTTTAAAATTATTCACTCCGAATTAGACTGTTGTGAACTCCTGCATCTCATTGACTTTAAGGTACCATCTCGAGTGACAAGGCAAAACATAGTATTCGGCAACAATCATTCTGGAACCAACAACTACCTCACACATGCACCTATTCCACGATTTCATACACTAGCAAACAAATTCACCTCAAGTATCGATGTATTTAATACAAAGTTACCATTATTTAAGAAACACTTGAACGATATTTTTATGTAGTATATTTTGATATTTGGGGAGAATCACATAGCATATTTTTATTTATTTATCTACAATATAAACCTGTTGCCGTTTTCTTTTCTTTTTTATGTAAGTACTGTGACATTTGATTTGAGTTGTCAAGAATTGTTTTTATGTAAATTTTGTAAATACACAATGTATACTATTTTATGCCATCTGCAACTTTAAAAACTTTCTCTTGTTTTGTAATGCATTATTTTTACCAAAATGTATCTTTATACCTTCCATTCATGTGATGTTTACTTTTTTAAGTTCATCTTTTTTATTGTTCAACTTTATTTCTGTATTATAAACTTATATGTAAAAGCCTATCAGGGCGTTAAAAAATTAATAAATAAAAAAATAACTCGCTAGGTGGCGTCGAGACAAATTATGTCTGCATTTATTGGGGAAATACTTAAACTTGTTAAATATTAATTATTATTTTTTAATTTATAAACTAACGTTTAGACAAGATTTTTATGCATAGCACAAAGGGTAACAATTATTACAAGCAATAATTGTCAGCCTGAAACACTCATTTACATTGAAAAATCTTCCGAGAAAAGATACTTGCCGCCAACGGGTCTTGAACCCGTGTCCTTCCGATTGCCGGTCGAATGCTCTGACCACTGAGCTATGGGGGCTTATCAAATACCCGCCAAATAATTCAATATATACTAGTGTTTCATTCAACAATTACTGCTTGTTATATTTTTTCCCACCTGAAAACAACCAACTTTATTTTTGCGAGAAAGACATTGTTAGTGTTAAATCCCTCGCTAGGTGGCGTCGAGACAAATTATGTCTGCATTTATTGGGGAAATACTTAAACTTGTTAAATATTAATTATTATTTTTTAATTTATAAACTAACGTTTAGACAAGATTTTTATGCATAGCACAAAGGGTAACAATTATTACAAGCAATAATTGTCAGCCTGAAACACTCATTTACATTGAAAAATCTTCCGAGAAAAGATACTTGCCGCCAACGGGACTTGAACCCGTGTCCTTCCGATTGCCGGTCGAAAATTCATTCGACATAAATGCAGACATAATTTGTCTCGACGCCACCTAGCGAGGGATTTAACACTAACAATGTCTTTCTCGCAAAAATAAAGTTGGTTGTTTTCAGGTGGGAAAAAATATAACAAGCAGTAATTGTTGAATGAAACACTAATATATATTGAATTATTTGGCGGGTATTTGATAAGCCCCCATAGCTCAGTGGTCAGAGCATTCGACCGGCAATCGGAAGGACACGGGTTCAAGTCCCGTTGGCGGCAAGTATCTTTTCTCGGAAGATTTTTCAATGTAAATGAGTGTTTCAGGCTGACAATTATTGCTTGTAATAATTGTTACCCTTTGTGCTATGCATAAAAATCTTGTCTAAACGTTAGTTTATAAATTAAAAAAATAATAATAAACACTTGAACGATATTTTTATGTAGTATATTTTGATATTTGGGGAGAATCACATAGCATATTTTTATTTATTTATCTACAATATAAACCTGTTGCCGTTTTCTTTTCTTTTTTATGTAAGTACTGTGACATTTGATTTGAGTTTTCAAGAATTGTTTTTATGTAAATTTTGTAAATACACAATGTATACTATTTTATGCCATCTGCAACTTTAAAAACTTTCTCTTGTTTTGTAATGCATTATTTTTACCAAAATGTATCTTTATACCTTCCATTCATGTGATGTTTACTTTTTTAAGTTCATCTTTTTTATTGTTCAACTTTATCTCTGTATTGTAAACTTATATGTAAAAGCCTATCAGGGCGTTGAAAAATTAATAAATAAAAAAGTAAATAATAATAGAATGCCAACATTCTTATAAATACTAACCAGGAATTATTAGATTCCTGGTCAAATAAAATTATTCATGCAAAACACTTCAATTATCTCAACCAAACGTATGTTGACAAACTTTAATCAAACAAATGGTTGAGTATTGGAGAGTTGAACGCAGAAATAGAAGGATTTATGCTTGCCATTCAAGATAGAGTCATTAATACTAAAAATTATAGGAAGCATATAATCAAAGATATAAATCAAATTGATGATTTATGTAGAAAATGTTTGACTTTTCCGGAAACTATAGAACATATTATATCGGGATGTTCTATATTAGCGCCGTCCGAGTATACATTTAGGCATAATCAGGTTTTAAAAATAATCCACCAAAGTTTGCTAACTAAACATAACTTGATTGACTGCCGTAATATAGTACCATATTATGAATATGAACCAAATTCATTTTTAGAAAATGAATTTTATAAAATATATTATAATAAAACTATACTAACAGACAGAACAATTAGTCATAATAGACCTGATATAGTTTTACATGACAAAATTTAAAAAATAACTTATATCATTGATTTAGCTATTCCAAATTCCTGTAATATTAAAAAAACTGTTTCTGAAAAAATTAGAAAATACACAGATTTAGGAAATGAGATTAAAAGAATTTGGAATTCTCGGACTATAAAAATATTACCATTTGTTATTTCGGCTACTGGCATTATACCTAGGTGTCTGATTCAAAATTTAGGCGTATTAGATTTGTCAAAGAATTTATATATAAAAATGCAAAAATCGGTAATTTTGTAGGATTACAAAATATTTTTAAAAAATTTATATTGAGGGATCAGTAGGATTTATAGGTTCAATTAGGAATTCCACAGAGCCGAACCCTCTGATATGAAAATATCTGGAGTCGGTGAATTATTTTCCCATCTGGTCTCTGGTAGGTTGGCATGTTGTTCTTGTATTGTTTTGTAATTATAATACTTATATAGTGCAATTGCATAACGTGGATTGACCAGATGATCATTTGGGAAGTGTGTGAAAGGGTTTAGTTTTTCCCGTGGGGAAAATTAAACCCGGACATTTCAATCTGGTGCGTAAAAATTGTCTATTTGCGCCATTTCGGTTCACCTTAAGGGTTCATGGATTGTAATCCAATACGAAAACCTAATGGCCAACTTCGGATTGGTCAAAACTATTAACGATGTGACACGAGAAGCAGTTTTGTCAAACTATATAACGGCTACTTGTCTAGACCATATCTATATAAGGGAGAGAGAGACCATAGAAATCAGTTCGTGCGTATGTGAAACAATAATAGCTGACCATTGGGTTTAGTTTTTCCCGTGATAATAATAGCTGACAAAGGGTTTAGTTTTTCCCGTGAGGAAAATTAAACCCGGACATTTAAATCTGGTGCGTAAAAATTGTCTATTTGCGCCATTTCGGTTCACCTTATGGGTTCATCTGTGGTTAAGTTGATGACAAACCGCTTAGAAGGAAAAGACCCGAAGATATCGATCCAGTGATTAGTATATTTACGCGCGGCCTGGAGAAGACGTCTCCGCGGCACTCTGAATCACAGCATTTTGAAACGATGAATTGAAAAAAAACTTTAAATAAATACGATTTCCTTGTTTCATGTTTGTAAAATCTACAGGGTTGACCGAACGCAAAATTTCATGTTCATTTAATATTTTTATAATTTCGAATACTTTTTTATTGTAAATTATTGTTATGTGAATACCGCACAACTGTCCCAACTGTTCCAATTTCTTTTTTAAATTTTTGTTTTGTAAATTATTGCTATTACTCTACCGGACAAGAGTTACAACTGCTCCAAAACAATTAAAAAAAAATTATTAAAATTATTGTTATGTGAATACCGCACAAGAGTCCAACAGCTCCCAAGGGATGGAGGTTGAAGAAAAGTTAGGATGAGGTGGAGTTGGTGGGGTGGCTGAGGGGGGGGGGGGGGGGGAGGGTAAAGGGGGGGGGGGAAAGGAGGCGGGGTGAAGGGGGGTTAGAAGGAGGGAATTAGAGGGGGTAGATGAGGGGCGGGCGGAGGGGGGGGGGGGAGGTTGGGAGGGGTGGGAGGGTAGACCTTTTTATATTAATTTTTCGTATTACAAACATAACAAACACCAACCATTTATTAGATAACCAACACGTCTGCCATTGGTCATCCCAAGTGGTTCGCAACGTTTGCGATCAAGCAGTCGATCAAGCGATCAAGAGGTGACTAGCAGGGGTTCCTAGGTTCATGGGGTGAGGTTTGTTCAGGTCTTGGCGGCGGATTCATCTGCCCACCAGCCGCATGGGAGGTCTGATCTGGAGAAAGTGGTTGAGGGAGTCCCTTTGACTTCTCCAATAGCTTACCCTCTCGGAACATCGCCTTGCACCGCAGTGGGAGGGATGGATTCATATATCTGCTCTGATGGACACGCTGACCCCCAGATTTCTACCCATCCCTAATACCCCTTTCCTTCTCAGAAGGTCCTCTCCTCCCTTTCCCTAAAACGACTCTCCACACAGCATCCCCAAAGAAGAGATAGGCAGCGTGTCGAGCGATTGTAAAAAAACGGTCTCTCCCGATCCGGCCTTTCATGTATTTGGTGGGCAGACGCAACCGCCGCGCCGCCGAGATCCTGACAAACCTCGCCCCATAAATCCGGGCTCCACCTGCTAAGTCACTTGGGGTGACCTATGGCAGAGGTGTTGATAATCCAATACATGGTTCCCGGGGCGGCGGTATCCATCCCCGCCTTCCAAATTACTGATACTGCCTATTGACGGCCGGCGTGGTCAAGGGGTAAGGCTCTTAACTCGCAAGCCGAAGGTCGTGGGATCGAATCCCGGTGTGGGCAAATAAATTTTATTTGACTAATTTGGGTTATTTCACAATTACTTAATTTAAAAATAATATATTGCGTCACGTTCCAGAGTGGAAGGTATGCCGAAATGACTCATTTTTGGTGAACTAAGCACACCATTAATTTTTACAACTTGGGGACGTTTGAAAAGGTAGCTTTTTATCCATTCTAGAGCTGAACCATTTAATCCGATGTTTCTTAATTTACTTATAAGTTTGTCATGTGATATACTGTCAAATGCTTTTTTGAGATCTATAAAAATTCCCAGGCATTTAAATGATTTATCTAATGAACTATGTACAAGGCTACTTAATTTTGCAATTGCATCTTGTGTGCTTCTACCTTCCATAAAACCAAACTGGTTTTCATTAATTATATCGTTGCATTTTATAAATTGGCTCATTCTTTTTTTAACTAGTTTTTCAAAAATTTTTGCTATATTTGAGATTACTGATATGGGACGGTAATTGTTTACTTCTTCTGGATTACCTGACTTAAATATTGGGGTAATAGTAGTTTGTTTATAAATTGATGGAAATACTCCGCTTTGGAAACTTGTATTTATTATATGCATTAATGGCTTAGAAATTTGATTATTTATGTTTTTTAAAATATCAACCGTGACTGCATCAAAGCCCGGAGCAGATCCTCCTTTCATATCGGTTATGATAGAAACTATTTCGTCCTCTGCGGTGACTTCAAATGTTGTCATCTTATTTTTAGCATTTATATTACAGTCTGGAGATGTTATAATATTTGTATCAATGTGAATGAGATTGGCGAGATTTTTCCCAACATTTGCAACGAAAGTGTTAAATATATTTGCAGCTTTTGAGGGGTTTTCTTTACAACATGTTTTTGAGTTATCATGATTAATAGCATTGATTTCGTTATTATTGTTCTTTTTCTTGTCAATTATTTCATTTACAACCGTCCATACTCTTTTACTATCATTTTCAGCTAGATCCAACTTCCGTTTATAGTAACTTTCTTTAGTATGTTTTATGATATATGTAAGTTTATTTTTATATGCTCTAAAGTGATTAAGTAAGTTTTTATTATTAGGTTGTTGAGTTGTTAATTTATAAAGAGCTTGCTTACGTCGTACAGATACTATTAATCCATGAGTAATCCATGGTTTTATAGGTTTGAAGTTAGACAGTTTGTATTTGGGAATTATATTTTTTGACGAGTCATTTATGTATTTAGATATTTTTTCTTCAAATATCTTACAGCAGATATTGACATCATTACATTGTAATAATTCGATCCAATTTTCTGATTGAAATTTGTTTTTTAATGTATCCATATTAAGTACTTTTTTGGAAGATTTTGTTTGTTTAAATGATGGCAATATTGGATTGCTGGTTTTGTGGTTAAAAATACAAGAATAATGATCAGTGATAGTTGTGTGAATGACAGCTGCTGTTATATTTTGGATATCCGGTATATTTGTAAAAATATGATCTAAGCATGAAGGTCGTTGACCTCGAATGTCTCTAGTGTACGAATTTATGCACGATAAATAATTGAGTTCTGCTAACATGTTGAGATATTATTATTGGAATATAAAAATTGAATAACGAATGATTAAACAAAATGGCAGAATAGCCCGCAAGGCCCATCAAGCAGTGCATTAAATTAATAAACAGTTGCGCCATTGTTACTTACACAGTCATCCCCACTGCTGGTAGTGCTGGTGGCACACAGGTGACTGTCCGTTACTCCGCTCGCTGCGCCATCACTGCCAGGAGGGAACTTTCTGCGGCACTCTTCTTGGGAGAGGAGGGTCGCTGGGTACTGTAGCAATATATACACAAGAACAAAAACAACTAATTACTATCGGTGTTATGAATTTATTCTCGTAATTTAGACATACAAAGTCGAAAAATTACATTCAGAAAAAAAAGGTCTTAAAATATAAATCAGTAGTAATAGTAGCTAATTATTTTTGTAGATATACCAAATACTTGTATATTATATTATTATATATTGCGAATACCACACATTAGTACCAATTTAATAATAATACGTTATTATCAAGTTCTGCAAGTATTTTTGTTACAGCTGTTTCGACGTACAGATCATTTTCAAACTGTGATTCATCCACTTTCAGACTTTCACTTTCCACTCCTGTGTGGAGTTAATCGCCGGAGAGACGCCGCGTTACATCTGTACCTGGTACTAAACTTGTAATATTTTCTTTAAAATAATAAACAGAAGGTTCAGTCGTATTTCTATTTCTAGTGAATTAATGTAAATTTGAAGAAAAAATAAGTGGATGATTTGGATGTGGGAGGTGAGGGAGGCAACGGAGGAGGGTGGGTACGTTTAGAAAGTTTTAGGGTCTTGTAATCACCGCAACTTAATACCTACAAACCGTTCTTGCATATATATACAAAATAAATAACTTTAAATATATTATAGCGCTTATGAGACAAATCCACTGACACAATTTTTAATATTTTTTTAGTTACTTTTTAATTTTATGTCCGGGTTAAATCTTCCCCATAGGTAAAACTAAACCCTTTCACACACTGTAGTACATCTAAAAGCTTCCGGCTTTTAGACATAGATGGCAATACTAAGAACTGTCCTTAGACTCCGCTAGATAGCAGGTAGCTTCGTACCAGTGATAAGCAACAGAGGGTCCAGCAGCTCAGGGAGACTGTTCAGTAGAAATCTCATATCAGATTCCATTTAGCCAGTTCCTAGATAGGTTGACTTGACTTGATCATCAGGAGTACGAGTCTAATTCTACCAGCTTAGAAATACGCAACTTGAAAGGATGTACTTCAAGAGTAGTTTGATGAGAGTTTGGTTAGGTTCTGATTATGGGATCGAACTCTTCAATTCTTAGGAGCAAATTAACGATACTCGGCCGAATCTTTTATAGCTTATCCGGACCTTTGAGTCACCTACCGTAACGTCGTTATGGTCAAGTAATGTCTGTCTCATATGAGCAGCACGTTTAGTAGGTCTACCCATATTCAGATAAATTAGTTAGTGTACTTCAGATTCACTAAAAATCAAAAAATAAAAATTAACAAAACAAAAAAACGACGCAAGGTACCCTGCCCGGTGTGGTCATTTGACAGCTCCCCTCCCGCCGCGGCCCCGCTCTTGTCTCTCGCCTCGTCAAATCGCGCGTGCGACACAAGCACATCTTACATATAACTATGTATGTAGTTACAAACCTACCTTGACTGACACCGACTCCAAAATTAACAATCGTTCCTACATATTGAAGAGTAGAAAAAGTAAGTTGATTATTAAGTAGTTGTAGAAGAATACGAAATTATATTTTTACTTTTTAGTGCATTTTTAATGTCGTTTTTTTTTGTTTTGTTAATAAAATTTTTATTATTTATGCATTAAACCGCTAACTCGTTAATACGGAATATTTTTTATTCAAAATGTTGTATTTAGATTTATTATCACGAAAAGTGAGTATTTAAGTCAGGGGAGACCAAAAAACATGCAAAAAAATATGAATTCAACATTTTAATTTTGTTTAAATTAATTCACTTACGCGATTACAAATTCTTCGCCATATTCTATTTATATCAACAACTTATATGTTCATAGACAATCAATCCTTCACATTTTCCAAGGTACCAATAGCTAGAATATTAAAAAAGATTGCCGTAGCGAAAAAATTGATTCTCAAATATTTTAGGAAGGTACACCAACTAGTTATTGTGGAGGTTTTATGTTCTGAAAAAGCAAAATATTTACTCGAGTAAATGTACTATATAAGAATTAAAATGCATGTATATTATATAAATATATAATAAAAACGGCATTTTATTATATATTTATATAATATAACGAACGGTTATAAAGGGGCACTTTCTTTTGAATCACAAACCATGTTACACAAACCTAGCGTAGCCGCTAAACTACTTGAAAACTGGGATGTTTTTCTTGCCTTGACGCGAGTAGGAGTTATAAAGGGGCACTTTCTTTTGTATCACAAACCATGTTACACAAACCTAGCGTAGCCGCTAAACTACTTGAAAACTGGGATGTTTTTCTTGCCTTGACGCGAGTAGGAGTTATAAAGGGGCACTTTCTTTTGTATCACAAACCATGTTACACAAACCTAGCGTAGCCGCTAAACTACTTGAAAACTGAGATGTTTTTCTTGCCTTGACGCGAGAAGGCGTTATAAAGGGGCACTTTCTTTTGTATCACAAACCATGTTACACAAACCTAGCGTAGCCGCTAAACTACTTGAAAACTGGGTTGTTTTTCTTGCCTTGACGCGAGCAGGCGGTATAAAGGGGGCACTTTCTTTTGTATCATAAACCATATCACATAAAAATAATAATAATAATTTTAGTAATTTGTATATTTAAGTTTACAAATTTCTAATTGATAATAATATTTCATATTCACTATATTTTTTCAAGTTTTATGTAGCTCCTACAACACATCTTGAACTTTCCAATTGGTGTGGACTTTAAAGTTTCTGGTAGTGTGTTATACAATTCCATTCCCTTGTACAGTAGACTGTTCTGCGTATTCGCTTTGTCCTTTTTTTGTAGCCTAATTTCCTTGCACGTCCTTGTGTTATATCTGTGAATGTCTTTATTGTATAAAATTTTATTTGAGAAGTATTTTGGTAACGTGTTGTTCAATATTTTGTTGATAAATACCATCGTGTTCAAGGTCAGCATCTGTTTCACGGTCAACCAATTAAGTTCCTTTAACATTTTAATAATTTTTGAAAATCTGTTTCGTCGAAGAATTATTCTCATTGCCCTGTTTTGGAGAATTTGTAACTTATTTTGTTCTCTTTCGTTACATAGGAAAAGTATACTTGAGCAGTAGTTGAAGTGTGGAGCAATAATTGAATTGTATATGGTGATTGCAGTTTTTCTGGAAATTTTTGGCCGAATTCTTCCAAAAAAAGATATCTTTTTGCCAATTTTCTTTTGGGTGTATTCAGCATGTCTATTGAAGTTTAGTTTGGAATCTAATATAACTCCTAAGTATTTCATTTCAGTAACATTTTCAATAATTTCACCATCAATTTTAATTTTGTTTTCACTGGATGTCTTCTTGTATCCAATCACCATACATTTTGTTTTTTTTTTGTATTTAATTTAAGCTTATTTATTTTTAGCCATCTTGATACATCATTAGTTCATTATTTAAAATGTGTATTAGTTCTTCATAGTTATCTCCAATTACGTATATAAGTGTATCATCGGCAAATAGTCGTACTTTGCATTTTGAAAATATTTTCACCATGTCATTAATATAGAGTATGAACAATAGAGGTCCAAGGACCGATCCCTGTGGTACTCCTAACTTATTTTCCATTGGTTTTGAAAATTGATTATTAATTTTTGTTACCTGCTTTCTGTCTCTCAAATACTCTTGTATTAATTTAATGGCTACAGATGAGAAACCAATTTCTTTAAGCTTTCTTATTAGTATGTCTCGATCTATAGTTTCGAATGCCCTTTGAAAGTCCAAAAATATTGCTAAGATAAATTTATTATTATTCATTCCTTCCTTCCATTCTTCGACAATTACGTTTAATGCTGTTTCAAATGAGTTATTAGATCTGAACCCTGATTGCTCTTGGTATAAAATATCGTGTTTATCTAGATATTGTAAAATTTGTTCTTTTATTATAACTTCAAGAATCTGCTCATATTTTGGTAAGGTGTTGATTGATCGAAATTCTTCACATTTTCTTGTATTTTTAACCTTTGGAACCGGTATAATAGTAGATAGTTTCGATGACTGTGGAAATTTTCCTTCTTCAATCGTCTCATTGATAATATTTAATAGAGTAGATCCAATTACTGGAAAAGCATCTCTTATTTTACTAATAGTTAATCCATCTGAACTATTCTTTGATTTTGTTTAAAATGTTAAATAAATATTCTGCATTTATTTTTCTGAAGACCAATGATTCTTTGTTTGGGTCAATATTATCATTTGTGGGGTTAACAGCAATGTTGGGTATTAATTTGTTAATTTGAATGATACTTTCAATAAAATATTTATTAAAGTTATTAGACATGTTTTCTTCGTTTATCTCTTTTGGAAAGTTTACAATTTTTATGTCGTCTTTGTTTTCGCCATGTAGTAATTCTTTTATGCTTATCCAAATTTTTTTGGCATCCCCCTTCTTCTGAGTTTATTTTATTTTTTATGTACTCATTATGCGTTCTTTTTATGTCTTTGGAGTATTTGTTTCTCGCTTTTTTGTAGTTATCCCAATCCGTAATACTATTAGTAAGGCATGCTCTTTTGTAAAATGCATCTCTATCGTGCTGCATTGTACGTAGTTCGCTTGTGTACCATTGATTATTGTTTCTTTTATGTATCTTCTGTTCTGGAACAACTTTACCAATCGATTTTTTTTAAGTTTAATATCATCTGGTCAGCTTTTTGGTTATATTCCATTCCAATTAATAGTCTCTAAGGATTGAATGAAAATTTCCTTATTGTATTTTTTGTAATTTTTAAATGTTGTTATTTGTGTTTCTTTACTGGAGTTGCATTTTTCTCTGTCATTTATTAGAATTTGAATGTTGTTATGGTCGGTAATTTTAGGATTATCTAGTACATTAATATTTAAGTTGAATTTATTTGGGATTACCAGATCAATCGTCCTTTTTGACATATTTGTAATTCGTGTAAAATCTTTGACTAATTGTTTAATCCCTGCAGTTTGTATAATAGATTTCAGTTTTTTTGTGTATATGTCTGCATTTGCTTTAACATTTATATTAAAATCTCCAGCTATAACGTTTATATTTTCATCTTGTAAATTTTCCATGCACCATCTATGAAAATATGTTAAAAAGTCGCACTTGCTTGTGTTTGGTGATCTATAAATTACAGTATATACACCTTTCTTGGTTCCTGATTTAATGGTGATGGCTAAGATCCAACAATGTTTTTCAAATTGATTGTTCGATATTATTTCATATAGAATTTTATTGCTTAAGAGAATCATCACTCCTCCTGTATGTTGACTATGTGAGTCGCAACGGATGGTATTATAATGTTCAAATCTAATTTCACTATCTTGAATATCCTCAGTAACATGTGTTTCACTCATCATAAGCATTAAAGGTTTCTTCTCCTCTAAAAGTATTTTTACCTCTTCGTAATGTGCCATGATGCTTTGTATATTCAGGTACATAATTTCATCTTTCTCGTAACTTTTTTTTATAAAAAAGAGATTCTGCTCATTTTTGCTTCTAGTTTTCTTTTATAAATTGGGCATTCCTTGCTCATGGATGAGTGACCACTATTTAGTTTCAGTCCTAATGTATTGCTAGTCATTATACAATTGATGCACTGAATATCCTCATCGGTGCAATCTTTAACATCATGA
This sequence comes from Limnephilus rhombicus, assembly GCA_929108145.2. Classification (NCBI taxonomy): domain Eukaryota; kingdom Metazoa; phylum Arthropoda; class Insecta; order Trichoptera; family Limnephilidae; genus Limnephilus; species Limnephilus rhombicus. The sequence goes on along the minus strand of OV815297.1, from coordinate 30,054,266 downwards.
TGTTTTGCGCATTTTGAACAAGATTTTAGGTTTCTGCAATCTATAGCCTTGTGATTAAACCCATTACATTTAAAACATCTCATGATATTTAAATTATCAAACACCCTGCATCTGTCCCATTCGATATTTATTTTTTCTTCCTTTAACATCCTGTGGTATGTCTTTCCGTCAACGTCAGCATATATGGTGTAGCTTGTTTGATTTCGTAGATTTTTTGTTTCTTTTACAAATGTTACTTTTATTTTTGAGTGCTGTTCAAAAATAAACTCATTTTGACATTTAATTTTCCTTTCCATTTCTTCAAAAGAATATTTTTCGGTTAAGCCTATAATTTTGACAGATAGACACAAAGATATACACACAAGAATATAAAGATAGACACATTTTTCAGACAGACACAAACTTATACCAACATAACAAAATGACATTTGAAAATGGACGGTCTCGTTTCACAGAATGAAAGCTAATTTTGATTTTACGTAATCGAAATTTAGAATGAAATATTTTCCACTTCCCCCAATGCAAATAGTTGTCTTTTAATGTAATTAAGGTGAATCAAAAGATTTTTTCAAAAATAGTGCGTATTAACCATTGCCAGCGATCTCAAAAATTTACCGTATTTTAGCTCAACCAGTGAGTAGGTAGGTACTGTACGTCATTAATTCCCGGCTAGGAAAATATAACTAGTTGAATCAAGAATATACAAGAATTTATTTTATGATGTTGGTACTTTCGGCAAATGTCACATTTGATTGTCTATTATCTATTTGTTAAAAAAGGAATATTCCGTATTATCTGTGCATCAAACTTCGACAACACGAACGTTCCGTATTATCCGTGAGGTGGACTAACTGCATATTTACCAAAATTTAAAAGTGAATAAAGACGCGAGTCCAATTTTTATCAATGCTAGGCCGGTCCCATTCTCAAAAGGAAAAATTGAGACAGAATTAAAGGCAATGGTGAAAGACTGGATAATTTCTCCGATTACTAGTAGCGAGTTTGCTTTCCTGAGATACTACCAGCAGTTAAGAGAAACGGAGACATTTGGGGTTGCGAGAATTTCAAGCGTAGTCTCAATTTGATTACAAATTTAGAAAAATATTTGTTACCCAAGATAGAAGAGGTCATTCATAAGATAAGTTCAGGTACATTTTTTGTGAAACTGGACTCGAAAGAAGCCTATTGTCAGTTAGAATTGGATAATCTCTGTAAAAAATTTACACGCATTAAATTTGGGATTATTTCAATTTAATAAATTGGTATTTGATTTTAAATCGGCACCGGCAATTTTTGCAAGAACAATTGTGAGTTGTTTGCAAGGATTAAAAGGCGAGGCATTTTATTTAGATGACATTATAATTTCACGCATCAACGAGCGGGAAGAAGTGTTGTTGATGGTTCCTGAGGCCGCCTCCTAAAATGGCGGGTATGGATACCGCCTCCTACCACGTACGCTCTTCTTTATATAAATAAAAAGATAATGAATTTTTGTTAGAATAACTCTTAATTATAATAACATTTTCAGATTATTCCTTTTTATTATTCTTCGTCAACAATAATTAAGATCTGAATAGCCAGGTTTTCCTACCTTCCTCGTCCCCATCTCCTTCTCTTTTTCACTACCTTCAGCCTCACAACATACCCCAATTGGGAATGCAATAGACTCACTGTCTCCAGACGGGAGCAGCTGGGAATCTTGTGAGGTATTCACATAAAATTCTTACACACCTATAAGATATACACACTATAACTATATACACTATGTGTTTGATATCTATGTATACCCGTGTTTGATATAATAATAATAATAATGATTTATTGTCTTCATTTCTTAATAAATAGAGATAATGATATCCTCACTGTGATCTCCCGTGCTGAGGATTTCATTTACATTTTATAATTTAATTATAAGAATAAAATGAATTCGACATAACATATCATGTAGTATTTTTTTTAATAATTATAAAGTAAATAAGATAGTGTTTTTTTATAATTCAGTTCATTAGATTCGGTTTTAGTCTGTATTTGATTTCAGTATATTTTCTATTTCTGATCTCCCTATATTTAGTATCCAGCTTTTTATTTAAAATTTAAATGTTATAATGTTGAGGTTTTTGAGTGAGAGTGGTATTTTATTGTAGAGTTTAATGCCATAATATAAGAAGCTTTTTTGCCTAAATGTTGTGTTAGCAGTTACTTATTGGATATGTTTTTGACCATGAGATCTAGTGTTTCTAATGTACGTGTCAGTTGTTATTTCTTGGGTTTTGTACTTATGAATGTAAATGAGTATAGTTTTAGAATATAGTTGTTTAATTGACATTATGTTTAGATTGTTGAAGATTTCGTCAGTGCTAGTTCTTACAGGAACTTTCAGTATAATTTTCATTATGGCTTTTTGAGTTTTAATTAGTGGATTTAGTATGTTTTTATTTGCACTGCCCCATCCGATAATACCGTATTCTAACAGTGATTGGCAGAGGGCCATGAAAATGGCATTAAGTCTTTTTTAATGAGGACATTCCTAATAGATTTGAAAAAATAACTTAGTTTTTTAATTTTATTATTTAAATAGGTAATGTGTTCGGTCTATTTTAAGTTTCGGTCAATTTTTAGACCCAGATACGTTATATGGTCAACGTTTTCTAATGAGGGACAATTACAATTCTCATTTAAGTGATGCGGGCTATGAATTTTCAAGTTCAGGTTTTCTTCAGAGTTTTTCTTATTTTTTATTTTGAAAGTAATGAATTTGGTTTTATTAGCATTAAGTGTAAGTGAATAGTAGTCTAGCCATTTTTTAATCCTATTAAGTGTGTCTTCTGCTTTCTTAAATTTTTCTGTCCAATTATTCCCATTTATTAGGAGAACAGTATCATCCGCAAAACTGATGATTTCTCCTTCACATTCTATGTGGCATAGGTCATTAATGTAAATAAGGAACAGAATCGGACCCAGAATACTTCCTCGGGGCACCCCAACTTTGACATCAATACACTCACTGGTTATATTGTTAAGTTTCACAGTTTGCTTTCTATTTCCCATGTAACTTAAAAAAATATCAGTTCATTATCAGTAATCCCTATGTTCTCTAGTTTTTCAAAAAGATGTGTGTGATTTATTGTGTCGAAGGCTTAAGAAAGGTCGAGAAATATGCCAATGCATTTTTTATGTGAGTCTAGAGAATTTTTAATATATTCAATTACTAAGGCTATGGCGTTTGATGTTCCTAGATTTTTCTGAAACCAAATTGTTTTGGTGATAATAGTTTATTTGATTCTAGGTAGTCGACGAGTTGAGTTTTAACTGTTATTTCTAAGATTTTAGATAATGTGTTTAGAATTGTGATTGGTCTGTTGTTATTGATATCTTTACGATTTCCTGATTTAAAGATTGGTGTAATAGTCCCTATTTTGAGTTGAGATGGAAATCTGCTTTCCGTGATAGATTTGTTTATTAGAAAGAGTATCGGTTCTGTAATTTCGTCTTGTAAGAATTTTATTGTTTTCATTGTGATTTCATCACTACCAGATGAAGATGTTGGTTTGAATTTAGATAACATTAGTGATAGGTCTTGTTTAGTGATTTGTTTTAGAGCAAATTTAATCCTTTGTGGATTTACGTGTTTGTTTAAGTGTTGAGGTTTGGTTATTTTGTTGGCTAAATTCGAGCCTATGTTTGCAAAAAAGTTGTTAGTGTAGTAAATTAATTTATTTACGTTTTTGTTGAGCGAGAGTGTACCGTTATCTGTGTTGATTTCTTCCAATTGGTTTGTTTTGTTTTGATATGTGTAGGTGATTTCTTTAATTATTTGCCAGATAAGTTTTGGATTATTATTGGATTGATCTATTTTAGATCTGTAGTAATTTTGTTTAGTCGATTTAGTAAGATTGGAGCAGATGTTTCTATAGTTTTTGTAAAATAGTTTTAGGGAAAGGTCATAAGGATTGTTTTTTACTTGCTGATGGAGCTTGTCTCTTTTCCTTATACATTTTAGTAGGCCAGGTGTGATCCAAGCTTTTTTGATAATTTTATTGTGTGAAAACGTGTAAGTTTTTATTGAAGTGTGGTTTTGTATTTTTAATTGCAAGTGTTCAATAAATATTTTCCAAGCAACTTCTAGATCTTTAGCTTTATATAATGACTCCCAGGTTTCAGTTTGTAGTGATTTTTTTAGTTTTATGTAGTCTATAACATGTCTATTCCACGTTAAATTTTGAGTCGATGGTCGATTTTTCTTTGCATGAATGTTAAGAATTAAAGTGTAGTGATCAGTGATGGTGGATTGATGTATGATTGTGGAGTATTTTTTATTTGTTTTTGTCATTATGTGGTCAATGCAGGTTTGTGAGGGGATTGATTAATTCATTTTGTGATCAACTCTTGTTGGTTCCCTTATTGCGGCAGACATCCCGTGGGAGAGGAGGAGTAATTGGTACTCCTGTGTTTGTGGATGTTGCCGTCCAGTATCCAGTATATTAATGTTGATGTCCCCAATAATGAACAGGTTTCTGATGTTTCGTTCTTGAAGTAGTATGGAGTCTAGTGATCCAAGAAATGGTGATAAATTTGTAGATGAAGTCGATCTGTAGATTGCGAAGATGCATATATCTGGATTGAGTTTTATTTTCAAGTGTTTAAAGTATATAAAATATCAATATAAAGTAAGTTAAATATTCAATTGACATAAAATTAAAAAAGAGCGGAAGGATGTGAAACTACAAAAATATCTGTTTGTAACATACACTAAAAATGCATTCGGACGCCAAAATAATTAATTCAGTACGGACGTGAAACTTCAATAGAACAATTAGCAATATACAGAAGACGTAAAAATTAAATTAGAGTGAAAGGATGTTAAACTTATATTGAAAGAAACCTACAGTACACAAAGAATATACACCCGGACGTGAGTATGTACGTGACGCAAGAAGTGTATTTATTTATTTTATTTATTTATTGCTTCTTCACAATTTATGTACATATATTTTTAGCATGTAATTATTAACCCCACTAGGGTTCGCCTGTATCGGGGTTAATAATTTCATAATTTAATAAAAATAACACACGCAAATATCGGTCATGCAAAACAGTTAAGTAAAAGCAAAATAATAAAATTTAAAAATAAAATGATAAACAGAGAAAATAATAAGTGATAAAAATATATGAATTGATAACAATCAACAATAGATAAAATTTAAAAAAATATATGTCCTTAGATTTTTTTTTTTAAATATGTGTAAAAAATAAAAAGTGAAACAAAACAATGATTTATAAGCGATTACATTAGAGCGAATCTTTCTTATGCAATATTAAAGTGACTATCAAATAATTATGAAATAAATATGAAAGAAACCGTTTTGATCACAACATTATTGTTTTCATTCCATTTAAGTGACCGTTTTCATTAAAATATGATTGTATTTTATAGTGTGGGTGACACCTTAGAAATGCCATCCGTGTGATCTTTTAGTTTTGACAAAGTTATGGGGTACGATAACCCATATATATTTATTTATTTATTGTTTCTTTACCTTTTTAATTTAGTTGTTATTGTTTAAATTGAAATTTTGAACTTCATTTTGACTTGAGATTAACAATTTTATAGAGTACACAAAATAATGTGTTGAAAGACAATATTGTTACAATAATATTTCTCACGGAATGGGCCTTGTCTAGTATATGTCTAGTAAATTTCGTTGTCTAGTATATGTCTGAGTTCTTTAAAGATATAGGTAAGTCTCCTTGTATTATTTACCAACATATTAACATGATCGTTCCATCTTAAAAATTATCTATTTTTACGCCAAGGTATTTGATGCTGACTACATTTTCTAAAGGGTTGCAGTTACAGGTTTGCAAACAATTGTGTATTATTAAATTATGAGTGGCGGAAGGTTGACTTTTACTTGAAATGCTAAAAGTGATATATGTATTTGGTTTTTTGTATGTTCAAAGTTAAAATACTATTATTTAACCAACTATTTACCACTCTTAAACCTGTATTACATTTGTTGAATGTTTCATCCCAAGTTTTACCCTCAAACATTAAGGTAGTATCATCTGCAAAACTAACGATGTTACCAGGAATATTCAGATTACATAAATCATTTATATATATTAGAAACAATATTGGCCCAAGCACACTACCTTGCGGGACTCCAAAGGAGATTGTTTTACCATTGCTTAATATTTTATTTATCTCTAATTGCTGCGTTCTATCACTAAGATAAGATCTGAACCAACCCATTGCTGTACTATCAATGCCTAGAGATGATAATTTTTTAAGCAGCAATTCATGGGAAACTGTATCAAATACTTTTGATAAGTCCAAAAACACCGCTAAAGCTTTGTTGCCATAATCCAGCGCGCTTATAACTTTGGTCAGTACCTTCAATACAGCATCACTTGTACCTTTATTATCTCTGAAACCGAATTGATTGTCGGAGAGTATTTTGTGCTTTTCTAAGAATGAAACTAATCTTGACATTACCAATCTCTCTATTACTTTTGAGAGAGTATTGAGCAAGGATATGGGTCGATAATTGTTAACATCTAGCTGATCTCCACCTTTGAAAAGAGGTATAACCTTAGCAATCTTACAATGAGAGGGAAACACGCCATTTTTAAAACTAATGTAAACAATATGTGATATGGGAATAGCCAATACAGAAACGTTTTGTTTATACACCATTGTACTTAAGCCATCAATACCACAGGAAAAAGACATTTTTAATTCATTTATCACTTGTGTAACTTCATAAATGTTAGTAGATTTAAATTCAAATGTGTCTCCTGTTACTTGAGTACTAGGTATAAAATTGTTTACAAGACACATTTCGGTAGTTTTGTTTGCGCTGCACAAATTTTTGGCGAATCTAGGACCAATATCGCTGAAGAAGTTATTTACGTGATTGGTTATTATATTTGGATTCTCCTCCATTGAGATAATTTTGTTATTGATTTTTAATTTTTTTATAGACAATTGTTCCTTTCGTATATTAACAGCCTCCTTTATAATCTTCCACTGTTGTTTGGTATTTCCATTGACGTTATCCAATTTTCTTCTGTAATATGCTTGTTTTGTATATTTTATAATTTTTGTACACCAGTTTCTATATCTTTTGTAATAGTTCAGCAATTGAATATTATTTAACTCTTCTCGACATTTGTAGTGAAATTTGTCACGGGTTCTGAGGCATTTAATAATTCCATCATTTATCCAAGGTTTTAAGTACTTCATGTTATGTTTTTCACTTTGTACAGACGAACAATTTTTCACGTGCATTTTTAAACACTTTATAAAATTTTCAGCAGCTGAATTAACATCTTGAGATGATATGACTGACTGCCATGATTCCTCCTTTAATCTGTCCTTCAAAAGATTGTTATCTATGACGGTTTTGATTTTCACATTATCCTTTGCTTTTTTCTTTAGTGTAAAGCTCATAAATCTCAGCAATATCACATCATGATCTGTTATGCCAGTAGTGAAGACAGCTCCTTGTGGTTCGAATTTAGATTTCACCATAATGTGATCGATGCAGGTTGAACTGGTAGAAGAAACTCTTGGTTGAACTGGTAGAAGAAACTCTTAAATAGTAAGTCTCTTTTGTCAGATAAAACTATGTTAGTTTTATTTGATCCGTCAAAACCATTGTGTCTTACAGTCGATTCTAGTGCATACGGTGTCGGTTGTGTCTTAAGTCATGTCGTAAAGAATCAAGAATTTCCTATAGCTTTTGAGTCTGCAACATTAAATTCAGCTCAAAGAAATTATAGCCAATTGCACAAGGAAGCCCTTGCTATTATTTTTGGAATTAAGAAATTTCACAAATATTTAATTGGTCGTCATTTTGCGATATATACTGATCATGCTCCATTGTTGTCTTTATTTGCTGAAAACAAAAAAGTCCCCGTTTTAGCAGCTTCACGTCTTATAAGATGGTCTATAATATTGTCTGCATACAATTATAAATTGGAATATAAAAAAGGATTGAAAATTCCTCAAGCAGATGTAATGTCACGTTTGCCAAGTAAACAACAATTCAAATCTCAGCAATATCACATCATGATCGGTTATGCCAGTAGTGAAGACAGCTCCTTGTGGTTCGAATTTAGATTCCACCATAATGTGATCGATGCAGGTTGAACTGGTAGAAGAAACTCTTGTAGGTGAATTTATGATTGGTTTCAAACCATGAAAAGCCATAAGTGAGAGGTATTTCTGAGTTTTCATATCGCTCAAATCCAAAGTATTAATATTTATATCCCCACATAAAATGATTTCCTTATTTTGGATAGATGTACAGTCAAGCAGTTCGCTCAGTGATTCAAGGAAACAATCTGTTTGATCCTGGGGCGGAGATCTATACACAGCTATTACACACATATGTATGAAAGTACAATAAACATCAAATCCTGCTTTATTTTCAGTATTAAAAAATAATGATATTTAGCGATAATTGTGAGCAGTATATAACGCAATATTTACAAAAAAAAACTGAAAAAAATAACTAAAAGTGATGGACGTCCAAAGATGGATTTACGCATGGACGCAGTGTAGTGAGACCTATATATACAATATGACACACAGTGCTCAGTACTAATAATTGGTGTCATTCATTCACTTCACACCTCACAAATCTTATTTGAGTACCTCATACAAACTTATTCTAAAATGTTGTCCTACCCAACACTTATCGCAAGCTTCATATATCATTCAGAAAATAGCTCGGAGTGGACAGGAAATGTTATAATATTGGACCAATGATGGTAAATTCACCTTTCTACCCCAGAAGTCCCACTCAGAGAGTGCCAGTCCTCCCACAGAGTCCTGGATCGTGTGCAGACAGACAGGCCGATAGTTCTTACTGAAGGGGACCCTGAAACCACCATAGAGGTACACAATCATTCATTATTTTATTAAATTAATATAGGTAGTTAGGTAGGTCATAACTGCCCGAAGCCATTTTATTTATTTCTATATATTACAGTTTTTACCTATATATTTTGAAAACATTTTTACATATTACAACATATTATGTTGGGTGTAAGATAGGTTTGAGAAGGTGAAACTGTTGGTTGGTAATATTGTATGTTTTGTGAACATCTCACTAGGAGAACCTGTTCTGAGTTGTTTACGTGTTTATGATTAAGTATGGCAAGTACAAGTACTTATGTGTTGTATTACAAAGTTAGTTTTTTCTTCTTTTTTACATTTTAATGGTTATTGTACATTAATTAGAAAAAAAAAAAAATAAAAAAAAAAAAATAAAAAATATATATATATATATATATATATATATATATATATATATATATATATATATATATATATATATATATATATATATATATATATATATATATATATATATATATATGTATACCCTCAAAACATGTAAACATTCACAGCAATTTTATTTAAAAACCTACCGTAAGCAGTGGTAGCTAAAAGGATTCGAAGTGAAAGGACGCCAAATCTGTAGCGGAATGTATATATATATATATATATATATATCATTGGTTGGTATATTCTTCAAAAACATGTTTATTTATTTTACACTTTTTATAGTTTGGTTATACATAGATTAAAATATTAATTTTTAATCCAGGCTGTTATATGTTTTTTGTGAATGTAGATGTATTTATGTGATGTACTTTTGACCGGTCAGTGGTTGAGTGGGCATCGCGTTTGGGTTCCACCCAGGCGTTCCCTGTTCAATTCCTCGGCTGGCTAAGTCCTCCATCATTAAAAAGTTTGGTTGCGTAATACTGAAAGTGTATTTGTTCGTGTGTGGTTTTTTTTTTTTTTTTTTACAGTGAATACCGCACAAGAATCTCAACTGCTCCCGTCTGGAGCCAGTGAGACTATGGCATCCCCAATTGGGGTATGTTGTGAGGCTGAAGGTAGTGGGGAGGGGAAGGAGGTGGGAAAGAGGAAGGTTGGGAAGTACCTGGCTATTCAGATCTGATTACCAAACACGGCTAAAGCCATTTTCAAGCAACGTTTCAATTCTGAATGGTGGTCTTACACCAGGGCGATACTAATAGTATCTTCCACTCTGGAACATGCCGCAAATATACTATATATTATTTTAAATGAATTAATTGTGAAATAACACAAATTAATCAAATAAAATTTATTTGCGCATGCCGGGTTCGAACCCGCGACCTCCGGATTGTGAGGCAAGAGTCTTACCCACTGGACTACTACTAATGTGTTATCGGTATGTTCACTGTTATATTTGTTGAGGATCTGGTTTTTATTATGGTTTTTGGTTGAATTGGAATATGGAGTTTGTTTTGAGGAGGTTTAGTAGAGCAGATTTAGAAGAGGATTGGACCAATCTGAAAGATACACTGCTGGCAGTGGCGGAATCAGGCATTGGAAATAGACCAAGGCAGGCTAGAAATCCCTGGTTCGATGAGGAGGGTACACAAGAGCGTAGGAACGTCTGCAAGAAAAATGATTAAAAAAAAATTATGTATAGAAAGAAGAACAAGAGCAAAAAGATAAGCCGACGAACAAGCACGAAGAGATGCTAACCATTTGATTAAAAGAAAGAAGAGATTGTATTTTAACAAATTATTGTTGAAAATGGAAAATAACTTAGTAAATAACAATCTACGTGAGACATATAAAGGCAATGTATTTAAAAATGGCTTCAAACCCAACACATCTCTTTGCAGAGACAGTAATGGAGACATAACAGGAGATAAGGAAAAGATCAAGACTAGGTGGAAAGAATATTTCTAACAGCTCTTAAATCCCAATAACAACCTGACAGTCGAACCAACTCACATTCCGGACGAGCTAAATAGCGATAAAACAACGAGCGCGCCATCAATAGCAGAAATAAGGGCTGCCCCAAAGAAACTGAAAAACAATAAAACTCCGGGAGGAGGTAATATCCCTGCAGAGCTTTATAAATATGGAAACGAACAACTGAAGAACCTACTACACAATCTTATTGTAAAAATATAGACCGCCGAAAGAGTACCAGAAGAATGGCAAACTAGCATAATATGCCCCATACATAAAAAGGGAGACAAATCGAAGTGTGAAAATCACAGAGGAATATCATACATATAACAGATTTATGTAAGGAAAATATATGGTTCTTAAAAATAATTACAAATAAAGTAATTTCTTGTTAATGAATCTACCCAATTTAAAAGAGAAAACATTTCTCGTGTTTAAATTGGGAAAATATATACAAATATATATATACATAATATATCAACTATTTGTGGGCTTCAAACAGGCGTAGGCGTATGACAGTATAGATAGGGAGAAAATATATGAAATACTCCTAAATTTTGGAATACCGCCCAAAATAGTAAAGCTCGTAAAAGCCCCAATGGTCGTCTTACGGTGTCGAGTAAGGATAGGAGGTAAAACAACGGAGGATTTTAACGTCTTCCAGATGATGACTTAGCACCCACCCTTTTAAATATTGTACTGGAGCACGTCGTGAGGAAGACAATGATCAGTACCGACTCAAACATCTGCTATAGAAGCGATCAAATAGTTGGCTACGCGGACGATCCTGACATTGTCGGAAGATCCCTACAGGCTATAAGAGAAGTGTTTGACCCTTTGGAGACTGCGGAAAGAGAGGTGGGTTTGCAAATCAATGACAATAAAACAAAAATCACGATCCAAACCAGAATCCCCTCACCGCAGAATAAAAGATTAAGTGAAATTTAAAGACAATTATAATTTTGAAATGGTCGAAGAGTTTACCTACCTGGGCTCCATCATAACGCAGGTTCAAATCCCGAATCGTCCATAGGAAAACCTGAAATAACCTTACATAAAACAATTATCAGAACGGTCTTGGCCCATGGATGTGAGGCGGGAACACTGACAGCAAAGTCAGCGGAACAGCTGGATATCTTCAAAAGAAAGGCACTTCGAAGAATTGTAGGAGCAGTGCGAGAGGGAGAGGCATGGAGAATCCGCCACAATAATGAGCTCTATGATATTTACCAAGCTCCCAGACTATCTATCCATTTAAGGCTCCAAAGATTAAGATGGGCCGGATATGTGCACCGAATGCCAAGCACATGAGTACCGAAGAAGGTTCTGACAGGACACCCGGGAGGTAAATAAAAGGCGGGCAGACCTAGACTGAGATGAGAGGATGATGTTAGGAAGGATGCAAGAGGATTACTCCATGTCGCAGATTGGAAGACGACGGCCGAGGACAGAGGGCGGTGGAGGCTTATTTTGAAGGAGGCCAAGGGCAAAATGGGCTGTAGCGCCATTGAAGAAGAAGAAGAAGAAATAGAGTAGATTTGGCATAAATTTGTTTTATTCACATGACTTCTAATGTTTTGTATATTTCGCTTGAATCTGTGTAGATTGGTACTTGCACGATGAGTTTAATTATTGATTTTTTATCTTTTGAATTGGATCAATTGCTATATTTGTAGATCTTCCATAAGCCAGTATTTCATATGAGGCAACGGAGCAAGCATATTCCATATAGACAAAGTGCAAAATATATGGATCTGAGTATCGTTAGGGGGTAAATGTTTTTTTTTATGGATTTTATTAGGTGTATCGTTTTAATTTATTAGTGATGAAAGCTATGTGGTCAGTCTAACGTAATTGTGTGTCGATAATAACCCCTAGATATTTTGTTTCTTTTACCCTTTCTATATGCTCGCATTGGTATTTGGATGGAGTTTGTTCACAGTCATGCAGAAACAGGTATATGTTTGATGGAGGTTGACCTCTTTGTGTAATACTATGTGTGATGTATTTTATTTTGACTATATTAACGGTAAGAGTATTACTGTTTAGCCATTTTTTGACATTTTAAAAACTTTTTTCCGCTATTATGAATACAACTTTCCATGTGGCTGCTTGACAGAGAAGAACTGTATCGTCAGCGAAGGTCACGATTTTACCTTCAATTTCAATATCGCACAGTTTGTTTATGAAGTTGAGGAATAATAATAAAGGGCCAAGTACACTCCCCTGTGGGACTCCGTACGAAATTAAAAGTGGTTCACTTATCTTGTTATCAATTTTAACTTGTTGCGTTCGGTCAGACATGAAGCTTTTAATTAAGCCGATTAATATTTTCATTGCTGATGTTAGTGGCAGTGTTCAATGTTTTGAGGTGTATGAGCCATGACTATCTACTTTTTATACTCCATATATGCTTCGGAAACGTGTTGTTACACCCTGTATAGGCTTATGTAATATTTATCAACCAAAAAAGCGAAAATCGAGTTTTGAACCTGTGAGCTCTACCACGAAGGTCATTAAAATTAATATATAAATTGACAATAAACATACTTTTGAATGTAGCTATAACTTTTTGGTTATCCGTTATAAATAAATGAAACAATATTTGTTTGTTCGAAACACTTACATATTTTACTAACGCCTACCATGTTTGCCTGTGGAAGGAACGATCATTCCGAAACCGGTCAGCGTTAATAAAATATATAAGTGGTTCTTACAAAAATATATTGTTTCTATCCATTATAGATAAATGAAGCGATGTTACTTTGTTTGAACCACTTGTCACTAACTAACTAACCATCACGCCGTTTCCCCGCAAGGGTTGGCAGAGAGGACGGATCGCCAAACAACTCGGTCTTGGTACACACTCTTTGCCTCACTCACATTCATTCATCGTCTCATATTCACCACTTGCATATTTGTGTAAATTATTTTGTAACTGTTAAATCAGTATAGGTTTGCCCTGAAGAAGGAACGGTCGTTCCGAAACCGGTCAGCTTTACACAAATATACAAGTGGTTCAAACAAAGTAATATTGTTTCATTTATATATTGTTTCATTTATGAGAATAAGTAATTTATTATTATTTGATGCTTACGGCCTGTCCATCTCCACAAGAACTATATCATTAGTGCCTATAGTTTGGTTTCCCCCGGGGATGTACTGGGGGTGGGTCACTGACCTGCGTGGGGTGAAAACCACCTCTGGAGGGGGGGTGATATTCCTAACAGGCAACCTGCAACCAATCAAAATTCAATGAATAGAATTATTAACATTTTTTGGAATTAGTAACCATATGATAATAATTTGCCTTTTGCAAAAACATTGTTGAATTTTCAATAAGAAATTATAATCGAACAGGGAACCCAAACGCGATGCCCACTCAACCACTGACCGGTCAAAAGTACATCACATAAATACATCTACATTCACAAAAACATATCACAGCCTGGATTAAAAAATAATATTTTAATCCCTTTCGCACGTCTGCGCATGCGCCCTCAATTAATTTTCCACTAACCGCCGGAATTCGAGCGGTTACATTACCATCAAATTTGACCTGACATTTCAATTGACGAACGGTGAAACAACCCAAATTTCGTTGATTGACGATTCATTTGCGATTTAACGGTTCATCAGACGTGATTTTTTCCGAAACAACTGGCCCTTACTAGTATCATTTCAAATATTCGTTTCCAGAGAAGTTGATAATATTGTGTAGGGCTGCCACAATTTTAAAATACACATAATATTTATGAAAATATCTGTTATTTTCTCAATGTATTACGTTAGATTACCTTTAAAGTGTAATGTACACTTGAGGTGACCGTTCACAAAACAAAGCTATATTATTTATTATAACGGAACTACTATTATCATTGTTTCTCTTTAATTTTTCTCATCAATTTGGGAGACGGGACGGGATGGGTACTGCCGCGCCGCCCCGGAAAACATTTTTTGGATAACGAACACCCCTGCCGTAGGTCACCCAAGTGGTTTGCTATGTTTGGTGCCTTAACAGGGGTTCCCGGTTTATGGGATGAGGTATCAATTTGGAAGGCGACCATTGCCGCCCGGCAACATTCATTGGATAACAGAGGTGCCCGGATTCATGGGGTGAGGCTTATCTATTTATTAGGTACTACTTTTTTTTTTTAAAGAAAAGAGTCATAATTCGTATTCCCGGTTTACGAATAACCTGACAATTTGAAAATCTCCTACCAGCATCATAATAAGCGGAAGATGTTGCATGAGCATTGAAAGAGGAATTGAACCCGCGACATCTTGACCCGACCCATTTTTCAATTTTCAACTAAGTAAAGTGCACATTTTAATCATATTTGTTTAAAGTCCAGTCAATTTTTAATTTGGGAGGAGGGAATGGGTACCGCCACCCCGGGAACCTTTATTAGATAACCAATACCTCTGCCATAGGTCACCCAAGTGGTTCGCTACGTTTGGTGATTTAGCAGGGGTGCCCGGGTTCATGGAGTGAGGTTTGTCCAGGTCTTGGAGGCGGATGACCAGGACAAACCGAACCCGAGATTCCTACCCACCCCTTAAACCCTTTTCCTTCCCAGAACTTTCCTCTCCTTCCTTTCCTTAAAAAAACCCTCCACACAGCATCATAGGTGAGCATAAAGATGACATAGGCCCTGAGGGAAATTATGTTCCTCAGGGCCTCCTGTGTGGAGCTCATGTAAAAAAAAATTAATGGTCCAAAAGGAGGTGTAGAGTGCACCTAAGCGTTTCCTTCAGAAACTTGGTCAGGATGCTTAGGGTGTGAACATACTAAAAGTCCTGACGTCTAGGTGGTGAGCTAGGGGAGGGAGGGGGGGGGGGGAGAAGGATCCAATTTTTGGATTAACGCTTATATCTCGGAAACGGTGCATTTCAGAGGATTTTTTTTAGAATAAGTGAAAGCTCATAAAATTATCTACAACTTTTATTCTAATTTTCGAAATCCCAGCCGTCTTTGACTTACACGCTCCACAAATGTAGATATTTTCGAATAAAATCATTTTACCTCACATTTTTCATCAAACTTTCCTTCATATCGTCTAAAATATTTATCAAAGAAAGAAATTGGTTTGAAAGAAGTTGTAAATAATTTAATTCCCTTTTAGATAATATGTATACATTTGCAAACTAATCTTCAACCAGTAAATATTTACAGGAATTTTAAGTTTTTTAGTAAATGTCGTCATTTTTTATCTTATTACTGACACACCACTTTTGTTTGTAACAGATTGTGGGACTTGGATTTCATTTATTATTTCATCATTTAGTTCCAAAAACAATTAGTTTAATGAATCTTCACCAACTTGAACAGCATCTTAGCAAGTTATTGTGGCGTCTCGGACGACTCCACTCCACAAAAATTGACATTATTTCACTGGTTTGTGGGAAGGGAGGATGTGCATCAAACCACTGACTGAGTTTGGCACAACCTGTTTTTGCATACATGCACCTTTTCGCTCTTTATTTATATCCGGGGGTAAAGTGCACAAACTTCGGGGGGTAATTCTGCACGACATTACACTTAAAAAAAGATACGAAACTTTTTTCAAAACGTTCTAAGGTAGTTACGGGTAAAAAAGTTTTGTTGTTTGTATGAAAAAAATAATATTCTTCTGTGGAAAAATAATTTTGTATATGGAAAAAATTGAATTTAGAAAAAAGTTATTTGTCTTTTTTACATTCACCATCATGTACCTCCCGAAGTTTATGTAGAAATTTATGAAGTGGCAGCCCTAAAAGCTACGAGCGTAGAGGATGGGCGGGTGGGCGAGTGCACATCAGCAAACTACAGCTTTGCTAGGACTAGTTAACCGATGGAATCTAAATTATTAAACATTTATAAAAAGGTCAAAGTAATTACTTATAACAATGTAGTCGGTTTTACTACACAAGCGAAACTTTTATTTACTTACATTTACGTAACGCATTTTGGTTTTATTATCCAACGAACATCTAATAATAGGTAGTAACAATACGTATGATGATAATTACAGATTTATTATCCAACGAACATCTTATAATAGGTAGTAATAAAATAATACGTACGATGATAATTACATATTTCCTTGTCCGTAACAATTTGGGACGCGGGTAAGGGTAACGCCGCCCCGGAAACTATTTATTGGATAACCCCAAGTTGTTCGCTACGTTTGGTAACTTAGCAGGGGTGCCCGGGTTTGGATCTTGGTGGCGGATGTGTCTGCCCACTAGCTGCGTGGTAGGTCAGATCGGGAGAGACTGGTTGAGGGAGATCTTGCGACCTCTCAGTCAGAACTCTTTTGGAACATCACCTTGCACTGCATTGGGAGGGATGGATTCAAAAGTCCGTCACACCCAAACCCACGGACCCTCAAATTCCTACCCACCCCTATAACCTTATCCTTTCCAGAACTTCCTCTCCTTCCTTTCCATTAAAACACCCTCCACACAGCATATTCAAAGATGACATATGCCCTGAGGGAAAAAAATCCTCAGGGCCTGTGTGGAGTTACTGTAAAAAAACAAGGTAATTTTTGAAAGCAGATTTTTGTTAGCAGTTTGATCCGTAAAAATGTATTATTATGATGTCCTATAATTTTAATAAATGAGCAAAATAAAAGCTTTTGCATTCAATGGTCATTTAAAAAAAAACGTCATTTAATTTTAAAAAACTTGCCCGGGAATTTCAGTTTCCGAAGCATTGGAAATAGATTTATTTCCCAAAGTACGCATTCTGTAAAAAAATCAAACAATAACTGTCACCTTTGTTATATAAAACAC
Source organism: Limnephilus rhombicus (assembly GCA_929108145.2). Lineage (NCBI taxonomy): Eukaryota > Metazoa > Arthropoda > Insecta > Trichoptera > Limnephilidae > Limnephilus > Limnephilus rhombicus. The sequence continues at coordinate 30,036,715 of OV815297.1, read as the reverse complement.
AAATAAATTGAAAATTTATTTTTATAATAAATATTACGCAATAGTAAATAATACGAGTATGTATTATATTAATAAAATCAAAATTTTATTTTTTTCTTCTTACCTTACACATTCCATCATACGTTCTCGATTTTGGAGATAATGTTTACGCTTAGAAATACGACTTTTTTGTTATTGTCTTACCATTTTCGCAAAACAATATTATTATTTACGTACGTGTATATTAAACAACTCATGAAACGTAGGACTACACGTCTGTGTGGCAAGCTGTCTGGACAGCAAATGACGAATATTTGAAAGGCACATAGGTTACACGCACGTTAGATAGAGATGGCCTGTAAATATTATCTTTTGAATTAAAAAAACGTAAGCGCCTGTTGTTAAAATATTTAATTAATCGCGGTTTATTGAAAAAAGAGCAAAAATCTCGCGATAATTGTCTTTAGTTTTATTTAAATAAACGCTGTGAATTTTTTCATACATATAACTTGTAAAATAACTGAAACAAACGTGTTAATAACTTTGTGATTTTTTTTCTATCGAGGGAATTTTCTATAATTTGCGTTTCGGCGCGATAAATGTCTAGATATTATCTTCAAAAATAACATATATTTTTTTAAGAGCTTAAAAACTTCAAATGTTTAAGGGAGATTTGTAAGAAATCGGTAGAAATTGGGAGAACCGAGGCTTAACCATCACGCCGTGATCCGCAGGGGTAGGCAGAGTGAATAAACCGCCAAACTTTTTTAAAATTTTAATTTTTTATTTGAAATTTATACATACATACGTACAACAGATTTACAGAAGTAAAATATAGTTCTTAAAACTAATTACAATAAAGTTATTTCTTGTTAATGAATCTACCCAAACATCTCGGTCTTGACACACACACTTTGCCTCATTCACATTCATACATAATCTTCTATTATTCTGACTCTTGACATGGCCCGTTTCAAGTATCTGATTCATTTGATCGTGCCAAGTCTTCTTCGGGCGTCACCTACTTCTTCTCCATTCACGTCATGTAATTTTGTGAAACTACTTTCTTCGTTCATTTGATCTACATGCCCAAACCATCTGAGGGTCGCTTTCTTAATCAAAGTCATTACGCTTACATTAGCCCTACATTTTTTGCGGATCTCCACAATTATTCTCACACAATTATACATGATTTTACCACACATACGCCTCATTAATAATAATATACAGTTCACAGTGACAATTATTACAGTGAATTATATTTATTTTTCCTAAGCTTTGATTACATGTTAATAATAATAATTCTGATAGAGAAAATGATTAAAGTAGTTAGTAGTTATAAAATTTTCAGATGATATTAAAATTACTTTGGTGTAGATAAATGTAAAACGATCCATATAGAGAAAGGCAAAATTGTAGATGGACACGAGGGTATATTTAGAAATTTCAAAATTAAAATTATGAAAGGGGATGATATTTATAAATATTTAGGATACCCGCAAACGAAGAGATTAGATCATACTAGTATTAAAAATGATATTAGGATTAAATTTCAAACTAGGATCAGAAAATTTTTAAAATGCATATCTGCTAAAAATTTAGTAAAAGCAATAAATTCTTGGTTAATACCTCTATTAATGTACTCATTTGGCATAATTAAATGGTCCAATACAGATTTAGATAGTTTAGAACGATTAATTAGAACTACGTTAACAAAGTTTAATTGCCATCATCCAAATTCAGCTATGGAGCGAATTAATTTACCTAGAAATTTAGGAGGTAGAGGTGTAGTCAAAATAACATCTTTGAAACACAATCAGGTAGAAATGCTTAGAAATTTTTTCCATAGGAAAGCTAATAGCTCAGAAATGCACAAAATAATTTGCAAGGCAGATATAAACATTACACCTTTAAATTTATATGACGAGAATGCCAACATTCTTATAAATACTAACCAGGAATTATTAGATTCCTGGTCAAAACACTTCAATTATCTCAACCAAACGTATGTTGACAAACTTTCGTCAAACAAATGGTTGAGTATTGGAGAGTTGAGCGCAGAAATAAAAGAATTTAGCTTGCCATTCAAGATAGAGTCATTAATACTAAAAATTATAGGAAGCATATAATCAAAGATATAAATCAAATTGATGATTTACGTAGAAAATGTTGGACTTTTCCGGAAACTATAGAATATATTATATCGGGATGTTCTGTGTTAGCGCCGTCCAAGTAAACATTTACGCACAATCAGGTTTTAAAAATAATCCGCCAAAGTTTGGTTATTAAACATAACTTGATTGACTGCCGTAATATAGTACCATATTATGAAGATGAACCAAATTCATTTTTAGAAAATGAATTTTATAATTTTTTGCATTTTCTTGGGCACTGACTATGTAACAATTTCTAGACATTTTTATTTTGAAGAGTTTTAATATTCAATGTACATTTGTTACTGTAATTTTAAATTTTTTGCGACCGGTTTCGATACGTCCGTATCATTAACGAGCAAACTTAAAACTAACTTAAAAATTCTATACAAGTACAAAAATTAATTAGGCGGGGGTAGTGGGGAGGGGGGAATTTAGTGGAGGGGAAGAACGGTGGGAGGAGTCAAAATTATATGAAAACATCGTAAGTATAATGAAACACGGTAATTTGACTTGAACAGAAGAATTTATTCTCACAAGTAATACATGTAGGTACACTGAGCTACACATAACAGATCCTAGATGGCGTTAGGTTTAACATTATTTTGTTATAATCTAACACCCTCTCGTAACAAAATAATCCAAATTTCATATTAACAAAAAAATAAGATTTAAACTTCCGATGTGCCCATTGAACTTAAAAATTTATAATGTTTATTTATACACAGACTTTTCGTCAATAAATCAGCTGGCATATTGGAGGTTGAAACATAATCAAGTTTCACTTTATTATCAAATACACATTCTCTAACAAAATGATGTCGTACATCAATATGTTTGGTACGTTTATGAAACAGTGGATTAACAGCCAATTTAATAGAACTTTGACTATCACTATACAAACATACAGGTGTATTTTTATTGATAGAAATCATATCTGACAATAAACTCTTTACGTAAATAGCCTCTTTGCAGGCCTCGGATAAAGCCATGTACTCCGCTTCTGTACTTGACAAAACAATTGTTCTTTGTTTTCTGGATTCAAAAGAAATGACACATCCTGACATTATGAAGCAGAAACCAGTATATGACTTTCTATCTAAAGTACATGACGTCCAATCCGCGTTGTAATGGTGCACCCCCCCCCCCCCCCCCTAATGAAAACTTTACAATATTCTTCTTCTCGAATTTGAATTAGAAGATTTACAACAAAGATTGGTGGTGACGCTCTCTCCTCGGTCACGGAACCACTTGGGATGTTGCAACCCTTTTCCTCGGATTATATACCCCTCCCCTTCTCTCTCGCGCGTTCAGATCTCCGGTTGATAGATCTTCCTCTCGCACCTTCTGTATGATTCGCCCAATAATGTTTGAATCATGACTCGTTTTTCCCACCCCTGTGACTGAACACAGTAAAAGGTAGTTTTCCGGGAAATTCTTACAATAAACCCTTTTCTCCACGTTGTGTGATTTTTTGCTTCGGAGCACCTAGGACATCTAGGATAGGTATTTAATGTATTTCGTGGTAACTTTCGGTTCTTTTAGGTAAGGTGTGGAAGAATTTCTCTGTATCTCTTAAACGTCTGAAGGACACGTCCGGCCTAAACTATCCTGAATTTGTCCCCACTATGATCCTAATGATATACACTGCTCCAATATTTACATAATGAGCACGGTTGCTATTACTCTCGCTAGGCTATAAAATTGATCTCCCTCCCTCTACGTCCTAATGATTTTTTAATGTACATACCTTGAATGTTTCACTCGGATAATTGGCGAATTCTCTGCACCGCTTTCCATGGCTAGATCCTATACATAATCGTGATAATACGTTCTGTTGTTAGTAAACACAAATTTATACCTAGGATGGAAGTATAAAGACGGGATAGAGGATAGGATGGATGGTGATGGGGAAAAAATTCTTTGCAAACTAGTACTGGCTCCTCCACTTGACCAAATTGACTAGGTGGTCAGTTCTCAGGACACGACCCTTCGACCAATGCATGATGAGGCTATACCCATGGCACCCGGAAAATCTCTTGACGATAAACCAGATACCCGGACCCCTCCATAACAAAAGAAGAACGACATGCCTTCAAACCTTTCCTGATCAACTCCAGTATCGAACACCTCCGGAACTACTTTACTGGCTCTAGAAGAGGTAATCTATTTCGTCCCTTATCACGACTCTACTCACGGTACAAAGTGGCGTAAGCTTGTGACAGGCAGATCCTTCCTCCCACGTGACCGACCTAGCGTACAGACCACCTCTGGAAACCGACTTATCCCCACCCTTGTAAGAGATACGTTTGCTTCCAGGTCGATAGGATTAAAAAATGTGATGATGCTGCAGGAATCTCTTCGCAAGAATCCATGCTCATGCCTCCATCCACACTACCTTGCCGGTAACTCGAGGTGCTTTTGGCAAAGACGCCTCCGACAGCGAACCATGCCCTTTCATACAAATTGGCACCTCATTTCATACGGTCCTTCGCGCCCAATCACTCGACACCGTCCCGCGAAAGGGAATTGCTTCCAGGACCTCGCGTGACCCGATCAGTCTATGGTGAGCATCCTCCAACATGACAATGCGGAAAGACCCTTACCGGTGGACCACCAATTGTGTGTATGTGTGGCCTCGGTGTCGTCATCACATTGTTCAATCATAAAGATTTAAAAAAGCGTAAATCAACAAATAGGAATTCAGCGGAGTACCTGTTAGTTTTATTTGTTTCATATTTAATATTGTGATTCTGCTCTTCTGCTCTCTTGTCTAAAGATGTTTAGCTGTTCGGGTTGCAGGTAATCGCCTTCAATTTGATATGTCGTACTCCCGGAACGCCCTCCATTTGGTTGAGTGTACAACACCCCCGAGGTGTACATAAGTACCTCGCTTGCTCGTTCATTTTTTTTGCATGTGTGTTCCCCCGACCGCCCGGCATCGGCTGTCTGGGAGAAAACGTCACTGCCCTAAATGATAATAACGGTTAAACATATTCATATTAGCTCTGCAATAATATTATTTTTTATCGGCGCTGGAGCTGTTGAAATTTACTGCCAGGGTTCGCGTTCCATTTACGTCACTCTGCAACCAGGTACCTGTAATTGAAATATAGATTCTTTAACTTACCCGTACGTAATTGTTTAATTCTCCGGTCGGGAAAACACGACCAATTGCATCTTAATTACGTATCCTGTAGACCTGTACCTGTGGAGAAAACACAAAGGCTTCCCTCCCTACGATTTCTTAAATTTTATACGACAAGGTAACGTAGCCTTAGATTTATGACTAAATTTAACCCCCTTTCCTTCTTCTTCTCGCAATTGTAATGTACTCCGGTTGACCGATGTTTGTAGGCTATTTCAAATATATCGTCCCTCCTTAAATATGTGTGTTCCCTAAGGTTAAATTAGCACTTGCTATATCTTGGTATCGAAACCACTAGGTTGAACTTTTCGTAGATAATTATTATTATTGTTTTATTTCTAAACTATTCGGTACTTATACATTTTTTCCATTTCAAAAGAACGATTTTTCCCCGTAATTAAGATTTTATTTTTTTTTTATTATTCTATTATTATTTCTGATATAAAATCCGCAATGTTATTATTAACATTTATTTGTCGACCCCGTTTAAATTTTAATAATACTGACGTTTTTATTATTAGATCACGCCTGTTTAAACCGAACTAATATCTGTTATTATAACTCAATATTTTCACTGTCCTTAAATAATTTTTACAAATTTTTTTTTTAAGTTCCTAAAAGCTTTTCACCACTGGCTTGTATCCCTTCTCCTGAATCTAATTAAACAACACTTTGTACAACATCCACTGAAGTTAGATCGACACTCCGCCGGAACGATTTTTGCTAAGTCTCCGAAAAATTCCACCAACACTTCGATTTCGCGCCCTTTTTGACAGCCTTTCCTTCCCGAGATCTCACCCTGAACTCTCCCTCTTGCCTAAAACCGCCCTTTTTGTCTCCTCCGCTTACCCATTAATCAAACTTAAATTTTACAATTACGACCTTTAAACGCACAACCTTCATAGTTCCCAAATCTAGTATCGTATCCTGCGGTTTATGACATTTCGTCCTGAACGGTGCTCCCAACACAGAATTCGTATCACGCGAAAGCACTATCTCGTAGAATCGGACAGGGGCGTACTCGGTCTCGTCCCTTGGATATACACACGAATCTTCTGCAAAACTAGCGCCTACAAGATATCATTTACCAAGTGAATAATTAATTCAACTTTTCTCGAAAATCTATCGTGTCCGTTCTACCATTTTTAAAATCGCTTCCAGGTACGGTGTATCCTGAGTTTTTTATATACTCTCCATACTTTTCTCGGTAACCCTAAGTCTTATTTCAACTCGGCAACCTACAACATTTTCCGACCGTCATCTACTATGCATCTTATTATCGCACAAATCGCATAACACGTCACCTTCTAGGTATTTTGTCATTTTAGCATTTGACTGTGGATTTTCTAACAATTAGTGACCGAATATTCTTATTCAGCCGTACCCCTTATGTGGACATGTGGCTGTGTTTGTCTCTGGCTATATGACGCGTTCCTTGTGTTCGCATACATTTTCTTAATATTTCCCGCGCTCGCAAATACCTAAGTATAATCTCTAGTCATTTGACCCCTTCCTAAACAAGGCCGCGACACTCGTAGAACCTTATTTAGTAATAGCCTAAACTTTTATGATCTCGATTCTTCCTTTTACGGGCCGTAACCTCTACCAAAGTCTAATTCCATACCTGCCTCCGAACGTTTTTTCATCTGCACCTTTAGTTCCTCCTTCCATATCCCATCTCCCTCTGGCGTAAAACCCAATAAATCTCCGTTGTTATGCACCTAGCAATTAAGAAAAATACTTGAGAATTCAAATAATTTTAAATCCTGACAGGCCGTTAAATTTTATAGCTTTTCCTAATTTCCTATTACCTATATCTCGTGTATAAACTCGAGTGGTGATTTCAGCTTAATGAATATCCTAATGACTCAAAACCGTGTTAGATATTTCTCACTTGAAAACACTTTAATACGTAAGAGATCGACAACATTTCCTCCCCTCTAATCTATCAGATATAAAATCCAACCCGAAACCTTAGATTTTATTTGGTCGTTGACGTAATCGATTCCTTCCCGACTACCCTGAGATTATCAGCTTTTGTGTTTTGACTACCATATTACGCTCGTTCCCAATACCTGCACGCAAATCCCGCTGGAATTTTGTTCGGAAAAAGCGATATTGATTGTCAATGCCTACTCCCGTTTCTATTCTCATACAATAGAAATCGTTCGTTATTTCATGTTTAATTAACGCATGATTTTTGTTCCTTTTAAAACCTCCGTCAACGAAATACTTGCAAGACTCGCCGACCCCCGATGCGAAGTCAACTGTTGTCAATTCCCTCGTGCTCCCCATAAAAATGCGATTTAGGACCAAGTTAGAAGTGTTTTTACCACTTAAAATAGCTATCAGTTTGGACCGTGGGATAACTTTTGTGTCTCAATTGGACACAACCCTCTCACACCACGCCCCGAGATTTGATTGGCTGATATGCGTCTAATGGTTTCCAACCATACTAGGATTTGCTAGTCGTTTTTTCTTCCAAAATTTGTTTACACCCTTCGTAGCAAAAAAAATGTTCAATCATTACAGTTTCCCTTAATATTTCTTTCAAAATTAACCAATAGATGTCGATAGTGTGATCATATTCGTAAAAAAAAATATTCGCCAACCATCCAACAAAGCAGGTTCATCACAGCCTCCCTATAGAAATTATCTCCAGTGTCAAAGCACGCTATGAGTGGTTGGTCAGTGGAGTCATTTCTAAATGCAGATTTTAGTTAGTTTCCTCCTTCCCCCCGTGTTTTTTCTTTCCCAAAATGTGTCGTACCTAAATGCTGTGTATCTCTTCTCCCCGCAGGTTAACTGTCCGTTCTACTCCCTCCTCCCCCTCTGATTTTTTTCCAACAATTTAACCTTACACAACCGTCCCACTGTCCCCCATCCCGACGTTTACTCTATTTAATTAATTAATTTATTTTCTTTATAAAGAACTCTTGAGCGTCATCTCAATTCGGCCCTGCCTCCATCGGCCTGCTAATGCCTCGCCCCTACATCTGTTTGCTTCTGCTCGCCGACCGTCGCTGTAACCATTTTTTTCTGCATTCTTCGCTATTCTCTGTTATCTGTTATCTGTCTTTAAGAGGCGACCGGGTCACATTTCACTTACAATTTACCCTGATCCTCTCACAAGTAATATCTTTCAAACCCGGACCGTATTTAATATAAACGTCTTCTCGCAATGTATTTTTAAATTTTCCATCGGCCAGTCTCAGTTTAAGTAAGATAAAATACCAAATCTTGATAACGACGAACTCATCCGTTTACCAACTAAACGTGTCTCCTCTTAATATCGTCTCGGTTTACATTTGTACCCTGCACTCTATCGGTCCGTATTTTTTTTCATAATGTCTAGTACGCAACTCTATGACCGACCCTTTTTTTCGATGTTTTTATCCTTCGTTAGGCTATCCCTACGGTCTACCTTCAAAATAAAACGAACCTTTTTTTCCATTGATAAACTAAGAAAGGACATTATTACCTAACAATATAAATTTTTGTTTTTGTTGTGCGCTAGACCGTCTCCATTCAATATAACGATTAGTGTACAAACAGAACTACTCAATGTTGGTCCGATTGCGTTATTGTTTCTACTGGCTTGTCGTCCGGTCACCCCAGTTTAAAGAAATTCAAACCTTACTGTAGGTCGATTAACCACAATTATACTCGCTATGGTGAATTGATACTGAAATGCATCATAGAAGAACTATCTCCCCTAATACATGACACACTTTCTCGCTGCTTCTTATCGAAGGGTGAATACCACTAACTATCCTACTGATTATGTTCAAAATCTTATTTTAATTGACGTACGGCGCAATTCTCACTGATTCCCAACCCATCTGAATCAAAATCACTCCTATCAGTGTGGTGTAACCCGAACATGTCTAAATCCACTAAACGCCTTTTAGCTGATTACGTTTCCTCCCTAAGCCTAAAAAATCCTTTTATAACCTTTAAACATGAATTTGCTCTAACCTAACCATGCTTGCATTTAATAACCAACCGATTGGTTCCGCCCCCTCCCTAAGCCATAAAAACTCCTTATCCTTTAACATGATATTTTTCTAAACTAAACATGTTGAATGTAGTAACTATTCGATTGGTCTCGTCCCCTCCCTAACTCACTAAAATCCCTTCTTACTTAGACATGAAATTTTCCTAGCCTAAACCCGATTGAATGTAATAACTATTTGGTTATCATCTCCTCCCTACTCACTAAAACCTCTTATTGCAACGATTTAATTTTCTTTCATGTGATTATAACCGTTATTTTAAGCTAGTGGTTCCGCCCTGGGTCATTAACCGTACTTTTTTTTTTCGCCCCGGGTCGTTGCATTCCTGACCTAGTTACGATAGTCGAACGCAAGGTCATAAATCTTCGATTTTTATGATGTGTTCACTGTACCATTTTTTGTTGCATCCCCTTTTTTTTCCCTTCTCCGCACCCTAACTTAAAAGGCAATGACCTACATTTAAACCGTTGGGATCGTAAATCTTTGCTAATGGTTTTGTTTACAAATTTATCTATCTATATTTATTATCTTCTCGTCTAAGAGGCAATGACCTACATTTGCAGATTTAAAACTATTGACTACTGATTTGTTTAAATATTCTAGTCTACTTATTTTTCTTTTTTTTTCTATTCATTAGTCTATATATTTTTTTTTTTTTTTAAAGCTGTTCTTCCTATGTAATTATTCGTAATTATCCTTCAAATTGCACTGATTGCTGATTGCAAGATACATTGAAACTCTTCCAGCTTTTAAAACCTTACCTCCTGGTCTCGCGGCAACACTTGTAATGGTGCACCCCCCCCCCCCCTAATGAAAACTTTACAATATTCTTCTTCTCGAATTTGAATTAGAAGATTTACAACAAAGATTGGTGGTGACGCTCTCTCCTCGGTCACGGAACCACTTGGGATGTTGCAACCCTTTTCCTCGGATTATATACCCCTCCCCTTCTCTCTCGCGCGTTCAGATCTCCGGTTGATAGATCTTCCTCTCGCACCTTCTGTATGATTCGCCCAATAATGTTTGAATCATGACTCGTTTTTCCCACCCCTGTGACTGAACACAGTAAAAGGTAGTTTTCCGGGAAATTCTTACAATAAACCCTTTTCTCCACGTTGTGTGATTTTTTGCTTCGGAGCACCTAGGACATCTAGGATAGGTATTTAATGTATTTCGTGGTAACTTTCGGTTCTTTTAGGTAAGGTGTGGAAGAATTTCTCTGTATCTCTTAAACGTCTGAAGGACACGTCCGGCCTAAACTATCCTGAATTTGTCCCCACTATGATCCTAATGATATACACTGCTCCAATATTTACATAATGAGCACGGTTGCTATTACTCTCGCTAGGCTATAAAATTGATCTCCCTCCCTCTACGTCCTAATGATTTTTTAATGTACATACCTTGAATGTTTCACTCGGATAATTGGCGAATTCTCTGCACCGCTTTCCATGGCTAGATCCTATACATAATCGTGATAATACGTTCTGTTGTTAGTAAACACAAATTTATACCTAGGATGGAAGTATAAAGACGGGATAGAGGATAGGATGGATGGTGATGGGGAAAAAATTCTTTGCAAACTAGTACTGGCTCCTCCACTTGACCAAATTGACTAGGTGGTCAGTTCTCAGGACACGACCCTTCGACCAATGCATGATGAGGCTATACCCATGGCACCCGGAAAATCTCTTGACGATAAACCAGATACCCGGACCCCTCCATAACAAAAGAAGAACGACATGCCTTCAAACCTTTCCTGATCAACTCCAGTATCGAACACCTCCGGAACTACTTTACTGGCTCTAGAAGAGGTAATCTATTTCGTCCCTTATCACGACTCTACTCACGGTACAAAGTGGCGTAAGCTTGTGACAGGCAGATCCTTCCTCCCACGTGACCGACCTAGCGTACAGACCACCTCTGGAAACCGACTTATCCCCACCCTTGTAAGAGATACGTTTGCTTCCAGGTCGATAGGATTAAAAAATGTGATGATGCTGCAGGAATCTCTTCGCAAGAATCCATGCTCATGCCTCCATCCACACTACCTTGCCGGTAACTCGAGGTGCTTTTGGCAAAGACGCCTCCGACAGCGAACCATGCCCTTTCATACAAATTGGCACCTCATTTCATACGGTCCTTCGCGCCCAATCACTCGACACCGTCCCGCGAAAGGGAATTGCTTCCAGGACCTCGCGTGACCCGATCAGTCTATGGTGAGCATCCTCCAACATGACAATGCGGAAAGACCCTTACCGGTGGACCACCAATTGTGTGTATGTGTGGCCTCGGTGTCGTCATCACATTGTTCAATCATAAAGATTTAAAAAAGCGTAAATCAACAAATAGGAATTCAGCGGAGTACCTGTTAGTTTTATTTGTTTCATATTTAATATTGTGATTCTGCTCTTCTGCTCTCTTGTCTAAAGATGTTTAGCTGTTCGGGTTGCAGGTAATCGCCTTCAATTTGATATGTCGTACTCCCGGAACGCCCTCCATTTGGTTGAGTGTACAACACCCCCGAGGTGTACATAAGTACCTCGCTTGCTCGTTCATTTTTTTTGCATGTGTGTTCCCCCGACCGCCCGGCATCGGCTGTCTGGGAGAAAACGTCACTGCCCTAAATGATAATAACGGTTAAACATATTCATATTAGCTCTGCAATAATATTATTTTTTATCGGCGCTGGAGCTGTTGAAATTTACTGCCAGGGTTCGCGTTCCATTTACGTCACTCTGCAACCAGGTACCTGTAATTGAAATATAGATTCTTTAACTTACCCGTACGTAATTGTTTAATTCTCCGGTCGGGAAAACACGACCAATTGCATCTTAATTACGTATCCTGTAGACCTGTACCTGTGGAGAAAACACAAAGGCTTCCCTCCCTACGATTTCTTAAATTTTATACGACAAGGCCTAACGTAGCCTTAGATTTATGACTAAATTTAACCCCCTTTCCTTCTTCTTCTCGCAATTGTAATGTACTCCGGTTGACCGATGTTTGTAGGCTATTTCAAATATATCGTCCCTCCTTAAATATGTGTGTTCCCTAAGGTTAAATTAGCACTTGCTATATCTTGGTATCGAAACCACTAGGTTGAACTTTTCGTAGATAATTATTATTATTGTTTTATTTCTAAACTATTCGGTACTTATACATTTTTTCCATTTCAAAAGAACGATTTTTCCCCGTAATTAAGATTTTATTTTTTTTTTATTATTCTATTATTATTTCTGATATAAAATCCGCAATGTTATTATTAACATTTATTTGTCGACCCCGTTTAAATTTTAATAATACTGACGTTTTTATTATTAGATCACGCCTGTTTAAACCGAACTAATATCTGTTATTATAACTCAATATTTTCACTGTCCTTAAATAATTTTTACAAATTTTTTTTTTAAGTTCCTAAAAGCTTTTCACCACTGGCTTGTATCCCTTCTCCTGAATCTAATTAAACAACACTTTGTACAACATCCACTGAAGTTAGATCGACACTCCGCCGGAACGATTTTTGCTAAGTCTCCGAAAAATTCCACCAACACTTCGATTTCGCGCCCTTTTTGACAGCCTTTCCTTCCCGAGATCTCACCCTGAACTCTCCCTCTTGCCTAAAACCGCCCTTTTTGTCTCCTCCGCTTACCCATTAATCAAACTTAAATTTTACAATTACGACCTTTAAACGCACAACCTTCATAGTTCCCAAATCTAGTATCGTATCCTGCGGTTTATGACATTTCGTCCTGAACGGTGCTCCCAACACAGAATTCGTATCACGCGAAAGCACTATCTCGTAGAATCGGACAGGGGCGTACTCGGTCTCGTCCCTTGGATATACACACGAATCTTCTGCAAAACTAGCGCCTACAAGATATCATTTACCAAGTGAATAATTAATTCAACTTTTCTCGAAAATCTATCGTGTCCGTTCTACCATTTTTAAAATCGCTTCCAGGTACGGTGTATCCTGAGTTTTTTATATACTCTCCATACTTTTCTCGGTAACCCTAAGTCTTATTTCAACTCGGCAACCTACAACATTTTCCGACCGTCATCTACTATGCATCTTATTATCGCACAAATCGCATAACACGTCACCTTCTAGGTATTTTGTCATTTTAGCATTTGACTGTGGATTTTCTAACAATTAGTGACCGAATATTCTTATTCAGCCGTACCCCTTATGTGGACATGTGGCTGTGTTTGTCTCTGGCTATATGACGCGTTCCTTGTGTTCGCATACATTTTCTTAATATTTCCCGCGCTCGCAAATACCTAAGTATAATCTCTAGTCATTTGACCCCTTCCTAAACAAGGCCGCGACACTCGTAGAACCTTATTTAGTAATAGCCTAAACTTTTATGATCTCGATTCTTCCTTTTACGGGCCGTAACCTCTACCAAAGTCTAATTCCATACCTGCCTCCGAACGTTTTTTCATCTGCACCTTTAGTTCCTCCTTCCATATCCCATCTCCCTCTGGCGTAAAACCCAATAAATCTCCGTTGTTATGCACCTAGCAATTAAGAAAAATACTTGAGAATTCAAATAATTTTAAATCCTGACAGGCCGTTAAATTTTATAGCTTTTCCTAATTTCCTATTACCTATATCTCGTGTATAAACTCGAGTGGTGATTTCAGCTTAATGAATATCCTAATGACTCAAAACCGTGTTAGATATTTCTCACTTGAAAACACTTTAATACGTAAGAGATCGACAACATTTCCTCCCCTCTAATCTATCAGATATAAAATCCAACCCGAAACCTTAGATTTTATTTGGTCGTTGACGTAATCGATTCCTTCCCGACTACCCTGAGATTATCAGCTTTTGTGTTTTGACTACCATATTACGCTCGTTCCCAATACCTGCACGCAAATCCCGCTGGAATTTTGTTCGGAAAAAGCGATATTGATTGTCAATGCCTACTCCCGTTTCTATTCTCATACAATAGAAATCGTTCGTTATTTCATGTTTAATTAACGCATGATTTTTGTTCCTTTTAAAACCTCCGTCAACGAAATACTTGCAAGACTCGCCGACCCCCGATGCGAAGTCAACTGTTGTCAATTCCCTCGTGCTCCCCATAAAAATGCGATTTAGGACCAAGTTAGAAGTGTTTTTACCACTTAAAATAGCTATCAGTTTGGACCGTGGGATAACTTTTGTGTCTCAATTGGACACAACCCTCTCACACCACGCCCCGAGATTTGATTGGCTGATATGCGTCTAATGGTTTCCAACCATACTAGGATTTGCTAGTCGTTTTTTCTTCCAAAATTTGTTTACACCCTTCGTAGCAAAAAAAATGTTCAATCATTACAGTTTCCCTTAATATTTCTTTCAAAATTAACCAATAGATGTCGATAGTGTGATCATATTCGTAAAAAAAAATATTCGCCAACCATCCAACAAAGCAGGTTCATCACAGCGTCCACAAAACCATGTAAAGGGTAATCATTTTTCTTATAAACTAAACCATAGCTTTTAGTTTTCTGTAGATATTTTAACAATCTTTTTAAATGTTTCCAATGAGTTTCATTATAACAGTTATTATACTGACTTAAATAACTTACACTATAAGCAATATCTGGTCTTGTCAATACAGATAGGTACATAAGGCTTCCTATCAGCTGTTGGTATGGATATTTTAAAATATCATCATTATTATTTAAATCTTTTTCCAACTTTAAATTAACTTTCACGGGGGTTTCTGAAGTATGACAATCTGACATATTGAACTAATTTTAAATATTATTTACAAAATGTTCTTGGTCAACAGTAATACAATCTTTTTGAGCATTTACCCTCATTCCTAGACATTGTTTAATTTGACCTAAATCTTTTATCTTGAATTTATTGACAAGTTCAGTCTTTAACTGTTCATAATAATTTTCTGAATTATAAAATACAAAGAAATCATCCACAAATAATGCAACAAATATTTTAACATCATTATTACTTTTTATAAACAGACAAGGTTCATATTTGGATTTTTTGTAACCTAAATTCAATAAACATTCTTTTTACACTTAAAGCAAATAATAGTATAAGGATAGAATATCTTAAATATAAACGCACTTCACCGTTACTTTTATATATCTTTAAGCACACACTTATTTTTTATCACTGTGGCATCATTAGTCCTATCCATTAGCTCCCAAATGAATTATTTTCCATTTCACCTTTTAAGGTCCAGTTATAGCCTCAGTGAGAGAAATCTGTTCACTCGATACGTCTTCTATACACATGCTCGTGTAACAATAGTACTCTGGTTTACGTTTGACTCGTTTTTCCGGAGCAATGTTAGTATTTTCCGGAAAAAAATCTGTGTCGGCCGGGGTTAACGTCTCATTTAAACTGTATTCTGACTCACTAGTCGATTCCTCAGGAACATATGTAACATCATTCATATTATCCTCTTCAAATGTGCTGTTCACCTGACTTTCCTCCGTGCAGTCAGGTAGCTGTGTGTCTTCGACGAAAATAGTTTCTGCTGAACTGTCATTTGTATTTTCCATGACAACAAAATCTCTAGCTATAATTAATTTTTGTGACTCTGGATCAAACAATCGATAGCCTTTGGTGTTTTCCGAATAGCCAACTAGGAACATTTTAGTTTGCCTTTTTATCCCATTTTTTGCGCTTTTGTTTCGGAATATGGACCATCACTCGACTGCCAAAGATTCGTAAATGGGAAACATTTGGCTTTTTTCCTGTCCACATTTCATAAGTCGTAGTACCATGGCTTTGTCCCGCCGTTAGTGACCTATTTATAAGATACACCGCCGTATTTACAGCCTCTGCCCAAAACTTCTTTTCGAACTGTGCATCAAATAAAAGACACCGTGCTTTCTCCACAATTGACCTATTGTATCTTTCGGATAGCCCATTTTGTTCTGGAGTATATGCGTTTATTTTCTGATGCACTATACTACACTGCTTCAAGTAATTTTTCATTTCCGCTGAGCAGAACTCGCCACCATTATCAGATCTAAAAACTAAATTTTTAAACTCCTTGAAGTATTTGAATGTTTGATGTTTTGACTGTAGAAAGTATACAAAACACATTCTGCTATAGTCATCCACAAATACTAAAAAGTATCTGGCCATTCCAAGTGAATTATTCTCCATTGGCCCACATAGATCACTAAGAACCAATTCCAGCGTTTCCTGACTCTTGCTAGTACTCAGAGGAAAAGGCAGCCTCGCCTGCTTGCCCTCACAGCATATCGTACAGCTGGATTTATCAATTTCACAATTTTTTTATTGAAATATCACACCTTCAACTGCTCCGTTCTTCATCGCATTCAGAGTTTTACAATTAATGTGTCCCAACCTTCGGTGCCATATTTCACTTGTCACATTTGTTGCTGTACACGCAAACAAATGCTCTGACTTAATATTTAATCTATACACACCATTTACTAAATTTGCAACACCTACCAGTACATTCTGTCGATTGCGTATTTCGCAAACTGTTGCTTCAAAGTTAACTTTGTTCCCACTTTGAATCAGCTGACTTACTGATAACAAATTTGTTGATAGATTCGGCACACATAAAACATGTTTAACAGGGATATCAAACTCCGAATTATTCACTACGGTCGTAATCATCGTGTTTCCTGGGCCCATAACCTAATGAAACACGGTAATTTGACTTGAACAGAAGAATTTATTATCACAAAGTAATACATGTAGGTACACTGAGCTACACATAACAGATCCTAGATGGCGTTAGGTTTAACATTATTTTGTTATAATCTAACAAAGTAGAGATGATTTACATGGTGCGATTATAATTATTATTATTATTATGGTGATTTAAACACCATCCAGCACAATTTGAACTGGATTCTTTTAGAGCACTTGAGCCAGTGAAGGTTACTAGGTGAGACTACATAAGAGTTGATTAATAATTTTTTGGCTTCGGTAAGAAGGGTTCTTTAAACTGTCTTGATTTGCCTTCGATGAAAAAAACCGGTGCTTACTGTCCTATTTATTTGACTTTGAAGCGAAAAGTCTGAATTTAAAATAACGCCAAGAAGTTTGACTGTTGTCTTTGGAATGATAAAGTACCGGAAATAGAAATAAGTGAATTGTCCATGAAATATTGGCGTTTTTTTGTGGCCGCCTTGAGAAACTCAGTCTTAGATGGGTTCAGCTTCAGCTTGTTTGAAGACATCCAACGAGTTATTGCTTCTGGGCATTCAGCTGTGAAAATTTTGAGTCTGTTGATTTCGTTTTGAGAGCAGTAAAAATAAACTTGCTGATCGTCAGCGTAGCAGTGGGACAAGAGACCAAATGACTCGATTATTTTGGCGACATCATTTGTAAAAAGGATGAAAAGAAGTGGACCTAAGACGGATCCTTGGGATACCCGTGAAGAAAGTGTTGCGATGTTCTAGAGTTTATTTCCAATCTCCATGGCTTGTAAGCGATTGGATAGATATGACGACAGCCAATTTTTGATTTCCGAACTCAAAACAAATGTTTCCTCTAATCTCTTAATGAGGAAGTCATGATCAATCGTGTGAAACGCTGCACTCATGTCTAAGAGTGAGATAAGTGCTAACTTACCTGACTCTATGGCCAAAGTCATATCTGACAGCATACGAAGTATTTCGGTTTCTGTTAAGTGAAACCTACTATATGCGGATTGACGATTAGTGAATAATTTATTTGAATTCAAGTGACTGGTTATTTGTGCAGCAGTAATTTTCTCCATCTCGTTGAGGGTTTCAATAATCTCGGCACTGTGCATAGGCGGAGAAGACTGCATGATGAGCTGAGGATTTAGTGCCATTTGTTTATAGGCCGTCAATTCACCTTCTGTAATCCCCATTTTTAAAGCCATGAGACCAAACTCTAGCATTGGTCAGAAGTGACGACACTCTTATAATAATTGTTATTGTGTTTGCGGATAAATAGGCGTAATTGCAAACATGAGCCAAGACGTAATAATCCCAAGTAAATCAGATGTTTTTGGCAGTATTTTGGCCACTTGTTCTTTAGTAAACTTATTTCTAGGATCCATCAGAATATTGTTAATAACATTGATTAGCTCCTTCGATTTCATCATAAAATCCTGAGCGGAATCGTCTTGGCTCATGTTTGCAATTACGCCTATTTATCCGCAAACACAATAACAATTATTATAAGAGTGTCGTCACTTCTGGCCAATGAGAGAGTTTGGTCAACTTTGCCACTTAATACTGACTCGGCGTAAACAAATATTTGAAATAAAAGATTCACTGGACACTCGGGAGAAGAATATAACTCTTTAGAAATGTTAGAAACTTATTAAACTATGTTGTCTAACACAATAACAGTTTTTTATAAAAGTGTCGTCACTTCTGACCAATGAGAGAGTTTAGTCGGTTTCAAAAATTAATTCTGTGATTTGGCGTAAACAAAAATTTGAATAAAAGATCACTGGACACTCGGAAGAAGAATATAACTGATTTAGAATGATTAAGAACTATTAAATCGTGTCCTTTAACACTTTACTTTAGGCAGGATACCTATTTACAATATAAAACTTTGTTTTTGTTGAGCCGTGTATTTACAACGTATTGACACAATGCCATAGACAAACGCAATATACTTTATAATATTTTACGCACCAGATTAAAATGCCCGGGTTAAATTTTCCCCACAGGAAAAACTAAACCCTTTCACACACTTCCCCAAATGATCATCTAGTCAACCCACGCTATGCAATTGCACTATATAAGTATTATAAATACAAAACAATACAAGAACAACATGTCAACCTACTAGAGACCAAATGGGAAAATAAGTCACCGACTCCAGATAATTTCATATCAGAGGGTTCGGCTCCGCGGAATTCCTAATTGAACCTATAAATCCTACTGATCCCTCAATATAAATATTTAAAAAATCTTTTGTAATCCTACATGTATTTAAAAAATAATATTGTAATTGCGATTATAATTTGATAATAATAATAATAAGTAATATTATTATTTTTTATTTTGTAATTACTAATTAATTAATTATAATTTTTATAAAATTTTGCAATCAAATTTAATCTGTACAACTTCTAATTTTATTTATCAACAACTACAAATGTATAATTTCAAATCTGTAAACTTCACCCGCCATAACACAGGGATATCCCTAGCATAGCTGATGAAACACCATAAAAAAACTAAGCAATGTACAATATTCTTTTAATAAATAAAAAATAAAAAAATTTTGGACTTTTATTTTTATTTTGTTTTTTTTTTTTAATAAAGACCCCGGGTTACGAATAACCCAAACGCGACGCCCACTCAGCCACTGACCTGCTATTAATGATTTTGACTTTCCTTAGTTCCAGTGTTTCTAAATTATCCAATCTGATACCTATTTCGTTTTTATGCATTAGAGTGACGCCTTTGCTTTTATCAAATTTATGGTCGGTTTCGATACGATGGTTCTCAAATTTGGAGAAGCCATTACTATGTTAACATCTAAGGTGTTTTTTGATATGGCTGTTAATATTACATACCGTTACGATATTTTAGAAGCATTACGATATTATTACGATAATTTAGAAGCACTAGAACTAAAGATAGCAAAAAACATTCATTGCAAAGTTATTTTTCAAATAAATAAATTTAAATAAAGGTGCAATACTTATATTGTTCCCCATTGACAAAGAACATTCCCTTTCCCTTCCCAATTCTCCGTCTAACCTTATGCCTACTACTTCCTTCGTCGGAGGAGCCCAGCTTATTTTATTTTAAACTCTATAATAAATGGCTTTAGCCATGTTTGATGACAAGATCTGAACATTCAGGTTTTCCCCTACCTTCTTCTTCCCTATCTCCTACCTTTCCTCACTTACCTTCAGCCTCACAACATACCCCAATTGGGGATGAAATAGTCTCACTGGCTTCAGAAGGAAGCAGATGGAAGTGCTTATGCGGTAACGGCAAGTTACTAATGGAACTTACCGCAGGCGATTGTCCCAGATTGATGCTCTGGTAAGGAGCCAGCGTTCGCTTATCAGGTAGACTATTGCCCCCTCCCAGGCAGGCACAAATCCCTGGAAAACATACAGTCTAAAATAATAACTAATTTGTAATCGTACATATATATATATATATTATATTACATATATTACACTGCAAATTATCTTTAATAATAATAATTATTATTATTTTTGTACAAATTATTATAAATAGAAAAATATAGATATTACTAGCGCCATCTTACGGCCTGTATTTAAAGCAAACGTTTGTTTTCATTTTGTATTCACGCTAATAAAGTTATTATCAGCTCTCACATATCAACATGCACTTTTTTACCCATGTAAATTGCCAGTTATTGAGTTTATTGGATAAATATTTCCCTATCGAGTCCACGCTCAAAACATACTTTAAAAAAAATTAACAAATTGTACTAGGTAGATTACAGTTAGTAATAAGTAATTCAGTAACCGGAATAGAAAAATATTGCACTTTAATGGTTATTTTGTTATCTTTAAAAACGCGAAATGTCGAAATGTTTCTCAAGGAACGCCATGTTGTTAATTACGAAGGTAAACGTCTCGCGTGATTTTTCGTGTTTATTAAACAGAACAAAATATACGCATTTTTTTATCATTTCCGAAGATTGCAATTCGTACTTATTATTGTCTAACTGAAAGAAAGTGATATATTTCATCGTCGTAATTAACATGGCGGTCCTTGAAAAATGACATTTCGTGTTTTAAAATTAAAAAAAAAAACATTAAAACGCAATATTTTTCAATTCCGGTTACTGAATTATTTATTACTAACCATCATCTACCTAGTACAATTTGTTTTATTTTTTTAAAGTGTGTTTTGAGCGTGGACTGGATTGGGAAATATTTACCGTTTATTGTTGGTATTATCCGTTTGGTAAACAATAATCTCTGTGTTTTACAAAAATACAGTGTGACTAGTAAACAGTGAGCTATAACGGGCTTCGTTTCCAAAAGTGAACGTCAGTGACTGATAATGGCGTCTATTTCGATCTACCTAGTTAGCGTCCCGAAACTTAAAGGCCACGAAAACTATAGTAATTGATGTTTTGCTGCAGAGTATTATCTGGTATTGAAAGGAATGGTTTTGTGTATAAAACCTGAGCCCAATAACCCTGCTGCCAGCAGCTGCAAATGATGCTAAAGCAAAAGTGAAGCTGATTTTAACAATAATTGTCCTAGCTCTTTACGTTCATATTTTTTAATTTTTTTTTTTTTTAATTTTTATTTTAGTAATTTATACATTTAAATTTACAAATTTCTAATTGATAATAATATTTCATATTCACTATATTTTTTCAAGTTTTATGTAGCTCCTACAATACATCTTGAACTTTCCAATTGGTGTGGACTTTAAAGTTTCTGGTAGTGTGTTATACAACTTCATTCCCTTGTACAGTAGACTGTTCTGCGTATTCGCTTTGTCCTTTTTTTGTAGCCTAATTTCCTTGCACGTCCTTGTGTTATATCTGTGAATGTCTTTATTGTATAAAATTTTATTTGAGAAGTATTTTGGTAACGTGTTGCTCAATATTTTGTGGATAAATACCATCGTGTTCAAGGTCAGCATCTGTTTCACGGTCAACCAATTTAGTTCCTTTAACATTTTAATATTTTTTGAAAATCTGTTTCATCGAAGAATTATTCTCATTGCCCTGTTTTGGAGAATTTGTAACTTATTTTGTTCTCTTTCGTTACATAGGAAAAGTATACTTGAGCAGTAGTTGAATTGTGGAGCAATAATTGAATTGTATATGGTGATTGCAGTTTTTCTGGAAATTTTTGGCCGAATTCTTCCAAAAAAAGATATCTTTTTGCCAATTTTCTTTTGGGTGTATTCAGCATGTCTATTGAAGTTTAGTTTGGAATCTAATATAACTCCCAAGTATTTCATTTCAGTAACATTTTCAATAATTTCACCATCAATTTTAATTTTGCTTTCACTGGATGTCTTCTTGTATCCAATCACCATACATTTTGTTTTTTTTTTGTATTTAATTTAAGCTTATTTATTTTTAGCCATCTTGATACATCATTTAGTTCATTATTTAAAATGTGTATTAGTTCTTCATAGTTATCTCCAATTAAGTATATTAGTGTATCATCGGCAAATAGTCGTACTTTGCATTTTGAAAATATTTTCACCATGTCATTAATATAGAGTATGAACAATAGAGGTCCAAGGACCGATCCCTATGGTACTCCTAACTTATTTTCCATTGGTTTTGAAAATTGATTATTAATTTTTGTTACCTGCTTTCTGTTTCTCAAATACTCTTGTATTAATTTAATGGCTACAGATGAGAAACCAATTTCTTTAAGCTTTCTTATTAGTATGTCTCGATCTATAGTTTCGAATGCCCTTTGAAAATCCAAAAATATTGCTAAGATAAATTTATTATTATTCATTCCTTCCTTCCATTCTTCGACAATTACATTTAATGCTGTTTCAAATGAGTTATTCGATCTGAACCCTGATTGCTCTTGGTATAAAATATCGAGTTTATCTAGATATTGCAAAATTTGTTCTTTTATTATAACTTCAAGAATCTGCTCATATTTTAGTGAAGTGTTGATTGGTCGAAATTCTTCACATTTTCTGGTATTTTTAACCTTTGGAACCGGTATAATAGTAGATAGTTTCCATGATTGTGGAAATTTTCCTACTTCAATCGTCTCATTGATAATATTTAATAGAGTAGATCCAATTACTGGAAAAGCATCTCTTATTTTACTAATAGTTAATCCATCTGAACTATTCTTTGATATTATTTTGTTTAAAATGTTAAATAAATATTGTGCATTTATTTTTCTGAAGACCAATGATTCTTTGTTTGGGTCGATATTATCATTTGTGGGGTTAACAGCAATGTTGGGTATTAATTTGTTAATTTGAATGATACTTTCAATGAAATATTTATTAAAGTTATTAGACATGTTTTCTTCGTTTATCTCTTTTGGAAAGTTTACAATTTTTATGTCGTCTTTGTTTTCACCATGTACTAATTCTTTTATGCCTTTCCAAATTTTTTTGAGATCCCCTTCTTCTGAGTTTATTTTATTTTTTATGTACTCATTATGCGTTCTTTTTATGTCTTTGGAGTATTTGTTTCTCGCTTTTTTGTAGTTGTCCCAATCCGTAATACTATTAGTAAGGCATGCTATTTTGTAAAATGCATCTCTATCGTGCTACATTGTACGTAGTTCGCTTGTGTACCATTTATTATTGTTTCTTTTATGTATCTTCTGTTCTGGAACAACTTAATCAATAGATTTTTTTAAGTTTAATATCATCTGGTCAGCTTTTTGGTTATATTCCATTTGATTTATTCCATTCCAATTAATAGTCTCTAAGGATTGAATGAAAATTTCCTTATTGTATTTTTTGTAATTTTTAAATGTTGTTATTTGTGTTTCTTTACTGGAGTTGCATTTTTCTCTGTCATTTATTAGAATTTGAATGATGTTATGGTCGGTAATTTTAGGATTATCTAGTACATTAATATTTAAGTTGAATTTATTTGAGATTACCAGATCAATCGTCGTTTTTGAGATATTTGTAATTCGTGTAAAATCTTTGACTAATTATTTCATCCCTGCAGCTTGTATAATAGATTACAGTTTTTTTGTGTATATGTCTGCATTTGCTTTAACATTTATATTAAAATCTCCAGCTATAACGTTTATATTTTCATCTTGCAAATTTTCCATGCACCATCCTTGAAAATATGTTAAAAAGTCGCACTTGCTTGTGTTTGGTGATCTATAAATTACAGTATATACACCTTTCTTAGTTCCTGATTTAATGGTGATGGCTAAGATCCAACAATGTTTTTCAAATTGATTGTTAGATATTATTTCATATGGAATTTTATTGCTTAAGAGAATCATCACTCCTCCTGTATGTCGACTATGTGAGTCGCAACGGATGGTATTATAATGTTCAAATCTAATTTCACGATCTTGAATATCTTCAGTAACATGTGTTTCACTCATCATAAGCATAAAAGGTTTCTTCTCCTCTAAAAGTATTTTTACCTCGTCGTAATGTGCCATGATGCTTTGTATATTCTGGTACATAATTTCATCTTTCTCGTAACTTTTTTTTATAAAAAAGAGATTCTGCTCATTTTTGCTTCTAGTTTTCTTTTATAAATTGGGCATTCCTTGCTCATGGCTAAGTGACCACTATTTAGTTTCAGTCCTAATCTATTGCTAGTCATTATACAATTGATGCACTGAATATCCTCATCGGTGCAATCTTTAACATCATGATGTTTTGCGCATTTTGAACAAGATTTTAGGTTTCTGCAATCTATAGCCTTGTGATTAAACCCATTACATTTAAAACATCTCATGATATTTAAATCATCAAAGACCCTGCATCTGTCCCATCCAATATTTATTTTTTCTTCCTTTAACATCCTGTGGTATGTCTTTCCGTCAACGTCAGCATATATGGTGTAGCTTGTTTGATTTCGTAGATTTTTTGTTTCTTTTACAAATGTTACTTTTATTTTTGAGTGCTGTTCAAAAATAAACTCATTTTGACATTTAATTTTCCTTTCCATTTCTTCAAAAGAATATTTTTCGGTTAAGCCTATAATTTTGACAGATGGATTTTTTTCTTGAGGGATTTTTACATCATATTTGTCACCTATCTTTGAAATTATTTGCTCCTCCATCTTTTGTATTGCAGCTACGTTCTTGCATTCCACTATTACTGCCCCTTGTTTAAAATTTCTAATTCCAGTAACACCAAAATAAACAGGATCTATGTTTTGTTTTATTTCATCTTTTGTTACCATA
This sequence comes from Limnephilus rhombicus, assembly GCA_929108145.2. Lineage (NCBI taxonomy): Eukaryota > Metazoa > Arthropoda > Insecta > Trichoptera > Limnephilidae > Limnephilus > Limnephilus rhombicus. Next base: position 30,011,583 of record OV815297.1, on the reverse strand, counting down.
TTTTTTTGATCCTTATCTTTCGGCTTAATAATGATGACAGGTTCATGTTTTTTACAATTACTTGGTTCTTCAATAGATATACCATATTTCGTAATTTCAGCATACGATTTAGACTCAATATTTAATTTTAAATCTTCAATGTTCTTATCAATTTTATATAATGACTGATACAATCTGTCGAGTCCCTCCCCTTCTTTGGTAGTTGGTGCCTTGTATTCTTGGACCATGGCTTCAATGTGGTTCAACATTTCACACATTGCCTCAGTGATATATATATATATATAAAAAACGTCAGAACATCAAAAGAACTGGGGGATAAATTGAAGATGCTAGTTGATGACTCGGGGTTTTGTAGAAAAATCAGCCCCCTGAGGAATCTCCTATCTATTTGATTAGAAAATTGCATTTTGATGACGTCGTATGTAACACAAATTGTTGAAGTGGATCAGAAATTACAAGGAATGGGATTTGGCATAAATGACAAATGCATTGGTTCTATCATGTTAGCTGGTTAAGATATATGCCTATGATAATGGCCATCGAACATTCCAATATGATATTTACAACCGACGCCAATAAAGGCAAGTTGTTGTATATGGAACGGGAAGATAGTATTTATTTATTTATTTAATAAATTTGTTATTAGTTACAAATTTTTGTTTTTTTTTGGCTACCACACTAGGCTAATTTTCGTGTTGTGGTAGTCGTATATTTAATATTTTAAATACAATTTAATAAATACAATTTTATTAAAATAGATGATTAAACATACTAAATAAAAATTAAGAAATGCTTTAAAGTAAGTGAAAAATAAAGAGAAAAAAATCACATTTTAAATAAAAGTAGAAATAAAGATAAAAATTAAAATTTTGAAATACATAAACTAATAATAAAGATTAAGTGTTAAGAACTCAAGTGTTGTATAGAATTATACAAATTAAAACATATAGGTATATAAATTAAAATTAAAACAAATAAAATTAAGTGAAAAACTAAGAGAGAAAAAAATAACAACATTTTAAAGAAAAATAGAAATATAAATGGAAATAAAAATTTTTGAATGCAAAAATTATAATAATTAAATGTAGTGTTAAGAACTCATGTATTCTTTGAAATACGCTCGTCCCCTTTCGAAAATCCAATGTTGTAAACGTGCTATAAAAAGAGAATTAGAATTACTCGACTTTATGTTAGTTCTCAGAGCATTAAATATTTTAGGAGCGATGAACCAGAATTGTCGTTAAGCGAATGAGGTATTAGTTTTTGGGACCACGTAACCCAGGTTTGATGAAAAGCGGATGTGTGCTTGATGTTGTGGAGCGATTAGTATATTATTTTTTCAATAAAATAAATTTTTTTTGTTTAAAACCACGAAATTTATTAATTTATGAACCGACCGGTTTCGCTTTATTCAAGCATCTTTAGGGACCAAATTAATACAAAACAAGAAGTACATAATGTGTGCTTATATATAACAAAATATAGAGGGAGACAACATGATACAAATAACAAACACATAGACATCTATAAAATACCTTAACATAAGTACTCAAGTAATGGGAAAAACCGAAAGATAATAATTATGTAGACTAATGGGTTATGATAATAAATTTGGAGAAACAAAGCATCAACTGGCATGGTGGTAAGGAGCACTGGGAATTTTATTTTTAAGGGTTTATTGGGAACAGACCTAATATTGGACTACTTGATATGTCTAATTGATTATTAAGTATATGACTTTTGGTTTTTACAGATTTTTTATTTCTAGCGCCTCTAAATTGCTTAGTCTGTTACCATGCCCGTTTTTATGTAAGATATGAGCACCGGTGCTATGACAAAACGTATGATCCTTATCGATCAAATGATTGGCAAATTCTGAAAAACCGTTATTATTGAGGCAACAAAGATGCTCCTTTATCCTAATATCAACATTACGTGTTGTCTTACCGATATAGAAAGCCGATCAATTATTACAATTTAATTTATAAATTCCCGAGTGACTTAATTTGTCGTCCTTATCTTTAGAATTAATTAGAAATTTACTTAGATTGTTATTGGTATAAAAGGCCGGTCTGACTTCAGAAGGAAGGTTTTTTACACTTAAGGTAAAAAATTATTAACGAACAAAATTCGCCGCCATTGATGATAATTATTATTATCATTGATTTGAAGACAAGGACTAGCAAATAGGAACCGATTAATGGCTATTTGTTTTAGTATTTATTTAAGATTAAATCTATAAAATATGATTAATAGCCATTATTTACCGCTATTTTTTTTATTATTTTTAGTTCATTAGAAAAATTATTATCGGACATTGGAATTGGACAGTGTTTATGTGATATAGGATGATTGGAGGTGCTGTGAATGACAATGTCAGTATAGGAGGGTTTACGAAATATGTTAAAATTAATTTGGTTTTTAACGATCGATAAGGTAAGGTCTAAAAAATTTAAGATTGAATTGTTGCCTATCTCTAATGTGAATTTAATCTGATTATGAAAAGAGTTTATAAGATTGAGGAAGGAATGTTTATGAAAAAGCTCAGTCCCTGTCCATATACGAAAAACATCATCAACGTATCTTTTCCAGTACAGGACATTTTTCATAACTCACCCCCAAAGTGGGGAAGTTGACATTACAGAATATTTACAGTTCAGTTTCAGCCACAAGGATCGGAGCTTATTGCCGAATCGCTAAAACAGAAAAAAATGCATAAAAAAGAAAAACTAAAAATAAGAGAACATAATACTTAGTGAAGAATAACAGTTGGTTACAAGTAGCAGAATATATTAAATACCATGTTTTTAATTTGGTCAGAAATAACAAAAATGTATCAATTTTTTTTAAGCGAAGGAGTCATCAGAACCTTCGCTCTCAATTCGGCACGTCGAAGTCTGAAGTGGGAGGAAAGGCAGTGTAGGGGCGTGTAAATAGCCCCAGACACGAGGGAATACTACCCTATGTAAATTAATGAAAGATGAACTCTTCCTTATGTGACACAAAACAGATTATACAGCAATTCCAAAATCCTCAGTGAAAACAAAACAATACTCACTCAGAGAATGCAGCTCTCCACACGATGTCCAGACAAATGACACTAGTTTCTTTCAAATATTGAATTTTGCCAAGGCGGTATTGTACAATCTCAACAGATGTTTATCACAGGAAGAAAGTTCAAACAATGAATATGAATTTTGCACATTAATCGTACGTGCCAAAACTTCACAACAATAATTCAATTATGGGTTAATGATTTGATTAGTACTGACATCTATTGGCTTTCACCAACACTCACGTCGGAAGTAATTGCTTGCTCCACAGAGGTAAGAAAACGCATGAATATACTGAATTTTAATGTCACATAGGTAAATTCAATATAATACAGCCACCATAGATGGCGCCCACATGGTCCCATAGCAAAAATTATTAATTTAAATGAAACTAATGCCCAAATGTATTTAAATATATTTTATGACGCATATCCATATTCCCCGCCTCGGAAGTTCGTAGAACTTACAAAAGAAAGAAGAGTATAAAAATACGAATGAAACAAGAAATCAAATAAAAATAAAGTGACTGAATTCACCGGTGACATTCAGGGATGACACGCATTGGAAATTTGCAGAATCTCACAAAATAAAGAAAAAACAACTGAAAATATAACGTAATAAAGTTCAATTGACCAAGATAACGGATACCATAACGGTCATCTCCGAGTCAGAGACCATCGAAACAATGACTATGAACAAAAAAAATAAATAAAAATAAACAAAAATAGATAAAATATAAAATTATTGCGTTGGAATGGGATATAATTTGACAACCGGACGTTTGAAAGAACCAAATCGTGTCTTCACCGTCGCAACGCGAACAATTTTATGCATTCCGGGATGGATTTCAGTTATCACGCCTAAAGGCCAATTTAACGGGGGGAATCTTCCTGTCCCACTAGTACGACAGTTCCGATATTAATCGGATGATCAGAAGTAGTCCACTTCTGCCTGACTTGCAAGGTGTGCAGATACTCTGAACGCCACTTCTTCCAGAAGGACTAAACCATGCTGTCCAATAATTGCTTACGCTGAGTCAAATTGATTTTACCGTCTGCCAGGACAGAAGCAGGCAAGTACTGCAATGGTGTCGACATTAAAAAATGCGCAGGCGTAAGGACTTCTGGATAAGGGTCAGAAGACATAGCTGTAAGTGGACGCGAATTCATTATGCACTCAATTTGAACTAGCACAGTCTGCAACTCCTCATAGGTGAGAAGCTGAGTTCCAATCACACGGTACAAATGTGTCTTCATGCTCTTTACGTTCGACTCCCACATACCCCCAAAACGAGGCGCGCGTGGTTGAATTATTTTCCACTGTATACGACGCTTAGCGAGTTCGCGCTTTAATGAGGGCTCATACTCAGATTCAACCAAAAACTTGTAGAGGTCATCTAATTGTGCCTTTGCACCCACAAAATTAGTACCATTATCTGAATACAAGCATGTAACCGGGCCACGCCAAGAAATAAAACGGCTAAAAGCAGCCAGGAAAGCATTTGAAGTTAAGTCAGAGACCTGCGTAATCTACGCCGGTATGTATGAAGGCCTTTGCTTCTGCAACACGATATGACGGTAAATCTGCCATCTTTGGTGTAGGATGCGATGGATTTAAGCGGAAGCAACAATTGAATTTCCGCACCATCCATCGCCCTAATAACAGTCCTAGCATCTAATATCCAATAGCGTTGACGTAAGCTAGACATAAGAAGTCCTGGGCCTGTATGACAGTTCACGACATGAAAGTGATCAGATCGACAACACAGTCATGTTTGGGAAGTAAAACCGAATGCTTAACCTCAAAAGGTAAATCCGATTTAGAAAGCCGCCCCCCAATACGTAACAGATTATCTCCACCAAGAAATAGAGATAAACTCTGAAACCTTTTGGAATGAAATCTGCCTTTCTGGAGTGCAGCAATATCTCCTGCAAAATGAATACTCTGCACCGCACGAATCACAGCCTTTTCAGCAGTCATAAGATTATTGACCGTTCCAGAGGAAAGTGATATCTTTTTTATGAATCGGAGGACATAAACGACAATCCTTAGTAATTTATCCCAAGTGGATATACGCTGAGCCAGTTTACTCAGGACCGATTTTTCACCCTGAAATGTTGCAATGAGCACATTAGCTTTGTGTTCAGGCATTTCACCAGTATTGGTAGGATGAAACGGTTTTGATGGCCATTCCAAAGGTGGGCTGCGAATCCATGATGGGCCGTTCCACCATAAATCATGTGAAACGAGTTGGGAAGGAAGCATGCCACGAGAAAGGCAGTCGCTCGGGTTTTCACTACCAGCAACATGGTAAAAGTTCTCTGGAGACAAATTTTCTTGGCACTGAGCCATGCGATTACTAACAAACACCGACCAGCGATGCGGTAAAGAATGTATTCAAGAGAGCGCAATGGTAGAATCGGAAAACGCATATATTCCTGCAATAGGAAGACGCTCAGAATAATTATCTCGAACCGTCCGTATTAATTTGGACATCAATATTCTAACATCTACCTACATCTAATAATAATCCATAATATTATAATGGAACAAGAAAACTCTGCCCAACAATTCCTGGCAAAGGCAACCTCTATTTTAAACCTATTAAATATCATCATAATGGACACATCTAACAAATTCACCAAGGAACAAATAGCGAAACTCGCCCCTAAATTCACCGATCTATTGGGTAATGTCGGTCAAATGGGTGTAAAGTTAGGGAGCCTTGAAGGAGAATTGAAGACCTACAAATATATGTCTTCTAATCAAACACCCGAAAATGGGAACAGAACGTATAGTTCGATTACGTCCAACCAAGTCCTCCCGAAATATCCACCGAACACAAGAAATAATGCCCCTATACTTCCTGCGAGACCAGCCGTACTTATCTTCCCCAAAGATGACAAGTCACTTCCTTCCAGCAGTACTCTTGAAACTCTCAAAACCTCAACTAACCCATCATCTTTGGGAATTACAATCACGGGGTTACGAGAAATAAGGAACGGAGGTGTAGTCGTGCATCCAAGTACCGATGCAGAGGCCATAAAACTTGCCAATGCACCGACCCTATCCGATGCTGGTCTGAAAGCAGCAGTTTCTTCACATAAACTTCCTCGGATAGCTATCCATGGTCTACCTCAAGTTGTGCCCCTCGAGAACATTATCTTGGCAATCCACCAGCAAACACACGAAGAAACCGGTCTACAAATTAATGAATTGAAAGATAAATTGCAGTTCTCTCACAAAGTAGGACCTCGTACCGGATCGTGCACTCATGTCTTCAGAGTTCCTCCTTCTGTTCGTCACTCCCTCATTCGCTTCTCTAAACTGGCTATGGACTGGCAAATACACACCGTAAGGGATTGGATCGACAGTCTAAAATGTGGACACTGTCAACTTTACGGCCATACGGCGTCGAAATGTAACGCAGACATGCCTACATGTTCTCACTGTGGAAAACCTGGACACAATCGAGATGCTTGCCCGACTCCTTAAAAGCCACCAGCATGTGCTACCTGCAAGTTCTTCAGAAAACCGTCCACACACAACACTGGCTCCCCTGACTGTCCTGCCCGCCAAGCCGCTGAGAGACGCGAATTATCTCGAGTCAATTTTTTAGGCTGAATCAGAATCGACACCTTATTAATACTAACTTTTCCACCTATTATCAAAATATTCGTGGTCTCAATACTAAGCTAAACTCCTTTAGATGCTCCATAAATTTATGCCCTTATGATTTTTTATGTTTTACTGAAACATGGCTATCAGACAATATTGCTTCAACAGAACTTGGACTACATGACTACATTATTTTTCGCTGTGACCGCTCTTCCTCTTCTAACAAGTGAAGAGGAGGTGGGGTAATGATATGTATTAAAAAAAATACTCTTGCCACATTCTTGAATCGTCTAATAATGTATCTGAACAATTATTTATTTGTGTTCTACTTGGTTCCAAGAAACTTGTCATTGGTTGTGTATACATTCCCCCCTCCTCTTCAATAGAAATCTATAAGTCACATACTGAAGCAGTTGAGCGTGTTTCCATAAAGGCCGATTCCTTACTTATTTGTGGTGATTATAATCTTCCTAAAATAGTGTGGCTTAATGATAGTCATGGTGTGAAAACTCCTAATAATGTTTCCCTTCATGCTTCCATAATAGTAAATTTCTTTGCCTTCCTGAATATGTACCAATTAAACTCGATCAATAACTGTGGAGGTTACTGTCTTGATCTAATATTTACCAATATGCCTAGCGTTTGTGTATGTGAAGCTACTGACTCAATATTACCAATAGATAAATATCATCCACCACTCGATATTAACTTCACTAATCCTTTCAAAAGTGACACTCTGAAATCAGCAGTTACATTCCACTACAAATTTAACAAAGGTGATTATACTGGCATGAATAGGTACCTTGCCCAATATGACTGGGCAGGTATGTTATCAAACAACAATATTAACGATGCTGTATTTAAATTCAACGAATGTATAACTCATGCTATAGATTTGTTCGTTCCAAGGGGAACTTTTTCCCAGCCTAAATTTCCTATTTGGTTCAGTATGAAACTAAAGCATTTGATTATGGAAAAAAAGAAAACACACAAGTTATTCAAATTAACGAACAACTTAGCGCTTTATCAAAAATTTTCTCAGTTAAGAGAATTATCCAAAATTGAATCTAACTTGTGTTATAAATCTTATATTGAACTCACTGAGACAAAATTAAATCTTAACCCTAAACAATTTTGGAAATTTATTAAACAAAAACGTATTGATAACGATCTCCCTTCAAGTTTATTTTTTAATGATACTCACGCCACCAACGATTTCGATATTGCCAACCTTTTTGCTGAACATTTCTCCTCTGTCTATACTGATAACATATGCACCATCCCTCCACTTAAATATGCTAATACTATTGACCTTAATAATTGCGAAATCACACTTGTAGATGTTTTCAATTACTTAAAAAATCTTCCCAGCAAAACAAGCACTGGTCCTGATGGTATACCTGAAATATTATTGAAAGAATGTAAATCTGTTGTATCTAAGCCAATTTGTTTATTATATAACTTATCATTATCATCTGCCACTTTTCCGGATTCCTGGAAGGTTTCCTATATACGACCTATTTTTAAATCGGGTAATAGGTCGAACGTAGAAAACTATAGACCTATATCGATGTTATCTCATATTCCTAAAATCTTTGAATCTATAATCACAAAAAAAATAACACCTATTTTCAAAAATGTGCTGATTGAGGAACAGCATGGCTTTAGATCTGCTAAATCTACCACTACAAACTTACTCTCCTTCACCAACACCGTAATCAATGGCCTAGAAGATAAATCACAAGTAGATGTTCTATATACCGACTTTTCTAAAGCTTTTGACAAAGTAAAACACGCTATCCTCATGGCCAAGCTATATGCTATAGGTATACGAAACCCATTGCTATCTTTCTTTAATTCTTATTTAAGCAATAGAAAACAAAGAGTTAAAATAAATAACATTGAGTCTATTATTATTGAAGTAACATCCGGCGTACCGCAAGGAGCACATTTAGCCCCGCTTCTCTTCAACTTGTTTATAAATGACATTATTCGTATTTTCTCTCACACACGCTTTTGGCTTTTTGCTGATGACAATAAGATCCTAAAAATAATCAAAAACTACCATGACTGCCTTCTTTTCCAATCAGATATTGACTCTTTCAATGACTGGTGTAAAATTAATTGCTTGGAACTAAATGTCGATAAGTGCAAAATTATGTCCTTCTACAGATCTAAAAATCCGATTGTTTTCGAATACAAATTAAATAATAATTGCCTAACAACTGTTCAATCTATTAAAGATCTTGGTGTCTCTCTTGATAGCAAGCTTTCTTTCCGGGAACATATAAATACGATTGTTAATAAATCTCTCAAACTACTTGGTTTTATCACTAGAACCACTTCTGACTTCAAAAACATAAATACCCTAAGAACTCTTTACTGCTCCTTGGTTCGCCCCCATCTTGAATATGCTTGTATTATATGGTCTCCTTTTTATGCTGTCCATATTCGTCATATTGAATCCGTTCAACATCGGTTCCTAAAGGGAATTGCTTGGAGGCTAGGATTAGAGCGAGGCAATTACTCGTATGCTGAAATTGAACAAACTCTAAACCTTTCTCCTTTAGAAGACCGTCGGATAAAATCTGATCTCATTTGTTTCTTCAAAATTATTAACTGTTTAATCGACTCGCCTACATTACTACAACTCATCACATTTAATATACCTTCTCGTAGACTCAGAAATAAAGACCTGCTTTTCCTCAATCAGCACTCGACTAACTATGGTTATAACTCACCACTGTCCAGAATGTGTAGACTGGTCAACTCACGTCAAGACCTTGATTTTTTTGGTATTAGCTTAAATGATTTCTGTCGCTCTTTAAACAAATGAAGATATGTAATATTCACCCTAATTTTTGCAAGGTCTTGACGTGACTTGACACTTATTTTTCTTCTATTTTCACTGTTTGTCTTTGCTTTCATGTACCATCCGAATCCTTACATTGTTCATTTCTATACTTCGTGATACTTTGTTTTAAATTGGACGTAAGTCCGTAAATAAATAAATAAATAAATAAATAAATACTGCGGCACAGAGCTCCAAACGAGCGAGGGTCGTCACTTTGGTGGGAGAAACCTTTGATTTTGCGCACAACAATCTCACTGTAATTTTCCCAAACAGATCAGTGGTGTGCAAATAAATCACACAGCCGTAACCATTCATGCTTGCATCGCAGAAAGCAACAACGAGCACCGTACTGTCTTTCAGGACACCAACATGGCGAGGGATTTTCATCATTGAAATTAGAGGAAATACCTTTGTAAGCGCCGAAAACCGATGAATAACGCTATCAGGGGGTGTATCATCCCAACCAATGTTGCACAGCCATAGGTCTTTGATAAGTAATTTAGCGTACAGAATAACAGGGGCGACCAAGCCGAGGACATCAAATAAGCGGGCGACTATGGAGAGTATGCTCCGCTTTGTGCACTTCTCCTGAACATAAGATGTCGTAAAGAAGAAGCTGTCATTAGCTGGTTCCCACGAAAGGCCCAACACCTTAGAGGTATTGTTAGAACCAACAATGAAGTCCACTGGGCTGCGGTGAGAATCCAGGAGGTTCTCAAGTACAACTTGAGAATTACTAGTCCATTTTACTAAATCAAAGGCACCGGACTAAAACAACGAGATTAATTCTCGAGAAAGACGTCTGGCGCTGGGCTCATCTGCAATAGAATAGACCAGGTCGTCTATATACAGCTTGGACTCTGCAACTTTGGCAGCGTCCGGGTAATGGGTCTCATATCCTAGGCCAACTGGCGAACCGTCCGCATTGCTAAGTATGGACTTGCCGTCAAGCCGAAAGGAACTCGATTGAAATGAAACGTTCGTATGAGACCATTATTCGAGAATCGAAATAAGATCCTCAGGTATCTACGATGCTTGCTAGGAATTTCAATCTGTAAATACATTTACTTTATATCCGCAGTCATAGCGATGGGAAAAAGACGAAATTCAAGCAAAAGCAGAAACAAATCGGCTTGCAAATTGGGACCAGTATGAATAATGTCATTCAGTGACAGCCCTGTGTGTGTGTTTTAGCACTAGCATCGAGCACAATACGAGGCATTGGTTTTTCTGGACGAGTGTTAGCATGATGTGGGATGTAATATCCATCTTCTGTGATATCGGACGCTGAGACTTCTGATAGATAATTATTTTCAATATATTCACTGATAACCTTGTTATAATTCTCCTGCAAAGCAGGGGAATGTTTAAATTTTGCCAAAAATCGCCAAAAATCGGCATTGGGCAGCAGTTAGAGATTTACCCAATTGTCTTGGATCTTTACAGAAAGGTAAAGCAACAGAATATCTACCATCATCAGTGCCAGAAATCGATGAAGTAAAGAGATTCTCACATTCTGTCTTCTCCGGACGAAATTTTATATTAGGTATCTCTTCTAACAGCCAAAATTTTTGCACTAAATCATTTAGTGCGAGTGCCGAAAATGATTTGTGTTGAGCACATTATTAGGGTAATCACCTATTAACACGAAACCGAAAGCGGTCGATAACGCGGGGGGTGCACTAGTACCCAATTCAACCCTGTTCCCTAAATAAATATATGGGAACAGTTGTGCACCTATGACGACATCCACGCATCCAGGAATATTCCACGTTAAATCTGCGAGCAGTATGCCCTCTAAATACCTCATGTCACCCTTGGCTATATAGTGATTAGGTAATTGGTCGGTGATACTGTCAACGATAAGCGCATGTATATTATATTTATTTTCTGGGTATACGCGGGACTCAATGACCAAATAAACGGAACCGAAAATTGGTCGAGACGTTGATCCAATTCCTTTGACAAATGAATTACTCAAAGGAATTATTGGCTAATTCAGCGTCTTACAACAATCGACCGTAATCAAATTATTTTGAGAGCCATTATCAATTAGGCACCGAACAATAACTTTATTTCCATTTTTAAGCTTCGCGTATACTTGTGCGGTTGAAAGTAAAATAGAAGAGTTCGGTGTTACTTTGGCAGAAAGCGAACACGAAGGATTGACATTCGCGGTCCCCTTCACTTGCATATCACAAATACCAGTTCCATTGATGCTGGATGACACTGGAGGGGGGAATGACGGTTCTTCACTGGTAGGTACTTGCAACGTATGTACATGAGTATTGGTTTTCATATTATTCACACTGCCGAAATGTAAAAATGTATGATGACGTTTATTGCACAAATCACAAACTAACCCCGATTTGCATGACTTGATTGTATATGAACCACTAAGGCAATTTACACAGGCATGTTTCGATTTCATAAATTCAAATCGAGCCTGTGGGGAACTCATACATTTAAACTTTGAGCAAACGTTGACTAAATGATCAGTTTTGTTACACTGAATACAACCTTTCGGTGGAGCTGGGAAGTGCGGAATATTCGCATTACTCGCGACGAAAGATTTAGTATTATTTGATCGAGAGGATGAAAAAAGATGTGTTTTATTTACGACACCATGCGAGTTACTTGTTCGTTCTAAAATCTTTACTTGATCTTGTACAAACGAAATTAACTCATTATAAGAAGGAATTTCTTTATTACGAACTGTCAGCTCAAAGTTCTGAGCCGTCTGTGAATCAATTTTTCTTACCGCGAAGTGAAACAAAATAAAATCAGTTAAATCCTCAATACCTAACTGCTTTAATGCCGACACTGACGAAGAATATCTTTCAATGAACGAATTGAGACCGGCAGGTGTATTCGTATCGAGAATATTATTTAAATAATGTGCTCCTAGTGCGCGTTTATCCTGAATTTTTTTAACTAAACTCTCCCAAATGATCTGATATGTCTCACCCGTAGGCACAATGCCTGCGGTTACGTTCAACGCCCCGTGTGTGAGTTTTCCGACTAAGTACTGGATATTATGGATATTGGCTTTAAATGACTCAAAAAATTTCGGCCAGCTTTCATTTTTACCATCGAAGGTTGGAAGATCTATTGGAGGAAGATTAATCGTACACGCGAATCACTTTGTGACGTAAGTGATTCTCTTACAGAAGTTTTCATATTCGATCTAGTTCGTTTGACCTTCAAAAAAGATCCTCAAATGCATTTAAAGCTTTGAAATCTGGTTTAAATTCTGGATTTAAAGTTAACTGACGATCATTGATGCTATCTATAATATTTTCAAATTGACTTCGCATTTGATCAATCATCTCTGACTGAGCCATAAACACTTCGTTATTTCTTGAATCAAAATTATATATATTCTTTGTTGCATTATACAGATCGTTCATATGAAAAAAAAAATTTCCTTTTTTGCGTTTAAAAGAATAATCGATCTGTCTTGAGCCTCATTAAAACCCTCCTCCGTAATTCTTGGCATTTTTTATATATGCGAAAAGATTACAACAAAATTTTACAATAATGTTACAATGTTAATAATTAATTAATAATAATAATGTTGCGATTAATTATCCAAAATTACGACAATTCTGCGAACATCCAAATATGTCATCCAAAAGAAAAAAAAAGACCAGCTATAGTTCTCAAAAATGAGAGGTACTTCAAATTTACCAAAAAAATACGTAAATTCAAACGTCCATGTAATATCAGCTATAATCTAGAATTGAATGGATGTATGAATGAATAATCCAGGCTACGAAGTGACCATGAAATATGTAGGGGCGTGTAAATAGCCCCAGACACGAGGGAATACTACCCTATGTAAATTAATGAAAGATGAACTCTTCCCTATGTGACGCAAAACAGATTATACAGCAATTCCAAAATCCTCAGTGAAAACAAAACAATACTCACTCAGAGAATGCAGCTCTCCACACAATGTCTAGACAAACGACACTAGTTTCTTTCAAATATTGAATTTTGCCAAGGCGGTATTGTACAATCTCAACAGATGTTTATCGCAGGAAGAAGGTTCAAACAATGAATACGAATTTTGCACATTAATCGTACGTGCCAAAACTGACATCTATTGGCTTTCACCAACACCCACGTCGGACGTAATTGCTTGCCCCACATAGGTAAGAAAACGCATGAATTTACTGAATTTCAATGTCACATAGGTGAATTCAATATAATACAACCACCATAGATGGCACCCCCATGGTCCCATAGCATAGATTATTAATTTAAATGAGACTATAATGCCCAAATGTATTTAAATATATTTTATGGCGCGTATCCAGGCAGAAATACATGAAATACATAAAGATTTTAAACCACCAGGAATTTATAGAAGTAAAAACAAAATATTTTCAACTCTGCTTGAATCTGAAATCTAAGGAAACATAAAGGCAGTGAAGATAAAAATATAGAAAACCAAAAAATCGGAGCAATGGTAATAAAAGAGATGAGAAAGAAAATTCAGTGGTCATCAGGAGCAAATACACCGGGTATCTGAAACTTACAATGATTTTACAGATGGTCAGCGACTCTAAGATCAGGCCATCTCTCAACCCAAACCTTTGTAAACTTCCGCAGGCACGAGCAAAACAGCAAGTGGTTTGCGACCAATGTCAAGATTACAGGAAACGATATTTATGCATAAATCACATACAATGGGCAGGAGCTTCTTCAAGACCTTTATTCCTTAAAAGCGGAGTCAGGCAAGGGGGAAATATGTCTCCAACTCTATTTAATGTGTACATTAACGACCTCTTACAAGAATTGAACGATACATAAATCGGTTGTCATATCTGCGGACAAGGCAGTAATAACATTAATTACGCGGATGACATGGTGCTGCTTGCACCTTCGATTAAAGCGATGAGACGACTTGTGCAAATATGCGAAGAGTACGCAAACTCTCATAACTTGTTGTACAATTCTAAAAAGTCAGTCATCGTCGCTTTCAAACACAACAAGAAGCCATTGAATATTCCTCCAATATATCTAGAAGGAAACGAACTGCTTGTGGCCTCAGAGGTTAAGTATCTGGGACATATCCTAACCGAAGACTTGAAGGATATAGAAGATATGGAACGACAAAGAAGAGCAATTAACATACGGGCGGGAATGCTCTCAAGGCGGTTCTACCACTGTAGCAACGACGTCAGAAAATTACTCTTCAAGACATACTGCACTGCCTTGTACACATCTGAACTGTGGACGCAATACCCAGCAGCGCAATGGGACAAACTGAGGGTGTGCTACAACAATGCATACAGGCAACTTATGCAACTACCGAGGTTCTGCAGCGCCTCCACGATGTTCACCGAAGGGAGGGTGCACTCATTCCCAGCATTACTTCGCCACCGGCTAGCCAGCTTCTGCAGCAGGACACGGAAATCAAACAACATCATTGTCGTGGCTGCATCCGGGTGGCTCAGCTCCCCACTGAATGAGCGATGGATGCAAATGATGAGGCGACCTCCCTGATGGACGATAAAAAAAAAAAAAAAAATTCTTTTATAAATTTTAATTTCTGTTTTATTTTTGTTTAATTTTATTTTGTTTTTTAATTTTGTGATTAATTTTTATTATTATTATTTATGTTCGTATTTTATTTTCATTTTTTATTTAATATGGCAGACTGGGATTGCACTACCCTCCAAGCCCTGCTGGAATAAAAACTTAAATAAATAAAAAAATAAATAAATATGAGGGCGGCTATTGCGTCTGAAGTACTTCTACCTTTGCAAAAGCCGTATTGACTTTCCGATAATATTTTGTTATCTTCGAGAAACTTACAGAGTCTACATTTCACCGCTTATTCTACAACTTTAGATATTATGCTTAGTAAGGATATCGGCCAGTAGTTTTTTTACAAATAATTTGTCCCCCGCTTTAAAGATTGGACCTGTTTTAGGGAGTTAGGAAAAATGCCAGTTTTGAAGCTTAAGGTGATTATGTGTTTAAGAGGGGATGCGATGTAATTTTGAATGTGTTTGATTATTTTTGTCGAGTTAATGTTTTTAAGAGATGCTATTAATCCTATAATTTCTAGTTCAGTGGTCGGAGTGAAGTGAAACTGGTTATAGCTCAGATTACCGATAGGTATATTATTTGCAAGATCTTGCTCTGAGATAGTGATTTCAATAGTGCGTTTCAATTGTAGCAGTTATATAATCTTGCCAGTACCGTAAGATTCTACACATGTTTATACCGCTAACCGAACTTTAGTGAATCAGATACGTCCGAGCTCTTCAAACATTTAAGCGACACTATCGATGACCTCTTGCCCCGCTACCCCACGGCAGAGTTTGTGGTCCTGGGGGACTTCAATGTTCATAACGAACCTTGGTTGAAGTTCTCAGGATCAACAGTCTGGGCTGGACGACAAGCGGAATCCTTTGCCCTTTGCTACGGATTGAAGCAAATGGTTCAGGAGCCTACAAGGGTTCCTGATGTCCAGACTCACCGTTCCAATCTGTTAGACCAATTTTTAACCACTGTGGCACACGGTTACAGGATTCAAGTCACAGCGCCTTTAAGATCGTCCGACCACTGCCTGGTGTCGACATCAATCCCTGTAAACTTCAGACCGCCAAACGAGAGGCTGAATAGAAAAG
Source organism: Limnephilus rhombicus (assembly GCA_929108145.2). Lineage (NCBI taxonomy): Eukaryota > Metazoa > Arthropoda > Insecta > Trichoptera > Limnephilidae > Limnephilus > Limnephilus rhombicus. The sequence continues at coordinate 29,995,411 of OV815297.1, read as the reverse complement.
TGTGGCACTGTAGGTCAGTAGATTGGTTTGGTCTGCGGGCACATTTTAATGCTTTCCCGTAGTCAGCTGTCTGTTTTCGGACTTCGGATCCCTCAAGATGTGCCCAGAAAATTGGTGAAGTCATCACATCCGCGATGGATGGCTTCATTCAATCTACTGTTAAGGACACTGGTGTAGGCTCTGTTAGGTAGCAGAACTCCCAGCTCTACACTACAAACCGCCAGCTATACCCTCGTCCCCCGTTTCCTCAGAATGGCCCACGGTGGTCCCGCAAACCGCCCCGTGCTATTCTGCCCCGACCGCGCTAGTGAGAAGCTGTGTCGCCCGACGAACAATTGCGCCTTTCCCAGAACAATCGTTACAAAGCGCGATGTTTTGGGGTGTTTCGAGGAGCACGCCCGAGGCCCCTGCAGCATAGGGACCCTACCTGTGGCGACCCCAAGCACATCATGGCCCCCCGGCCAGGCCTAGCCTGCCCTGCGGCCAGGGTAGCCCCTTCCTGGGACCTCCCGACGATCACCCCCCTTGGCACCTGTGAGTAAATAACCCTCCATTTTGCTGTATATCTTCTCATTAATTCTCGCGTGCCTACGATTGACGCCCAGAGACGGCACGAGTAAGATAGAGATTTGGTAGGCTTCCCCATGTGTAGATAGACAATTAGTGTACCTGTGCATAATTATTGATTGTGGATGTACCCTTGGGTTGTATTTACCAAATCACCGACAATACAAGTAATGTTTACCCCAGACAGTGTTTTATTGCCCTGACAAGGTAGGTGCAGTGTTGGCTTTATTTTAGGTATTCTCACTTGTTCCCTCTAGGAGACCTACAACCCTGGTGTAGAGAGATCTCACCAGCTCTGCCGGACCAAACCTGAGCTAGATCTGGTGCAGAAGGTAGGTACTTCCACCCGAGGCGCATGACACTGTCACCCAACGTGGAGCATTTTTTTTTCTCCCTCAACATTTTGTACCCATGCCCCCCCCCCCCCCCCACTCCGACGCTGTCGCCAATGTGGGGCAATTTTTTTTTTTTTTATTGTTCTGAAGCCAACACTGAGTCAATTACTTATCTTTTCTCTTCTCTACTTACAAATTTATGTTGCGAAGTCAATTATATGCCGTATGTACCGCCAAAAACGATTACCGTTTCCCGCGTGTTTCTGTACGGTCTAAAAACCGCGCGAAACATGGTGTCGCCTGAGAATGTTCGATGGGTTACGTAAGCTTATACCTACCACAATGGGGCAACAAAATATTAACCTTTTCTCCCTCTAAAACAGGCACCCGTTATTATGCAGTATTTTTATGAATAATGCAATATTGTTTCTTTTCTTTTCCTTCCTCGCAAATAATAATTAATTCAAGTGCTGGCATGCGTACACGCCTGTGAAGTGAAATCAAATACGTCCGGACCCCGTGTTGTTTTCTTTCTCAAGAAGTGTGACCCCTTATTAACCTTTCCTGGTCTGTAATGCGTAAATACTACACATTGCTTCTAATAACTTTTATATCTCTATAAATATAATGAATTCTGGGTTCAGATTTTAGGTATTCCTCCGTTATACATTTACACACTGAATTAAAAAATAATATTTTAAATAATTAGCAAATTTAATTCAAAATCAGAGATATTTTGTTAAATATCGGGAATAAACCACAAATACAATCAACCGTGTGACAGTGTGGACCGTGATACGCGAAGAGTGTGCGGGGGGAGATGACACGCTATGTGACGTCTCGCTCTACTTTGCTATACGGGAACACGAGAAACAGAGACCGCCGTGTTGTGTTTCGACCGTCGATACCTACGATCGCGTAGTAGCTAAACATACATAGCTGTATGTATGTATTGGGTAGCAGCCCAGCGGCCAGCGCCTCAGTCGTTCGCGGGCAATCCTTTGAGATGGTCTCCTCGCCCGTTTTTTGAGCAACGGACGATGGTTTTTTCATGTTTTCAGCAATTAAATTACAATTATTATCACTTGTAACACAAATTACGAAAAACAAAAGCGATTAGCTCTGAATGTTCATATATTTCCGATATAAAATCGATGATTATAAACACGTGACTTGATTACACAGCACCGGAGCGCGCGTATTTTTTTAGCACAGTAAGGGAAAGGTTAAAAAGTGAGGTTCGTCAAATATTGAACAAGTGAAATTAAAAACTGTGTTTCTCTAAAGGCTTCCCAAGGCATTTTTTTTCCGAAAACAATATTTGTAACTTTCACCGTGTTTTCCAAAAGTGCGTTGTATAAATCGAAACTAGCTGCCCTTACAGAATAATTTATGGCCAATTTTTTTTCCGACCTAGTGTTTTCTTACGTTTCAAGTGTCTGTACTTCTACAAAGTGGTGTTTTTTCCAAAAGTGCTTTGTGAAAACTAGAATATTCACCCCGAGAAGGCGACCTCTGGCCATTTTTTTCAAAAATTAAAACACTTTGAAAAATTTTCGACAATTTTTCAAAAGTGCTTATTTGGTACACAAAAAGGCAATCTTGTAAGGACTCCCCTTGGCCGATTTTTTTCCAGCCCCCCAAAACACTTCAAAACGGAAATACCGGCGAAATTTTTTTCCCAAGTTTGGACTTAGAAAAAATTCCAAAATTTAAAGAAAAAAAAAAATCTTTTCTTGTACACATCGTTCCGTGAACACATTTAAGTTGTCACTTCGACTTGTCATTTGCACCAAAATGGATTCACAAAGGGTGATTATCGAAGCCCTCGAGCATAATCACGGTCATCTTCAACCTACAAAGGCATCGGTAACATCATACCCGATGCACTGTCAACATGGAGACCATCAACAAGTACATTGGTCGCAAGCTGTAGGCGCTGTCAAGCCCGAAAATACGTACACCAAAAATGCAAATACCGCACAGGGCGTGCCACCCAAGAGGGCCAAGGCCAACAGCAATGCCTCTCTTGGCAAAATCAACAACTGCTATGTATTACAAATCTTGCCAAGCAACAAGGATTTGTTCACGACGTTTTTAAATCACACATGCCGGCCTCAAGTTTGTGCCACGGCCCTGTTTGGGATTATTAACCCCTTGGCGACGACTACAAAAAATAACTGTACTGCACAGGATCATTTCTGGAGTACCTACTCCCTCGCAGCGTGTATACTATACCAGAGTTACACCTCGAGATAGGGAGATGTGGCGTGATTCCTCAAGCGTGAGGCAGGTCTCGAGTTAACCTTCGAGCGAACTCTTGACCATGTTTGTAAATTAATGTATATTCATATTGTTGGCGTGTAAAGTGTCAATTACACGTCCAGCCCTCCATAAATAAAGCAAGCCCCTTTATTTATTCTTGTTTGTAAATAAATGTACATTCATATTAGGTACATCCAAAATGTTGCGTTTGTACCAGTTTCTCTTTCTCTTTCTCACGGCAACTTGCCGGCATTGTTCTTTTTACCTTTTCGTTTATTTTTTTTCTCACCTGTTTTGAGGCTGATCACTTCAGAACAGAGACACCCTTTGAGTCACGATGTTTGGGGAGTCATGAACCCAAACTGTCGCTTCTCACCCCCACACTATGCAACGCTCATGTCTGTCCTGCTTGGTCTCGTCATGTCATGTTTCTTTTTTGTTTTGTTTATGGCCCCAGCCCTGGCTGCCCTTGTACCTTTTTTCCTTTTTTTAAAATCACAAAATTTTACCTACCATAGTAAAATCCTTTTTTCTCCCCCCTCGATTTTCAGCTTACCTTGAGTACATAAAACCCAATAGTAGTCTCAGGCATGAAAGTCGGAAATGGTTACTTTACCTTTCTTATACATAGAAGTTTTTAAATTTTTTCCTTAAATCAAAAATTGATGGCGTGCTTTTCACCAGTGCTCATGTTTTCCCCAAAATTGGATATTGACACGTCCATTTTGGAAATTGTAATTTATAAAACCAAAAGTTGGCCTTTATAAGTCATACACAAATCCTTTGGCTCGTTTCGACTAAATTATGTAAAACCAAATAATCCGGTCTTTGGCGGCTATAACGAAACCATTGATTTGTTTCTCCTCTAATATCACGTCACGTATGTTTTGTACCACACGTTTCAACACATCGGGACAGGTTAATAAAACCTCACGGTCATCCTGATCCTCGAACCCAAATAGTTGTAATTCTTAACGTAAATCAGCATTGCCTTGTTCGATCATCGTTTTGCAATTATCACCTCTTGTTTTCTGCACCAAAACTGGTTATTTAGACAGTATATAAAACCACTCTAGGTCTGTCCCCCTTTATTGCTCGGTGTAAGCAGAATGTACTCTGCCATCACTTTATGCCTCGTAATATATAAGTAACATAAAATTGCCAACCTTCTTTGTTATTCTATCGTACGCACCCGGGCTACGAGATTACTCAATTTAACAAATCTTTATAAACAATATTAAAACAAATATTGTTAACCTCATTTTGCTGTACATAAGCGTAACCTGTACGCAATAGGAGAGATCCTTACAACATTCACCATCATAGGAGAGATCCTTAAAATACCCACCGTGATACGAGAAGGTCGTTATAATCACTTTATACTCTTGTCATTGTTTTGGTCGTGTGTCATTAATTTGTCATGAGAACCGCCCCTTTTTGGTCGTGTGTCATAAATTTGTCATGAGAGCCACCTTGTTTATAATTGTGTACTTGTATAACCTGTACACCACACGTGAAGACGTTACAATACTCACCATGAATCGTGCGAACGAAATAATATCAAGCCATTGTGTGCGTACTACACAATGTAGTCCACACCCCTTTTTGAATTGTTCAATGACAATGCCCATGGACTTCCTATTTTTTTACTTCTTTCTAAAAGGAAAGAAGCCCAGGAATATCTACTATCTCAAAAGGACTAGTTTGTCAGCTTCACTGTCAGCTATGGGGCATAGTGCCGTAGGAGTTAATCGAATGGGCACAAAACCACCAAACTCGTCGTCTGGGAAACGAATAAGAAAAGTCACAGGTTTGTGAAATTGGAGCGAGGGTCTATCTTTTCTCACAATCAAGGAGAAGTTTTTAAGTGACCCCTAATCTTTCGTCAAATACACGCGAAAGATTAGTCTCTTGGTATAATGTGTATTCATTCTTATCTCATTGTTTTTCTAAATATTACCCACTTTGGTTAATGTAAAGAATCAGTAAACATGCTGGTGGATTACGTTTCATCCTCACATAGAGTTTGAATTGGAAATCAGTCCAGTCCCTAGCAAGTTTCGTCACTCAACTCCTTTCCGTCCCTTCCCCTTTTCCCACCCTCATGTTCTCAAATATGTTATGAAGTGGAAAATCCGTTGTTGACCATATTTCGCCCTCACTTGGAGTTCGAATCGGTACCTAACCAGGTACAACGGGCCTTCTGCTTCACCCTCTTTATATGTCTCATCTTCTTCATCCTGGTTTCAATGAAGCAATTCATGAATATTGGACATGTATGTTATGCACTTGGCGTACCATCTGTCTCTTCGACAACCTTTATCCATGAATCAGTTTCGCTGCCTTGCCGTGACTCGTTCACGACTTTTTGTCTTATTCTTTGAAATTCTTCGGAAATGTTACCATCTTATGTTAACATAGGCCATGGAAGGCCGGTTGCTTTTCAACCAAGGTAATTTGTCACCCGGCAAAAGCCAGGTTATGCTAACAAAGGATAATGTTTAAAAAATGTAATTGTATGCTAGTTAGGAATCTCTCTCTCTCTCTCTCTCTCGTTGTTCTCTCTGGGTCGTCGGATAAACCTCGTTTGTTTATTCTCTGGACACACCTTGTTTCTCTCCAAACTTTTCTTCATTGGTCTCTAGGCAGGTAAACTTCAAGAATTTTGCTTTAATAATAATTTCTCCCGGATTTAAAAAGAAGCCCTGAAGGATGTCTTCACCGGCAGCCAAGCTGAGCTTCACTTCCTGGCAGCCCTCGCTGTGGTTACGGAGGTCCCCTTGCCGCTATTTTCTACATATTTGTTCCTGAAAGCACGGACCATACCGTACATATGTATGTTGTCTTGTGCTGCTGCGAGCCGAGTTGTCCCGCTTTATATATAATGACACTCTGGACTACCTTTTGGGCACGCTAGCCCCTGGGTTTTGTTTCTGCTCTCGCTACCAAGCCAGTTTTGCCGTCTCTTGCTCTGTCATGCAGTGACGCATACCATGTCATGTGTAAACCATTATTACCTTGACTCTCCAGTATTCGCTGAATGCGTACCTTTACAAGTTATTCCGAGCTACACTATACTTCGATAACCATTAAATACGATCCATGCCCACCATAATGGCACATTGAAGTGCCCACCACTGTCCCGCCCCGGTGTAGGCGACTTATGGTCTAATTTTTCTGAATCTTATTAATCTAATTTTTTTGAATGAACGGATTTAAAAGTGCAGTGCGTAGTAAGACGCCAGTAAATGTTGCATTAAAAAAATGTTTTTTGTTCGGAGAAACGAATCATTTGCAAAAGGATTGCTGGAAGAATATTTTTTGTAATCGATGCAATAAATCGGGTCATCCTAGTAATTATTGTAAAAGCAGTAAAATTAATGTAGGTAATAAAAATAAACGATTGAATTCGGTTTTTATGTTAGATGACTGCGCGGGGCCGGAACCGATATTCGTAGATCTGATTATTGGTAACACTGTTTTGCGGGCGATTGTTGACACCGGTGCACAGATTAATGCAATTCCTTACGAAGTGTATTTAAAAGATTTTGTTTCCTATGAATTGGAAAGATGCGATATTCAATTGTCAGGATATGACGGGAAACGGTTAAATATTATAGGTAAAGTTAATTTAAGTGTGTTATTTTTAAATAAAAGTGTGGATACGCAGTTCGTAATAGTTAAAAACGGTAATTTTACGATTGTTGGTAGAAAATTTTTACAAGTTTTCGGTATCGGATTGAGTGGAATAAATTCGGTAAATACCAGTGAGATTAGTTGTGATAATCAATTAAATTTTCGTGATAGTTTAAAGAAAAAATATGCTCATGTGTTTTCAGAAAAATCGGGTAGGCTTATAGGTTATGAAGCTAACACCGAAGTTATTTCGGAGTTCAGGCCAAAGTTTTTAAATCCAAGACCGTTACCTTTTAGTTTACGTGGTAAGGTGAAGGAGGAATTAAATAAGATGTTACGTGAAGATATAATTGAAAAGGTAGAAATAATTGATATGGCTAGTCCGATTGTTGTTGTAAAAAAGAAAGACGGTTCAATTAGAACTTGTACCGATTTTAAAACCACATTAAACCCTATGTTAGCGAAGTTGAAATACCCATTGCCTCGTATAGAAGATTTAATTTCATCTTTAAATGGTGCAAAATTTTTTGCTAAAATAGATTTGTGTAATGCCTTTGGTCAGATTTCGTTGAACGAGAAGTCGAGGAAATTATGTGTGATAAGTACGCATATATGCGTACTTATTGTTCTTGACTTTTGGTTTGACCACAAGCCCAGCAATATTTATGCAAGTCATTTCGGCGGTAGTCGGCAGACTTCGTAACGTTCGTGTATTTCTAGATGATATTTTGTTGTTTGGAAATTCTAAAGAGGAATTATTTTCTATTTGTGAATCAGTACTTAGCAAGTTAAGTGATTGTGGTTTAACTATTAATGAAAATAAGCGTTCTTTTCTAGAAACAGAGATAGAATATTTAGGGTTTAGAATTTCGCAGAAAGGAGTTATGCCCATAGAAAATAAAATTTGTGCGATTACTCAAATGGCAGTACCGAGAAATATTTCGGAACTAAGGAGTTTACTCGGGGTTATTTCTTACAATAGATCTTTTATTCATAAAATTTCAGGTATTTTGTCTCCATTGTATAACTTGTTAAAAAGGGGAGTAAAATATGTATGGTTTGAGGAATATAATATTGCGTTCAAGCGAGTTAAGAAACTGCTGACGTCAGATAATATTTTAGTGCATTTTGATCCAAATTTACCGATTAAACTTATTTCAGACGCATCTGACAGATCTTTGGCAGCGGTAATTTGTCACGTATATGATAATGGTTTAGAGAGACCTATCGCATTTGCTAGCCGTTTATTGTCAGAAACAGAATTAAAGTACTCTATTTTAGATAAGGAAGCGTGTGCTATAATCTTGGGTTAAAGAAATTCTTTCAGTGCTTATACGGCAATAAATTTGTTTTGGCTTGCGACAATAAATCATTAGTTCACATTTTGAACACGGATAAGCAAATTTCCGTGTTGGCCGCTAACCGTTTGCAGCGTTATGCTTTAATATTACAAACTTTTGAGTATAGTATAGAGCATATTAAATCAGGTGATAACAAAGCGGATTTCTTATCACGGATGCCGATTAATAATAGTAATAATTTAGATGTTTGTAGCGACGATATTGATGGTAGCGATTATATTTAAATTATATTGATAGTTAAAACGTGAATACAATCGAATCAGAGTTTTTGAATATAATCGAGTCAGAAACAACATTAAATGCGGAAACAATGAAACAGTTTTCGATTAATGATGTAAATATAGCGAGCATTATCGAGTTCATTTTTAAAGGATGATTTATTGAAATTCTGGTATTTTAGGAATAAATTATCGACTTATAATTCATGTTTGTTTTATAATAATAAATTTGTAGTTCCAAGGGAATTAAGGGAAATTATATTGAATTTTTTACATCAATCGCATTTAGGCATTGTAAAATCGAAAAGTCTTGCTCGAAATTATTTTTTTTGGCTCGGAATGAACAATGATATTGAAGCAACTGTTAAACAGTGTGCTCGATGCATGGAATGTTTACCTACTCCGTGTAAAGTTGAGTTGGCACCTTGGCCAATCAATGGTTTAATCTGAAGTAGATTGCATATTGATTTCATGGGACCTTTGGGAGGTCATAATTTTTTAATAATTGTTGATGCAACTACAAAATGGATAGACTGTCATATTGTAAATAAAGTCGATTCGTTTTGTACAATAAAAGTTTTGAAAAGATTATTTTCTATGTTTGGAATCCCGTAACAAATTGTAAGTGACAATGGTACAGCTACATCGACAGTTTTTAAGGAATTTTGTCATAATTACAATATAGAATCATTGACTGCAGCTGTACAGCATCCTGCTTCTAACGGTTTAGCTGAAAATGGGGTTAAAACAGTGAAGAATTTTTTGAAAAAAATTATGGTAAATAATAAATTTCCTACTGATTTTGAAGATAAACTTTTAAGGTTTTTAGTTGATATTAGAAATACGCCTTCAATGTCTACGGGCATTGAGCCTAGTAAATTAATGTTGGGTAGGAAGATTAGATCAATTTTTAATACGATTATTCCAATAGTGGATAATGTTGAGAGTCAAGGTTTTAAAGGGATTGACAACACGGTTAAAAACAAAATGTTATTGAGCCAGCATAAACAGAAAAAGTATTATAGAGGAAGATAATTTAAAAAGTACTTTGATGTTGGTTCTAAAGTTTTAACCAGGGATTTAAGAAGTAATAATAATAAATGGATTTTAGGAAATTTTTTTAAAAGATTGGGGAATAGGATTTATTTAGTTAAAATCATGTCTACGTGACAAATTTGGAAACGCCACCATGATCAGATTTCAGAGAGGAAGGTTAGGTGGGGGGAGTGTGACAGGTCTGATGATTTGCTGGACCTGGGTCCACTCTCGGATGTGGACATGACCAAGTTTCCTAATTCCTCTGATTTTTGCAGGTCACCTACACCATGGGAGGGGAGGTTACGCTCTCGAGGTCAACGCCCATGCTACACGGATTGAAGATCAAGAATATAATTACATATACTGGAGTTGAAATATTTAAATACTTGCCTTGTATAACTTTGTGAATAAAAATATATGTAATTAGGATTTAAGTGTGGGGGTGTGATATATGTGTGTGAGTGTGACGGCATGAGAGCGAGACAGCGAGTATGGAGAAGTATAAAAGGGATGTACTGGCTATTGTGCGCTCTCTCCATATAAACCTCTTCAATAATAAACATTGTAACATTAACGGATATTATTACTACCCGCACTACAACACAATTACGCCGTTGAGCCTATCATGCCCTGGTGCCTTCTTAGGACCCAAGTCCTTAATTATCACTTCAATTTCTGCCTTAGTGACTCTAATCGAATTATCCTCTTGGGTGAGGTCTCTAGGTGGTAGCCGCGATAGATTTCTAATCTGTTTATGGTGGTCACTCTCCCCAATTATTGAGTCTACAGGAACTAACTCGCCCAGAAGTGTCTCGAGGGTGGAGGCCACATCCACCGTCTCAGCGTTCCTCCCATCAATATTTCCAATTACAGTAGACAAATACCGTTCAGATCTTTTACCGGATTTTTTAATTGCGCTGTGGATATTCCACGGGTTTGCGTTACCCACTTCTTTAACCCAATTATGCCATGCAGCTCGTTTCGCATGAAGAACGGCGCGCTTAAAAGCCGACCTGGCGGATCTGAGGTCAGCCCGGAGTGCGGCCGTCTCCTCCTCCGTACGGCCGCCGCCCTTAGCCGACCCCAGTGCCCTGTAGGCTCTCTTGTAGGCCCACTTCAGCGAAGTCAGCTCAGGTGACCACCACGGCGTTCTAATACTCGTCTTTGGGTTTGATCTGCCCAGAGACGAGTTGGCAGCAGATACAACCGCATTATTAAAGAAATTCCCCAAGTTATCCGGATCAGTAGCAGCTACATGATGAAAATCCCTTAATGTATCCCGTAGCGCTATCCCAAAGTTATCCCAATTCGCCTTAGTGGTGTTGAAATTCCAGGAGGATCTCGGAATCTCTGTTTTTCTTACACCAACCCTAAAAGTGATAAGTCTATGATCCGAATTTATTTCGCACTCATGGACAGTCCACTTTGAAATCCTGGTTGCAACCGACCCAGAGCAAAGAGTTAAGTCGATGTTGCTCTCACCATGTATGTTTGAAAAAGTAAAAAAAGAACTCCGTTCATTCATGATGCTAAGACCCTGCGCGGCAATCAGGTCCTCTGCGGCGTCTGAACGTTCCGTCCTACAGTCATTAGTGTCAAACCATAATGGTGAGCGCGCATTAAAGTCACCTCCGATAACAATGTTACGACCTTTAAGCGCGTTGAGAGCGCGCGTCAAACTCAGGATGTGGGGTCCTACCGGGTTCCCATATTTAAAGTAGACTGAGATCAAAAAGATCTCAGTATCGCCAAATCTAATACATACACAGGTTTGGTACTCATCGGATAGACCGTCCAGAAGGAGGGGGCTGATCAACGAGGTGTTTACCAGAACACCCGCTCCCGGAGATCGGCCAACTTCAAGCACCGCCCCCGGAAAACTAATGGGATTCCTACCTTGCCAGGTGTACTGTTCCTGAATGAGCATTATATCGATCATTCGGTCAGACATGACCCTCAGCACCTCCAAAGTGGCCATCCGGGAACGCTGTAGGTTAATCTGACCTATTGAGAGGGGATTAATTGGAACCATAATCTGTCATTTTAACTTGAGCTTCAATCTTCTTCTTAAATCTGGAGCACGTGGCACAGAGGGTTGTGCCTTCTTGGGGCAATCCTCTACATCGTGTCCCACAGCGGCGCAGTGGCGATAGGTTACCTTATCCTGTGAACAGGTTTTAGTGATGTGACCATACTGGTGACATTTAAAACATCTGGTGGCCCCTGTGTAATCGCTTGTTCGGCAGGCGTTCCATCCTAGAAAGCACATCCCGCTGTCAATTAGGACTCGCCTGGCGGATGGGTGACAAGTCACCACCATGTTCATGGTCGGCAGGTCTCGTTTTCCGAATAGCGAGACTCTCCGCATGGTTCGGAGGTGGTCCTCCAGCGAGAGGGTAGTCTTCCCGTCTAAGTTGTTTGTAAAGACCTCCTTGAATAATTCTGGATCCGCCGCAGGTTCTCCTCTCGGGACGTTGTACAGGACTATCTTGGGAAGTCGACCCAGGGGACTCACAATTTTGAGGCCGCTGGCGGCCAATTTGGCCTCTGTTTTTTTGAGGTTGTCTAGATCGCACTTATTTTTGGCTTGAATCGCCATGCCCGCACCTTTGATCTTCCTTAAGCGGACCACCTGGAAGCCATCAGTGCGGGGGTTGATGACTTTTTCCAAGTTTTTCTGAGGCTCCTCAGATGTCTTGCCTTCGGGCTTCTCAGGGTAGATCAGCACTGTTAGCGGTTTCGGCGGCACAGGGCGCTCGAAGCCATTCACTACGATGGTCTTGGAATTTGGAACAGTGGAGGCCATTTTTGCATATGAGGGAGCGGCCGCGGCTGCAGGAAAAGATGCACTGGTGGAGGGACGCGACTTGATGAACGTATCAATTTTTTTGTTCATAGTACTTTGGGCACTGATCATGTCCTCGATAGTTGTGCTCCTAGTGGTAACCGTGTTAAGCTCTAACATAAGGTGCGTAATGTCGGACATCAACTCGTCTAACAGCTCGTTGAGCGAGCTTTTGTCCCCTTTATTGAGCTTGTTGGCACCGTCAGTGATGATGGACCTTATTTTGTGACATTTTGTTATTGCCGGTATGACTTTATACTGGTGGACATTTGGTGAATCGCTAGGTTCCCTTTTCCGGGTGCTCATGTTAGGTGATGAAATCAGAATCGCCGTAATAAATACTCCACTGGGAGCGGCTACCGGGGTAATAGGGGGGGGGGGGACCGTATCCATATCAGACTCGTCCTGCAATTTGGAGTCTGCGACATCAGTAGCCATTTCGACACCAAATAGTTTTTTTTTCGGCACGGGCTTTCATTTCTTGGACTTAGAGTTTTAAGTTCCTCCTTTTTTAGTAGAATCGCCTTTTCTCGGTCGGTTTTGCATCCTACGGCCATGGGACCCAGACCATTGGAATCACTCGACGAGTCTGCGTCGGATGGCATACTCACAAAAAAATGGGGTAATTTGTGGGAGAAAAGGGGAAATTCCCACAAAATTTGAAATTTTCAAAAGTGTTAAATTGTACCTAATAAGAAAGTTACACACAAATCACGGGTTATTCTCAAAATTATTTAATTAATTAAATATTGTTCAACGATCCTTGTGGAACCCCCTCAGTACCTAACGGCTACCAAGAGAGTATTTCTGACAATCACTCAAACTGAGATTATAGAAAATCTTAGGTAGTCTTAAATGGACATAAAATTGAAAAATTGAAAGTTTAATTTCTTATCCATACAAAAACCGCAAAAATATGAAGTTTGACTCCAGTCCTTCACTCGCTCTCTAAAAATTTTTCAATCACTTCTGTCAAATTCTCATAGAACCTTCTGGAAGGTTTGACACGTGGTAATTTTTGAACCAAAAAAAAACGCCCTTCCACTGCACCGATCTTGGGTCCAATGGTATCACCAGACTCGGAAAAATTTTCCGCGTCGGATAGTGTTAGTGACGTCACAGTACTTACAAAATTTATCACTATTTATATACAAAAAACACTTTACAATGTCAAAATTTTTTAGAAAGTTTTTAACTCACTCAAAATTGGATGAAATTAGACCCGGTTTTTTGTGGCACAAATGTCTACACAAATAACACCCGTTCCCGATAATAAATACCGGGAGATGTGGCGTGGTCGCCCGGAAATGGCACAAAACATTTTTACACAAATAATCACAAAAAAGTATTTAAAACACGAAATTTCAAAAAAAAAACACAAGAGGCATATAGTCCTTGCAAAACTACACTAGACTGTTGCAAAATACTTCACAAAACTTGGCTCTAACTATTTTTAAAATTTAAAAAAAAACGGGAGCAAAATTTGTGTGTGGCTTCGGCTTCAAAGGCTGAAACAGAACTGGCACAATAGGATTCGTACTGGCATGTCTGCAGATCCTGGATCCTCCTCTCCAACGACCTCTGTAACCATAGGCTCCGCACTGCATCCACAGCCTCCACTCCGCAACTTTCGAGGTCTACGACGAAACAAAGTGTATTTCTCCAAGGCCCTAGTGTACTCTTGAGTGTTATCTCAAATGGGTCAGATTACAGTGATAATGTAATCCCTTTAGAGTCTATGAAATCCCGTCTCTTCGTAATCCTTCGAAACTCTTCGAACCTCGTCGAAATCATAAAAAAATCTACGCACCGCAAACTTAGCTTCCAGACCAATAAAACCTAGAGCCACATTTTTTTCTTTGTCTTTTGTTCTTTGAATTGCATAACCTTGTCTTTTGTTCTTTCAATTGCATAACTTTGTCTTTTGTTCTTCCAATTGCATAACCCTGTATGTTGTTTCACCCCTCCATGTGTTTGTTTGTAGATCACACATCTACCGGATCTGCCGGATCTGCCCTGATGATGGACACTGCAACGATGTCCGAAACGTTGGCTAAAGAAGGAGGTAGCGCAACACGGCATAACACCCCAAAAACAAATAACGAAAATGCTTTTGGCCGTGAAAATCTTAAAACTTAACCTCTACATCATCAGTTCCTGAAACTACCAACCAAACCAAAAATTCTGAAATAAATACCTATGTTGAATTTTCAGTAGACATTCTTAAACCAATATTTGAGCAAATGTTGTTAATTTCTAGTGTTGTAATTGACGGTAAAAACAAACTCAATAAGGATGACCGATCCTCCATACTTAGTTCTATTGAGGAGATGAGGAGATGCCTCACATCATTAGCAATCTCACATGCTGCGGCAGTTTCAAAAGCGGAAACGCTTTCTAATGTTGTAGTTATTCAATCGAACATTACCGATAAAATTGATGTATTAATAAACAAAGCGAATAATTCATCTGTTTCAGAACAACCAAAGAGAAATACTTATGCGGGAATCACTTCTGGTGAAAATCAATCAAAAAAATTATATTTAAATGGAACAGAGCGACCTACTCCTTCCCTGCAGCCGACTATTCTTTTTTACCCAACTATTCCGGAGGGTAAAACATCGGAGGACCTCCAAAAAAAGTTAACCACTGTACTTAATCCAAATAATGATGGTTTTCAGGTTGTCCGCACTAGGAAAATAAAAGGAGGGGGTATTGCACTACAAACTACCACTTCAGTGGGAGTTAATAATATTAAAAAGGCAGTTGAGAAACTTTCTGCTAAAGGAATTAAATTGGTAAGTCCACAGGGCCGTCTGCCTAAAATTGTCCTTTATGATGTGCCGAAAGGAGATTTATCTTTGGACGCAGCTCTTTTTGAGGAAATCTATAATAATAATATTGTCGACAAATGTAATATTTCCAAAGAAGACCATCTGAGGACCATGAGAAGAGTTTCACTCTTTGGTAAGAGAGACAGTGCCAATATGAATATGATATTAACATGTCATCCCGAGGTAAGGAAAATTCTAATTGATAGTGGTTTGTGTTTCCTTGGGTGGAATGCCTGCCGTGCTCGGGACTATGTTGGCGCTACCCGTTGTTTTAAGTGCCAACAATATGGGCATATTAGTAAGGCATGCACACATGAGAATTCTACTTGTCGCCACTATGCAACTACTGGCCACGATGTGGAGAATTGCCCCAGGAAAGCACAAGCTGTTGTCTGTGCAACCTGCACAAGATTTAAAAAACCTGCCTCGCATGTTACTGGTGATCGGCTATGCCCAGCACAAATTGCTGCCATTGAAGCACAAGTCAGACTAACCGACTATGGCTTCTAATAGCATTCTTTCCCTTGGTCAGATAAATCTTCAGAGGTCTAGAGTGGCCACGCTTGAGGCACTGAAGATTATGACTGACAAAAAAATTGACATCTTGCTCATTCAGGAGCAATACACCTGGTAAGGTAGAACGCCTGTTCAATATCCGGGTGCGGTACTTGAAATTGGCCCAGCACCGGGGGCGGGAGTCCTGGTTAACATTTCGTTAATTAGTCCCCTTCTTCTAGTGGGACTGTCAAACGAGTACCAAACTTGTGTTTCACTTAATTTTGGAGACACTGAAATTATTTTAATTTCAGTCTATTTCAAACATTGTAATCCAGTTGGACCTCATATCTTGAGCCTGACGCGCGCACTAAACGCGCTTAAAGGACGTAACATAGTTATTGGAGGAGACTTTAATGCTCGCTCACCGATGTGGTTTGACAATTTTGAACAACGGACGGAACGTTCAGACGCCGTCGAAGACCTTATTGCGACGCAAGGTCTTTCTTTAATAAATGAATCTGGTAGTATTTTTACTTTCAGTAACACACATGGTGAGAGCAATATTGATTTAACTCTTTGCTCTGGATCGATTGCGGCCAAGATTTCTAAATGGAAGGTCCACGAATGTGCTATTAATTCTGATCACAGATTAATAACTTATGTGGTAGGTGTCAAGAAGACCGAAGCTCCAAGATCCTCCTGGAACTTCAAAACTACTCGGGCGAATTGGGATAACTTTGAGGATGCTCTACGTGATACTTTAAGGGGTTTTCGTGACGTAGCAGCAAGAGATCCGGACAATTTGGGGAATTTTTTCAACGCAGCCGTAGTATCAGCTGCTGAATCGGCTCTGGGAAGAACAAACCCGAAGACGATTATTAGATCTCCGTGGTGGTCGAATGAGCTGACTTTGCTAAAGGGCACCTTTAAGAGAGCTTATAGAGCTTTAGGTGTCTCTAGACGGGTTGGATGTACGGAGGAGGAGACATCCACCCTCAAGAGACAACTTAGTAGCTCTCGTAAAGCTTTCAAATCGGCTGTACTTTTGGCTAAACGAGCTGCTTGGCATAATTGGGTTAAAGATGTTGGTAACTCTAACCCATGGGATATTTGTAGCGCCATTGAAAAAACGGGTAAAGGTTCTGATCGGTTTTTATCTAGTGTTATCGACAATGATAACGGGAACGTTGAGAGTATTAACGTGATGACTACTCTCAATACACTTCTGGGAAATTTAGTTCCCTTAGATTCAGTCATTGGGGAAAGCGACCACCACCAACAGATTAGAAATCAATCACGGATTCCTCCAATCCTCTCCCAGGAGGAAAAAATTTCTAAAATTACTAGAGCTGAAATAGAAATTATAATTAAGGGTTTGAATCTTAGGAAGGCACCAGGGCATGATAAATTGAATTGTATTATTGTGAGGTATGTATGGATCCATGCCAAAGAAGAACTCTTTCAGGTTATGGAAACGTGTATGAGAAGAGGAGTTTTCCCTTCTGTATGGAAGAAAGGCGTGCTCAGGATCATACCTAAAGGGAACGACAAAGAAAGAACTGATGTTAAAGCTTATCGACCAATAACACTTCTTCCTGTATTGGGGAAAATATTGGAAAAAATTATTCAAAATCGTCTACGAGAAACATTAACACCATCATATGTACATCAATATGGATTCGTCCCAGGTAAGTCCACGGAGCACGCCCTTATGACTGCGCTTGACTGGGTGAAGGTCTGCACAAAGAGGTACGTAATCGGTATCTTCTTAGATATAACTGGTGCCTTCGATAATGCATGGTGGGAGATGATTTTAACTAAATTAAAGAATCGTAATTGTCCAAGAAAACTTTTTCAAATATCTTGCGATTATTTTAAAGATAGAAAAATTATAATTTCTTTTGGTGATTGCATCATTGAAAGAGATGTGGACATGGGTTGTCCCCAAGGTTCTCCCCTTGCACCGGATTTCTGGAATATTTTATTCGATGACTCCTCCAGGTTACCCTTACCTGAAGGCACAATTGCGATTGATTACGCAGACGACAAATTGTATTTGGTCTCTGGGGACAGTAGAAAAGAAGTTGAAAATAAAGCTGAAGAAGGTTTGAATATGATTCTTAACTGGGGAAAGGAAAACAGACTGACTTTTGCTCCCCATAAGACCGTGGGTCTCCTTATGAAAGGCTCCCTCAGTAGAGGTAGAAACCCTTTCATAAAAATGGGAGATACTGCAATCCGTTTTGTAGAGAGTACTAAATATTTAGGCGTTACATTAGACAGATCATCCTCGTTCTTGACTCACGTTAAAAGCGTTTCTAGTAAGGCCCAGGCTCTCTTCTTAAAACTGAGAAGAATCTCAACTGCTGAATGGGGTTTACGTTTCCCTGCGCTCCGTCTATTATACAGATGCGTATATGTGGCAGAAGTTTCATATGGTGCCTGTGTATGGGAACATCGACTGGGTAATTCACTTATTCATTCAGCGCTTAAGAGGGGCCAGCGAATCCCCTTACTGGCGCTTTCAGGAGCCTACAGAACAGTATCATTGGATGCTTTGCCAATTTTGGCCGGCATTTTGCCAATTGATTTAGAAATTAGGTAAGTTTTGACAAAGAAGTGTCAAAGAAGTGTGTTGGTATTGAATTAATACCTGGTGGAGCAGTGCCTCTCCCTGAACTTCTAAAGATGATGAGAATAAAAACGCTGAGTGAATGGCAGATGAGATGGGATAGATCGAATATGGGAAGATGGACCTTCTCCTTCTTTCCATCAGTTAAAATCAGAATGGAAGGGGCATATCTTTTAATGGACCACCATATCACCCAATTGCTTTCTGGACATGGGGAGTTTAGAGGTAGACTTCACAGACTGGCTCTATCATCCCATCCCAATTGCGCTTGTGGTGATACCGACCAAACAGCCGAGCACATTTTGTGGCACTGTGAGATTTTGACGGATGCTTGAGACGAAATGATTGATGGTTTACAAGTTATTACGAGACCTGCTTGGAATACAGATCTCGTCTCGAATAAGGTGAATTTTGAGTGCCTGAGGAAATTCACGAAAATCTGGGTTGAGAGATGGCCTGTTCTTAGAGTCGCTGAGTAGCTGTAAAATAACTTAGGTACCAGGTGTATTTTGCTTCTGAATTCACGGACACTCTTCATTATTCCTTTACATTTAGCGCTTGGATTTATTTTTTATGATTTATGTGTTTTGTGTTTCTGTAATATGTTATTTCTTTTATTTTATTTTATATTATAAGTTATATGTTATATTTTACATTTGCGTTATGTTATTTTGTTCATTATATTTTCAAAAATGTATATAATTGTTTTGCGATTTGCTTTGTTTATATTTACTATACTAACTGTTAATTTATGCCATGTTCCTTATTTTGTTTTGTTTGTCTTTAACTATTTCAATGTTTTTTGGGTGAACTGAACTCCAAATTTTTATTTTTTTTCCTTATCCCCGTATGGCGGTGTGCTGGACCTCGTCCCTGCTTCATCTTCAGTTACATTATTAATTTTGCAGATCCTTCTCAAATCTATCTGCGCCTCCCCCAATGACATGTGCAGGCTTGAGGTTTGATCACACGACCTTGACTGTCCTTTGTCCTGCCTCTGACTACCCAACGCTGACTTTTCTTTTAGTCTTCGGGTATTTTACCCCAAATATTCAGTTAACATTCTTTGAAGCTTCACTGAGTGGTTGGCTAAGGGACACGGAAGCTAAGTGTAGTTTATGGTCAGACCGAAAGCCATTCACATTTTTTGTTGGTACTTGCCAATTGATTTGAGATTTATTGTATTTCTTATGTTCTCTATTTTATGCAGGTGCTTGCAGGTTTTTTACAGATGCAATTCCGCGTCATGGAGTCTCATGAATGAGTTTTTCTTTTGCCCTGTTTAATTTATCTTTGTCTTACTAACCTATTTTTTTGCATTTTGTTTTTCCTGCTAAGCACTTGCATACTGCTTACTAACAGCATGGACACTGGAGGTCTAGATTCATTCAAAATAAATAAATGTAGCTTCGTTTAATCAAAAAAATTAGAATCTTGCGAGAACCTTGAAGGAGTAACCATCAGTTACTTATACTAGGGCGGGTAAGAGGTGGATTACCTCCACTGATGATGTGTACGACAAACTGCTCACATACCTTGAGAATAACAAAATTATTAACGACCGTCAATACGGATTTCGGCGAAACCGCTCGTGAGGTGATCTTCTCGCGAATGTAACGCATGTTTGGGGGCAGTGCCTGGAACGTTTCGGTGAGACCAAAACGGTTGCACTGAACATTTCCAAGGCCTTTGACTGGGTTCGGCACCGAGGATTTGTCAACAAACTGCCTTCTTACGGACTTCCCGCATGCTTGTGTACGTGGATTGCCGACTTTTTGATGGAGAGGTCGATTCAGACGGTAGCCGATGGTTTCACCTATTCCTCACACCCGATAAATGATGGCGTTTCACAGGGATCAGTTCTGTCTCCGACTTTGTTTTTGTTGCACATCGACGATTCATTGTTACGCGGATGACAGTACACAGGGTTGAATTTAGCAGCTGGTTGGTATGGAGCTCCAAAATACCTGAAAAATACCCTCAACACTGTGCAGAAACGGGCGGTCAGTTTAATAGATTCTCTCATCTTAACAGACGGATTGCAATCTTTAGAGCAAAGGCGTCGGATGGGAATGCTATCCTTGTTCTACCGGTATTACAATGGAAGATATTCCGAGGAACTAGCGTCATTAATTCCTTCGGCACCGGTGCATAGTCGGGAAACACGCCAAACGCGTGCCCAACATTTGTACACGGTTGACATTTGTCATATGAGAACGGGTCGTTTCTTCGACTCGTTCTTGTGTTCAATAGCTCGACTGTGGAATGATTTGCCGGCCTCTGTGTTTCCTCCTTCCTACAACATGGGTCTCTTCAAGACCAATGTCCATTCCTTCCTCTCCTCAAAAAGACCCTCTACACAGCATCCAAGATGACATAGGCCCTGAGGGAAATTATTTTCCTAAGGGCCTCCTGTGTGAAGTTAATGTAAAAAAATGTACCATCGGATTATTTTTTATTTTTCGGTAGATAAGATGAATCTCGTCAGGATTGTGGGAAGAAAAATACAAGTTTTCTTACTTGTGAGGTTAGATTGGATTTGTTTTTATTTTTATTTTTTATTCTTCATTTTAAGCACCCGCTAAACTGAAAAAGCAGTTTGTCAGCAGGTCAATTTAACAATATTAATATAACATTAAATCACAAATATAACATGAAACCACAATACACAAAATAGATACAGAAGAATAACTTTTAAATAGCTACAATACAAAGGCATAAAATATACAGATAGACAGATATAACACAGGCAAATTACTCTTAGTCATATTTATACATAAGATTACAAAACAATATCAGTATTAAAAGTTTTGATCCATTAGCCATTTTTTAATATTTTTTTTTTAAATCGGTGGTGCAATTTGATTCGATTTTTATGTTTACTGGCATCTTATTAAATATGGTAGTAACAAGGTAAGTGAATGTCCGTTGTCCGTATTTATTTATAATTTTCGGAATGGATAAACCCTCATTTTTACTAAATCTAGTGCCATGTGCATGGTCAACTTTTTCTTTATATATTGAATCCGACAAAAGGTTTTGGCATACAATCTTAAACCATAATATCCCTCGAACAGGTAATATATTAACTGACTCTTATAATAATTTTATGTCTCTTCTTTGTGCATAAATACTTGTGCTTACCAAGAGCTTAGTCAAAGAGTTTTGAATTGTTTGAATGTAACCTATATTTGTCTTGCACGAGTTTCCCCAAGACGTTATTCCATATCTGATAGTAGATTCCGCCAATAACAAATAAATTATTTTTAACGTACTTATGGGCATGAAAAATTTAATTTTGTAAATTCGCCCAGCAATAGCTCGTAGGCGTTTGCAGATGTTGCTTATGTGTGTATCCCATTTCATATGCGTATCTACAGTTATCCCCAAATATATATACGTTTGTACAATTTCAATGGTTCCGCATTTGCAGGATTGTGACGAATTGTGTATACACTCAAATGTATGCGATTTTATTACAGGCGTGATGGTATATTTGGCATGTGGAGATCGTATGTGCATTAATTTAGTTTTTTTGGAATTTATTATAAGACCCGCATCATGTGACCATTTCTGTAAGGAAAGGAAATCGTGCTGCATGAGTTTTATTGCAATCCATAATTCTTCATGCGAAATGACTAGTGCCGTATCATCTGCATAAACGTAATGTTTCACAAATGTGAAAATTTTATTCATGAGTGAAACGAATATTATGTATAATGTTGGGCCGAGAATTGAGCCCTGCGGGACGCCTGTTGACATATATTTAGCTTTGCTGTAAGTTTGAAAGAGTTTCACTTTAATTTGTCGATTGTTTAAATAGTTTTTGAGTAGTTCTAGAAATTTTTCCCTAATTCCTATCGCCTCCAATATCTGTAATAGTTTTGTCGGATCAATGGTATCAAACGCTTTAGAGTTGTCTATGAATAAAACCAGAATATGTTTTTTATTATTGAGTTCTTGATTTACGTAATTCGAAAAGTCTTGTAGTAACATTTCTGTGCTTTTATTTTTTTTAAATCCGTATTGGTTAGGATCAATAATAGAGAAACTTTCTAGGTATTTTATTAAATTTACGGAAATGTATTTTTCTAGAATTTTTTCAATAGCTGGCAGTATACTGATTGGTCTGTAATTTTCTATATCAGTATGTTTTCCCCCTTTGTATATTGGCCTAATAATACTACATTTAAGCTCATCAGGTATAACTGCTTGAAACAAGAATTTATTAATTAAATGGGTAATTACCGGACATAGAAGAGTTATATGTTTTTTAATGTCGAACATTCGAATATTGTCAATCCCCGGCGATTTGGAATTATTCAGTTGACTAATAATCCTGCGTATGTCTTCACAGGTAGCTCTGGGCAGGTACATGCTAAGCGGCATATCAACGCGAGATATGTTAGACGCTTTGTAGTCGCATTTGTGTAACATCGAACTGATGCTGTTTGAGAAGTACTCAGCGAATCTATTTACAACGATTTCCTCTGTTTGCCCATTTTTATTTAGCATATACTTTGATATAATTTCATCGCAGCTTGTTTTTGTTTTCCGCCCTAACAATTTGTTTATTTGATCCCACGATTTTTTGGAATTGCTGAAGTAGTTTTTAAATGTTTCATTAAAATGTGTAGTTTTACTTTTTATGATTAATTTGGAAACAGTATTTCGAAATGATTTGTAATTTTTTTCGTAGTTTTTATTGGAAGGGGAATTTTTTCACCTTTTGAACAGGGAATCTCGGATTTTAATTTTTTCTAAGATGTCATCGGTTATCCACAATTTTGTTGCAAAAGGTCTTTTTTGGGGGTTTGGGCAGAAAGAGATTTTACTTTTTTCATATAGCTCATTAAAAACGTTTTTGAGTTTATTATATATGTCAACGCAATCTTGTTACGCAAGCAGGGCATTCCAGTTATAACTATGTATGTATTTATCAATTCGTTTTTGAGATAGTATTGAAATACTTTCCCCGCGTTTTTTGGATTTTGTAATTGCACTACTGTATGTGATGTTGAGAGCTGTCACGAAGTGATCCGCTATAGTATAATCACAAATACAAGATGAAAGTGAGTCAGCTTGTTGCTGCCTGCTATTAAACCTAATAAAAATGTGATCAATGCACGTACGTGTAATATTGCCGGCTACTAATGCTTCTCTTGTCACATCGTCGACACACTTTATTAAATAATGGCTCGATAATATGTTTTCGTATGACATAATGATGGGGTTTTGAGGGTTTAATAAATCTAAATTAACGTCTCCAAAAAATAAAATATTTTCCAAGGGGTTGATAACATTTGATAATATGGATGAAATTTCATTCAGAAACAATGATTTACTATTATTTGGAGGACGGTATATTGCTAAAATGTTAATTGATATATTATTAGGTAAAGTTATGATGCCAAATACATTTTCAAAATATTTTGTTCCTAGTGATTTTTGCAGAAAAGTGATTTCATCTCTAACATATAATAATATCCCGCCTCCTGTTTTTTTGTTCGACAATAGCTATAAGATTTGAAACCAGAAATTTCGTAGACAAGTAAGGTCATTTGTAATTGCTATTTCACATAACATCAAAATATGTATATGCTTCCAGCAGGTATTAAGGTAAATGTTAAGAATGTCCCAGTATTTGGAAATGGACCTTAAGTTTAGTTGCACAATATTTATTTGTTCCCTATTGCAACCCTTATGTGTTGAAACATTGTGTGTTTTGTCCTCAAACCTTTTGTGAAGATCACTGGTTTTGTGAAAATCAACCTCATTGTCCTCCTCAAAATAATAATTATTAGACGCCATAATCGATCGTAGCAAGGTCCTTTTTTAGTGCAGCTTTGTAGGCAGGGCAGTTGTCCTTGTCTCCAGTCGAATGCGCAGCGGGCTTTCCAAATCTAGCGCACGTAGCGCAGACTGGTTTGGCCGCAGTATTAGGACAGGATTTGGTAGCATGGTTCTCTTCAGCACAGTGTCCATATCTAAGAGTGTCTCTGCAGTATTTGTAAGAGTGTCCAATCATTTGGCACTTAGTACATACGGTGAGTCCAGTGAAGTCTCTGACACGGCACACGGTCCAGTTGACGAATACCTTCTCCTGTTCCACCAGCAGTTTACGTAATGTAGCGGGCATCTCATATACGCGATGACAGGTGGTTCCGTTTCGAGCGCCGGCCAGGTGACTGAGCTTACAGGTTGTTATTGCTCCCTCGATGTCCTGTATATTGGGAACGCTCGTGAGGGCGATCCTCAAGAATTCAGCGTCGTTAAGGTCCCGCGGTACGTTAAAAAATGTTAACCTTGGGAGTCTCTTTGTAGGAAGTCGAGCCTTAAGTGTGCTTGAGTTGAGTGCAAAGCATGATGCCTTTAATAACTTTTCTTGCTCACCTGTGGTTGCCGTGTTTAAGAGGACACCTTTGTTACTAATTTTGCGAATCCCGGTTATCCGAACGCCTAGCTCGGATGGCCGAATTATATCTTGAATCATTTTTTTTGTTCCATCGCTGTCCTTGGTGGCATTTGCATCTGTTGGGAAGATGCAGATGGCTGGCCTTGGCGCTCCGACGCGATGTCCAGATTGGGTAATCGGTGGGGGTTGGTGATCGACATTTGACACATTTTGTTTTCGCACAATATCCGCAAATGACAAGCTAGCCTCCGTTGCCACGGCTACTCTTCTCATCACGGGTCCTAGGTCAGACTCTAGCTGGATGATTTTTTGCTCCAGGTGCCTTTTGTCCTCTTTTTCATGGCGTATTTTGATTTCCGCCATTTTTAATTGAGCAGTTACTGTCGCCAAATCAGTACGCATCGTCTCGCGCTCCAACAACAATTGAGAAACGGCTCTGAAAACTTCAGAGACATTTCTGGATATCTTCAGTTGCTGATCCTTGGAGACCTTCGATTGTTTCTCAGCCAAGACTTATTGAAGGGCTGTCAGATGAGCTTGCGCTTCATTAAGCACGTCAACTCCAGAAACGCTTGGAAATTTTGTTTCTTTGCTGTCCGAGCAATGAGAAGACGTATCGTGGTCCTCCTCTTCTAAGTCCTCAACAAGAACGCACCTTCCTCCATCTTCCATATTAGGAGACATCGTTATGTCCAGCGGGCGTTTTTTCTGGCGATGCATTACGTACGAATTTTTATTTTATTTTTTTTAAAACACATACATAAGGCTCCAGAGAATGGGGACCCCTCACCAGGGAGCAGGATCCAAGATCAGGGTTCTTTGGTTCAGCCCACCGGATAAACACCGGGTAGATCACGATTTCCGTCATTTTCGCTTCATCCGGAGATGAGCGCCGAGTATCCATCCGTCACAAATATGAGCAGCCACGACCTTTCCAGGTCATAAAGACTCTCCCTCGCGAAGTTCTTCACAACGCGTCCGTGTAAGGTCCCAATGGCGGCGACCGACGTGTTGGCAAAATGATCATCCTTCGGCTCGCGGTTTGAATTATTAATTTAATCTAAAATATAAAAATGAATCGCTGAATGTATTGCTAAGCGCATAACTTTCGAACGACTGCACCAAATTGGATAATTCTTTTTTTTTGTGTGAACGTTATTTTCAAGACAAGGTTTACATAAAACTTCAGGTGAGCTCTGGCATTTTGAAATTTGTATAAAAAAAATTGCTATTGGTGGCACGCGAGGAAGCGGCTATTGCTATGGAAAGCGGGAGGGAGGGAGGATGGGGGAGGGGAACCAGGGAGGGGGAGAGGAACCTGGGAGGGGGAGAGGGACCTGGGAGGGGGGAGGGGGGAGGGGGGAGGGGGGAGGGGGGAGGGGAAGTCGGGAATGGGGTTCACGGGACGGGGGAAGGGGGGGGGGAGTGGAGTGGGGAGAGGGAAGGTGGAGGTGACGGAGTGGGAATGTGAGAGGGGAAGAGGATACAGGAGAAGAAGGGGAGGCGGAAGGGGAACGGGACGAATGGGAAAGGACACTCAGGGAGAAACAATTTCTTTATTAAATGGCATATCAACACTTGCGGGGACCAGCTAGTTCATAATAAAGGGATTATCCCGTAATAAAGTGAGACTATTACATATTAACAACACAAACCATAAAGTTAGGTGAACAGTCAAAATAACGCTTGCTTCCCGTTTTCGGCGGCAAATCAAAAAGTGACTTACCGGAAAACTAGTTAATGCCAATCTAAGAAACCAAAAGGCTAGGCGATTCAACAATTAAATATGCAGCCAGGTAGAGGTTTATCAAGTCGGGATAATAATTATTACTGTGAGATGAACATTATCGTGACAGCATGTTTCCTCAATAAGTCTAATCGGTGTTCAAGGAATATGAAGTTAAACCACAATCTATGGCCAATAAAGATCGCAGAGGTGCAGAAGTGTCAACATCGGTCATAAAAAACCAAACGTCAAATGTTATGGTTGCAAGCAATATGGTCACTATCTCAACCAGTGCACTATATGGATAAATCTTCCAAGTATACACAAGGTTCAGAAAATACTAATGCTCTGAGTGCCGTGTTTTTTTTAATGGAACATTTGATAAGAGTGAGTTATTGGTTCGTTGACTCTGGTGTCAATTCACATTAGACAGAATGTTATGGAAACGTAAACATAACTACGTCAACTTAGGAATTCTATTTTAACATAACAGTTAAAAAAAAGTTTTATGTGTGCCCCAGTTAGCCACTAACTTATTGTCAGTGAGTCAATTGATAAAACAAGGCAACAAGGTACATTTTATAAGCGATGAGTGTGAAATACTTAATTAACAGGATAATCCAGTAGCTACTGCTTTACATGGCGTTTATAAATTGAACACTTCTACTCGTTTGGAGTCTCCAGACGTTTGGCACCACAGACTGGGACATGTAAACAGTTGTAACATTAATAAAATGCAGAATGCTGTGGAGGGAATCAAATTCACTGAGAAGGCCAACATCGACAAGTATAACTGTATTGTGTGCTGCGAAGGAAAGTAAAGTCGATTGCTTTTTACTCGTAAAGAGAATAGGAGTACTGAGGTATGTAGATCACTGTGACATTTATGGTCTGATAGAGAATACTGCCTAGGAGGTTCCAGGTATTTCCTCATTTTTATTGATGATCACAGCCGCATGACGCATGTTTATTAATTTTTAAATAAGAATAAAGCTTTACAGTATTTCATGGAGTATAAAGCAAGAGTTGAGAATTCAACGTCAAAGAGAATTCTAATTCTGAGAAGTGATAATGACAGAGAATTTTGAAATAGGGACTTTGATAATTAATGTGAATTAATAAAATATAGGTTAATATTCTTGTACACCCCAACAAAACGGGTTTTGTGAACGTATGAACAGAACTATCATGGAAAAAACCAAATGTCTTTTGATTGATGCTATACTTGGTAATAAGGAGTTTTGGTCGGAATTCGTTAACCTGCTGTTTACTTACAGAATAGAATTATGAAAACTGGATTGAATAATCATGTACCATATGAGTTATGGACAGGTTTCAAACCAAACCTTAGTGATATAAGAATTTTCGGTAGTACTGTTATATACCCAAGGAGAAAAGACGTAAGTGGGACAAGAAATAAGGCTCATTTAAAAAAAGAAGAACGAAGTTATACGTGAAATCCTATTTAGATAGTATTTAGATTAATCTTTACGACGAATCGGCTTACAATATGAACATCAAAAAATAGCTACGAATAATTTGAAGCTTTTACTAGCTTTTCTAAGTATTGGAATTACAATAAAATTATTATTTACATAACAAAAAATATAAGCGTAAACCACAAAAAAATGTTTTTTCATGACTTAACTATGAAGTAATGCAAAAAACAATTTTAAAAAAATACTCCTTTATGACTAAGTCTGTTTTTATGGTTTTCTACGTTCTTCTTTTTCGTTCTTATAAAATTATGCACAAAATAAATTAAAACCACTTTATCGCTTATATTGGCCTCGTGCAAATAAGACGCTAGATTTAAAATTTTGCAGGCGTGATATTTCTAGCGTTTATATTCCTCTTAATCCGTCTCACAACGCCTCCCGACCGGCCGCCGATACAGTTCCCTTAAAATTTCCCATACAAACGAGATAAGAACGTACATGCACTAAAGTGATAAAAGTGTGATCTATGCGGATTTGCGAAACCAGCAAAACATTTCTCTCAAAACATCTTTTTATTGGTATTTCCAGTAGTATTTCACAAATTCATTACCTTTTTCCCAATATACTGTTTTTACATATTTTTTTTTTCAATGTTGCTGGGCACATTTAATGTTATTAGTCGTAAATAGTAAATATGTAAAGCGCAGCTGGGTGTAAAAAATCAAATAAATAAATAATTACTTTCTGTCAAAAATTTAAATTCAAGTAAAATAGTTTTTTTGTTAAATCATTAAAATGATGATTATTTTCTCTATCGCTTGTCTGATTTTGTTTACGCTTATCAGTTCCAATTTTGAAAATTAATAGTTAAGGTATCCGCAGTAACATGTCACATCACATCATCTTTGTTACAACTGATCCAGTTTAACGTTCCTTCCCGTAGACTCCGAAATAATGAATTGCTGTTCCACAATCAACATTCTACTAATTATGGATATCATTCTCCTTTATCCAAAATGTCGAGACTTGTCAACGCAAATCAAAGCATTGATTTTTTTGGTGTAAGCCTAAATGACTTTCGGCAGTCGTTACGCAATGTGGTCTTTTAAAGTCTTTTTAAATCCATCTTCAAGCTACTTGTAGTTATCTTCTCTATGTACTTTTATATTATGTGTATTTTGTCAATGCTCCTCATCTATATGTAATCTCCTTTCATTGTGATCTCTCTTTTTTATCTATTCGTGTTATTGTTATATTGTTAATTGGACTATTTATCCGTAAATAAATAAAAAAATTACAGACAACTGAAACTAGTATGTTTGTTATTATTTCTCTTTTGTCTTTTTGTCACAACATTATATTAAATGATTGTATTTTAACGATATTATAACAATCACTCTTATATTAATTATTATTTGTACAAGTAATTGACTCACAAAACGCTGGGTCTCCGTGTGATTGGCTTTAGGAAGGCGGGCCATCTGGTACTGTAAGTTATGTTGTTCTGGCTCGGGTCCGCAAAGGTCCACCCTGCTCCAGCTTGACCCGTTCTGCTGGCACGGGTACAGCCTCTCGGGTAGATCCAAGCAAACTGCAAATAATGAGGATTCATTATATATGTAAAGGAATCTCTAATTCCGATGGCAGTTTTCTTTGTTTTTTATATCCTTCCCCTTACTAACCATACAAAAATTCCGCGTGCCACGAACAGAGGGATCGTATGCCCCCGCTCTTATTTGTACATTGGAGGGGACCCACCACTTTCCCAACGGCTGTCTGAGGAAACTGATTGTTTAACCTCCTTAGCTGCACACGTTAGGACTCTATTTTTTTGTTAGATGCATCATAGATGTGTTCGCCTGTTGGTTCAGCATCTTGTTAGAGTGAAATAATAAAAGAAAAATAATAAAACAAAAGAAAAATATTTACAGATATAAGTATGATTAAAACAAAAGAAAATATATAAATAGCAGTTTGTCTCAATATCATGGTGCAGTCCTAGCGAGAACGAGCGGGTGAGCGGCCTAGCTGCAACATGCCCAAACACCCGCGTCCCTTAGCCGGTTTCCCAAAAGTACCATTGAAGAAGTGTTTGTGAAGGAGGGGGGGGGGGGGAGATACTCCCAAAGACTCTGGGGAATGTAGTGAGTATCGGATCACCGGTGGCAGGACGGAAGGGAACCGGACTCGTACAAACATTCCTCAGGCTCGCTCATGACGCCGGGGGAGGCACGGGCGTTAGTGCGGCGGCCCTACAGTATTTGTAAAAATCGCAAAACATAGTTGTTTTAAGTGACGCCTTGTCGACTATCTGGCCTGCTAGCCAGCGCTTCCTAAACAGTGGGATATATTTTAAAATATGAATAATTTGCAAACAATTTGCAGTTTTAACTGTTCTTTATTTTTCTTTAAGCACTGGAGCGATTTCGATCGAAAAATGAACCACATTTTCCTACCATTCGTAAAACATTATTGTGATTAAGTAAAACATTTCCTTTGCCAGCCGTTTATTTTAGCACGAAGCTATTAAAGTGCTTATATATTATGACCATAGATGTCGCAAATCCAAACTTTGTAGACTATTTTAGAAAAATGTTTTTTTTTTGTTTTATTATTTCCAACAAAAACATAGTTTATATATAATTTAGACAATTTATCGGAAGTCCCGCGAAGCTGCCACATGGCTGCTTGTCTGCAGGTTCTACCTCAATATACACTCGTTAATATTAGAAGTTAAAAAAAAAACAATATGCATAATACCAAAAATGTAAAAGAAATTGAAGACCTCTGTAAAAAGATTTAATATTCCAAATATTTAAAGAAAATGTAATAAAAAAATAACATTCAACCAAATTTCTATGTTTTCTAAACAATGTATACCCAATAATTATATTTACAATGGGATACAATATTTTAATAATCTTCCCGAAGAATTTAATAAAATAACAGATTTGGTATCGTTTAAGAAAAAGGTACAAATATTTTTTAAAAATTAACTGCCATAACATCGCCAATCTTTTTTTCTTTGTTCTTATTGTTTTTTTTTACAGATACATAGATTTTTCATTGATGAGCCACATTTTTACAGTATTCATGCTTAAATTCTCATTTTCCTCAAAAGCAAAATAATTTTTGAGCTTATTAAAAATCACTGGTACACAGTACTCCAGCGTACGGCTTCCATCCTTATTGGATATTTTAGGTATTTTCAGGCCTTTTTTTCTGTGAAACGTGTGCTGTGACTATGCACCAGTGGTCTTTTATAAGTATTATCATCTCCCTTCAGTTTTTCTCTGAGTGAGGCAAAGAGTGTGTGCCAAGACCGAGTTGTTTGGCGGTCCGTCCTCTCTGCCTACCCCTGCGGGGAAACGGCGTGATGGTTAGTTAGTTAATCATCTCCCAAGTTATCCTTAATGGTAAGGAACTAAAATATACCTTTTATTGAGAGCAGGCCTTCAGCATAATAATATAAGAGATGCACATTGCGCCTTTGTCTATATATATTTGGTGATACAATTTGTTTTATGATAGAGGCTTACAAATTTTGTAAGTACTTAATATAAGTCATATAAAACATACTTAATATAAGTAACATATTTCGATCTACTCCCGTCGAAATTAAACATTTAAATTATTTACTGTGAATTATTGCACACAAACATCATAAAATATTAAGAAGCAGCACTTATTTACTAATAAAATAGTGCTTTTCATTGCAAGTGTCTGTGAAGTGTGTTAACAAAAGCAAAAGCAAGTCATGGTTGTATTTCCTCAGCTTCGAATTCCATATCTGAGAATAGATTCCACCAATAAAAAATACACTAGTTTTAGTGTGCTGTGAGGCAAGATAAATTTTGATTTATAGAAATTGTTCATTAGAGCTCATAGCTGGTTACATATTGTTGCGGCGGGGAGCAAGTATTCCCTCTCAAGATCGAGGGTTCAAATGCTGCGTGGACTGTATGCGTATGCGGTTCTTATCTATTTTATTACATTTGATCTCATTTACCGAACTGCATTCTGTTTTCCACTGATATTGGTGTTCACTTCTAGGAAAGGCATATGTTAGTTGGGAGAGAGAGATCTTTGGAGAGGAATGGTGGGAAATAAACGAGTATAAACATTTGAATGTGTATTCAATGATCGACATCGTGCGGCGTGGGGCGCGGCGATGGCCTTTTTACTTGCGAAATGGCTGCGGTTTATGAGTTCTGTCTTAAGCGGCGTGATTATTACAACTACTGTAAAGCGATTCGATTTTTAGGACTTGTGTCCTTTGCGGTGAGGTGAATTCAACTGCGAATTATAGCGGTTTGTGGTACCTTCTGTCCCGTGCGGTGGTTTTATTAGAACTGTAGAGCAGGAGAGAAAACTCTAGGTAGTTAGTAACATGCAACAATAAAGGCGTGAACATACCCCCCCGCCTTGACCAAGTGGTCAAAAAGACAAATACAAAAAAAGAAACGCGATGCAATAGGATTCAATGAACAATCGACGTTTGAAAGATAACAAATTGAGCATAAGCATCCAAAAATATAAAGAAATAAAATAACAACAATAGAAGGCATAGACCCCAATGGTCGCCAAGCAACACAAAAAAATACAAAAAAATTGAAATGGAGTAAGTATTTCTATTTGAGATGTACACCTGTATTTCAGTTTTTTTTTATTTTTTTTTTTATTGAAATTTTTTGATACAATACATACAGGGTGTTAAGGGACGTACTTGACTTACTTTAACCAGTGATTCCTGACATTATTTGGAGTAAAAAATGTAAATGAAATTTTGGTCTCCGGTGACTTTTATTAACGACTTTTTTTTTTTCAAAAATTTTTTCTTCAAAATCAAACAAAAAATTTTTTCTTCAAAATCAAACAAAAAAAATTTTCTTCCGCATGTCGTCACTGGTCACTCAGCCGGGGGTCCAACGAACCCCTTACCCCGCCTCCAACTGTTCAACAACTACTATTTTTTATGTTTTTGTAGAAAAAAAAAATACATCAAAAAAGTCACCGGAGACCAAAATTTCATTTACATTTTTTACTCCAAATAATGTCAGAAATCACTGGTTAAAGTAAGTCAAGTACGTCACTTAACACCCTGTATAGTAGATACATGAAATAATGAAAAGTATATAACAAAGCTTAATATAATAAATGTATGAACAAAAAAATCCCACAAAGGCAATGCCTGTGCGTGGGTATAATATTGATTTTTTACTTATATTTTTATTTCTATGGTTATAGTGAATATACAGTAAACATAAATTAGAGATTTAAAAAAAGTAACTGAATAAATGCATTTAAAAACTACAGCATAATAACATTCTGCACTGTTATTATTGTATTTGTAAGAATAGATGTTACAAGTGCAATTACAAAACATAAAAAACAAACAAAATAAAAGAGCAAACAATATTATAAATCTTCTCTAAAAGCTGTCCAACGATAGATATACTTAACGGCTTTATTTAAACTTATAAGAAAAAAATATCTGTTTCAGTGTTTTAAGCCAAATTTTGGTACATTTTTTTGTAAGATTGAAGATTTTGACATACGTTCTCTTTAAAGGTTATACATAGTAAATTATACATTTTTGGAGCTATAAAACTAATATGCCTTTGGGACAACCTAGTTTTGCAGTGGGGTACTGCATACTCACATGTGCCACTGCAGTTTAGATATACAAGTGGTAAATCAGATAAGTTTTAAGATTTTCACGGCCAAAAGCATTTTCGTTATTTGTTTTTGGGGTGTTATGCCGTGTTGCGCTACCTCCTTCTTTAGCCAACGATGTCCGAAACGTTGGCTAAAGAAGGAGGTAGCGCAACACGGCATAACACCCCAAAAACAAATAACGGAAAGTGGTAAATCAGCCATTAACGGAGGTGGTAATACTGAAGATTTTATCTTATGGTAAACATTGTAAACAATGCATTTCGAAAGTTGTGAAGGAATCTTATTTCGTGCCGCTATTATTCAAAACTTACGCTGAATAGTGAATTGAGGGCTTCGCGGGCCAACATGAAAATATAGTTTATTATAATACTCTATGATTAAATAAGCTAAATGATAGCTTTTCGGTAATAAGATGGGAAATTTGTTTTCGTGTTACAGATCTGAGTACTTGAGTCGACCGCCCACCCTGATAATACCGTGGCTATCGAGAAACGGTTTTAGGTTTAGAAAGTGTATTAAACATGGAACGTTTTTTCGCATGTTACGTATGTCGACAGAAAAATACGTTTTCTGTTCGATGCGTGTGATTTTCAAAAGCGAGTAATTTAATTCAAGAGAGCTAAGATAAGTCGAGTTTGTATTACTCAGTGTTCAAAAAGTGAAGGCTACTGCCATCTAGTGGCGTATTTTTGTAGCTTATTGTTTTTGTTGGTACAGATTACAGATAAGGCACGTAAGGCGATACTAAATTAAATGCTAGACGATAAAGCAGATTTTTCGATTTCTGCCATATATCGTACGATGACTGATACAATGGTGTTTGGTTTATTTTTGTTGGTGTTAGAAAATGTTATTTATAAATAGCCTGCGTTTCTAGTTAAAAACTCTCTTAATTCGTGGATCTCCTGTAAACAGCTAGCATTATCTAGCAAGTGGTCAAAGTGACCAAATTCAGTGTTTTGGTCAGGTCGGGAACAAATTTATTGTAACATGTGCCATTAATAAACGAGAAGAATTCCGCCACTGAAGCCAGATGTTTTCCTTGAAGTCCTTCTGCCAAATTACCAATTTATGACACTCAGATAGTGCAATGTTGTAGTCATGGTGCGGTATTGGTGTTGTTGACACCACTGCATCCAGCCTGAAGCCACTGGGGCTTCAAGTCAACAACCGCGAGTTGATCATCCTCGCTGCAGAATTAATGGTACTATCTGCTTACCAGGGCAGGGCCGCCCTTAATTAATGATGATCCACCCAAATAATGACATACAGGAGTACATGCTGATGTACTATTCTAATATGATGACCACCCGAACAAGATGGCCGGGTAGTCTACCCAGTGAAGTGTTCCTTCTGTTTTTGGCAGTGCCATGCCAGTGAAAGTCAATATGAACTGATAGTCAGTCAACAGCGAACTAACAATTTATTGCTATTTGTGAATTGGTGTTGGTTAAAAAATATAATTGAAGTGAAAAATCTCCATAGACAATGAGACATTATTGATTTGTCAATGTTACAAAATTGTTATTAATGTTGTGATTTTGTTATAATTTATGATTTTTTTTGCATGATTTTTTAGAAATTTATAAATTTTTAGGTTTATTTTAATTGTTGGTTAGGTTCCCGGACCCTTTAAATTTAGATATTTACACATCTTATAAAATTTTTAGTATATTGTGTGTAAATTTAGGAATTGGTAGTTTGATTTTTTAACTTAAAAAAACTTGTTGTTTTTTTTTTCATTCCCCGCCCGGCGGTATATTCAAAAAGTCTACTGGCTACTGCCATCTAGTGGCGTATTTTGTAGCTTATTGTTTTTTGTTGGTACGATAGCGACGTAAGGTGATACTAAATTAAATGCTAGACGATAAAGCAGATTTCTCGAATTCTGCCATACATCGTACGATGACTGACACAATGGTGTTTTGTTTATTTTTGTTGGTGTTAGAAAATGTTATTTATAAATTGCCTGCGTTTCTAGTTAAAAACTCTCTTAATTCGTGGATCTCCTGTAAACAGCTAGCATTATCTAGCAAGTGGTCAAAGTGACCAAATTCAGTGTTTTGGTCGGGTCGGGAACAAATTTATTGTAACATGTGCCGTTAATAAACGAGAAGAATTCCGCCACTAAAGCCAGATGTTTTCCTTGAAATCCTTCTGCCAAATTACCAATTTATAACATGGTCCTTCGAGCCGGATAGCCCTTACGAGCGGATGAAGGCATCAAAGGAAATAACAAAATGAACCAGCTAGCTATCCAAAAAACCAGAAGGATGAAAAGATGAAAATCAAGGACATCGACATTAAACTTTAAGTATCCCTGCCATTATTCCTTCATTCTATTTCGTGAATTCCTGTTCAAACAAGCGCTATTTTTTTGTGTGTCGATGTGCTTATTTAAAAACAAAAAATTAACTACCCGCAGTGTAAAATGCAAGTCATGGAAATTTATTTTAGGTTAATTGTTTAAAAGATGATTATTGTAAGATTCTGTCATTGTTTATAGCTTGAATTGGAGATTCTTGTTTTTTACGCGATTATTGCACAGAAATTATTTTTGAAGGAACATTTTTAGCATTTTTATTGTTGAATTATTGTTAAATACGTACTTAATAAAAATGGCTTATTTAAAATCATTGATTAACAAACGAGGAATGTTGAAAGGTAAACTCACGAGATTTGCGGATTCATTAAACGTATTATCAGTTAACGAAATTAAAATTCGCTATGCTAGAATTGAAAAAATAATTGATAATTTCGAAGAGATTCAGGAACAAATCGAAAACCTTCCAGATTCCAATGAAATCGATAATAATTTGCAAAGGGAGAATTTTGAAAATCAATATTATTCAATTTTAGCGACTGCAAAGGGAGCAATTCAGTCTGTGGAGGCTCCCAAATTGGAAATAAAATTACCCAACCTTCAGTTACGAGAATTTAACGGCGATCCAAAAAATTGGATTAATTTTCTAGAAACATTTAAGACACTGGTTCATAACAATACTGCCTTAAGCAATGTTCAGAAGTTTTATTATCTGCAATCCTGTTTAAAGGGGAATGCAGCAAAGATAATCGCCAATTTCGAAGTATCAGACCTGAATTATAAATCGGCTTTTGAGTTGTTGCAGCAGAGGTTTGCAAATTTGCAAACTACCGTACAAAGACACATCCAAGCTCTGTTTCAACTTAAAGAGATGAAACATGAGGATCCAGTAGCCATGCGTTATCTGATTGATAAAACAAATGTAAATCTCAAAGCGTTGCAAAATTTAGGCTTGAAAATCGAACAATGGGATGCTTTAATTATATACATAATTTCTAATAAATTGGATGCAAGTTCTAGAAAGTATTGGGAACAAACCCCATTGCAGGATGAGCTTCCTACATTACAGGAATTTCTTAAATGTTTGACCTCGCGTGCGCAAGTTTTGGAATTAATGTTAAATTCAGATTCGAAAAAAATTCCTACCCACCCGAAACCAAATGGTAGCAACAATAATCCTAAAAAGGAATCGGTATTTTTAGCTGCTAACCACAATAATTGTATTTGTTGTAATGACGAGGGACATAAAATATATTATTGTAAATTTTTTTTTTAAATTAATTCAGGAGAGAGAGCCTAACGCAATAAGGAGGTACCGCGTCTGCTTCAAATGTTTGAGGTTAGGACATACGGCCCCATGTTGTAAAATTAATTTGAAATGCAAGCATTGTGATAGCGAAATCCACAATACGTTATTGCACAGGGAGATGCATCCGAGTGATGACTCCATGAATAAAGGTAAAGATCACCCCGGAGGTGACTGCCAAATGGATGCTGAACGAGTTTCAGTGTCAAACCATTCAGCTTTAGCGAAGGCTGAAAAACAATTTTATTGTCGACTGCTATCATTGGGGTGGTAGATCACAATAATAAAATGCATGAGGCAAGGGTCCTAATTGACTCTGGAGCTCAAGCCAATTTTATCTCAGTGAAATTAAATTTAAGATGTGAATATATAAACAAGCCTATGTTAGGCATACACAACAATGTTACCCATCTAAAGAAACGTTTTGCGATTAAAATGAAACTCTGAGAACAAATTAAAACCAAAATATCACTTGTCTTATATTACAGGAAATAACCACAAACCTACCCCAAGCAACAGTGGCCAGAAAAGATTTTAAACTGCCGCCGGGATTACAAATGGCGGACCCAAATTTCAACGTAGCGGCACCTATTGATATCCTGTTAGGCGCTGAGAGCTTTTGGGATATACTACAAGATGATCGGCTGAGATTGGATACCGGACCTACTCTTCAGAGGACTGAATTAGGATGGGTAATATCAGGCCCGATCAACATTCATCATAAAAAAGGCCAGTACCGCAAATTTGTAGTTTATCAATAAACACATTATCCAATCAAATAGAAAAATTCTGGAAAATGGAGGAAGTGAATCCTGCAAGATTTCAAAATCATGAGGAGAAGGCGTGTGAAGCAGATTTCGTCGCCACGCACTCTAGGGAGAGCGATGGTAGATACGTTGTGAGTCTGCCGCGCCGCCCTTGTGTGAGTCAACTTGGTGACTCACTAAACACAGCGGAAAAAATATTTAAGAACTTAGAGAAGAAATTTTTAATAAATCCTGAATTGAAATTGCAATATGTACAATTTATGCGGGAATATGAACAACTAGGTCATATGGAGTTATGTGATAAATGGAGAGGGGATGAGCAATCCTATTTTTTGCCGCATCACGCGGTCATTAAAGAAGCTAGCACCACGACGAAGGTGCGTGTAGTTTCTGATGGTTCGACAAAGACGTCGACCGGAATATCCCTGAACGATGCTCTGATGGTGGGAGCTGTCATTCAAAAGGACTTATACAGCCATTTATTACGTTTCAGAAAACATCGATACGTCATGACTGCGGACATCGAAAAAATGTACCGTCAAATCAACGTATGCGCAGAGGATCGCAGCCTTCAGAAGATTGTATGGCGCGAATCACAAGAAGAGGAACTCCGACATTACAAATTGAAGACCGTTACCTATGGGCTGGGACCTTCCTCTTTCCTAGCAACGAGATGTCTTCGACAAATTGGTATGGATAATCAAGTTAATTTCCCAGTAGCAAGTCAAGTCATAGAAAATGATTTTTATATGGACGATCTATTGACTGGAGGGGATGACTTGGAAGTTTGTTTCAAGATGAAGAAACAAATAAGTGATATCTTGCTGTCCGCAGGGATGACCCTGAGGAAGCGGAGATCAAATATTTTGGAATTGTCATCTGGGCGGAGCCAAGGTGAAATTGCCAAACAGGGCAATTGTGAAAAAATGATCACTGACAATTCCAAGAATGAAAAAATACTTGGATTAATTTGGAATAATGAATTAGATTACCTGTTTTATGAAATTACAAAACCGTCTGGTAAAACTAAGAGTAAGCGTCAATTATTATTGTGCATAGCTTCCACTTTTGATCCAACGCAGTGGCGGCACGTATCATTGTCAGTAAATGCAGCGGTTATACTGTCCCGAGGTACCACAGCTGAAAGGTTAGTCAACGCTTCAATATGGTGGAAGGGGCCAAGCTGGTTGACGGAAGATGTCAGCACTTGGAAAGTATCCAAAACGTCATGTTTGGATCCCCCGGAAATAAAGAGTAAAAATGTGCTACCAGTAGCTGATGCTCAAGATTGGGATATTTTCGAAAAAATCTCATCGCTAACCAAATTAAAAAGAGTAATCGCTCAAGCGTTAATATTTATAAATAATTGTTGTAACCCTAAGGATAAAACGTATGGCAATTTAACTGTCTCCGGGCTGGAAGCAGCTTTAAAATGTCTACTGAAATCATCGCAAGAACATTCCTTTAAAAGAGAATTGAAGGACCTAAAGAAGCATGGGTTAGTAAACAAAAACAGTAGATTGAAAGCTCTCAATCCCTGTTTAATTGAAGGTTTAATTTGTGCAAGTGGACGATTAAAATTAGCTACTTATTTATCGCATCATCAAAGGCACCCTATAATATTATCACCGTCACATAAACTAACTGAAATTATTATACGTAATTATCATTATGAACATTTACATGCAGGTCCCCAAGCGCTGTTATCGGAAATACGCTTGAAATATTGGCCGATATTTGGGAGAAACACTGTTAAGCGTATCCTACATAAGTGTGTTGTATGTTTTAGATACCGACTTCAGGTTTGCCGGCAGATCATGGGAAACCTTCCAGTTGAAAGAATCACTCCCAGTCTACCGTTCTCTGTCACAGGGGTCGACTTTTCCGGACCGATAGACACGAAGGCTGGAGCGCTGAGGAAATCTCCGCTCATTAAATCTATCTTTGCATATTTGTTTGTTTTTCTACCAAGGCGGTTCATTTGGAACTCGTAACAGATTTGTCAAGCGATGCTTTTTTAAATTGTTTAAAGAGGTTCATTGCCCGTAGGGGTCAACCGGAAAAAATATTTTCTGACAATGCAACCACTTTCAGAGGAGCTTCCAATAAGCTCAAAGAACTGTATGCCAGTCTAAGACTGAACAATGACAAAATCCATGGGTTTTTAGCTGATAAGGGAATATCTTGGAGTTTTATACCGCCTAGGGCGCCAAATCACGGGGGGCTGTGGGAAGCCGCCGTCAAGTCCACCAAGTTTCATTTATATCGAATTACTAAAAATAACCCATTGCAGTTTGAATTATTATATACTTTGCTTTGTCAAATAGAGGCTTGTTCGAACTCCCGTCCCTTAACTTCCCCGTCTGATGACGTAGACGACCTTCTCCCTCTAACCCCCAACCATTTCCTCATGGGCAAGGATGCTTCGGTTATTCCCGAGGTGGATGTCCGCGAGCTCCCGGAGAACAGACTAAGCAAATATCAAAAATTAAACGCTCTAATTCAAAATTTCTGGTTCAGATGGAAACGAGATTCCCTTGCTGAGCTGAAAAAACGGACCAAATGGCAGGCCAGCAACCAAAAGGCCATAAAGAAGGACGATCTGGTAATCCTGATGGAAGACAATCTGCCTCCTGCATTATGGAAGATGGCGCGCATATTAACTACTCATCCAGGCCCGGATGGAGTAGTGAGGGTAGTTACCCTCAAAACAGCACAAGGCACTTTTGTGAGACCCATCACAAAAATATGTTTGATGCCAATAGAATCAAACTTGGATCCAAATTTCCCGACCCGGCAAACCACGGACCTTCTCAAGGTCACAGCCTAACTGCATTAGGGCTGAACCGATGCAACCAAACCACAACAATAATTATGGAGCATCGGTATTGGTGTTGTTGACACCACTGCATCCAGCCTGAAGCTACTGGGGCTTCAAGTCAACAACCGCGAGTTGATCATCCTCGCTGCAGAATTAATGGTACTATCTGCTTACCAGGGCACGGCCTTAATTAATGATGATCCACCCAAATGATGACATACAGGAGTACATGCTGATGTACTATTCTAATATGATGACCACCCGGACAAGATGGCCGAGTAGTCTACCCAGTGAAGTGTTCCTTCTGTTTTTGGCAGTGCCATGCCAGTGAAAGTCAATATGAACTGATAGTCAGTCAACAGCGAACTAACAATTTATTGCTATTTGTGAATTGGTGTTGGTTAAAAAATATAATTGAAGTGAAAAATCTCTATAGACAATGAGACATTATTGATTTGTCAATGTTACAAAATTGTTATTAATGTTGTGATTTTGTTATAATTTATGATTTTTTTTGCATGATTTTTTAGAAATTTATAAATTTTTAGG
The DNA here is from genome assembly GCA_929108145.2 of Limnephilus rhombicus. Lineage (NCBI taxonomy): Eukaryota > Metazoa > Arthropoda > Insecta > Trichoptera > Limnephilidae > Limnephilus > Limnephilus rhombicus. The sequence goes on along the minus strand of OV815297.1, from coordinate 29,954,157 downwards.
TTTATTTTAATTGTTGGTTAGGTTCCCGGACCCTTTAAATTTAGATATTTACACATCTTATAAAATTTTTAGTGTATTGTGTGTAAATTTAGGAATTTGTAGTTTGATTTTTTAATTTAAAAAAACTTGTTGTTTTTTTTTCATACCCGCCCCGCAGTATATTCAAAAAGTCTACTGGCTACTGCCATCTAGTGGCGTATTTTTGTAGCTTATTGTTTTTTGTTGGTACAGATTACAGATTAGCGACGTAAGGCCATACTAAATTAAATGCTAAATTAAAATCTTTTTTCGCGGCAGTAATGGAATGAATTAAATCCGGGTATTTTGTATAGATTAACATTGTTTTCACCTATCGAAGTTTCACAAAGTATGATAATATCAATGTTATTTAGTCGACTATAAATACTTATTACGAATGTATACCAGTACTTAAAAAAAGACCTAATATTCAAACTTACTGCAGTAATTATTTTATCGCCTGTTTCATGTTTGAATTGGGTCTAGTTTTCGAACTTTTGAATCCTTTCGTATTCTGTAGCTAATTCATTACAGTTGAGAGGTTGAGTAATCTGATGGTTTCCTAGTAATAATTTTGATTATTAGTCTTTGAGTAATTTCCAGTGGCAAAATTGAGGTTTTGTAAGCTCCTCCCCACGCAACGATACCGTATTGTATAATGGAACGGGCTAATGCGTGAAAATATTTTTAAGAATTTTTAAGTTAAGTATATTTCTTAAATTAATAAATATGTATATATATGAGTTTTCTTAATCGATTTATAATATTGGTAATTTGAGTCTTAAGGTTCTACTTAAGGTTACTATCTATTATTACACCCAAATATTATATTTCTTTTTTATTTGCTGTGCATAGACAGTCATTATTTTGGCATGTTAATATTTTAGTGGCGCATTTTTTTTAATGAATTTTGATATTTAAGGCGATAGGGGGTATTTTTTTTTGTTATTTATACTAAAAAGAATATAATAGGTTTTTTCAATGTTTAATGTTAATAAATTTTTGTCGAACCATTCTTTTAAGGTATTGATATCATGATTAGCAGTTGTTTCAAGTTCATTCCATGAATTTGCTTGAAATATAATTGCAGTATCATCTGCATATGAAATAAGTTTTTCTGTTATCGGTAATTCAAAGATATTATTAACATGAAAGATGAATAGAAGAGGGCATAAAATCGGGGAATGGGACGTTTCTACGCCGCCGGTTCTTCGCCGCCAGTTCATCGCCGCCGTTTCTACGCCGGGACGGTTCTACACCGGCCGTTTCTACACCGGCCGTTTCTACGCCAGCCGATTCTACGCCGCATTCAAATTAAATTAACAATTACAATTAAACTTTATTGTTTAAACACATACATACAGTCATAGAAAATAAAATAGAAAATACAAAAATTATCGAATCATTTAAAAAGTAGCATTAACATTTATTTTAATTTAAAAGATATTTTGTACATGCAAGTTACAATCGCCGCACAGTGGCTGAAATTGGAGCGCTGGCAGGCGCGACATCCCTCTCGGCGTTCGACCATTTGGTTGTTTATTGTTGTTTTTAAGTGTTTATATGAAATATTACAAAATTTTTGAAAGATTCTCTATAATAACTTCATAAATTGAAGGAGAATCCCAAACAATAAACATAACATTGTTAATTGATGTACATAGCAATAATACTTAGGATTTTCCAGACAGTGGGGAATAACGTTAAATAATGATAATTGGGGGTAGAATGGTTTAATGGGGGTAATTAGTGTAATTACACACAATAGGTAATCTAATTATATATTAACTCCTGCTAAAAATGCTCACACGCAAATTGAATGTATTTATAAACATTTTATAGTTGGCAGGTACCTACTTAAAAATATATTATACATTTAATGACATGCGCATTAAAATAACCAAACGGAAAAGACTCCAAAAGATAGTACAGGATATTTTATATTTATGTAATAACATAAATTAAAAAATATGTTATTACATAAATTACAGAATAATTAACTTTCTGATGTTATTTTCAATGAAATTTTTAATTTTAGTGACTAATTGAAAATAAAATTCATTTTGACGTTTTATTAGTTATAGTAATAAAGGTAACATTATGTTAATCTTTCTTAGACATAAAGGAATCAAAGATTGAATTCAAAAAAATAATTGATGAAAAATACAATCATTCCTTAAAAATGCAATTACTGGAGTGGCTGGTGACGGCTGGTGATAATTTTTATTGTTCCATGTACAAAAAAGATACATCAATAATATTCTTTTAAAATTAGAGTGGAGAATCGTGGAGTTTTTTTTCCTACTCCATTAAAGAAAATAAATTTGAAAAAAAAATTTGGAAAAAAGACGTCAACTTTAAATCAAGATTTCCGATATAATTTATGACATAAATATCTTTTTACTGTTACTTTACTAAAGCTCATACCTTTAAAAATATTTTAAATGAATTTATAAAAAAAAAAAATCGATAATAAGTACACAAACAGCTAGATTCTGCACACCTTCAAACTCACCTAAATACAGCAGCGTAAAAGTGCGCCCAATAATCCTCTGTTCTGCGACTAATTACAGAATAATTAAGTTTCAGATGCTATTTTCAATGAAATTTTTAATTTAAGTGAGTAACTGAGAATAAATTCATTTTGACGTTTTATTGGTCATAGTATCAATGGTAACATTAGGTTAATCTTTTTTAGACATAAAGGAATCAAAGATTGAATTCTAAAAAAAAATTGATAAAAAATACAATCATTCCTTATAAATGCATTTTGGGAACATGCTGATCAGGGGCCGGTGACGCGCCAGCGTTCCAATTTCAGCCACAGAGCGCCGGGATTACCAGATTGGGACCCATTGACAAAGCAGGTAAGCAGAAGTTTTAATCCGGGTTATCTTAATGGTGTTATGGTTATCAACACAGGCCCATTAGCACAAAGGAGGTAATGAGAAGTTTTAATCCGCTTAAAATTCTAAAAACTGTTTAACAGTATTTGGTATAAATATGGGGCAGGAGCCCTTAACACATCACTCTAAGTGTATTCGTCACAAAGTAATCATTACGTTAGTTAACAGTGATCTTAATAATGGAACCAGCAGTTCTCAGCAAGAAAGGAAACGAGAAGTTTTCATATAACGGATATTTGTACGTTTTCGACAAAGTTAGTAAAAGGGACGCTAGTTTAAAATTTTGGCGGTGCGAAGAAGTGGGTCGCTGTAAAGGAAGAATTCACACGAGGGCTGGAGAAGTGGTCAACGAAATCAACAATCATTCTCACCCTTCCTCGGCAGCAGCCATACAATCAGCAACTGTTTGCACTAACATGAAACGTCGTGCAGAAGAAACTATAGAGGGCACAAGTGTAGTTATAAATCAGTGTATAGTCGACGTGCCTGAAGCTGTTTTAGCATCGATTCCAAATAATGCAGCCCTGAGAAAAATAATCAGAAGAAAACGGAATCAAATTAATGCTGCACCTGCTGATCCCGCAGACCTAAACGATTTGGTGTTGCCAAATCGATATAAGCTATATGTGCCTCAACCAGGAACAGAAGAAACTTTTTTGCTAAGCGACGATGGAGAGGGAGCAAACAGAATTTTAATTTTTGGAAGAGGGAGCTGGTTGCAGCATTTGCATAATGCCAATACATGGTACACTGATGGTACCTTCGCAATAGCACCGAGGCTATTTTCGCAAGTTTATATTGTTATGGCAACAAAACACGGAGGAGTGCATCCTATAGTGTATGCTCTGTTACCTAACAAGCAGCGTGTTACATACACACGTATGTTCGAACTAATTAAAACACTAGTGCCAAATTTAAGTCCAGGATCTATCATTTGTGATTATGAATATGCAGCTTTTAGTGCCATGAAAGATTGCTTTCCTGAAGTAAATGTAAAAGGTTGCTTCTTCCATTTAGCACAAAATATGAGGAAGCATTTAGCTCAGATTGGTGTTATTAGTCAATACAACAATGATGCTGAATTTGCATTGAGAGCTAAAATGGTCATTGCATTAGCATTTGTGCCAATAGCTGATTTAGATGAATACATTGATGCTTTAGCAAATGATTTGCCAGTAGAACTTCAGCCGCTTCTAAATTGGTTTGAAGACAGCTATGTTGGCCGTTTAAATCGACGCGGGAATGGTAGGCGCCCGCCTATGTTTCATCCAACAATGTGGAATTTATACCAGAGAACAATCGATGGAGAAGATCGCACCAATAATCATGCAGAGGCAGCCAATCGTCGATTGCGTTCTGAATTATGTATGCATCACCCAACTATTTGGAAATTTATAGATGGATTGCGAAAAGTACAAAAAGGACGAGACGCTTATTTTGAGCAACTTATCGCCGGACATTTACCACCGATGAAGCTGAAAAAATACCGTGACGCTGATGAACGTATTCGAAGAATTGTCTTAGATTATGAAAACAGGGAACCTCTAGATTATTTACGTGGCCTAGCACACAATTACCAAATGACGCAATAATCTTATTTTTCCTATTTATTCTTTTAATTTAAAATAAATGTTAATGCTACTTTTTAAATGATTCGATAGTTTTTGTATTTTCTATTTTATTTTCTATGACTGTATGTATGTGTTAAAACAATAAAGTTTAATTGTAATTGTTAATTTAATTTGAATGCGGCGTAGAATCGGCTGGCGTAGAAACGGCCGGTGTAGAAACGGCCGGTGTAGAACCGTCTCGGCGTAGAAACGGCGGCGATGAACTGGCGGCGAAGAACCGGCGGCGTAGAAACGTCCTAGACCCTAAAATCGTGCCTTGTGGTATTCCAAAGTCGTTTGTGCTCGGTTCACTAAGAATGTTTTTATTTTTACATATTGATTTCTAGAGTTCAGGAAATTTTCTATCCACGTGTTAGAGTTATCAATAATTTCGATTTCGTTAAGCTTGTACAGTATTTTTTTGTGACTTATGCTGTCAAAAGCTTTCTTTAGGTCTATAAAAATTACGAGAGATTTTTTGCCTTTGTCCAGTGCTTCATATATTTTTGTTGTTAAATCTATAATTGCGTCCTGTGTGGTTATTTTTGGGTGAAATCCAAATTTTTGGTCACTCAATATATTATCAATTCCGATAAAATTTTGTATTTGCTTTTTTAGCTACCTTTTCAATTTTTTTTGTGATATTTGATAAATCTGATATATGGGTTGGTAGTTATTAATTTCTTTAGAATCACCTGATTTATAAATCGGTGAAATAATAGTTATTTTGTATATTGATGGAAATTCCTTTTTTAAGACTATTGTTTATAATATAATTATGTAATAGGTTTTTTCAAAAAGTTAAGATGCGTTTTTAGATTTTCAACAGAAAACCCATCGAAACCTGGTACTGACTCAGTTTTTAGGTTTTTTGTTATACCTATCAACAATTTTTTGTTCAGTTACCGTTTCGATTTTTCCTAAGGTTTTTTTTGATAATGCTTCTTCATTTTCTACTGTAGATGTGGGATTATTCACGATATTAGTTATTTTGTTTGCCAGATTTTTACCGACATTAGAAAAAAAATTATTGAAAGCGTTTGCACATTGTTTCGGGTTATCCGAAACCATCCGTACCATATATATATATATTAATACACAGTTTTATGACCGCGCACTCTTCGACTTTACGCGAAAACCGACCAATCTGCCCCTCGCAATTCACCAATCTTAAGGTTCACTTTCGATCAAAGTCACATTCAGTCACCCTCAGTACTTTGATTTTGTGAGGTCAATTTTTTTCGACAAAATTAGCGCTCTATTCGCAGAAAAACTGACGCGAGTCGACGGCGAAAACTAGAACCAATAGTAAAATTATACTCAATTCGGCCAGGTTACATTTCCCGTCGACAAGTTCGCGTTCGAGCTTCATAAAAAATCCCGAAGTGGGGCCATAGTGACTGGATTTTTTCAACTGCTTAAGATATAGTGCATGCAAATCGGATATAATCTAATATGTTGTCAACCAGGTTGAAAAACGTAGTTTCGAGAAAAACGCTTTCAATGTTTTGTTGAAGATAATTCAACATACAAACTGTTTTAAACGGTTTCATATAAAATGCTGTATCTCCATCACTTTTACCAATTTCCTCAAATGGTGAGAGCATTATTAACAAATGCAACTTTCAGAAAATGAATCAAAAAAACTTTTCTTTTGCAGTGTCCTTAAAGCCTTGTTTAGGATTTGATCAATGGAACATGGAGGCGTTTGGAGGCCCCCCAGAGTCTAAACTGGATAAAAAACTTGTAAAATTACATCAACTTCACTAAAGGGGAGGGGGGAGGGATCATTTTACTTTACTGCCCCGAGCCTCTGACGGGTTAAGTCAGCCACTGCACTTTACCCTTTTTAAACGACTTCAAAAAGGAGGAGGTTCTCAATTCGACTGTATTTTTATAATTTTTTTTTTTATGTTTGTTACCTCAGAACTTTTGAGTTAACCGATATTGATGATTCTTTTTTTATTTGAAAGCTGGTGCTTTCCGTGTGGTCCCATTTTAATTTGGTCCAGTTCTGACAATGGCATCCATGAGAAAACCATATAAGTCTTAAATTTGCATTAAGTATGTGCGCGACAAATGGACGAATAACTCAATATCACGCCAACCGATCTCGATGATTCTTTTTTTATTGGAAAGGATGTCCTTCAAGGGTAATTTGATGAGAGTTTGGTTAGGTTTTGATTATCGGATCTATGACAAATTAACGAAACTCGGCTGAATCTCTTAATTTGACCCTAACGTCGTTATGGTCAAATTATGTCTGTCTCATATGAACAGCACGTTTAGTGGGTTTACCCATATTCAGACAAATTAGTTAGTGTACTTCAGATTCACTAAAAATCAAAAAATAAACAAAAATTTTAACAAAACAAAAAAACGACTTAAAAAAAATGCACTAAAAAGTACAAAAATAATTTCGTATTCTTCTACAACTTCATAATCAACTTACTTTTTCTAATCATCAAAATGTACGTACGATTGTTATTTTTGGAGTCGGTGTCAGCCAGTCGCTTGTGCGACACAAGAACATCTCACCTATAACTATGTATGTATGTAGTTACAAACCTACCTTGACTGACATCAACTCCAAAAATAAAAATCGTACCTACATATTCATGATTAGACAAAGTAAGTTATTATGAAGTTGTAGAAGAATACGAAATTATTTTTTACTTTTTAGTGCATTTTTTGAAGTCGTTTTTTTGTTTTGTTAAAATTTTTGTTTATCTAACTTCCAAAATATTTTTTTTTCTACCAAAACGTAATTTTATTCATAATTGATCTGTTTTTTAACCAATTTACGAAGGTATACCATCCAGTAGCGTAGCTACTAAGGTGCTAGACGGTGCTTAATCTGTTCTTTAACTACATTATGTAGGTCAGTGGTTGAGTGGGCATCCCACCCGAGCGTCGCGTGTTCGATTCCTCGGCTGGCTAAGTCCTCCATCACAACACAAACAACATTTTCGGCTTTCTGTGGTGGCAGTAGGAGATTTTCAAATATTGTTGGGTTATTCGTAACCCGGGAATGTTTGTCTTTCTTTTTATAAAAATAAACATTATGAAAGGATGCCATCATCTCATTCAATAAAAAAACGAATTCAATACAATAAAATACAATAACCCTTTATTGCACACAAACAAAAATATATATTATTAAAAAAAAAACTTTACGACGAGCCGTCTTGTCACTAAAGTGATATCTTCGAGACAACCTTTCCCAAAGAACTGTAATGTCTGTGTGAATTATATGAGTGCAAGCGAGATAGCATGCTTGCGCGAATCTATATAAGGCGATGCGTGCTAGATCCGTCCTCTTACAATAAATACTAGTACAGTATTCCATTACTCTCTCTTCATTTGAGTACTACCCATCATAATTCGTCAACACATACAAATGTTAGTCCGCTTGACATTACGACTGACTCAGCCTGAAGTAGCTGATATCAATTAGATATCAAGCTGATATCAAATGCAAATAGAATTTTTTGTATTTCTTGGGCATTAACTATGTAACAATTTCTAGACATTTTGTTTTTTTTTATTAAATGTACATTTGTTACTTAAATTAAATTTTTTCGCGACCGGTTTCGATACAACCGTATCATTCACGAGCAGAAGTAAAAAGTTTTAATTCTGCTCGTGAATGATACGGTTGTATCGAAACCGGTCGCGGAAAAATTTAATTTAAGTAACAAATGTACATTTCATAAAACTCTTCAAAAAAAAAACATCGTGTTAACAGTAATTTTACTATTTTTCACGAAACCTAAAAACATATTTAATTAGACAAAGATATTGCAAAATTTATTTTCACTTCTTTTTTTTCGTTTGTTTCAATTTTTTTATTAAAAAACTTTAAAAAAAAAAATAATTTTCGGGAGCGTTTCTGGTATTTTTTTTAATTCAAACTGAAAACGCAATATTCTCTCTTCTGATACAGCTTAAATAATATTTCTCATACTAAAAAGCAAAATTTTCATAATTTTAAGAAGCCCTCGATACAAAAAAGGGCTGGTCCGTTGAAATGCCTAAACACATTTTCACGAATTGTAGCTAAGAACCATTTCGACCACGTCAGCTTTCAAACAAACAAAAAAAACCGCATCAAAATCGGCCCGTTCTTTTAGGAGCTACGATGCCACAGATAGACACGCAGACACGTCAAACTTATAACACCCTTCCATTTGCATCGGAGGTTAATAAATAATTAGCTAGCAAAACTTAAACTAGATCGTGTCAGGCTGGGTGAAACGATTATATCTCTCAAAAAGTTCACACATCTTATGGGAAATCTGGGGAAAAATATAAAAACCAAAAAAAAGAAACATAATATAAAATAAAAGCGTGTAAGAGTCTACGCTGGATGAATTCAAAATTCACCGATTAACACAAAAAATGAAAATATATACAGGAACGTGAAAGTAGCATGAGTACTAAAAAAAAGATGTAAACCAAAAAGACACAGGGCCTGTGAAAGTAAAGAGTGTACAAAGAAAGTTAACATACAGGTTGTAGGCTCATACCGTACATAAACCATAAAAATAGAAGCAATAAAACAAAACCATAAAGTGTATAAACAACAACAAAAAAAACATGTAAATCCTGGCAGAGTTGTAAGTCAGGAACAAGTACACCTGGTCTCAAAATCTACTAATCAGCGACTCTCAACTCAGGCCATCTTTCAACCCAGACCCGTGTGAAGTTCCTCAAGCACTCGAAGTTCTTCTTATTTGAGACCAGATCAGTGTTCCACACTGGTCTGATTGGGACGTCCAAACCATCTATCATTTGACCTCTTGCGTTCGTCATTATTTCGCACTGCCACAGAATGTGCTCGGCCGACTGGTTCGTGCTCCCACAGGCACAGTTGGGGAGAGGGGACAGGGAGAAGGGACAGGGAGAGGGTGTGAAGTCTCCCCCTGAATTCCCCATGGCCGGACAAGAGCTGGGTGATGTGGTGTTCTAGCTTGAGAAAGACCGCATCCATTCTGATTTTAACTGATAAGAAGAAGGAGAAAGTCCATCTTCCCATATTCGACCTATCCCAACGGATCTGCCACTCATGGAGCGACAGATTTCTCATATGTCGAAGCAGCCCAGGGAGAGTCCCGCCCGCCCGGTGTCAGCAGCCCAGGGAGAGTCCCGGCCCGCCCGGTGTCAGAACGACACCTAGGTGAGTGGTGGGGTTCCTCTGGTTAATTTCTGCTTGGTGAGCACTTCCCTAATTTCTAGATCGATTGGCAAAATACCAGCCAAAACGGGTAAGGCGTCCGAAGCGACGGTTCTATACGCGCCAGAGAGTGCCAGCAAGGGGGTTCGTTGGCCTCGCTTGAGAGCCAAGAGTATGAGCGAGTTGTCCAGACGGTGTTCCCACACAGAGGCGGCATACGAGACTTGCGCCACGTACACGCACCTATATAGCGTTCGCAGAGCCGGATTTCGCAATCCCCACTCTGCAGTGGAGAGTCTCCTTAGCTTCAGGAAGAGGGCCTGGGCCTTGCCGGATACTTCTTTAACGCGAGCCAGAAAGGAGGACAATCGACCTAGAGTCACGCCTAAATATTTCACTGTTTCACAAAATCGGACTGTAGAGTCCCCCATTTTGATGACGGGATTTCTTTTTCTGCTGAGAAAGCCCTTCATCAGGAGGCTCTGGGTATTGTGGGTATAATGTCTGAGGTTTTTTTTTAATTAAACACAGAAACTGATTCATATGTAAGACGTTTATTGACACTGTTGACAAGTTCAAGGTTATACATCAAGTGACGCGACAGACCTGCCAACTATCAGCATCTGACAGCTGGTTATTATTATTACCAACATAACATCCTTCCCTCCTTCCATTTTATTTTTATTTTTATATCTAACCAAATAATAATGACAAAGAAACTTAAGAGAAATCACTGTGACTAAATCATACAGGGGGTTTCACCACTCTGCCAGACCTAGTTATAATATCATTATTTCCACTAGTGCTGGGTAAAGGTTCAATAACAATTTTATTTTCCTGACTTCTAAAGTCTTGCCATTCATCGGGATTCTCATAACTTGATTTTGACTTAAGGCAACTTTTTTTTATTTGGTTAACATGAACCTTTTTCACCTCTCCTCCGATTAATTGAATTAGATACACCCATGAACTTAATTTTAACTTAACAGTTCCCTGAAACCATTTCATAGGACCTTTCACATGTCTTAAATAGACCAAAACATTATCATTTTCCTTAAATTCTTTCAATGCATTTTTTCTTGATTGTTTGACATTTTGTGATTGTTTACTTTTATTGACATGACTTTCTTCTGACAAAATATGTAGTGGTGTGTATATGAAAATATTTTAGCCATTGAAGATACACCCGTAACAGAAGTAGGAGTGGAACGATAACTATACAGACAATCTATTAGACGTTGAGCTGTCGATAAAAATTTAGAATTTTTCGAAAACATAAATTTAATTAATATTTTTTTGAAAGTTTGAACAGACCGTTCCGCTAATCCATTGACTCGGGATTATATGGCGGACAAAATAATAATTTAACTGATTTTTCTTTACAAAAAATAGAAAATTCTTTGCATGAAAATGGGGGACCATTATCACAAACAATAGTTTTCGGAAAAGCGAATCTGGAAAAAACTTCACTTAATTTGGATAACAAATCCGAATATTTAGTATTTTTCATGTAAAAACATTCTACCCACTTTGAATATGAGTCGCAAACTAATAATTATTTTGAACCTTTTAAATCAAAAAAATCCAAATGGACTCTTTCCCATGGACTTTCAGCAATAGGCCAACTATGACGTACATTTTTGTTAGCATTTTGTACAGACTGACACATTTCACATCTAGAAATAACATCTTCAATATCTTGATTCATACCTAACCACCATACATATGAACGAGCAAGAATTTTTGATCTGACTATACCAGGATGACCATAATGTATTAAATTTAGGACTTTGGACTTAAGAGATTCTGGTATTACAATTCTGTCACCAAATAAAAAACATTTTCCTTTGACCGACAGTAAATTTTTAAACTTGAAATATTTCTTAATTTCTGGACTTGACAAGTTTTCAATCCAACCGATTGAAACATACTTAATAACTTTACATAATGTTTCATCTTTTTCAGAATGACTTTCAACTTCTGAGAATGGAATTAAAGGTGTAGACATGTATACAAAATTACATTCCTCAGTATTGAATTGTTGTTTACTTGGCAAACGTGACATTACATCTGCTTGAGGAATTTTCAATCCTTTTTTATATTCCAATTTATAATTGTATGCAGACAATATTATAGACCATCTTATAAGACGTGAAGCTGCTAAAACGGGGACTTTTTTGTTTTCAGCAAATAAAGACAACAATGGAGCATGATCAGTATATATCGCAAAATGACGACCAATTAAATATTTGTGAAATTTCTTAATTCCAAAAATAATAGCAAGGGCTTCCTTGTGCAATTGGCTATAATTTCTTTGAGCTGAATTTAATGTTGCAGACTCAAAAGCTATAGGAAATTCTTGATTCTTTACGACATGACTTAAGACACAACCGACACCGTATGCACTAGAATCGACTGTAAGACACAATGGTTTTGACGGATCAAATAAAACTAACATAGTTTTATCTGACAAAAGAGACTTACTATTTAAGAGTTTCTTCTACCAGTTCAACCAAGAGTTTCTTCTACCAGTTCAACCTGCATCGATCACATTATGGTGAAATCTAAATTCGAACCACAAGGAGCTGTCTTCACTACTGGCATAACAGATCATGATGTGATATTGCTGAGATTTATGAGCTTTACACTAAAGAAAAAAGCAAAGGATAATGTGAAAATCAAAACCGTCATAGATAACAATCTTTTGAAGGACAGATTAAAGGAGGAATCATAGCAGTCAGTCCTATCATCTCAAGATGTTAATTCAGCTGCTGAAAATTTTATAAAGTGTTTAAAAATGCACGTGAAAAATTGTTCGTCTGTACAAAGTGAAAAACATAACATGAAGTACTTAAAACCTTGGATAAATGATGGAATTATTAAATGCCTCAGAACCCGTGACAAATTGCACTACAAATGTCGAGAAGAGTTAAATAATATTCAATTGCTGAACTATTACAAAAGATATAGAAACTGGTGTACAAAAATTATAAAATATACAAAACAAGCATATTACAGAAGAAAATTGGATAACGTCAATGGAAATACCAAACAACAGTGGAAGATTATAAAGGAGGCTGTAAATATACGATAGGAACAATTGTCTGTAAAAAAATTAAAAATCAAAACAATATTATCTCAATAGAGGAGAATCCAAATATAATCACCAATCACGTAAATAACTTCTTCAGCGATATTGGTCCTAGATTCGCCAAAAATTTGTGCAACGCAAACAAAACTACCGAAATGTGTCTTGTAAACAATTTTATACCTAGTACTCAAGTAACAGGAGACACATTTGAATTTAAATCTACTAACATTTATGAAGTTACAAAAGTGAAAAATGAATTAAAAATGTCTTTTTCCTGTGGTATTAATGGCTTAAGTACAATGGTGTATAAACAAAACGTTTCTGTATTGGCTGGTCCCATATCACATATTGTTAACATTAGTTTAAAAAATGGTGTGTTTCCCTCTCATTGTAAGATTTCTAAGGTTATACCTCTTTTCGAATGTGGAGATCAGCTAGATGTTAACAATTATATATTAAAGTCTATAATTTATGTACAATTGAAATATGCTTAGATAGCAGTATTTTGTAATTATTCTGGTCAATACCCGAACCCGGGGAATTTTTTATTTCTTAACCAAAGACAATTATAAACCTGTTGAGCGGACCATAAACAAAGAATCGACGGGAAACGATAAATTGCTGAGAAATTCTAAAAATCGGGAGATTTGATGCCATTCCGGTAGATCGGGAGATGAAGGGAAAAATCGGGAGATCTCCCGAAAAATCGGGTGCTTCGGTAACACTGGGTCTGCATCTCTGTGTGGAGGCAGCGCAGAGATGCAGACCCAGTGTTACCGAAGCTCCCGATTTTTCGGGAGATTTCCCGAATTTTTCCCTTCATCTCCCGATCTACCGGAATGGCATCAAATCTCCCGATTTTTAGAATCCGCTCAGCCGCCTTGCCCCCTTTTTCGCCTCCCGCCAGTCCCGCCCGATGTTTAGCAAAAAGGAGGACTTAAAGTAGGTAAGGGAGGACGGGAGGACAAAACATGGAAAAGGAGGACATGTCCTCCTTTTGGATACCATCTGGCAACCCTAGCTGAAGAGGACTTCAACATAAGTGGACGCCGGATAGTCGACGTGATGTTCCTGATTGATCAGTTAAAAAAGATTTTTGAACACGGGACAAAATTAGGATGCCGCAATAAAAAAAATTAAGTTGTAGCTGAAAGGAGGCGTGGTCTGTCATCGAAAATAACACTTAGGTGTAATTTTTTAACGGTATTTTCCCAATTGCGACAAATCGTAATAATGTGGATCGTGCTAAAGTGGATGTAAATAATTCTGCAGTTGCAGGAATAATGGCCATAGGAGGAGGTTTCTCTGCATTGCAAGAGTTTTTAGGTGCTTTTGACATTCCAGCAATGTCACAAGCAACGTATCATTTTTCTGGATTCCTAGTAGCTTCTTTCGGTTCAACTGCATCATTGTTACATAGTGTAAATCGTTTTGCTCATTTTTGTACTAAATTAAAAATAATAAAAAAATCATTAATGTGATGAAGCACTTTGTCGGGGTTTTCGGTGTACAGAGTGGGAACCATCTGCCGGATCTGCCCTGATGATGGACACTGCAACGCTGTCCGAAACGTTGGCTATAGAAGGAGATAGCGCAACACGGCATAACACCCCAAAAACAAATAACAAAAATACTTTTGGCCGTGAAAACCTTAAAACGTATCAGTGGTAACCATGTTAAGTTCAGTTTACGTGTATTACTGGTGGATTTTCAATTAGTTAATGCATTTAAAACTTGCCACATTCTTCTCGTATTTCCGTTAAAAGCTTCTGTCTTTTATTTTTATAATGGAATTATCTTGTGGTAGGTACTTAAAATGATTTTGCAATTTGCACTCATCATATTTTTATTATTCTGAATATTTTCATTTGGGATTTCATTCAGGAAAGTTGGACGGCATGGTACTTGAGAGATTTCTGGATGCATGATTTCTCCTTGTTGCCAATATTTAATAATAATGGTAATATAATATTTCTTCCTTGGCTCAATGAAGTTATTCCATGCATCGTTTGTGTTGTCAATATTTTTTTTTCAACCAAAACAGTTATTTAGTCGTTGACTTAAAAGCCCCAAATAAATGACTAGTTGAGTTTATAATGTCAGAAAAGGAATTTATTATTTTTTGTGACCATGGAATTGGTTGAGGTGACTAAGGAACATAATTCGTCCGCAGTTATAAAATTACTAAACTTTAGTACAAATCGTGGAAAGTGAAATAACTGTATTGTATAACTTGTTGGTGTATTATACCTACCTTTAATGTTAGCACCTACCTGAAAAAATTACTTAATATAAAATAAAAAATAATTTCACTATTTTATTATAACCGTAACAATTTCAAGTACCTCCAACAATTGAATTTCGAGTCCCAAAATACTTGGTTCTGTGCAAAGGGGGGCGGTCCGTCTCATTGACAATCCGATGTGACCAATAACTGCCATATCTAATGCACATACAGAATGTAGGCATGCTGAGTGCTAAATGCTAATGAACTAGCAGCATTGATCCCCTATCCCCTGTGATAGGTGAATGTACGCAAAATTCGACCGACACGAGCGGAATATCCGTTCACAGTTGATCTTGGTTCACGAGAACGGCTCGTTTATTTGACTCGTTTTTGTGGGAAAATGACCTACTGGAATTTGTTGTAACTCCTTTATAACCCGCAATAATAAATCCATTCCTACAGCCCCTTCTTTTACCCGCCGCACAGCGTGCAAACAGAGGCGCTCTTCTGATGTTGCATACATGTAAATTACGCATTCTAACAATTAAGCCAATGATACAAGAGTTTTACGATTTCGAATTTTTTCCAAGCTAGTGGATCGCCTTAAGCGTTCAGAAACAGCTACAGCTACTCTTGCACTAGACTCTGGATCAAGTGCTTCTAAACTACGTATAAACTGTTCATATTTCGTGCAAGGCGCAGAGGAGATTAAATCATTAGGTGACTTTTTTGAATTTATGTCTATGTTGCATACCAATTTCCCCAATGATGAATTCCTTCTATTAGGAAATTTCAACATACGACATGCCTCGTGGCTTCCGCCTTCAACCGCGGACGTTTCCCTGATACTTAATCGATCCTCAATCGATACACTAACTTCAACTCTTTCTGATTTTTTAGACTTTACCTTTTTCCGTCAATTCAACAGCCAGCTTAATGTAAACGAGCGTGTTCTGGATCTGGTGATATCGAATTGCGGGTGCACTGTAATCGGAAGCGATATGCCGCTAGTGCCAGAGGATGCACACTACCGCTCGCTGGAGGTGTCGTTGCGCATATCCCGCGAGCTGTCCCTCCAAACGACGCGCTCGCGCACGGTCCGTTCCTATCACAACGCTGACTATGTGCAGATTAATAGCGGCTTAGCAGCCGTTGACTGGACAACGACTCTAAACAGTAGCAATTTAGACTCAATTACGGCACGAATCTATTTCGAATTAAAAAAGGTAATTGTCGCGCATGTACCATCTAGATCAATTAACATAGACTCCAGGTATCCTCCACGGTACAGTCCCGCATTAAAAAAGTAATTAAAGATAAACTTAAATTTCATAAAAAAACACAAAATTTATAACCGTAACTCTGACTATCAAATTTTCTCTCTTCTCCGAGAACGACAAAAGTGTATGGAAAAAGTGTGCTACAATAATTTTATTAATATGGCTGAAATTAATATTAATACCGATCCCAAACACTTTTGGACCTTTGTTAAATCTCAGCAAAAAAAACTCTGAAATTCCTAACAATATGTTTCTTCGCTCTCAGCATGTATCGGGTGGGGAAGATATAAATAACTTATTTAACATGCATTTCCAATCCTCATTTATATCTCCCGCCCCGTGCACCTCGTCTACAACTCGAATATATAATCCATACACCTCAGTTCTCAATCTTAATAATGTTAATATGAACACTGAATTAGTTTGTAAATATCTTAAATCATTAGACCCTACCAAAGGCAGTTGAGCCTGATGGTATACACCCTGTATTCTTAAAGAATTGCGCTAGTGTTCTATGTTATCCGCTAAGTCTAATATTCAAAGCTTCATTATCTTCTGGAATTTTTCCGCAGGAATGGAAAAATTCATACATTGTGCCTATATTCAAAAAAGGAGACAAGCATAATATTGAAAATTAAAGACCAATCTCTAAGTTAAATGTACTGGGTAAACTTTTTGAAAAAATAGTTTTTGATATAATTTTTTCTTGCATTCGACCACACATAATTTCGAATCAACACGGTTTTGTCACCAAAAATCAACAGAAAATAATTTATGTGAGTTTGTTCACACAGTCCTTGTTGCTATGGATAACGGATATCAAGTCGATGTAGTCTACACAGACTACCCCAAATCCTTTGATAAAATCCCACACGGCATCTTAATTGAGAAAGTCGAAGCAAAGGGTATACATGGTAACAAAAAAAACATTTGTTAGGTACATGAAACGTCAAACGTATTTTGTAAACTTCTACAATAATAAACCTAAAAGTGTGATAAAAAGTGAAGTAGACCATTACAATCAGTGCAGTCCTGCGCAGTTTTGAACGCGCTATCGACGGGTGTTTATGCCTTCTATTTTTTCCACACGGAAATATCAAAATATGTGTTTTTGAAAAATATAAAACGGCACGCCAAAGTTCACAGTTTAATTCTTTCAAAGAAAAAACGCTGCTATTTTCTGAAGACTGGTGGAGGTAAAATTAAATAAAAGTTAATAAAAGTGAACAATCCAGTTACGGTGTTTTTTTTTTCTTTTTAAAAAAAGTTAAACAAGTTGCAAAAACATTCTAGTGCGACAATAAAAACAATTTGACGACCTCCGTAGTCCAGTGGGTAAGACTCTTGGCTCACAATCCGGAGGTCGCGGGTTCGAACCCGGCATGCGCAAATAAATTTTATTTGATTAATTTGTGTTATTTCACAATTAATTCATTTAAAATAATATATAGTATATTTGCGGCATGTTACAGAGTGGAAGATACTATCAGTATCGCCCTGGTGTAAGACCACCATTCAGAATTGAAACGTTGCTTGAAATGGCATTAGCCGTGTTTGGTGACCAGATCTGAATAGCCAGGTACTTCCCAACCTTCCTCTTCCCCACCTCCCTCCCCTCCCCACTACCTTCAGCCTCACAACATACCCCAATTGGGGATGCCATAGTCTCACTGGCTCCAGACGGGAGCAGTTGAGATTCTTGTGCGGTATTCACTGTAAAAAAAAAAAAAAAAAATCAGTAACTCGACGCGCTGTTCGCGTGAACCGTCACCAAAAAATAAATACGAGTGTTCTTCCCGGGATTCCAAATAGGGCCCGTGGCCTTGTGGGCCAACGCGTCGGAACTGCTTTTTGCCCGAAGTAACAGAATAGCTGCCGCGCTCGGTTCGAAACTCACACCGGCGAATTTTTTTTTATTTTTTATTTATTGAATTTTTTTTTTTTTTTTAATAAACCATGTAAATTCAATTACCACACATCCGAAGGAGTCAACAAATCTAAATATGGAGGAATTTATAGAAGACATAAGAACTGATATTAATAAAATAACAACTGTTAAAGACTCTAAAATAAAACAAAGTTTAGAAAACAATATTAAAAAGCTGGAAGAAGCGATAAAATGCGAACATTTAAAACTACAAAGTAAAATAATTCAATTGCAAGAACAAATAATTCAAAATAATGAAAATTACTGCCAAAAATTAGAAAAAATAATTACAACAAATCAAAATGTTAAAACATACGCTGAAGTTAGTGCGCAACACAAATCCCCGGTTTTATATCCCATCATTATAAGCTCAAAAAACGAAAAAGAAGATATCAAGGAAATAATAACTAAGAACGTAAAGATTTCTTAAACTGGCGTTGGTATTGCTAGCATCAGAAAAACATCGAAAAACCAACTTATTATCAACCTTAACAAGGAAGAAGACAGGATCAACACAAAAAACGAAATTGAAAAAATGAACCTTGAAGGAATTAACGTGCGCGAATTAAAGAAGAAAAGTCCGTGTATGATCTTCAAAGGAATTGACGAGAACTACAATAAAGAAGAATTTTTAAATGACTTAATCCTACAAAACGAAGACATAAACATTTTAAATGTAGAAGAAAAAATCAAAATAAAAGGAATAATCAACATTAAAAAATATAAACATATTAACATTATTATCGAATGTAACGGAGACATTTGAAACTTACTCTTAAAAAAAAAAGGAAACCTGTGTTTCTCCCAAATTAAAGTGGAAGACTGTAACCCGTTAATGCAATGCTACCATTGCCAGAAATATGGCCACACAGCTACGCGCTGTCTAAGAATAAACGAAAAACCAATTTGCCCTCACTGCGCTGGAGATCACGGACTCAAAGACTGTCAAAACAAAAATGAAGTGCCAAAGTGCATCAACTGCACAACTAACAACCTATTTAAAAAGAGTTCTTATCCAACAAATCATAAAGCCAACAACGAAGAATGCAAACAACGCATAAAAATGTTACAATTTGCAAAGGAACGAATCGACTACAACTAAACATGGATGATTACATTACAAAAAAATCGACCAAAACTACAACATTACAGAAGAAATATGCGAAAACGTTAACGAAATTAACAAATGGTGTCATAATGCTGATTCCGCTTTTCTAGTGCTAAACATGAACATAAGAAGCCTTTCAAGAAATCTAGATGAATTATTAATAACCATAAATAATTTAAGCACATCACCAGTGTGCATAGGATTAACTGAAACACACTGCAACAGTGATCAATACATAAGTGCGCTACCCAACTACCGAGGAATTGCAACCAAAATATCTATAAACAAAAATAGTGGAATAATTATGTTCATACGCGACGATTGTGAAGTGTTAAACACAGAAGAAGTGAACTTTGAATTTGTCAACTGCTTAAAAATAGATATTAAATTTAAAAATTCTATTTATAGAATCATAACAATATACCGTACACACAAACCAAACATAACGAATTTTACAAACGAACTTTATCTATACCTGAATAAATTAACAAAGATTTTTACGATTGTATGTGGAGACTTTAACATAAATATTTCTAATAACCATAATTCAATTGAAAAAAATAACTTCTTGAACATGATGACTCATCACCACTTCAAATCGTGCATTAATAACTATACCTGAGAAGTACCAAATCAAACGCCATCTTGTCTAGACCATATTTGGTGTAATGTAAACCTTAATTTTATAAAGTTCTCTCACAAAGTAGGTGAGTGAGTTCTCTCACAAAGTAGGACCTCGTACCGGATCGTGCACTCATGTCTTCAGAGTTCCTCCTTCTGTTCGTCACTCCCTCATTCGCTTCTCTAAACTGGCTATGGACTGGCAAATACACACCGTAAGGGATTGGATCGACAGTCTAAAATGTGGACACTGTCAACTTTACGGCCATACGGCGTCGAAATGTAACGCAGACATGCCTACATGTTCTCACTGTGGAAAACCTGGACACAATCGAGATGCTTGCCCGACTCCTGAAAAGCCACCAGTATGTGCTACCTGCAAGTTCTTCAGAAAACCGTCCACACACAACACTGGCTCCCCTGACTGTCCTGCCCGCCAAGCCGCTGAGAGACGCGAATTATCTCGAGTCAATTTTTTAGGCTGAATCAGAATCGACACCTTATTAATACTAACTTTTCCACCTATTATCAAAATATTCGTGGTCTCAATACTAAGCTAAACTCCTTTAGATGCTCCATAAATTTATGCCCTTATAATTTTTTATGTTTTACTGAAACATGGCTATCAGACAATATTGCTTCAACAGAACTTGGACTACATGACTACATTATTTTTCGCTGTGACCGCTCTTCCTCTTCTAACAAGTGTAGAGGAGGTGGGGTAATGATATGTATTAAAAAAAAATACTCTTGCCACATTCTTGAATCGTCTAATAATGTATCTGAACAATTATTTATTTGTGTTCTACTTGGTTCCAAGAAACTTGTCATTGGTTGTGTATACATTCCCCCCTCCTCTTCAATAGAAATCTATAAGTCACATACTGAAGCAGTTGAGCGTTTTTCCATAAAGGCCGATTCCTTACTTATTTGTGGTGATTATAATCTTCCTAAAATAGTGTGGCTTAATGATAGTCATGGTGTGAAAACTCCTAATAATGTTTCCCTTCATGCTTCCATAATAGTAAATTTCTTTGCCTTCCTGAATATGTACCAATTAAACTCGATCAATAACTGTGGAGGTTACTGTCTTGATCTAATATTTACCAATATGCCTAGCGTTTGTGTATGTGAAGCTACTGACTCAATATTACCAATAGATAAATATCATCCAACACTCGATATTAACTTCACTAATCCTTTCAAAAGTGACACTCTGAAATCAGCAGTTACATTCCACTACAAATTTAACAAAGGTGATTATACTGGCATGAATAGGTACCTTGCCCAATATGACTGGGCAGGTATGTTATCAAACAACAATATTAACGATGCTGTATTTAAATTCAACGAATGTATAACTCATGCTATAGATTTGTTCGTTCCAAGGGGAACTTTTTCCCAGCCTAAATTTCCTATTTGGTTCAGTATGAAACTAAAGCATTTGATTATGGAAAAAAAGAAAACACACAAGTTATTCAAATTAACGAACAACTTAGCG
Organism: Limnephilus rhombicus; assembly: GCA_929108145.2. NCBI lineage: Eukaryota > Metazoa > Arthropoda > Insecta > Trichoptera > Limnephilidae > Limnephilus > Limnephilus rhombicus. Next base: position 29,932,692 of record OV815297.1, on the reverse strand, counting down.
CTTTATCAAAAATTTTCTCAGTTAAGAGAATTATCCAAAATTGAATCTAACTTGTGTTATAAATCTTATATTGAACTCACTGAGACAAAATTAAATCTTAACCCTAAACAATTTTGGAAATTTATTAAACAAAAACGTATTGATAACGATCTCCCTTCAAGTTTATTTTTTAATGATACTCACGCCACCAACGATTTCGATATTGCCAACCTTTTTGCTGAACATTTCTCCTCTGTCTATACTGATAACATATGCACCATCCCTCCACTTAAATATGCTAATACTATTGACCTTAATAATTGCGAAATCACACTTGTAGATGTTTTCAATTACTTAAAAAATCTTCCCAGCAAAACAAGCACTGGTCCTGATGGTATACCTGAAATATTATTGAAAGAATGTAAATCTGTTGTATCTAAGCCAATTTGTTTATTATATAACTTATCATTATCATCTGCCACTTTTCCGGATTCCTGGAAGGTTTCCTATATACGACCTATTTTTAAATCGAGTAATAGGTCGAACGTAGAAAACTATAGACCTATATCGATGTTATCTCATATTCCTAAAATCTTTGAATCTATAATCACAAAAAAAATAACACCTATTTTCAAAAATGTGCTGATTGAGGAACAGCATGGCTTTAGATCTGCTAAATCTACCACTACAAACTTACTCTCCTTCACCAACACCGTAGTCAATGGCCTAGAAAATAAATCACAAGTAGATGTTCTATATACCGACTTTTCTAAAGCTTTTGACAAAGTAAAACACGCTATCCTCATGGCCAAGCTATATGCTATAGGTATACGAAACCCATTGCTATCTTTCTTTAATTCTTATTTAAACAATAGAAAACAAAGAGTTAAAATAAATAACATTGAGTCTATTATTATTGAAGTAACATCCGGCGTACCGCAAGGAGCACATTTAGCCCCGCTTCTCTTCAACTTGTTTATAAATGACATTATTCGTATTTTCTCTCACACACGCTTTTGGCTTTTTGCTGATGACAATAAGATCCTAAAAATAATCAAAAACTACCATGACTGCCTTCTTTTCCAATCAGATATTGACTCTTTCAATGACTGGTGTAAAATTAATTGCTTGGAACTAAATGTCGATAAGTGCAAAATTATGTCCTTCTACAGATCTAAAAATCCGATTGTTTTCGAATACAAATTAAATAATAATTGCCTAACAACTGTTCAATCTATTAAAGATCTTGGTGTCTCTCTTGATAGCAAGCTTTCTTTCCGGGAACATATAAATACGATTGTTAATAAATCTCTCAAACTACTTGGTTTTATCACTAGAACCACTTCTGACTTCAAAAACATAAATACCCTTAGAACTCTTTACTGCTCCTTGGTTCGCCCCCATCTTGAATATGCTTGTATTATATGGTCTCCTTTTTATGCTGTCCATATTCGTCATATTGAATCCGTTCAACATCGGTTCCTAAAGGGAATTGCTTGGAGGCTAGGATCAGAGCGAGGCAATTACTCGTATGCTGAAATTGAACAAACTCTAAACCTTTCTCCTTTAGAAGACCGTCGGATAAAATCTGATCTCATTTGTTTCTTCAAAATTATTAACTGTTTAATAGACTCGCCTACATTACTACAACTCATCACATTTAATATACCTTCTCGTAGACTCAGAAATAAAGACCTGCTTTTCCTCAATCAGCACTCGACTAACTATGGTTATAACTCACCACTGTCCAGAATGTGTAGACTGGTCAACTCACGTCAAGACCTTGATTTTTTTGGGATTAGCTTAAATGATTTCTGTCGCTCTTTAAACAAATGAAGATATGTAATATTCACCCTAATTTTTGCAAGGTCTTGACGTGACTTGACACTTATTTTTCTTCCATTTTCACTGTTTGTCTTTGCTTTCATGTACCATCCAAATCCTTACATTGTTCATTTCTATACTTCGTGATACTTTGTTTTTAATTGGACGTAAGTCCGTAAATAAATAAATAAATAAATAAATAAAAAATGACAAATCTACTATTTGGAAGATAAACATAACCGATCATCACGCAACACTTTTTAACTATGAAACTAAAAATTAAAACAAAAACATACATAAATTAATTACCATAAAAACCACATTAAGCTACCAACTATTAGAAAAATCACTCTCAACAGAAAAATGGACTGAAGTAATAAACAGTAAGTGCGCTAATGAATGTGCATATTTTTTTGAAAAAAAATTATCAGAACACATTTTAAATGCCTCTGAAATTAAAAACTTGCATCAAAACTCAAAAACAAAAAAAATTAAACCCTGGATCACTAACGGATTAGTGAAATTTGAACTACAATAAACGAAATAATAAATAAAAATAAAAAGAGGAGTTGTATATCCGAAATTTCAGATGGGAAAAAAACGTACAATGTCCAACTGGACACTAAAAAATGCTGTAATATTTTTAACAACTATTTTGTAAGTGTTGGAAAAAATCTGGCAAACGCTATACAAACATCTCCCAACAATCATAAAAATAATCCCCACACTACCCACCACCAATGTAATAATTTCAACAAAATAACAGAAACTGATGTTTTAAAAGTTATCGATGATTTAAAGGGGGGCTCTGCTCCCGGTTATGACAACAAAGATGTAAACATATTAAAAACAATGAAACAATATCTAATTTGCCCATTAACTCATATATTAAATACAAGCCTTATAAAAGGTGTATTTCCAAATAATTACAAAAGAACAATAATAACACCGATATATAAAGCAGACAGCCTAAAAGACCCACAAAATTACCGCCCTATATCCCTTTTATCTAATATATCAAAAATATTCGAAAAAATTGTAAAAAACCAAATCTGGGCCTTCTTAGAACAACATCACGTTATAAATTCTAAAAAAAACACCAGCACCCATGATGCCATTGCGAAAATAACAAACTATATATATACCGCCCTAGACTCAAATGAAAAATGCATTGGAATATTTATTGACCTTAAAAAAGCATTTGATAGTATATCTCATACTAACTTAATAAAAAAAAATCAAATCAATTGGAATAAATGGACTGGTGCTATCCTGGATTATAAGCTTTTTGGAAAATAGACCACAACAAGTAAAATTGTTAAATGAACTAAGTGATTCCGAAAGTAGTAACTTCTCAATACCACAAGGCACAGTTCTAGGACCACTTTTGTTCATATTATATGTAAATGATATATTTGAAGTTGCTAAATACGGGGAAATTTATCTCATATGCAGATGACACAGTGCTTCTTCTAAAAGCAAACACATGGTTAGAACTGAATAAAAAGTCTAACATAGACATGAATGAATTAAAAACATGGTTTGACAATAACCTACTAACATTAAACTCTAAAAAAACACATTACATACCATTTTTCATAAAAAAACCAAACATGCACCAAACATGCACAAACACGCCCTATGAAATAAACATAAGGATCCATTCTGCACCACACACTCAACAACACCACTGTAACTTATTGTGTACTAATATTGAAATGAAAACTTCAACCAAATATCTAGGAATCACTATTGACCAATATCTAAAATGGATACCGCATATAACCATTCTTAAAAGCAGAGTAAGAAAATTGACATATATTTTTAGCTGTTTGAGACACATTCTAAGTAAAGAACTACTGAGAATGATGTACTTCGCATTCTGTCAATCCATAATCCAATATGGTATAATAGGATGGGGTGGCGCCTATAAAACTCACACACAATCTCTTTACATTGCGCAAAAACTAATAATTAAAATAATATTGAAAAAATCATTTCTTTATCCATCTGAACTAATATTCAAAGAATTTAAAGTCAGAAAATTAAATACTCTCTTCCTGTATCATTCAACCTTACAAGTTTACAAAGAGGATATCCTAAACAAATCCATACCTTTCAAAAACACAGTAAATCTCAGGCAAAAATACATGTTACCAATTCCCATTTGTAAAAAAACTTTGGGTCAACAAAACTATAAATACTTAGGAACAAATTTCTTTAATAAATTACCAGAAAATATAAGATCCCTTAAGGACAGTTTCAAAAATTTCAAAACACAGTTAAAAAAAAAATACTGAAAACCTTAACTAAAAAAAATAAAAAATAAATAATAATTAAAAAAATATATGCATATACACACATTCATACACGCATATACTCTTATTCTTAATTTAAACTAAATTTAAAAAAAAAAATCAAAATAACCTAACAAATAATACTTCCTCCCATACACACAAGCATTTGCTTATTATGGGAGAACATTTTTAAAAAATATGTATATCTGTATTCAATAATTTTATTAAGTTTTTTTTTTATATATTTTCATTATATTTATGTATCTATTGTATGTACTGTACCAAAAAAAAAAAAAAAAAAAAATGGTGACCTTCGTTGGTTAGCCTCTTATCTCGACAATCGTACGCAAGCTGTAACTGTACAAGGATTCTGCTCTAGTTTCGTCCCCGAAACCTCAGGAGTTCCCCAAGGATCTCACCTTGGCCCCCTCTTATTCAATATTTTTTTGAATGACGTTAACAAAACTATCCGTAACTCTCAACTGCACCTATATGCGGATGACTAAAAGATTGTCAAAACTATTAAGTCTAAAATGGATTGTCTAGAGCTCCAGAACGACCTTGACTCTCTGATTAATGTATATTGTCTAGAAAATCGCCTTCTTTTGAATGAAGATAAATGTAGTGTTATATCTTTTTTCTCATACATACACATATACATAGCCTACCCTGCCTGTTACGCGCTGTCAAGGTGTCTTTCATACGGATAAACAACGTTTTAACGAATTCACCGGAAGACAAAAGATAATCATCGTGATAAGCATCGAAAGTTATACAAGTGATAGTGTTATCCAGTGATTTTTTAGCATTCTGAAATTGTTATTTGAGTGTTAAAAAACTATTAATTTCGCTCTGAGTGTACAAATTCATTTCGCTCTGAGTGTTAACCGAAGCGTTGTGTATAACGAGCTAGCGCGCTCATTGGCCGTTTTAATTATGAGCTCACTTCTCTAGGCTCCTATTGGCTCATATTGGTCTTGTGAACTTGTGATATCTTTGTTTACATATTGAAACTATTATTTTTTAAGAAACTACGTATTTTGTGATTTTTAATCGATAATCATGGGCAAAAATAAGAAATGTCGCCCTAATGTAGCCTCCCCGTATACCTCCCACGATGAATCGGATTCCGACGCCGAGGAGATTGAGGCTGAAATTGACCCTGGACCCATAAGTAATATATCGGGACGTACGATTCTCTCTGGGACACAAGATGCTTTAAAAGCTTTGCAGGATGCGTTAGCCGAAAAGCCATCAAAAGTGTCAAAAGAGCAACAGCTCAAAGTGTTCGTGAATGTGACTAGTGTTCTCGGATCCGTTGCCCAACTTCTCCTAGAGAAAGAAGAAATCAGAGGCAAACTCAACTCGTCCCTTGCTGAAATCAAGGTCTTGAAGGCCGAGAAAACCATGGCGGATAACTACACAAAACAGTTGCTGGACAAAATTCAGCAACTTGAGTTAGACTTGGGACCAGTGATGCGTCGAGTAGCCGATGCGACCGATGCCAGCCTCTCTTTTGCTGAAGTTACCAAGAAAAAACTTCTTTTGCCTCCACCACTCACTCGCACCACTATCCAGATAGGAAAACCAAGACCATCGGTATGTTTTTTTCCCAAACTACCAGGGGTTGATGATAGCGATGGCACAAAAAAGATCGTACGCGACATCGTGAAGCCTTCGCAATTGGGAGTTCGAATAACGGGAGTAAAAAATATAAAAAAAGGAGTCATTATCCACACTGCCAACAGCCAGGAACAAGAGCGGCTCTTAAATGCTCCTATTGTAACCAGCTCCGACTTGCTGAGTGCCCGACTTCCAGTAAAGAGGCACCCAAGAATTATATTCTTTAACGTACCCCGGGAGATATCTGATGAGGACTTCCTTGAGAAGGCATTTTCCGGAATCTCTGGAGATAATGAGGTCAAAGAGTATATTTCCAAGTGCAAACTTAGTCATATGGCTGGAGCTCAAACCGGACCGTCCTGCCACAGAGTTTACCTGGTACCCGCTAACATACGTCATGCGCTAGTACAACAAGGACCAGTATTCGTGGACTGGACCGTTTGCGGTGTGCGTGACTTTGTGGGACTTACCGTTTGTCTGAATTGCCAAATGATAGGACATTCACACAAGTTCTGCAAAGAAAAAATGAGATGTTCCCACTGCGGTGTAGAAGGACACGCCCGTGATTCCTGCCCTGCTACTGCTGCAGCACCCAGTTGCGCCACATGCGCACGTTTCGGAAAGCCTGCAGCTTCCCGTGCCCACCCAACCGGAGATAAGGATTGCCCGGCCTATAAAGCCGCATTATTAAAGGACCTCTCCACCATCGACTATGGCGTCTAAGCATACCGAAAAATATGGCGAGGCACTTGCTGTTGATGCATTAAATATATACTATCAAAATGTGAGGGGTATTCGAACAAAGACTGTAAGTGTACGCAATAATATTTTAATTAATAACTATGACATTATTTGTTTTTCCGAAACATGGCTGAACTCAACGGTATTTAGTGAAGAAGTATTTGATGACAGATATGTAATATTTAGAAGAGATCGTGAGTCAACCAAATCTGTGTCTAAAGAAGGTGGCGGAGTTCTAGCCGCCGTTTCTAAAAAACTTCTTGTGTCGAGAAAAACAGAGTGGGAGAGTGAAAATGAAGATTTGTGGATTATGATCAAGTCCAATTCTAATTCCAACTCGCTCATTTATATTTGCGTCCTTTATATTCCTCCTTGTGTAACTGTTGACAAGTATTGCAACGAGATCGAAAAATTACAAGATCTGTATTTAAAGAATTCAAAATCAAATTCACAGTTTATTTTTATTGGTGATTTTAATTTGTCTGAAATTAAATGGTTACCCGACACTTCCTTTAAAAATGTACTTTCACCTTCTAATTATAAAATTCAGAAGGCGTATAGTCTTGTCAAACTTTCTTCAATTTGTAATTTGAGTCAATTTAATTATGTATTAAATATAAATGAAAATGTGTTAGACCTTGTTTTATCTGATAAAATTAATATAGATCTACATATAGCACAAGGCTTAACTAAATTGGATAATTATCACCCCTTATTTGAAATCACGGTAAAACAAAATAAAAATCATTTCTTAGAAACTAATAAAAATGATTCAAAGTACAACTTCAGGAGGGGAAACTATGATGAATGTCGGCAGGATTTATTAGCTGTTAATTGGATAACTCTTTTTAAAAATAAAAATGTGAATAGTATGGTTGTCTTGTTTTATGAAAAACTATGGGAAATAATTGACAAAATTTTTAAAAAATATGTTCTTAAATCAAAAAACCAATACCCTATCTGGTTTAATCAGCAATTGATTGATCTTCTTAAGAAAAAAAATAAAATTAGACTTAAGGCAAAAAACCATGGCAACGTTTCAGATTATAGAGAATTCTCTAATTTACGGAAAATGGCCAAAAAAGTGCAAATTGAATGTTATAAATCATACATCAACTCTGTCGAAAGTGGTCTGCAAGATAACATAAAGGTATTCTGGTCATACTCAAAATCATTACGAAAAACCAATTGTATTCCTAAAGTAATGCATCTTGATGATATTTCCGCAAACGATGGAGAACACATAGCAAACATGTTCTCCAAATATTTTTCATCTGTTTATACTAATGCGGAATCACCTGATAATGATTCAATGTTAAATATTACTGAACACAACCAAAGCAATCTCGGTAAAATTCATATTAGTGCAGTTGAAATAAAATGTTTTTTGAGTAAAATAGATTCCAATAAGGGCTCCGGCCCCGACGGTATTCCACCTTTCTTTGTCAGATGCTGTGCCGATTCATTATGTTTACCACTGTTAATTATTTTCAATGAATCTTTAACCTCTGGAACTTTTCCTGACTTGTGGAAAAAAGCGCATGTGGTACCAGTATTCAAATCGGGTGACCAATCTTTAATAAAAAATTATAGACCAATTAGTATAATATCATGTTTTGCTAAGGTTTTTGAATCTCTGATATATAAAATATTTTTTCGACTTTAAACCCCTTCTCTGCACTAGACAACATGGGTTTGTTCCTCACAGATCTATTACTTCAAATCTTTTGGAATTCTGTGATTATGTGTGTAACTCTTTTAATGAAAGATTACAAGTAGATGCTATTTATACCGATTTCCAAAAAGCTTTTGATAAAGTTAACCACTCCATCTTACTTAAAAAGCTTGATCAAATAGGAATACATGGAGACCTATTTCGCTGGGTGAAATCATATTTATGTAACAGAACGCAACTAGTATTTATTAATGGATACAAATCATCCCCTATAAATGTAACTTCTGGCGTACCTCAGGGGTCAAATCTGGGTCCTCTTCTTTTTCTAATATTCATAAATGACCTTGGTTCAAAATTAAACTGTGATTATGCTTTTTTCGCCGATGATCTTAAAATTTTTCGTAAAATTAAACTGTTTCTGATCATCAACTGCTTCAAAATGACCTTGACACACTCAATAACTGGTGTACTGTCAATGATATGCACTTAAATGTTGAAAAATGTTTCACTTTAAACTTCACTCGTAACAGAATTATAAAGGATTTTTCCTATGTTATAAATAATACTATTCTTAAAAAAGTGTTTTCCATAAGAGATCTAGGAATCACTCTTGATTCGAAATTCATATTTGATGTACACATTAACGACATTAAGTGCAAATTATTTAAAATGATGGGATTTATTCATAGAATATGTAAACCTTTCAAAGATCCTCTATCAATTCTAACCCTTTACAATGCCTTAATTAGAAGTAAACTTGAATATGGAAGCACTATTTGGAATCCACATTACTGCAAGTATGAAAACATTGTAGAATCAGTTCAAAAAAAATGCTAAGACTGTTATCTTTTAAATGTCAATTACATGAACATCTTAGATCGTACGACATGCGACTTGAATACTTCAAAATTAATACACTTAAAATCAGAAGGCAATTGACTGATATAATATGTTTACATAAAATAATTCACGGCCATTTTGATACTTCATTGTGTCTTAGCAACATTGATAAAAATGTTCCCAATTCCCATTGCTTAAGACGCCATAATATGTTTCACCTGAATACATTTAAAAACATTATCGCCTATTTTAGCCCTCTGACCCAAATGTGTCGACTGTATAATAAGATAGAGTGTGCTGAAGTAAATATTTTTGTCGATAATTTATATGGATTCAAAAAAAATGCTCTCTGATTGCTGAAAAATATGTGATAAATTATTATGTGTATCATGTTTGTCTCTAATTATGTCTCTTATCTTGCCTCTCTTTAATTGTTATTTGAGTAAACTTTGATTTTTTTGATTAATTCTATATGTAACTGTTTTTTTTTTTATCTAATTTTTATTTTATCTGTTCCAAAATTATTATTTTATTATTTGGTTAATTGATTGTATATACATTTTTACTTTATCTTATTTGTATAATTAACTGAGTTTTTATAACTGGGTTGTTCTCACATGTGTGTGAACAACCTGTAAAAACGCAGTATAAATAAATAAATAAATAAAAGAAACACACAATATTATATCCCTGCATTATTAAGAACAATATTTTAAACAGAGTAAATGTAATAAGAGATCTTGGAGTTCTATTAGATAGTAAGCTTCTTTTTCAATCTCACGTCGAGCATATCACGTCGAAGGCTTTGAAAATGTTGGGATTTATTCTTAGAGTAAGTTCAGCTTTCAAAAATCCACAAACATTTAAGACTCTCTACATATCCTATGTTAGAAGCCACCTGGAATATGCTTCTATAGTTTGGAACCTTCATTGTTCTACATATAAAGCAAATATAGAAAGAGTTCAGAAAAAGTTTATGAAATAGTCTTTTATCGCGTGCGATATGATGAAAACTATGTCCCCGTAAACCTTAAATCTCTTGATCATCGCCGAGATATCAGATACCAATTAATGCTCTATAAGATTATTCATAACTTCATTGATAGCCCGTACTTACTACAAAATATTCATTTCAGATGTCCATTTAGAGTTACTCAACCTCCAGACACCTTTTATATCCCTAAGAGCAAGACAAATTATCTTGAAAATGTATTTGTAAGAAGAAGCTGCAGCACATTTAACAGATTATGCCCAAATATCGATGTGTTTAATACAAACCTTGATAAATTCACAGCATGCATAAAAAATAACACGATTGAATGCCACATGTTTAACTAATAATATTTCATTGATTTATGTATTTCTCTTTTTTATTTTTAGTATCACAACATTTTCTCTCTTACTTTTAGCAGTTCGAATTCAAATAAAATCACTTCCTGAAATATATTATTGATATCCATCAAAATTTTAATGTAAACCCTGAAAAAATTTCAGTTAATTACTTTTTGTAGATTTAAGTAAGAAGATACACTTTATCAGAATTGTTTATATCAGGTATAGGTATTGTGTATTCTTGTGTTATGGTTCTAAATTTCAAGTTGTCGTTATTTTATTGGTCTATGACAAACATTTTATTATCACTGACATTTATGAATTTTGTACAGACTGTTTATAACGCTAATAAATAAAATAATATAAAGTGTAGAGCTAATGTAAGAAAAGTAGAATTCTTGCATTTGTCGCGTCTTCTTCTTCTATGTGAGCCTTCTAGCGTTCAGCTTTGGACATATAGTCATCTATCAAATGCTTTCCAGTCAACCAAAGATTCCAAGGGTCATCCGCAAGTAGTGCCACATGCCCAGCATAGCTCAACTAGAGGAGGGAGCTTGTAATGCTAATGTTGGCCAGTGCGTCACATTCCCAGCATAGCTCAATTAGTGGAGGTAGCTTGTGATGCTAATATGCCGTGCTTCGACTTACGTTTGTGACACAATACATTATATTATCTAGAATCTAGGCAATAAATCATCTTAAATGTGTGCATTATAATTAGAGCCAGAATAAATGCAGTGAAATGCAACTTACAGTCATTGGCTTTTGAGCCCGTCTTCCGCTGTCTGATGGTTGAAGGTGGCAGGGGTGGGCAGGTATCCATGCAGCAGATCTTGGTAGTGGATGGTAAGCAGTACTGGGAAAAGGGACACTTTTGAATTAAAATACTTCTGACATGTTAAAACGTACGTAAAGACTTCTGACATTCTGACAACAAAAAAAAAAAGCTACCTTTTCAAACGTCCCCAAGTTGGTAAAAATTAATGGTGTGCTTAGTTCACCAAAAATGAGTCATTTCGGCATACCTCAAGGTACAGTCCTGGGACCGTTACTGTTTATTATCTATGTTAATGACATATTCATACAAAAACTAAACGGAAAAATAATATCTTATGCTGACGATACTGTCATAATAATTGAAGGTACGGATTGGAATTCTGTTAATAATCTAGCTAACATTGATATTAACATATTGAAAAATTGGTTCGATAAAAATCTCCTCTCTCTAAACACTGAAAAAACCAAATTTATCCCATTCTCTATCAATAAATTCAAATTAGAACCAAATTTAAACATCATAATACACCAAAGTAAATGTAATAAAACTAACTGCAATCAAGATTGTGCTATACTTAGTCCAACTCCCAAAATCAAATATCTTGGTGTATATATAGATCAACATTTTAAATGGAAAACACATATTTGTGAACTCGTCAAAAGGATTAGGAAATGTATTTATATATTAGACTTAGAAATATTCTTAGCTTAGAAAACCTAAAAAGAGTGTACTATGCAACTGTTCAATCTATATTGCAATATGGTATTATTGGCTGGGGAGGAACATATGACAATATTTTAAATCCCCTCAAAATTGTTCAAAGGTTGATAATTAAGGTAATCTTAAAAAAACCGTCTAAATTTCCTACTGAAATTCTTTTTTCAATATTCAATGTGCCTATAATAGACAAAATCTATAAAAAATATTCAATTCTTCAAATTTACAAAGAAATACAGTTAAATACTCGTAACTTCCAATTCAATACATCAGCAAGATACCAGAAAACTATTAAAATTCCTAAATTTAATACTAAGCACATCCAAAATTCCTATCTTTATCTGGGCATAATCTATTATAACAACCTCCCATTAAAATTAAAAACCATCAAAAATATGCAGGAATTTAAGCCCAAATTAAAAAAAATTACCTGAAACTGCTATAAAAGTCCCAAATATGTTTACTTTGTATCTTAAAGTCTGCTATTTTATAAATCATTTATTCCTTCTTTTTTCTTTCATTTCTTAGTTTCTAAATCTCTGAGTCTACTATTGTATAAATCTTGCGTTCTTTCTTACGAATCCTTTACTTACTTATTACAATAATTTTTGTTACTAACTTACATGATTCTTCCATTTATAATGATTTTTTAATTTATATTATGATTTTTTTAAACTCTTCAGGATTTTTATTTTTAAATTATACAAGATTTTTTAACCTTCTTATTATTTACAATAGCCGTTATTACTAACTTACACGATCATTAATTTACTAATTGAGCTAGAACTCCCTCACCAAACACAAGAGCATTGTCTCTTTATGGTGAGGAAAGGCAATTTTTTTATTTTTTCAATTTTTTTATTTTTTCAACTATGTAACTGTTGTAACTTCCTATGTATTTTTAATAAACATTGCCAATAAAAAAAAAAAAAAAAAAAATAAAAAAAATGTTGTCAAGGTCAGTACCTGTCATTTGTAAAAGAAAAATTGATAATTTATTTAATATTTTAAAACGAGAAAGACCGGAGCCTTCATTTTGACGGCAACCCGAAGTAAAGTGACGATATAATGCTTAATAATTATTGTATTAGTGTGATTTTTTTTTCACATTTCATGATTTATGGTTTAACAACTATGGTGAAAAAAACAGGCACGTGTCTTAATTACTTTTTTTAGATATGTTGACAAAGACCGCCGCCGTCAATGTTATGGTTTGGGCCATAATAATGCTGAGTTTGTTTACAACCTTCTTTACCCAAGTTAACAATATACCCAATCCTCCTCGTTTATGATAGTACCAGTAATTTTTTTTTTTTTAAAGAAAGACAAACATTCCCGGGTTACGAATAACCCAACAATGTTTGAAAATCTCCTACTACCACCACAGAAAGCCGAAAATGTTGCTTGTGTTGTGATGGAGGACTTAGCCAGCCAAGGAATTGAACACGCGACGCCCGGATGGGATCCAAGCGCTATGCCCACTCAACCACCGACCAGTCAAACTGTCTCTTTCTGTCAGTATGTCTGTCTCTTTCTGTGGTATCGCTTATCATTCAAACGCGATCCTTACGTTGATTGTTTATTGTCACATAATTTATAAAAATACCAAAAATATATCTCTCGCAAAAATTAATTTTATGGGTTGCTGGAGAAGGACAGAGTATAGAAATACCAGAGCTGATCCAACTGCGTTAGCTTCTGAAGAACTGACAGAATCATTTTTTAGAGAAACAAAACGCCCCCTTAGTCACCCCAAGAGGTTTGCTATATTTTGTGACTTAGCAGGGGTGCCCGGGTTTGTAGAGTTAGGTTTGTCCGAATCTTGGCAGCGGATGCATCTGCCAAACAACTGCGTGGCAGACCAGGTCGGCAGAAAATGGTTGAGGGTGATCTTTTGACCTCGCCAGCAGGACTCTCAGAATATTGCCTTGCACCGCAGTGGTGGAAGCAGATTCATCTGCCACTCTTGAACACACTGAACCCCAATTTCCTACCCATCCTTCATATCTCATTTCCTTCCCAGAACCTATTCTTCTTCCTTTCCCATAGGTACACAGTATCCCAAAAGATGACAAATGCCCTGAGGGGAATTATTTTCCTTAGGGTTTTTTTGCGGAGCTAATGCAATCGAAAAAGAAAAGAAACCGGAAAATAAAACCTCTGAAAGACGACAGTGCCAAATTAATAAAAAATATAATAAAAACAAAATAAATGACACGTTTGATAATTGTGAGCAACCCGTTTGCGGAGACTGCATTCGATATTATAAAAAATGTAACAATTCGATATTGTACAAACATTACAACATGCTTGTACTAAAATTACAGCATTTTGAACTCACATATTGTTCGCGCGTTTTTATATGGGATTGATTGGGTATTGCATTCTCAGACTTGGTGGGTAGATATGTCAAAATCCTGAATTTAACCCACCTACCTAATCTTTCCTTCCTAAATGTCACCATAAAAATTGTTGCAAGAAAGTACTCAACTTTGGAGAGGTGACAGTGTGCTTTGCTGCTCAGTACAAAATAACATCTCAGACAGGGCGTATCGTAACCTCTTGCTTTAAGAATATTGCGATTTTTAAATTAAACATTGGGAAGTGTACACCAAAACTGGAGATCAGCGAGGCTGCAACGGTGAGTCCTATTTTCCTTATTCTAATCTGAGCTTATCTAATTTTCCAAAACCACAGATCTGAACTATCGACTGACTGACTATCCATGAGGTTTTGCGAGTGTATGCTATTAAATCGTCCCGTATAACTTAGCGATTTCACGTAGTTTCGGGACTGGTCCTTCGAGGGCTGCATAGGCCTTGCTCTGCAGCATTTACCGCCATTAACAGTGGAGTCGCAGTTTCGCCACACCATTTTTGGTTCTTTCGAGTCGGATTACCAACGGGGTATTTAAAATTAATATATCGAACCTGCAAATAAATATTATTTGCTTTTCATACTTTGTTAAGTCATTTGTACCGACATACTAAGTAATAATAATAAGTGCCGGAAATGCAATCGAAGCGATCATGTTGAATTTTTTTTTTTTTTTACAGTGAATACCGCACAAGAATCTCAACTGCTCCCGTCTGGAGCCAGTGAGACTATGGCATCCCCAATTGGGGTATGTTGTGAGGCTTAAGGTAGTGGGGAGGGGAAGGAGTTGGGAAAGAGGAAGGTTGGGAAGTACCTAACTATTCAGATCTGGTCACTAAACACGGCTAAAGCCATTTTCAAGCAACGTTTCAATTCTGAATGGTGGTCTTACGCCAGGGCGATACTGATAGTATCTTCCACTCTGGAACATGCCGCAAATATACTATATATTATTTTAAATGAATTAATTGTGAAATAACACAAATTAATCAAATAAAATTTATTTGCGCATGCCGGGTTCGAACCCGCGAACTCCGGGTTGTGAGTCAAGAGTCTTACCCACTGGACTACGGAGGTCTTACGGAGGTCTTACGGAGAATTGTTTAAGTGTGAACAATTTAATGAGTTGAGGCCAAAGTCTCGCTATCGTTTGTAAAATTAAATAACTTATGGTTAAACTGTTTAAGCGATAAACACAAGACGGTAAAATTTTCATCTAAATCGGATTGTAGAATTTGTAAAAAACGTCACCATACCGATTTGCATTTTGAGGGTACGGTGAACAACGAAAGTGATTAAAAAAACAAAGCTGTCACATTAATAACAAGGAATAAACATCATAATGATTTTGCTGCGGGTAATTTAGCTACGAATGTACTATTGTCAACCGCGCAGTTATTCGCTTACGACCAGTGGCGTAGCTAGCATGGGTGGTACCCGGGGCGGAAAACGTGGTGTCACCCCCCCCCCCCCTCATTAAAGTTTACTTTGAGAAATTCGAAACGCAAATTTTGACCTCTTTAAATATAAAAAAAACATTACTAGCTAGTCAAATATATAAACAAAAAATTCGCAATCCTCAAAATTAAAACACTTAAAAACACTAACCGAAATACAACTTTTTCAACAATAATAACAGGTAATAATTCTTCACGAGTTCCCGATAATAAGTAAGAGCTAGGAACGAAAATAAAATAATAAAATTTTTTGGGAATCCCGACCGACCAAGCCATAGAGCTGCAAATAACAGAGTTCCGAGTGGAGTCTTCAATTCTAATATGCTGCAAAATTCTGAAGAAAATCATTTGCTGGCATGAAAACATCATTTTAACAACACATATTTAAGATAAAACAAATTTTGTGTTCTGAGTGTAACGATAAAATTTCAATTGTGTAATGGTAAAGATGTAAGTCTTAAGCTTTTATTATTAATGCACGCAGTACACTAAAATGGTTTTCCTCCGATCTTTGCAGCACATAGTCTGCAACTTTCAAATTTTGCACTTGGAACTCGAAAATGGTTTCCTTTGAAATTTCATTTGAAAGTCTGTTCATCTGCGGACCCATTTCGAAGGAAACCATTCCCTTGTTCCACTATTGCAAGATATTCCCCGAGTTGCAAGATATGAAAGTTTCAGACTACGTGCTGCAAATACCGGAGGAAAACCATTTTCATGTTATGGGTGTAGTTTTAACTAAAACACGTTCCTAATACAGATTCAAACAATTTTAAAAAGTTTTGAAAAAATTAATAAGGTTCAATTTTAATTTAAGCCAGTGGACTCTAACCAGATTGATTCTTAAGTTAAAACAAGTCTTGCATTCAGAATTTCAAAAAAATATTCATATATTGACATGCAAGTACTGACGCATTTCGAAGGAAATCATTCTCATTTTCCAAGTGCAGTTAAAAAATTCAAGTATCATACTTAAATCTGAGGGAAACCATTTTTGAATTTTGGATGCAGTTTTGAACCTGGGGAAACGCAAACAGAAAGTTAAAACCGGTTATGTTCTCCAAATGCACGACAAATTTCGAAACTTCGTTTTGAAAATCCGAGTGGAGTCTTCAATTCTAATATTCTGAAAAATTCTGAGAAAAATCATTTGCTGGCATGAAAACATAATTTTAACAACCCATTCTTAAGTAAAAACCAGTTTTGTGTTCAGAGTGTAACGATAAAATTTCAATTGTGAGATAGTAAAGGTGTAAGTCCCCAGCTTTAATTATTAATGCACGCAGTATACGAAAATGGTTTTACTCCGATCTTTGTAGCACATATTCTTCAACTTTCAAATCTTGCACGTGGAAGTCGAAAATGGTTTCCTTTGAAATTTCATTTGTAACTCTGTTCATCTGCGGACCCATTTCGAAGGAAACCATTCCCGAGCATCTTTTCCTTTCTTTTTCAGATAGTTCCAGTTTCAGAAAGCTGCAAATATCGGAGAAAAACCATTTTCATGTTATGGGTGTAGTTTTAATTAAAACGAGTTACCGAATACAGATTCAATCTTAAATTGAAACCAGTTTTGAGATGTGCTTAAAATTTGAGTTGCATACCGTATGACCCAAATGTCGAAAGAAAACGATTTTCTTGTTCCGTGTGTAACTTTTATTCAAGCTTATGGATTCTCACACAGACTCACTCTTAACTTAAATCTGGAAAATGTGAGATTAGTATAGGCCGGGTCAATGAATAAATACACCGTTAAGACGCCATAATCACGTAACGTCGCCAATCAAAAAACTTTTTAATTTTAGGACTAAGGCAAAAATCTGTTTTAAGGATTACTAGTTTATCGATTTTACTTGTACATATAATTAAATTATAAAAAATTTGCATTATCTTTATTTTTAGAAACTAAAACTAGATTTTGGATAATACTCAACCTAATATTGGATAAAATAATTCAGGTATCATGATTTACAGCGCTAGTAATGCGCAGGTGACCTCTTATCCAAAGAATCGACAACTGATCGAAATCTGAAGGTGCTCTTACATTTGGTAGACAAATTACCTTAGCTTGCGAAACTATTCCACCGTAAGCAGCTAAACGAACCATAGAGCTAAATAACAGTCAGTGTTCAAGCGTAAAATATTTTTTGCGGCAATTTCGCACTTTCGTAAGTTTTTCTCCACGTTCGAGTGTCACCCTTCCCCCCCTTGGGTGGCACCCGGGCGGTCCCCCCCCCCCCCTCGCTTCGCCACTGCTAATAATGTATAATTATAAGTTTTAGTGATATTGCTTATTGTTTTGTATGTGTGCGTGTAGGTGTTCCCAGAGCTGGTAATGGATCCATCGCCTGACTTATCTTAAAGTGAGGTAATTGTCCGAACTTGTGGCCACTCACACACAGCTGAAGTGGCAGCTTTTTTTTATTCCAGTAAAAAAATTACATTTTCAGTAATTTAACTAGGAATAATTAAACATTTTAATGTATTTTTGTTAATGCATTTTAATGTAAACCAAATATTTCAATACAGCGCTTTTCTATTTCGTAATTTTGTTTATCGAGAATAAATATTAATACATACATATTGGTGTCGCGAAACTGCGACTCTACTGTAAATTGGCGTTATTCTTTTGCTGCAGAGCAAAGCCTATGCAACCCTCAAAGGACCTGTCCCGAAACTACGTGAAATCGCTAAGTTATAAGGGACGATTAAATAGCAATAGTCAGTCGATAGTTCAGATCTGTGGTTTTGGAAAATTAGATAAGCTCAGATTGGAATAAGGAAAATAGGACTCACCGTTGCAGCCTCGCTGATCTCCAGTTTTGGTGTACACTTCTCAATGTTTAATTTAAAAATCGCAATATTCTTAAAGCAAGAGGTAACGATACGCCCTGTCTGAGATGTTATTTTGTACTGAGCAGCAAAGCACACTGTCACCTCTCCAAAGTTGAGTACTTTCTTGCAACAATTTTTATGGTGACATTTAGGAAGGAAAGATTAGGTAGGTGGGATAAATTCAGGATTTTGACATATCTACCCACCAAGTCTGCGAATGCAATACCCAATCAATCCCATATAAAAATGCGCGAACATTATTTTAATTTACCTATATTTCTGAATAAGTTGCCCTCTTCGTAACCAATTATTGATTGTTTACCATAACTAGTGCGGATAGTGTTTAAATGTACGTTGTCGTATAAAGTGTTTGTGTACATGGGACGTTTTAATGAATTCTATGTTTGTGTGTACGAGTTTATTGTTTATTTTGTATATAAGGAGACTTGTATTGTATTCATATAGTTTTCTTTATGTTAATAGTTTTGTTTCCATTTATATATTTTTGTGGATGTTCTGCGCTTGTAGTGGAATAGTTTTTTGCTTACCTTGTTTTATATTACCTGTAATTCATTTATGTATGTTTCACACGCGTTTCCCCAGATTTCAATCAAATAATTTAAATGTGAGTGTACGAGACTATAATATAAACCTTTTTAAAATTTATTTGGCAACAGATATGATAGCCGACTAAATACCTTTGCTAATTAAGGGGATGATTTTGTCTTTAATATCTTGTATATGCTGTTTAAATGTCAAATGCTGTTTAAATTTGGTAATATTGTGTATACTATACCTGCGGTGGAATTCCATAGGCAGCCTCTCCTATTGCGCTTGGACAGGCGGAGAACTCCCGGCAAACTCCAATAGACCCTTTCACTCTGCAGCCTTCTGCAAGAAGCCAAACATACAACTGCCATGGCTGCCTAAATAATGAATATATCGAGGAATTTATAGGTTAAGGTTGTTGTGTGTTGTGTATTGTGATTGTCCTATTTCAAATATGTATAACTTCATTTTAGCACTGAGCACTTCTAATTTTATCATTTTACTTAATGTCGGTGTATAAAGTCCTTTACTCATAAGTTCACGTCTTTGCCACTTCTTATTAAAACATTTCAATGCATTTTGTGTCTATGATCTCTTTGTCTGTAGAACCTATCTCGCTGTAACTTATTCATCTGAATAAAGTTTTAAAACATTATTCCTAGTACAAACAAAGTGTTTTACTTAAAACAAGGGATAACCTCACAATCATAACATCTCACTGTAAGTTTTCCTTGGTATGGTAACAAAGAAGTCCAGAAGCTGCTCACATTACCCTGACGGCGGAGACCACACCCTAAGGCCCTACGCATGATCTCTCACAGGTGTTCACTAGTCTTTACGCTAGCTTGACACACGCTGTGACAACTAGTCCCCTACACAGTGGTGGATTATACCTAAGGCAAAGTAGGCACGTGCCTAGGGGCGCCGATTTTTAAACAAAAAAATAATATTAAATTAATTGTGTAGGTATGCACCTTCTCACACAATACAAAAGAATTTTTTGAATTGTTAAAATAGAATTGAAGTTTTGTAGAAAGACCACCAAGCAACTCTGTTTTGACATACACTTCATTCGCATTCATAAATTGTCTAATGGATGCGTTGCGATGCACTGTGGCGGAATAATAATGCGGGTAGGAGATACTTTCAAACGTGCGCTCTTTAAAATGATTTGTTGGCACACGGTCGATATACGGTCTCTTGATGTGGTCCAACATTATTTAAGTATTTGATTCACTTGATCAGGCCATGACTTCCTTGGCTTTCCCTGACTTCTTCCGCAATTAATTAAATAATGCCCTCACCAAATAACTGTACCTTGTAATTCTATTTTTTTTACCAAGTGCACTTGACGTGATTTTATTGGAATTTTTTATAATTTTTATCAGCCTCGAGTTCCTTCCGGATTTCCACAATTTAACACTGTCTTACCTATAATATACCTATATGGTTTTACAACAAATACTATTTTTTACATTGACTCCATTGAGGAGGCCCCGAGGAAAGAAATTTTCCTAAGGTTTCCCTGAGGAGCAACACTTTACTCCACTATGATTCACAAGCTGACTCATAGTGGAAACTTTTTTTATGTTCCGGATGCAATTTTGCAAAGTTTCAAAAGAGAGATTTAAACATTCACAATATGATACTCAGAGGAGAAAAACCCTTTTCATGTCCTGACTGCAACTATTCGTGTTCTCAAGGGGGATATCTAAGAAGTCACTTGCTGACTCACAGCACCTAGAGAAAAACCTTGTCATGTTCCGACTGCAACTCTTCATGTACTATGAAGAGAAATTTAAAATTCACATGCTTACCCATATAGCGGAGAATTTTTTTTTCATGTCATGACTGCAACTATTCTTCTTCTCTAAAAAATGAACTAAAATGGCACTTATGACTCACAGTGATGATAATCTTTTTCATGTCCCGACTGCGACTACAAATGCGCTACAAAACGGTATCTAAAAATTCACATGTTTACCCACAGTGGACAACAAATTTTATTATTCATGTTGTACAAAGGAACTTCTTAGAAATCATTCGCTAACTCATAGTGATGTAAAACCTTTTACATATTTCTACTGCGACTATTCATATTTACAAAGAGGCACCAAAATAATCACTTACTTACCCACAGCGGACAAAAACCTGACAGAACCTTTTTTCTTGTCCCGAATGCAGTCATTCAAGTTCTCGAAAGGGATTTAAAAATCCACAGCGCGATTCACAGTGGAGAAAAACCTTTTTCATGTCCTGAGTGTAGCTTTGCATGTACCAAGAAGAGATTTCTAAAAAAATCACACGTTTTCCCATAGTTGATAAAAACCTTTTTCATGTCCCGGCTGCAACTATTCATGTTATACAAAATAACAACTAAAACGTCACATATTTTTCTACAGAGGAGAAAAATCTTTTTCATGTCCCGATTTTTTTTTTACATGAATACCGAACAAGAGTCCCAACTGCTCCTGTCTGAAGCCAGTAAGACTGTGGCATCCCCAATTGGGGTATGTTGTGAGGCTGAAGGTAGTGGGGATGGGAAAGAGATAGGAAAGAGAAAGGTAGGGAAGTATCTGACTATTCAGACCTGGTCACCAAAAACGGCTAAAGCCATTTTAAGCAATATTTCAATTCTGAATGGTGGTCTTACACCAGGGCGATACTGAGAGTATCTTCCACCATGGAAAGTGCCGCAAATATACAATACATTATTTTAAACGAATAAATTGTGAAATAACACAAATTAATCCAATGAAATTTGTTTGCCACGCCGGGATTCGATCCTGCAACCTTCGGAATGCGAGTCAAGAGCCTTACCGCTGGACGACGCCGGCCGTCAAATGTTATTGTCACTATTCATGTTATCGCAAGGGACATCGAAGAAATCACATGTTTACCCACTGTGGACAAAAACCCTTTTCGTATCTCATGTTTTTGTATTTCATGTTCTCAAAAGGGACGTCTAAGAAAGCACTCACTGATTCACAGTTGAGAGAAACCTTTTTCGTGTCCTGACTGCAACTATTCATGTGCTACAAAGGTAGGTATATTTAAAAAGTCACATATTTCACCGTGGAGAAAAACCTTCGTCTGAAGAAGTTCAAAGTAGTGCTAGTATGTAAGAAACGATATATTGTGATAATTTGGAAAACTGCTTTATTGATGAATGTATCAATCGTTCTTATTTAACAACGATAGCTCGATATGGAGGTCTGCTTCAAATAACCAAAGCGATTTTACAGGTTCTAAGAAATGAAGAACTCGAAACAATTTACCCGAACATCGACATAGCCTTGTGCGTATCGACGGCAGTTAGCAATTGCAGTCGTGAGCGGAGTTTTTCCTGTCTAAGGAGAGTGAAAAAATATCTTCGCCTTTCCATGACAGATAAGAGATTAAAGTCGTTAGCAATACTTAAGATTGAATCAAACTTTTTGCTATCTTTAAACTATGACGACGTTATTAAAAACTTTGCATGACAAAACTGGTAATGCAAAAGTTTTTCATTTTTTAAAATATTTTTCCTTGAATATGATTTTTTTTTAACATTTATACTGCACAAGAGTCCCAACTGCTTCCGTCTGGAGCCAGTGGGACTATGGCATCCCCAATTGGGGTATGTTGTGACGCTGAAGGCAGTGGGAAGGGGAAGAGGAAGGTGGGGAAGTACCTGGCTATTCAGATCTGGTCACCAAACACGGCAGAAACCATTTAAAGAAACGTTTCAATTCTAAATGGTGGTCTTACACCAGGGCAATACTGAGAGTATCTTCCACTCTGGAACGTGCTGCAAATATACTATATATTATTTTAAATGAATAAATTGTGAAATACACAAATTAATCAAATAAAATTTATTTGCCACGCCGGGATTCGATCCCGCGACCTTCGGAATGCGACTCAAGCGTCTTCCCGCTGCACTACGCCGACCGTGATTAGTAGATACCCATTTTAAAATTAATAATTGATATCTTATTTTTTTATTTATCAAATATTAGGTTCTAAATTGTGTTATTTATTATCCCTACTAATATTGTAACTGTGAAAGTGTGTATGTATGTGTGTGTATGTGTAGGTGTATGTTACTTCTTCAAGCAAATAAAAACTTAACCGATTATGATGAAACTTGGTATGTAAAAAAAATTTCCGCTAGAGGGGCGCCGATAAGGCGCTTGCCTAGGGCGCTCTCAACACTTAATCCGCCTCTGCCCCTACAGCTGTTAGTTACCCAAATTTGATTAAATAAATTTATAGGTAGAGTTGTTCCCTAGTTGCTACGCTAGCTACTTACTCGCGCTGTGGCACCTAGTCCCTTTCAGTTGTTCGTTACACAGATCTTATTAAAGAAATTTATAGATGTATTCCAAAGTTGCTACGCTAACTTCTCAACTTGGCCACTTGAGTTTTTATAAGATAACTAGCTGACCCGACGAACTTCGTACTGCCTCAGAATCAATTACTGTTGAATTAAATTAAGTATTTTTATTAAGTTAAAAATTACACAATGAAGCAATTATCGATGCCCAACTGTCCGTGTTTTGTTTTTGTCAGTATCAGAGATGGCGTTGTGTATGAATTTATATTTTTTGTGATTTTCTTACTTTTTCACTTACTTACGGGAATTTTTGAAAGGAAGCGGGTACGGGTTCCGCTGCCCAGGGAACCATTTATTGGATAACCAACACCTCTGCCATAGGTCACCCCAAGCGGTTCGCTACGTTTGGTGATTTAGCAAGGGTGACTTTTTCCGGGTCTTCGCGGCGGATGCGTCTGCCCACCTGCTGCGTGGCGGACCGGATCGAGAGAGACTGGTTGAGGGAGGCTTTTTGACCTTTCCAGCCGGATTCTCTCGACCAATGGGTCGAAAGAGTCCGGCTGGAAAGTTCAAGGTAAAAGGTCAATTCCGCTCAAGGCAATGGTCCTGCACCGCAGTTGGAGGGATGGATTCACTCCCGGATATAATGACCTCCAGATTCCTACCCATCCCTCATGCCTTTTTCCTTCCCACTTTTTTAGTCAACAGAGGTGCATATGTTACCACCAAACGACTGTCAATGTCAATGTCTACGTTTCTGATATTTTTAATGAATGATTCTCCGCCATTATCGGTATTTCTTCGACGATATATTGCATATCCTTCAACATGTGTGACCGTATCGTTGGTGAAATCTTTAATAAAACCCTTTGTACAATTTCCGTCTACCATGCAAGGCGATGAACGATTCAAATTACCGCATGGACCGTGAATCATGTTTGTAGTAACAATATCAAACAGTAATTGATTAATAAAATTAGAGAAAAGAGGCCGGCTTCGTTCTCATCGGGTCAGAAGTGACACCGGTTTGAATTACTAATATCACTTTTAAAAAATGGGGGTTAATGGTAGAAGGGTGAAAATTTAGGGTTGCATGTATTTTTTAATGCCTCACCATAAAAAAAATAAAAAATTTGTCCAAAAAAAATAAAATAAAAATTCGGAGTGGAACACCCTTTACTTTTAGGGGTATGAAAAATAAATGTTGGTCGATTCTCAGACCTACCAGATAAGCACACCAGCCGTTTCGGAGGAGTATGATAACAAACACTGTGACACGAGAATTTTATATATTAGATATTATTATTGTAGAAAGCAATCACTTTGTGGTTTGACATATTTAATATTAAAGTAAAAAAGCAATGCAAATCCTGACACGATCGGGCGCAATTCATCTGTGAGATTATGTCACAGAAAAAGATCAAAATAGATTTTTCCCTTAAATTTACCAAATTTTTTTTTTCTTAAATGTGAGTGAAAAGTCAGGAGGCCACACCCCTAGATTGGCGATAGTAACCCTTTGGAACAAAAATAGCAGCTCACTACATCTCACAGATTAGTTGCGCCTGACGGAGGGTTAAAAATAAAAATACTTTTCTCTGTCTAATATAACAATATTATAAGAATAATTTCATTTTACGTGATAAATAATATGACAGTTTTAAACAATTGATAAAAACTTAAATGAAAAATGTTTTAAAAAAAAAACTAGAATTAAATCAAATTTAATGAAATAATTAAAAACACTTTGTTTTTACCACGATAATATTTATTTAAAAGTCAACATGTTTCAAGAACGATGTTCTCTTCATCAGGACATAAAATGTACTAAAACTAAATGATCTAACATAGAAAGACAGGCGTGGGTAGAAATGGAAGTAGTGGGGGAGGAGAGGGGTGGAAAAGGGAGGTGCTTAGAAGATCAACAAGGGGGAGGGAGGGGGGGAGAGGTGGAAAAGGGGGGTGCTTAGAAGAACAAAGACAAAAATTACAATGCAAATATATTAAAGATAGGGTTACTCACAAAATTAATTTGATTGTTAATTATATTAAAATTTCTATTGACATTTGTCCTAATTTCTAATATTTCTAAAAGATCTAAGTAAAAACCACTAACGTTAGTGTGTAAAATTTTAAAAACAGTATTTATATCAAATGAATGGTTAAATTCAATTAGATGGTTAGCAAATTCCGAATAATTATTGCTATTTAGACATCTCAAATATTCCTTAATCCTAGTTTCAAAATTTCTGCAAGTTTTACCTACGTAAAAATGGTTGCAGTCATTTCAATTCAATTGGTAAACTCCGGATTTTTTTCATTTTACGGTCTTTGTCCTTATTATTTAAAATAAAAATTTTCAATTTATTATTCGTATAAAAAGCAGGCTGTATTGTATTACGAATTTTTTTCATGATTAAATTGGAGGTTTGATGATTTACAAACAATATTTCTCACCATTGTTTTTTAATGAATTGAAATTTTAATGAATTTTTGTATGAATTGGCAACAAAGTAAAAGTTTTTGACATAAAATTTTCGAACTTTGTATGGAAATCATACGCATCTTTTTTGTTGATCGTTCCAAATCCCCATACGTTGTCGATCCGCCCAAATCCCCATACGTTGTTGATCCGCCCAAATTGCCATACGTTGTTGATCCGCCTAATCGTATATCTTATAGATGATAATAATAATAATAATAATATATCTTTATTGAACAAAAATTTAAAGATTTATAACTACAAAAAAAGTATAAAATAGTTTAAAAGTTGCATAAGTACAAAAGATAATAATGGTAAACAATATACATATAACAGTAGGTACTTAAAGAATAGAGATTTATAATTATAAACGTAGGTTTCTCGTAACCTGCCTCACTAGGCTAGCCTGTGTTGAGGCAGTAATTTTACGTCTATTTATAATTCTGTGAAAATACCTACACCTATATTAGAAATATATGAAAATCAAAGATGGCTTAAAAACGAAGCCTTCTGATTGGTCGAACGAAGCCTTCTCATTGGTTGAGCAGATATGGAAGGCACCTACTAAAAAAAGATATCAAATTGTTCAGCTAAATTTTTACAACGGTTATAAAGAATATATTATATTCTTCTATATTCTCCACAAAATATTCAATTTGCTGCCCGCGGTCATTTGACAGGCGTTGCGTCTCATTCTAACAGCATTCTAGCGGCACTTTAAACAAACGAGACAGCGCTAGTTTGATCAAACCCCAAAATATGCATGTTATACGACAAAATTATATTGTTCAAAAATACGCTTGATTTAGAAGGTGGGTGTGTCAATCAAATGTATTTTGTGCAAATTTTATTGTAATTCCAATATATAGAAAGGCTAGTAAAAGCTTCGATATATACGTAGCATATTTTTTATGTTTATACTGTAAGCCGATTCGTCGTAAAGATTAATCAAAACGCCAGAAGAAGATTAATCAGAGTGCCCGGGTTTAATGAGTGATATTTGTCTAGGTCTGTGCGGCGAACGCGTTTGCCTACCTACTGCGTGGCAAGTCAAATCGCGAGAGACTGGCTGAGGGAAAAAAATCTTCTCAGGGCCTATGTCATCCTTGGGGATGATGTGTGTAGGGTATTTTTAGGAAAGGAAGGAGAGGAAGATTTAGAAAGGAAAAAATGAATAAATGAATTGACGGACGTATGAATCCATCCCTCCCGCTGCGATGCAAGGCAACGTTTCGAGAGAGTGCAGTTGAAGAAATCAATGGACTCCCTCAATCAGTCTCTCCCGATCCGGCCTGCCATGCAACTAGTGGGCAGACGCATCCGCTGCCAAGACCCGCACAAACCTCACCTCAAAAACCTGGGCACCCCGGCTATTTCTCCAAATGTAGCGAAACGCTTAACCTATACCTAAAGGTTAGGAGGCGGGTATGGGTACCGCCGCCCCGGGTCGGGTTACGTCTCCCTAAGTGGTTCGCTACTTTTGGTGATTTAGCAGGGGTGCCCGGGTTAATCTGGTGAGTTTAGTCTAGGTCTTTCGGCGAATGCGTTCGCCCATCAACTGCGTGGCGGGTCGGATCAGGACTGATTGAGGGAGAACAATGCACTAACGAGAGATTTACGCTGTATCTAAGTTGTTTTTAAAATCACATACTCAACAATTTAGAAAATCCTAGAAAAACTATTCGGTTATCGATCTGCGTTTAAAATTATAATATCGCATTACTATTTTTTTTAATATTATATCATTTCTATGAAATTCCGGCGGAGTATATGTTCCCACTCCCCACTTCCCTCTGGCCTGGCGTTTCCCCGTTCCTATATCCTGCCCATGAAGATTCCGGGGTCTGGTAGCTGATCAGTAAAAGTTGCTTTTTCGAAGAAAGGTGTGTGTCGTAATAACTGAGTCACGCTGGCTTTCTTAATATCAAACAGTCTAGATCGTTTCCGGTAAACAATGGACACATCTTTAAAAACAATTAAAATTATGTCTGTCTATGTTTGACAAGTGAAATACAAATGGATTAGAAAGAGACAATTATGTTATTTAATTGGTCGAAGAAGGAATTGTTAAAAAGAACAACAGTACAGAACGGTTAAAGTCTACAGCAAAAGTATTAAATTATGTTTTCGGTTTAAATTGCTAACGTGTTTAGTTTTGGTGGTAAAATTTAATTTGGGAGGCGGATATGGGTACCGCCGCCACGCAAACCATTTATTGGATAACCAACGCCTCTGCCATAGGTCACCCCAAGTGGTTTGCTATGTTTAATGACTTAGCAGGGGTGCTCGGGTTCACGGGGTGAGGTTTGTCCGGGACTTGTTGGCGGATGCGTCTGCCCACCAGCTCCTCACAGGAGGCCCTGAGGTAAATAATTCCCCTCAGGGCCTATGTCATCTTTGGGGATGCTGTATGGAGGGCCTTTTTAGGAAAGGAAGCAGAGGAAGTTCTGAAAAGAGGTCGTCCATTTATCACGCGAAGCTCGAAAGGGGGGGAGGGGGTTCGGAAAAATATGAAATATCACAAGGGGGGGGGGGGGAATTAATGGGATGTCACGTGTATTTATTTTTCGTCGAACGCACGATGATATTCTGAAAATTTCACTATACTTTGTACTAAAAGAATACCTACACATGATTTTGGGAATGGGGGGTGGAGGTAGTCTAAAACCTCACCACATATCACCAGGGGGGGGGGGATCCTTCCTCTGCCAGTTTTATGCCTCACTGCCATACACCAGGGTAGGCACCAGGACTCCATTGTGGACTGCTAGCTTCGCTTCTTTTAACAGTCTTTTTAGTGCCAACTGCACTCAGTCCTCCGTTAATGGAGTTACCCGCATTTATTCTTCTTTCAATATCTCTATCAGCCTTCCCATTTCTCGTAAACATACTACCCAGATACACAAACTCATCCACCTGCTCCAAGTAACTAAGAGTACCTACTGAAAAATAGGAAATTGCTCTTAAATAAGAGAAACGTCTTCGCGGCCTGTTTCATACAAAATTTAGTTCTGGATTTACGGTTAAGATATCAAATTATTTCATTACAGAACTTCCTCTTCTTCCTTTCCCTAAAAAAACACTCCACACAGCATCCCCAAAGATGACAAAGACACTGAGGGATTTTTTAACAGGTGTAGTGCTAATGCGAGAAAAAATACAATTTAACCAATATTATTACATACCAAACTCTCCCGATCCGGCCGGCCACGCAGTAGATGGGCGAACGCATTCGCTGAAAAGAACTAAACAAACTTCACCCGTTGAACCCAGGCACCCCTATAAAATTCAGTTTAGTTCTCCCTCAATCAGTCCTGATCCGGCCCGCTACGCAGTAGATGGGCGAACGAATTCGCCGAAAGACCTAGACTAACCTCACCGGATGAAACCGGGCACCCCGCTAAGTCACCAAAAGTAGCGAACCACTTGGGGTGACGTATGACAGAGGTGTCGGTTATCCAAAAATGGTTCCCGGGGCGGCGGTACCCATAACCGCCTCCCAACCTTTAGGTATAGGTTAAGTGGTTCGCTACATTTGGTGACATAGCCGGGGTGCCCAGGTTTTTGAGGTGAGGTTTGTGCGGGTCTTGGCAGCGGATGCGTCTGCCCACTAGCTGCATGGCAGGCCGGATCGAGAGAGAATGATTGAGGGAGCTGCACTCTCTCGAAACGTCGCCTTGCATCGCAGTGGGTGGGATGGATTCATACGTCCGTCACTTCTGGACACACTGACCCCCAGATTCCTACCCACCCCTAATAACTATTTCCTTCTCAGAACTTCCTCTCCTTCCTCTCCCAAAAAGACCCTCCACACGGCATCTTCAGATGCCAAAGATGACATAGGTCCTGAAGGAATTTTTTTTCCTCAGGGCCACCTGTGTGTATATTTTCATAATGGGAGGCGTGTAAACAAAACCATTGCCGTAGGTTACTCCAAGTAGGTAGGTAAGCTAGGTGACTTAGCAGGGGTGCCCTGGGTGCATGGGGTGAAGATTGCCTCGGTCTTGGCGGTGGATGAGTCTACCCACCTACTGCGCGGTGGGTCGGATCGTTTTTCCTCTCCTTCCTTTCCTAAAAATACCCTTCACACATCTTCCCCAAGGATGACATAGGCCCTGAGGGGAATTATTTTTTTCCTCAGCCAGTCTCTCGCGATTTGACTTGCCACGCAGTAGGTAGGCAAATGCGTTCGCCGCACAGACCTAGACAAATATAACTCATTTAACCCGGGCACTCTGATAAATCTTCTTTTGGCGTTTTGATTAATCTTTACTACGAATCGGCTTACAGTATAAACATAGCGCCCAGCGCCCTTGAGGTGATTTTCCACGAAAACGGCGCTATATAAATTAGCCAATTATTATTATTATTAAAAAAATGCAACGAATCTTTCGCCTTTGGATGTATTGGAATTACAATAAAATTAGTACAAAATGCATTTGTTCGACACACCCACCTTCTAAATCAAGCGTTTTTTTAAACAATATCATTTTGTCGCATTACATGCAAATTTTGGGGTCTCATCAAACTAGCGCTGTCTCGTTTGTTTAAAGTGCCGCTAGAACGCTGCTAGAACGAGATGCAACGCCTGTCAAATGACCGCGGGCAGCAAATTGAATATTTTGTAGAGAATATAGAAGAATATATATTCTTCATAACCGTTGTAAAAATTAAGCTGAACAATTGGATATATTTTTTTAGTAGGTGCCTTCCATATCTGCTCAACCAATGAGAAGGCTTCGTTCGACCGATCAGAAGGCTTCGTTTTTAAGCCATCTTTGATTATCATCTATAAGATATACGGTTAGGCGGATCAACAACGTATGGCAATTTGGGCGGATCAACAACGTATGGGGATTTGGGCGGATCGACAACGTATGGGTATTTGGACGGATCAACAAAAAACATGCGTATGATTTCCATACAAAGTTCGAAAATTTTATGTGCAAAATATCAAAAACTTTTACCGAGAAACTGGCAACCTTGGTATTTGTAGTAACGTTGTTGCCATTTCATACAGATGTATTCCATCAAAGCCAAGTTATACGGTGTTAAAGGTGGATCAACATTATCAAACAACTTCTTACGGGATCAACATACTACGGGAAGAGGTCAATATATATATAGAGGAAATTGCTACAAACCAATCATTATAACTAATATATTATGTTATTTATTTGGAAAGAGAAAGATAGTAAAATAGTTAAGACAAAATAATAATTTAGAAACGATAAAGTAGAGAAAAACAATTGGCAATCCTCGGCTAACACAAATAATTTAACAGTCTTTTTAAGAACGCTCAAGGAATAAGATGACTTAATGTGTTCTGGAAGGCTATTAAATATGGGTGGAGCCTGATACAAATCATTTCTTTGACCAAAAGAAGATTTAGTTTGAATTACCATAATGTTTAGACCAGAGCCAACTCTAGTAGTACGAATTTGATGTGTTCCTTCTGAAATATCAATATTATTAAAAAATCTACAAAGCGTTTGTGTAATATATAGCTGTTTAACATTCATGACATTACATTCCTTATAAATTAAATGTGTTGGATATCTAAATTTGTTCTTCAACATTACTTGAAGAATCAGTTTTTGTGCAATATTAAGTGGTTCAATACAAGTCTTTTGACAGGATCCCCAGCACACTATATTATAAGAAAGAATATACTGTATTATTGCAAAATAAACTATCTTCAATGTTTCTTTGTCTAGTATATGCCCGAGTTCTTTAAAGATATAGGTAAGTCTCCTAGTATTATTTACTAACATATTGAAATGATCATTCCACCTCAAAAATTTATCTATTTTTACACTAAGGTATTTGATGTTGGCTACACTTTCTAAGGGGTTGCAGTTACATGTTTGCAAGCAATTGTGTATAATTAAATTATGAGTTGCAGATGGCTGACTCTTACATGAAGTACTAAAAGTGATATATTTGGTTTTTTGTGCGTTCAAAGTTAAAATATTATTATTCAACCAACTATTTACCACTCTTAAACCTATATTGCATTTGTCAAAAGTTCATCCCAAGTTTTACCCTCAAATATTAAGGCAGTGTCATCTGCAAAACTAACAATGTTACCAGGAATATTAAGACAGCATAAACCACATAATACCTTAATACCTTAATACCTTTAATACAGCATCGCTCGTACCTTTATTCTCTCTGAAACCGAATTGATTGTCGGAGAGTATCTTGTATTTTTCTAACAATGAAACTAATCTTCACTAAGCCAATCTCTCTATTACTTTTGAGAGAGTATTAAGCAAAGATATGGGTCGGTAAGTGTTAACATCTAGGTGGTCTCCACCTTTGAAAAGAGTTATAATCTTAGCATTCTTACAATGAGATGGAAATATGCCATTCTTAAAACTAAGGTTAACAATATGTGATATTGGACCAGCCAACATAGAAACGTGCTGTTTATACATCATGATACTCACGTCATCAATCCCACAGGAAGATGACATTTTTAATTCATTTATTACTTTTGTAACTTCATAAATGCTAGTAGTTTTAAATTCAAAAGAAATCTGCGGTACCTTGAGTACCAGGTATAAAATTGTTTACAAGACACATTTCGCTAGTTTTATTTGCACTGCACAATTTTTTGGCAAATCTAGGACCAATATCACTTAAAAAGTTATTTACGTAATTGGTGATTATATTTGGATTGTCGTCCATTGAAATAATATTGTTTTTCATTTTTAATTTTTTTATAGGCTTGTTTCTTTTGTGTATTTACAGCCTCCCTTATAATTTTCCACTGTTACTTGGTATTTTCATTGACGTTATCCAGTTTCCATCTTTAATATTTTTGCTTTGTATGTTTTATAATTTTTGTACACCAGTTTCTATATCTTTTGTAATAATTCAGCAGCTGAATATAATTTAACTCTCCTCGACATTTGTTGTGGAATTTGTCACGGGTTTTGAGGCTTTTAATAATTCCATCACTTATCCAAGGTTTTAAATATTTCATGTTACGTTTATCACTTTGTACAGACGAACAACTTTCGAGGTGCATTTTTAAACATTTTATAAAATTTTCAGTAGCTGAGTTAACATCTTCCGATGACAGGACTGACTGCCATGATTCATCTTTTAATTTGACGTTTAAAAGATTGTTATCGATGACGGTTTTTATTTTTCCATTGTCTTTCGCTATTTTCTTTAGTGTAAAGCTCATAAATTTCAGCAATATCACATCATGATCTGTTATGTCAGTAGTGAAGACAGCTCCCTGTGCAGAGGCGGATTAAGTGTTGAGAGCGCCTTAGGCAAGCATCTCATCGGCGCCCTTCTATCGGCCATATGTTATAAATATTAACTAGTACTTATACATATAATAACTAATGCTGGGCCACTTGGCTTAACCCGGCAGCGTGGGATTTTTGGTATAAAATGTGTAAATCTTGGTCTCCTGCTCTTTTTTATCTCCTTTTTTTAGTCTCCTTTTTTTTACATAACAAGTTTCATCACAATCATCACAATCGGTTAGGTAGTTTTTTCATGAAGAAGTAACATATACCTATACACACACTATTAGTAGGGATAATATTATTTATAACCTAACATTTGAAAAATAAAAAATTAAAGTTATTAATTATTTATTTAAATTGGAAGGTATCTACTAATCACATATAATGACAATTGTTAAAAAGAAAATTCTTCGTCTACATTTTTATCTTGAGAGTTGTCAATAACACCGTCATAGTTTAACGATAGCAATAACTTTGATTTAATTTTGAGTATTGCTATCGAATTTAATCTCTTATCTCTTATGGAAGAGCGAAGATAATTTTTCACTATCCTTAGACATTAAAAACTCCGGTCACCACTGCAATTGCTCACTGCCATCGATACGCACATTCTTAAGGCTACGTTAATGTTTGGGTAAATTGTTCCAAGTTCTTCTTTGCTTAAAACCTGTAAAATCGCTTTGATTATTCGGGATAGTTCTCTATCTCGAGCTATCGTTGTTAAATAAGAACGTACATAGATGGAGACATTCATAAAAAAAGCACGTTTCTAAATTACCAGAATACATCGTTACTAATATACTAGCAGTATTTTGAACTTCAAAATTGATCAAATTACTTAAAAACAAAAATTTATTAAAAAAGGTTTTTCTCCACTGTGGGTTAATATTTTAGATATCTCCTTTTAGATAGACTTTTTAGATATCCCCTTGTAGCACATGAATAGTTACAGTAGGTACATAAAAAAGGTTTTTTCCCACTGTGGATAAACAAGTAATGTTTAAAACTTAACTTTGAAGAACATGAATTGTTGCAGTCAGGACACGAAAAAGGTTTCTCTCCACTGTGAATCAGTGAGTACGTTTTTAGACGTGCCTTTTGAGAACATGAATAGTTGCAGTCGGGACATTAAAAAGGTTTTTTCCTCTATGGGTAAATATGTGACGTTATTAGAACATGAATAGTTGCCAGGACACGAAAAAAGTTTTTGTCCACGTTGGGAAAACATGTGATTTTTTAGATTTCTCTTCGTAGTACACGCATAGTTACACACAAAACATGAAAAGGGTTTTTTCCAATGTGAATTTTTAAATTTGCCTTTCGAGAGCTTGAATAACTGCAATCAAGACAAGAAAAGGGTTTTACTCCACTATGAGTCAGCTTGTGACTCATAGTTGAGTAAAGTGTTGCTCCACAGGGAAACCTGAGGAAAATTATTTTCCTTAGGGCCTCCTAAGGGGAGCTAATTTAAAAGAAAAGTGTGCGTTGTAAAGCCATCGAACAATATTTGACATTACCATCAGAACAAAAAAAAGGTTTTTCTCTAAAGTGAATCGCGCTATGAATTTTTGAATCTCCCTTTCGAGAACTTGATTAACTGCGTTTGGGACAAGAAAAAGGTTTTGGTAAACTGTAGGTAAACATGTGATTTTTTGCCTCTTTGTAGGATATTAATATTCACAGTAGAAACATGTAAATGGTTTTATGTCACGGTGATTTATAGCAAATGATTTCTAAGAAGTTCCTTTGTACACCATGAATAATTGCAGTCGGCACATGAAAAAGATTTTTGTCCAATATGGGTAAACATGTGAGTTTGTAGATACCTTTTTGTAGCGGATGAATAATCGCAGTCGGGGCATGAAAAAGGTTTTTCACCACTGTGAGTCAGCAAGTGCCGTTTTAGTATTTTTTTCGAAAAGAAGAATAGTTGCAGTCAGAACATGAAAAAGTTTTTTCTCCACTGTGGGTAAATATGTGAAGTCAGTACTTGAATATTTGCACTCGGAACATCAACTAGGTTTTACCACACTACGAGTCAGCAAGTGACTTCTCAGATATCTCTTTTGAGAACACGAATATTTGCAGTCGGGACATGAAAAAGGTTTTTCTCCACTATAAGCCAGCTTGTGACCCATAGTTGAGGAAAGTGTTGCTCCACAGGAAAACGTGAGGAGAATTACTTTCCTCAGGGCCTCCTCAGTGGAGCAAATGTATAAGTATACGGAAAAAAAGTATCAGATGTGGAAAGATTGACGGTAATACTTAGTTGTGAATAATTGTTTCAAGCGCTATATATATAACATATGACGTCATTGCCTGTCCCGGTAACTGTGTCCCAGTGACTAGCTATCACTAGACAGAAGTTTTGGAACTATTTTTGGAACCAGTTCCTATAAGATTTATAAAATCGTCACCAATAATAACAGGCGAAAAGCCGCCCGCAAGGCAAAGCAGCAAAAACCTGAAGAGCGGGTTTATAACTGCTAGTGTAGATATATTATTGGTATGACCGTGTTAAATTGTGAAGATCCAGAAGGAATACCAGGCCGATAATAATTTCCAAATTTTTTATAGCGCCGTTTAGTGATAAAATCACGTCAAGTGCACTTGATGGATAGGATTAAAATGTAAGCTTTTTTGGTTAGGGCATCAAAAAGAGATGATATGACGCGAAGCGATTTGTGGAAAAAGTCAAGGATATCATGGCATTATCAAATAAACCAAATACTTCAGTTGCACTACGCCAACAGACGGAGTAACAGAATTGCACATACCAATCATTTTGAGAAGCGCTCGTTTGAATGTATCTCTCTTACCCCACAGTTGTCCTCCGATACTGTGCACCGCAACGCAACCATGAGACGATATATGGATGCTATATATATAAAGTAGCTCAAATGCTTTAAATTTTTACCACCAAATTTTCTACATTTTGATTCAATTAAATATCTTAGCCCGAACCCGTACTTTGACATTTTTTTAATATACAAAAGTGCAAAAAAAATTTTTTTTCTAACGGATAAATTTTTTTCGATCATTTATATTACTTAAACTACTATACTTAAGTGTATCAGAAAAAAATGCACCACTTTTCGATTTATGTGACGAACTTGTTCCGGGCCATTCCAATGGGGCGCCCCTTCGTAGCCTCGCGCCCCTAGGCACGTGCCTACTTTGCCTTAGGGATAATCCGCCACTGGTCCCTGTGGTTCAAATTTAGATTTTACCATAATATGATCGATACAGCTTGAAATGGTAGAAGAAACTCTGGAGGGTGAAGTTATGATTGGTTTCAAACCATGAAAAGCCAAAAGTGAGAGGTATTTTAGAATTTTCATATCGTTCATATTGTGATGAACCCTGTTTTATGAACTATAAGGCGGATAATTTTTTTTTTAAATAACAAATATGAGCATACTACCGACAGCTATGGGGTAGATTCGAGAGCGAAATCAAAGAAATGTGGAGCAATTGGGGCTGGCCTTTCGAGGAAGGATTTATCTTCTAGGGTAACGAAAGCATTCAACATATCAGAATAGGTATCGAATATTAGGGGCGTCCCATCAATCACAGGAAAAGGCGAGTTCTGATGCCTCTTGGTGGATTTAGTACAAAATATTGTCCCACGTTTTAGGGGATAGTAATGTTAAGTGGAAGGAACCACTTCGCTCGAGTCATAAATCGCGTTTTGTAGGAAAGAGAACGGAGTCGGCAACGATTGGCTTCACGTCTGAAATCGGCGAGTTTTGCAAGTAATAGGTTACGCTAGTGACAAAAAGGCTAAGGTTTTGGATTGGATTTTGTATCTTTCAGATAACGCAGATGAAAAATGTGTTCGATCACTTATATTTGAGTGGGTTGTCAAGATCAAGATACGGCCAACATGTTCGTTGTAAATGGGATATCATTAAAGCTGAATTTATATCTTGATTTTACGTGCACGAGATTCAAGAAAGTAATTAGTGAAACTAATAAAAATTAATGTCCTGTCAGAACTTTAAATTATGTGCAAATTCAAGTGTTTTTGCTGAGTGCAGTTCGCATAACTCCGAGAAATTATGAGTGACAAATTAATGTAAAAAACGTTAGAAAGTAGGTTTGAGACGGGACCTACGAGATGGGAAGAGGGAAGAAAGGACAGACAGTTTCGAGTCGTTAAGAGGGTTGGTCGCAAAGTTCGGAAGGTGAGAGAACAGAAGATTGGACGCGCGAAACGGAAAGTGTTGTGGTGGACTTGGGACTTTAGTTTAAACTAGCTTCAGTGAAAATTCAGCAGTAATTTATTGTGTAAAATAAAGAAGTTCGGTGTTGTGTTACTTACTAAAAAAGGGATAACCGTTGTTAAACTTCGCGATTGCCGCGAGATAAACATTTAAATTTGGGAATAGAGACTTGATTAAAGTGTTGCACTCCCGTCATAATTAATAATAATAATAATAATATATCTCTATTGAACGAGATCTGCGAGAATATAACAAAAAATACAGACTCAGTGTAAATGCTTACAGTGGTTTTAAAATTACATAAGTACAAAGGGATATCAACAGAAAACATAAACATGAACAATAGACGAATGAAAATTGGGAAATATTTATTAAATCTAGGTTTCTAAAAAAATCCGCCACTGGACTAGCCCGTGTTAAGGACGTAACTTTTAAGTCGATCTATTTATTTCTCTACGCAACTTTAAGTCGACTCGTAAACATGGCTACACTTTTATAAAAATGTAATCACATAATAGATTGGTTACATTCATAATAATTGCGACGAATCATTCATTATGTAGAGAGAAAAATATAACAATAAATATTTATCTTGAGTAACGACGATGGTCCCGGATCATAATAATAATCGCGTAGAAAACTTTCCATCCTTTGGTTAAAAGACAGTGCAACGATTAAAATAATGATATTAATAAAAATAGTGGAAAAATGGTGTTAATTCGGTTGAAGAGTTTTAACCAGAATAATTTGAGTTTGATAATAAATGTACAGTCAGTCGAGAGCAAAAATTCAGTCTAGAAACGAGTTTTTTTTTAATTTGAGGTAGGTCCGACGTTACCGTGTATAGTCAGGGGGGGGGGGATTAGAAGTTACAATTGGGCAATATTCTGATAAGGGGCCACAGGACGTGAGAGAAGATCTTCCCACAAATGCAGCTTAGGAAAAAAGGGAGGTTTTAAAATTACAGTACCTACATTAAGACCTTGTATGGTGAAAAGGAAAGCAAGTAGGGAGTTTGATCCTTTATAGGGAGGACGCGTGGTTAAGACGCGGGGTCGCGTTAACCTGACCGGGAGTCGCGATTTTAGCAACCACGTTCTTGGTAAGTCAAATAACTTTAATCTATATTACAGGACCTCACTGATTGCAGGATGGTGTGAATAGAACGCGAATCCTGGACAGTTAATTGGATGAGCGCCTGCGGCGAGTAGATTGCTGTACTATTTATCCCAGAATAGGTACTAGGCATAATTCACAGATGTTGACCTTTTCTCGGCAGACAACTGATGCCGAGCTAGACAAAAAAGGGTAGACACGTGCGGAACCAGCGTAGAAGATACCTGGCTCTCACCCAGGATGCTCGGGTTCGATTCCCGGTACCGGAACCAAGAAATCTATAATTGAATTACAGGTACTTGTTCGCAGAGTGACGTGAATGGAACGCGAATCCTGGACAGTAAATTTTAACAGCTCCAGCGCCGATAAAAATTAATATTATTGCAGAGCTAATATGAATATGTTTAACCGTTATTATCATTTAGGGCAGTGACGTTTTCTCCCAGACAGCCGATGCCGGGCGGTCGGAGGAACACACATACAAAAAAATGAACGAGCAAGCGAGGTACCTACATCACGGGGGTGTTGTACACTCAACCAAATGGAGGGCGTTCCGAGAGTACGACATATCAAATTGAAGGCGATTACCTGCAACCCGAACAGCTGAACATCTTTAGACAAGAGGGCAGAAGAGCAGAATCACGATATTAAATATGAAACAAATAAAACTAACAGGTACTCTCTGAATTCCTAATTGTTGAATTGCGATTTTAAGTTCTTCATGATTGACGAATGTGTTGGTGACACCGAGGCTACACATTATGTGAGAAATTGGTGGTCGAGTGGTAAGGGTCCTTCCCACATTGTCGTGTTAGGGAGGAGGAGGGTTGCCCTCCATAGACTGATCGGGTCTCGCGAGGTGCTGGAAGCAATTCCCTTTCGCGGGACTATGTCGAGCGGATGGGCGCGACAGGTCGTATGAAATGAGATGCCAACGGTAAGACAGGGCATGGTTCGCAGACGGAGGCATTTTGGCCAAAAGCATCTCGCGTTGCCTGCAAGGTAGTATGGAGATGCGCACCAACAGGTCATCTGTGGGACGGAATCCTGTAGCATCATCACATTTTTCAGTCCTGTCGACCCAGAAGCAAACGTAATGCCCACGAGGTGGGGATTATGTCAGCTCCTGGAGGTGGAGTGTAACGCTAGGTCGGTCACGTGGGAGGATGAATCTGCCTGTCACAAGCTTACGCCACTTGTACCGTGAGTAGAGTCTTGATAAGGGACGAAATAAATTACCCCTTCTAGAGCCAGTAAAGTAGTTCCGGAGGTGTTCGATACTGGAGTTGATCAGGAAAGGTTTGAAGGCATGTCGTTCTTCTTTTGTTATGGAGGGGTCCGGGTATCTGGTTTATCGTCAAGAGATTTTCCGGGTGCCATGGGTATAGCCTCATCATGCATTGGTCGGAGGTTCGTGTCCTGAGAGCTGACCACCTAGTCAATTTGGTCAAGTGGAGGAGCCAGTACTAGTTTGCAAAGAATTTCTTCCCCATCACCATCCATCTTATCCTCTATCCCGTCTTTATACTTCCATCCTAGGTATAATTTTGTGTTTACTAACGACAGAACATATTATCACGATTATGTATAGGATCTAGCCACGGAAAGCAGAGCAGAGGAATCGCCAAATATCCGAATGAAACATTCTAGGTATGTACATTAAAAAATTATTAGGACGTAGAGGGGGAGAGATCAATTTTATAGCCTAGCGAGAGTAATAAGAACAGTGCTCATAGTGTGAATATTGGAGCAGTGTACATCATTAGGATCATAGTGGGGACAAATTCAGGATAGTTTAGACCGGACGTGTCCTTCAGACGTTTAAGAGATACAGAGAAATTCTTCCACACCTTACCTAAAAGAACCGAAAGTTACCACGAAATACATTAAATACCTATCCTAGATGTCCTAGGTGCTCCGAAGCAAAAAATCACACAACGTGGAGAAAAGGGTTTATTGTAAGAATTTCCCGGAAAACTACCTTTTACTGTCAGTCACAGGGGTGGGAAAAACGAGTCATGATTCAAACACTATTGGCGAATCATTCAGTAGGTACGAGAGGAAGATCTACCAACCGGAGATCTGAACGCGCGAGATAGAGGGGGGGGGGAGGGTATAAAACCCGAGGAAAAGGGTTGCAACATCACAAGTGGTTCTGTGACCGAGGAGAGAGCGTCACCACCGATCTTTGTTGTAAATCTTCTAATTCAATTTCGAGAAGAAGAATATTATAAAGTTTCATTAGGGGGGGGGGGGGGTGGCACCATTACAATATTCATAGTATAAATATTTATGTCACCACATAAAATGACTTCCTTATTTGTAAAGACGTAGAGTCAAGTAGTTTATTCAGTGATTCAAGGAAGTTATCCATGTGAGCCTAGGACGGAGATCTATAAACTGTTATTACACAAAAGGTAATTAATATCTGCATTTTTAGGCAGTTTGCGCCAGGCAAAACAATTTCCTCGAAAGTCGCATAAATATTTTGTTTTATGTAGGCAACATCACACACCATCATTTTGCAAATAGTTATTATTTGTGTTGAAAACTGTGTATCCGGAATGTCAGGAATATTGGTCAAATTTTTCAGCCAAGCTTCTGTGAAAACTAGTACCTCAGAACGATGTTCGATGTTATCATTTTTTTTATTTAAACTTCTAACATTAAAAAAAGTAAAGAAAACTTCGATTTTTTTAAAAACATTTGCAAGCTAATGAATCTCTAATAATTAAATTAGACTCTCTGTTGTCAGTCAAAATAATGTATTTTCCAAAATCAATATCCATTTTTAATAACGCAAAATATTTTTCGTATCACTATACAACTTCTATAATATTCTGTTGAGGTCTTCTTCGTGCTTTATTTCCCTTATTTTTTGCCTTGGTCTTCTTTTATCAGAACACTTCCATTTTTATACCAGATGTATTTACAATTTACTTCTTTTCCCTTCATTTTGGCTTTCCAAAGTACCTTAAAATACGGAGACAGTGATTCTCCAAGGAAAATCATTTTTTCACGGTTCGAAATCACCTTCTTGTTAGTTAATAATTTTAATCTGGTCTCTAGATTTTTAATTTTTAGGAGAATTTTTTTCCGATGTCTTAGTCTTCTGTCATACTGTC
This sequence comes from Limnephilus rhombicus, assembly GCA_929108145.2. Taxonomy (NCBI): domain Eukaryota; kingdom Metazoa; phylum Arthropoda; class Insecta; order Trichoptera; family Limnephilidae; genus Limnephilus; species Limnephilus rhombicus. The sequence continues at coordinate 29,891,131 of OV815297.1, read as the reverse complement.
TTACTGCCGAGGTAATATCATCTGAACTTATTTTGATATTTGCATTTTCTGTTAGTTTCGTGGCAGTTATTTTGGGATGCTGGTCAGTCTTTTCCTCAATTCTTGTTATTTCAATACAGTCATCATGGTTCGACTATTCCAAGCAAGCCAGTCTAGTTTCCAGATGCCTAATATTTTTGCTTTTATTTGCCAAGCCTTTTTTTAAACTTTCCACTTCTCCTTTAACCTCATTCTTGGAGCCTAAGCGATTTATTATGTCGTCGTATTTTTGACAAATAAATTCGGTTATTTTTTGAAATTCTGATATTTTTTATCGATGGTTTCCAAAATTTGGGTTTTTATTTTTCTAATTTTAAATCTAAGTAAGAAGTAAATTTTGAAAAAACATCCTCTTCTCTGTTGATGTCTTCAGGTAGTGTATTCATTTTATTTTTGGACCTTGTGGTTGTTTGCAGATTTTCTTGCAGTTGGGAGCCGGTTTTTTTGCTCGAACTCATGGTCGCCATAGCAGTAGATTGTTTTTCGGCAGAACTAGTACAATGCGCAAGCGCGGTTAGAGACACTGACGCAGCAGCTGTATGGTCAGTGTATGAAAGATGGCGATAATGTTAGCCAATCACAAGGGCTCCAACTACCTTCAATTATATTTAAATTTCACTTGTCACTATTTTGCGATATTAATTGTTCGAAATTTACTTGAATTATCTAGATTCAATGTACAAAAAATTATATCACCATTAGTGTAGTGAATACTTGAGTGAAATCGCAAGTTTTTCGGATTGTTTTGTTTACTTACAATTATGCGAAGTTTTGCTACGTGGGTTTTTTATCGCCAAGTGGCAAAACCAAGTATACCTATCGTAAACAACTTTAGTATTGTAATGCTGACCAGGTACTCACAGATTTTATCCCAAAGGAAGCGCCAATTCTGGACGGGTTATGGATCCCGTCAAGAATATCTGTGGATCCCAAATATGCTCAGGGGTGGATCGTAAACCAGCGATATGTGTCGTTCTCCAAAGGGATGGTATTGCAATGTACATAATTTAAAGGCGGAATTGTGAGATCAAACATATAATTTTAAATCAAATGGCAAACATGGGACAAAGGTTTTAAATATTGCATTTCACTTACCCCCATGAAACCGACCTCTTTTTGCTATGAATTCTATCGCTAGCTAACTAATAAAATGTCCGTCTAGTAGCTGCAAGGCACAGGCAGCATTTCCTCGTGCATGATCCGGAAAGCCATCACCGAAGCCGGATCTGGAGTCAGTTCCGCCGCCAAAGGGAGTTCGTCAAGCGGCCTTTCGCCGCGACCAAATAGCAAGTAACCCCGACGCCAAAGGGAGAACATCAAGCGGCCTTTCGCCGCGTCCAAAATTAGCAAGTCACCCCGCCGCCAATGGGGGTGTTTTACGTTGAAGAAGGTTTGGCATGTAGGTAGGCCGCCCTCGGTCCAGACGAGAGTCAGGGTCGGCGTAAAATTACTTTCCCGCCACAAAGAACAGCGAATATCATCGCGGGCTAACGGTACACCGATCATCCATCAAAACGGGGCTCTGTTCTAGTGTGATCGGACGTATTTATCATGGATCAAATCTTTCAGGCTCCAACAACGCTTGGCCGCCGTACAAGTTTCCTTTTCGGTTGCAGGAATCACAGCTAATCCCACCAAGGGGAATTCAAACTATCGATCACACAATACGTACTCGTTATCACTTTTACCGCCCGGCATTATCTAAAGTAAAAAGGAATTTTTTTCCCGTTCAAAACTCAAATCTCATAAAAACTCCGTTGACTGTCGCGTAGCTAGGTTCCGGGTCCAACTCTCCGAAACCTACCTACGCAAGAAGTGCGGTATTAGCGCGGAACCGCTCCAGGTGTCGCCTCCGGTCGTAGATAAAATCAGAGCTGGCACTCTAATAATTAACAAACAAGTTCCTACCTAATGACGATTTCGACGGGTAGAGTTGTTAGGATGCAGAACAAATGATAAGGATGTTAATAATTATATTTAAAGGAATACGGATTTGTACTGCATCATAACAGTTTCTTACGGATCACTTTCACTGTGTGTTATTTTGATTTGGTAGGTGGACTGATATGATATGCAATGCTTCTTAGAACAACTCTCTTTTTATAACTTTTGAAGGTTCCATTCCCATCAATGTAATATATCATTGAAGGTGAAGATAAAACTAATAGTCTGTACTAAAATATGAAAACGAACAAGACACAGAAAAATAAAAAGATTACGGTCGCAACTAGGACAACAATTTTCGTTATCTTCTTATTTTTCATATTTTTCATTAGATTACTAGTATAATCTTCTTCTTCAAATGCACGTACATAATACGCATTTAGTTTTATTCTTTTTCAAAGCTTCGACAAAAAGGAGTATCCCATCAATTCTGCGGTTTCAACAATTTATTTATTTTTTTAAATAAGTATGAAAGTGAATTCGGAAAGTTACGCGCTGCGATCGGACATGTTTTTTGCTTCGCCCTCGCTCACAGTGTCAGGACCTGTTTATTGGATTGTTAAATATGAATACTGATAAAAATTAAAATTACTCGTATTGATAGTTGTAGCTCAATGAAGTTCTTCACGGTTTTTTTTTAGTTTGAGAAAAAACTCTTCGTATTTTCATACATTAAATATTATTTGCATTCAAAATATTCAGTTGTTGTACTTTGTAGTTACTTTTTAATTTTAATTTTATCGTAGTTCATTAAAAAGAGTGCTATAATAATGACCACAGTTTGGAAGAAATTATTTTGTTCTTAAGATGAAAGAGTATTTTTTTAGTGTCATCATCATCTTTTTCCCCTTATCCTATTCGGGTCGGGGACCCATTGAATCGACAAGGCTCCTCCATACGTCCCTGCCTTGTGCTGATTGTTCGGCCTCTGTCCATGGTAGCCCCATCCTCTTCTCACAGTTTCTGGAGTTGCCTCGCCCAATTGTGTTTGGGGCGGCCCACTGGACGTCTACCCTCTGGAATCGCACTAGGAATCTTCCTCGGAATTCGGTCATCAGAAATTCTTAGTACATACCCAAGCCACCTCAGTTGCGATTTTTCTATGAAGAGTAGCAGTGGTTCAATGTTTAGATCATCTCGGATCGTCGAGTTTCTTATATGATCCCATTTCGTAACCCCTGCCACTCCTCTCAAGTACCTCATTTCGGCAGATTGGACTCTAGAGCGTGTTCGTTCTTTTAGCATCCATGTTTGGTGGCCGTAAGTGAGTGTCGGGAGATATACCGTTTTAAACACTGCCATCTTTGTCTTGATTCTGAGCTCGGCTTTCCTTATCACTGAGCTGTAGAGAGGACGCAATACACTGCTTGCCGCACTTATTCTTCTATCAATTTCTCCGTCTCGCCGATCATCGCTGGAGAATTCGACCCCAAGGTATTTGAACCTGTCCACCTGTTTTAGCTGGGTTCCATTAGCGAGTATGTTGCACTGAGTTTGGTCCCTTCCTATAACCATCACCTCTGTTTTTGAGGTACTAATCTTCATTCCCGCCGCTGTGCACTCTTCATTGAAACGGTTAATCCACTCTTGTAGTCCCTCCTGTGAAGTCGTTAATCTCGCGATGTCCCAGGCAAATAGTAGGGAGCTTATTCTAGTACTGCCTACCAGTGCTGCATCCGGTGTTTGGCTGTTTCGGCTTATTCGGTCCATGAATATAGTGAAGAGGATTGGCGACATAGGGCACCCTTGTCTGAGGCTGATTTCCACTTCAAATTCTTCCGAAACTTGACCGTTTACGCGGACCCTACTGCTACTATTTTCATATAGAGATGCTATGCCTTTTAGCAATTTGCCTTCGACTCCGTATTCTTTAAGCACCTCTCACGGAAGATGACGCGGTACTAAGTCGTATGCTTTCTCTAGATCGATAAATCCAATATATGATGGCTTACTGTATTCCCCACATTTTTTTATGGTTAATTGTAGTGTAAAGAGCTGATCTGTAGTGCCTCTACCTTGTCTGAAGCCGCACTGTTCTTCTTGAATCTTGTTCTCTGTCGCTCTTCGACATCTTTTTTTCCAGAATCCTAGCGTAAACTTTTCCTGGTTGACTGAGAAGTGTTATTCTTCGATAGTTGGAGCACAGTTTCTGGTCCCCTTTTTAAATATTGGGACTATAATTCCTATCCTCCAGGCTTTAGGGGTCTTACCCATTCTTCAAGCCACTGAGAAAACTCGCGTTAACCACCTGAGGCCTTGGTTGCCCATAGCTTTTAACATTTCTGGCCTTATTTCATCTACTCCGGCTGCTTTTCCCCTTTTAAGGGACTTAATCGCCATTTTTACTTCTTCCAAAGAAATGTCGTCCTCTTCGTCCATTTGGGTGCTATTTACCTCTTCTATGGTTCCTGTCTGGGGGGAGTTCAGCAGCTTCTCTAAGTATTCTTTCCATCTACTGAGAATTTCATTTTCCTCATTTCATCTGCCTCATCTTTAATGCATCTGGTCGCGATTGCGTCTCCCTTACGAAGTCGTCGTATTGTTTGCCAAAAAACCTTATTTGCCGTGTGATAATTTTCTTCTAATTTAGATCCAAACTCTTCCCAGGCTCTTTTTGTGGATTCCTTGACCATTTTATTGGCAACCGTTTTTTTTCTGAGTATTTTTTACGGTTTTCTTGTGTAGGGTTGGCAATATACTCTCGGTATGCATTTTTCTTTTCGTTAACTGTTCGTTTTACACTTTCCGTCCACCAGGGCGTTCTTTGATTATTAGAACTTGATTTAACTCGCTTTGTACCACTGGTTTCTTTCGCTGTTTCCACTATTGCGCGTTGGAACATTTCCCATTCATTTTCCGCGTTTGAGAACTCGGCACTTTTGAGAAGAGTTGGTCTATCGTACTATTGTATTTTTCTTTTCCTCTTTCATCGGACAGCTGTTCCCATTTTATCCTGTGACATGCTTTCGGGTTTCTTTTAGGTTTTTTCAGTAAATTTAGTATCTGTTTAATCGGACACACTACCAGGAAGTGATCTGTTGAAATTTCCGCACCTCTTTTCACTTTTACGTTCGTTACCAGTTTGCGCATTTCGTGGGTAGTTATAATGTAGTCAATCTGGGATTGTCTTATTTCATTCGGTCTTCTCTGTTGCCAGGTTATTTTGTGTATATTTTTGTGTTGAAACATTGTATTCATAATACTTAATCCACAGCCTGCACACATATCCAATAGCATTGTACCATGAGAGTTGACATTAGGCCAGCCGAATTTACCAATAACTCCTTTCCATTTCTCTGTGTCGTTTCCAACGTGCGCATTTAAATCCCTGATTAACATGACGTGTTCATTATTTATTTCACTAGCCAGCACTTCACTTAATTTGTTTAAAAACAGCTGATATTCGCCGATAGCATTTGGCGCGTAAACTTGAATCAGCGTAATCACTTTATCCGTTCGCTGTACTCGCAGAATACCTATTCTATCGCACACCGACTTCCATTCATTTACACTGTCCGTAAGGTTAGGAATTACCAGAAACGCGATTCCTGACTAAGCGTGTACCGATAGCTCCACTCCCGAATAATAGGTACAAATGTCAATCGTTAATGTTCTCTACCCCAACACCTTTCCTTTTTGTAGATGCGATGCCGCAGATGTCAAGTGCGTATTTTTTGACCTCATTCACTAGTTCAAATTCCTTTCCGGCTAAACTGGTGACATTCCATGTGCCGATCCTCAGCTTTGATGCTTTAGGTTTGTTCATGGTGCCTTTCTCCATGCTAAAAAGCTTGTGGCAAGCAGACTGTTTTCGCTCGAATACGCGCTGTCACTTATTATGACGTTTTCATTGCCGGTGGGAGCGATCCGGCAACATACGACTACCCACATTCGGGAGCGCATGCGTACTTTTTAGTTACATTTATTTCAAATCAACTCCTTATTTTTAAAAGTACAAATAATTTATTTGAAATAAGGAGTGATAATTAATTATGTTATGCTTAGAATTGAAATTAAAACACCTTTGCACTTTTTTCCATTTACTTATTTTCACGAGGACCGGTTTCATCCTACTACGGACATTTTCAGACTGGTTGACTTCAGACCAGTCTGAAAGTGTCCGTAGTAGGATGAAACCGGTCCTATTGAAAATAAATAAGTGGAAGAAAGTGCAAAAGTGTATCTTATATGGAAGTTTCGGTTCCGGTTTTGGTTTCGGCCGAACCTGAGACCGAGGCCGAAATTCGGTTTCGGTTTCGGCCGTAAAAATTAGTTTCGGTCGGAGTTGTTTTTCATCACACATAAACAGAAATATTGTTCCTTTATATGTAGTTGCTATACGTTATATGGATACATGGCATCACATCCTTTACGTTTTAAAAAAATCAGTCCTCTTAAGTCGGTTCCTCACTGTCTTTTCCACCTTTCCATTGTGGATAAGACTTCTTCACTTCTCGCGGTCCTGCGCTACATAGTCTACATGGAGCGCCAAGGACCACCTAGTACCGGACTGGGTAGTAGGGATACTTTGTCACTCCAGCGCATTGATGACTTTCATCTGCTTCTCCTGCCAAACACTGCGGTCAGTGACAATGAGTTTCTCAGTTTGGCGAGCAACGTGTCCATAGTTGAGAGCCTATTGTGCATGCTTAGTTCTTTCAGAATGGAGTTTGTAAAACTAGTACGTCTGGCTGTTCATGGAATCCTGCGAATTTTGCGTCTATCCGCTTCTTCCGCTGGCTCTAAGTATTGAGATTTCCACACCAAACAGAAATATAGGGAAAATCAATCCCGGACGAGTCTCATCTTGGTGGTCTTCGTTATGCCTCTGTCACTCCATATGTTTTGCATTTTACTCGATCTTTTATGTCTTTTGTTCTGCAAATTCTTCACTTCACAACCACCTTCATCACTTATAGACGAGCCTAGCTATATAAAGTTATTCACCGTTTCTAAGTTTGCGAGAGCTTTATTTGTTCTTACAAAGGTGTTTGCCCTGTCGAACCTTTTGTTTTGGCGTTTTTATTCAGTAGACCGAGATTACGGCTTTCTTCCTCTATTTTAGCAAGGACGGGTTCATGACGTGGTTTATGTCTTCTTCAGAAGAGGTGACAAAGGTCTTCTGGATTTTGAAGATTTGACACTTTTTAGCCACCATTGTTTATTCCACCTTTCCATCCATCAAGAACCTTACGCCAGTGGCGTAGCAAGGGATGGCGGGGGGAAGAGGACCACCCCGGGTGCCAACCGAGGGGGGGGGGGTGACACTCGAACGTGGAGAAAAAAACTTACGAAAGTGCAAAATGGCCGCAAAAAATATTTTACACGTGAACACTGACTTTTATTTATTGTGACTGTGTTGTATTGCTCGGTCGGGGATTTCCTTGAAATATTTTTTGTGTCATTCTAATTTCGTTCGTATATTGTGATTGACAAGCTCGTGAAGTGAATTGTTATCTATTAACTGACGTGAATTAGTTATAAAGTTGTTATTCTGTTAGCGTTTTCATTTGTGCTGAAAGATAACTTTACAAAAGGAAGGTAAGTGGATTTGATAGTCCACTTTTCTAATAGACGCAAAACTTGAATACTATTACACTAGAATCGATCAATAACTGATTGAAGAAAAATGATCAATCATCTGTATGTTTTTTCTGTATTGTATTGTTTTACGTAAATTAATAAATATTTAAGGAATAATAAAAAAATTTAAGGATTTCAGAAAACGTTTTTTATGAATTCACCGACGAAGCCCTGTGCGATCTACCCAGTGGTGTAGCGTGGGTTTCAGCCGCCCGGGTCGGAGGAAAATTTCGCCGCCCTCTTAATTGGGTACTTAAACCGAAGATTTTCAAGCGCCGGAATTTTTTTACATGGAATTTTTTTTTTACCACCTCATTTTAGGCCGATTTTTAAAATCACATGTGACGAGTACTCTTCCAATAAAAATCATGTTTATTTTTTTTTACAAGAAATTTTCCTCAGGGCCTTTGTCATCTTTCAAGATGCTATGTGGAGAGTCATTTTGAGGAGAGGAATGAATGAACAAGGGTCAGAAAATCTAGAATGGTATCCATGTATTAGGATTTCGCAACTCGAATTTTTACAGAGTTGAGGGAACAAGGTAGATTTTAGCTTAAGATTGATTCTGCGTTCCCCAAATAATAGTTACACACGGAACAGTCAATTTATCAGAATTTCAGAGCATTTGGTATGCAAATCAAATGTAAAGCTTCACTCGGTACACGATATAAATCAGTAACTATTTATTTAAATTTATCGTTATATTCTGAATACTAAACTGGATTAAATTAAATCTCTATGCGGCGATTTAAAACTACACTCAGGAAAATGGATTTTGTTTGATTCTGGTAGAGCATACATAGTCTTCAACTAACTAAAAACTTCTTTTGAAATGTGTCGGCAGATGAATCCATAACTGGAAATTCACATTCTGAACACAAAACTGGTTTAAGTTAAATCTGTATGCGGCGAATTAAAACAACACTTAGATGAAAATGCTTTTTATTAATTTATTCTGGCAGCACATACATAGTCTACCACTAGAATTTTGTAACTGCACTTCGAATAAGAGAATGTTTTCCTTCGAAATGTGTCAGCAGATGAATCCACGGCTGGAATTTTACATTATGATCACAAAACTGGGTTTAAATTAAGAGTTAATCTGTTTTCGAGTCACCAGCTTTGATAAGTATTACTTTCATAATGTGCGTATGCTTTTCCTACGAATTATGATTTTTTTGAGAGGGGGGGGGCGGCCAAGCCCGTCCCCCATTTTTTTTTTCACTAGCTCCACACATATAAAATGTAAAAATGAGGAAAATAATTCCCTTCAGGGCCTATGTCATGTTTGGGGATGCTGTATGGCGGGTCATTTTGAGGGAAAAAGGGAGAGAAAGTAGAAGAAAGGAAAAGGGTATGAGGGGTGAGTAGGAATCTGGGGTCAGGTGTCCAGGAGTGACGGACGTATGATTCAATCCCTCCCACTGCGGGTAAGGCTGTATTCCGAGAGTCCTGCTGGAGAGGTCTACAGGTCTTTTTCAATCAGTCTCTCCCGATCCGGCCTGCCACGCAGTTGCTGGGCAGATGCATCTGCCGCCAAGATCCGGACAACCCTCACTCCATGAATCCGGGAATCCCTGCTTAGTAACCAAACGTAGCGAACCACATGGGGCGACCTATGGCAGAGGTGTTGGTAACCCAATAATTGGTTCCCGGGCGACGGTATCCATACCCGCCACCGAAAATTTAAATAATAATAATATCTTAAATTATCAAAAAATTATCCATTTCATTTCATGGATCGACGTGTTTCGATGGATCATCACACCATTCATGTATTCAAAGCACAAAAATAGGATGAAAACCATTTTTGTGTTCTGTGAATCAATTAAAGCTTAGGACTCGCGTGCAGGTTAATAGTCTGGTTAAAACCAGTTTCATGTTCCGATTGTTCTGTCAAAATTACAGTACGGATTAATCTACTGATGCATTTCGAAAAAATCGTTCTAATATTTGGAGTGGAGTTAAAAATTTTGTTTCATACCATTCTTCAAAATTCGTATTTGTAGGAAAACCAAACGCACATTATGAGAGTAATACTAGTTAAAGATGGGGACTCGCTAGCAGATTCATACTCAATTTAAAACCAGTTTTGTATTCAGAATGTAAGATTCCCGTTGTGGATTTATCTGCTGACACATTTCAAAGGAAAACATTCTCTCATTCGAAGTGCAGTTATAAAATTCTAGCTGCAGACTGTATGTGCCGACAGAATCAAAGAAAAAACATGTTCCTGTTTTGAGTGTAGTTTTAATTCGCCACATACAGATTTAATTTAAACCAGTTTTGTATTCAGAATTTAAAATCTCTGTTGTGGATGTGCTGACACATTTCGAAGAAAAACATTCTCTTATTCGAAGTGCAGTGATAAAATTCAATTTGCAGACTATGTGTGTGCTGCCAGAATCAAAGAAAACCAATGTTCATATTCTGAATGTAGTTTAATTCACCCCATACATATTTAATTTACACCAGTTTTATGTTCAGAATACAACGATAAACGAAATAACAACTTGCAGATTTATCGTGTACCGAGTAAAACTTGTAATTTGAGGTGCATGCTATATGCTGCAAAATTCTGAGAAATTGAGTGTTCTGTGTGTATTATTTTGGGACTCTTACGCAGAATCAATCTTAAGTTAAAACCTGCCTCCTGTTTCGACATGCAAAATTCGATTTTCATGGATGCCATTCTCGATTTTCGAGAGCAGTTATAAATTTGTAGTAGAATTTATAACATGACTTTTATTGGAAGAATACTGGTGATGTTAAAATAAAAATCGGCGTAAAATGAGGTCGTAATTAAAAAAACTATAAACACGTGGTCCGTTTGAAAAGTATCTGCAAATTTTTTTAGTTATTTCATATAAATATCACTATGATCGATGGAATTATGATAACTGGTGAATAATATGTAGATAACTGGTGAATTCCACCAAATTCTCAACTTTCTCGAAATCACTAAAGCGATTTTCGAAGTCTGATATCACTGCCTTAATTTCTGCTATGTACTTGTCAGGAATTAAATTGTAGGTAATATTTTAATACATATTTTTTTACAAATTGTTGAAATTTTTACTTTTCGATATCGACTCTTATAGGCACCGTTTGACTTTGGAACGCTGCAATAGTATTCATAATTTCTGTTAATGATTTATTCTTGCCTTGTAATTTCACATTTAATGTGCTCAGTTTTCCGGTAAAATATGCTAAAAAGGCTAAGTCACATTGCCAAATGTAAATCAAAGTCTAAATCACAGAGTTGCTGATAATCGTCACCCCTCTCTTCAAGAAAATTTGTTATTACGTCCAATAACATGATGGATCGGCATTTGAAAATCACACAAGATGATACGCGCAGCTCTTGTGCGGGTTCTTGCCCGGCTACGCGTCCGAGTTCTTGTGCGGGTACGGGCTCTATTGGGTTCGAGTTCTTTACTAATGTCCGCGATCGACCGGTTGGCCATCCCTGCTTTATACTATATGTACAAGTATATATATATTTTTTTTTTCTGTATCATCATATAACTTTATATACAGTTATATGTGATTCGACTACCATGCTAGGCACATGCCCGTATTATAGTAGTCGAAATATGAATATATAATTATATAAATGTAAGAATTGTTATTGGTCAATATATAGTTCAGTTAGGTACAATGTTTTTGTATGACAACGATTTCTTTAAGTGGTTTCTCAATTAAGTAGATAATATTTATATAATAATAAACATATAAATAAACCATTCTTATTGTAGGCTGATGTTTCGCTTAAGTAAAATAGGTACATAAATACATGATAAATAGATAAATAAATGAATGGCTCTTCTTGTGGAGATATTGGAAATAAGTCATCCAAATATAAATATTATTATGATAATTATCAAAAGTTTTTTTTTTTTAATTTGAATTTAAAAAAATAAAAATAAAAAAAATAAAGCAAATGAACTTAATTTGTAGACTTCAGACATTCTTTAAAATAGTAACTCCCCTTTGAAAGTAAGTCATCCAAATATAAATATTATTATTATAACTATCAAAAGTTTTTTTTTTATTTTAATTTAATTTAAACAAAATAAAAATAGTAAAAATAAAAATATTAAAAATTAGGAATTCCACAGAGCCGAACCCTCTGATATGAAAATATCTGGAGTCGGTGAATTATTTTCCCATCTGGTCTCTGGTAGGTTGGCATGTTGTTCTTGTATTGTTTTGTAATTATAATACATATAGTGCAATTGCATAACGTGGATTGACCAGATGATCATTTGGGAAGTGTGTGAAAGGGTTTAGTTTTTCCTGTGGGGAAAATTAAACCCGGACATTTAAATCTGGTGCGTAAAAGCAAATTAACTTAATTTGTAGACTTCAGGCATTCTTTAAAATAGTTCCTCCCCTTTGTAAATAACCAATCCTGTACACTTATGATATAAAGCTTATCAGTTTTCGATTTCCTAGTATCAATACTCAATGAGTTGAACATTTTGGGGGCAATATAGGAGAACTGTCGCTGTGCGAAAGTTGTTTTAGTCGTAGGAATTATGCATTTTAGGTGTGACGAGTACCGAGTGTGAATTTTGTTTTGTGTTTTTTCCAGAAAATCATTTTTCCATAGGAATATGAGAATTGTCTTTATGTTTAATTGTCGAATGTCTAACACTGTGAATTTTTTAAAGAGTGGTTTTGATGGGTGTGATGGGTTATATTTGAATATTATCCTTAGCAGAAGTTTGTGAATTAAGACTATGGGATATAGAATTGACATTGCACACCCTCCCCATCCCACAATACCATACGTAGCAATTGATTGAAAAAGTGCAAAGTAAACACATCTCAGTGTTTGCAGGTTAAGAATAGATCTGAGAGAGTAGAAAATGTAGCATAATTTGTGAAGTCTTTTTGTTGTAGAATTGATGTGTGCCTCCCAACGCAGGTGATCGTCAATAATAACCCCTAAGTACTTAATTTCGTTTGATATTTTTAGGTCATTGCATGAACAGTTTTTGTGAAGTGATGTAGGCGTGTTAGGGTTCTGTGAACATGAATGTATGGTAAGTTTATGACAGTTTTGGGGGAGATTTGGTTTCCGTGTAGAAAAAAAATAGGTATTTTGTTTTATCAATATGAAGAGTAAGGAGGTTGGAATCTAACCAGTGTTTTACTACATTTATGCCATAGTTTGCTTTTTCAAAGGTTGAATTAAAATTTTCACCTTCAAATACAATAACTGTGTCATCAGCGAAATATATTATAGTGCCACCAGTATTCAAATTGCATAAAGAGATAATGTATATTAGAAAGAGAAGTGGGCCTAATACACTGCTTTGGGGCACGCCATACGTCATTGGTAAACGGATTGGAATCGGAATTGATAATAGTTGACTGTGATCTGTTTGTTAGATAGCTCTTAAACCATTCAAGCGGAATCCCTTTTATTCCTATCTGCAGGAGTTTTTTCAGAAGTATGCGGTGAGATAAAGTATCAAAGGCTTTAGCTAGGTCCAAGAATACAGCAAGGGCTTTGCGACTTTTATCGAGATTATCAGATATTAATTTAGTAAAAGCTGCAATTACATCTGAGGCACTGTGACCTTTGCGGAAGCCGTATTGATTTCTTTGTCTTCAAGAAATTTGTAGAGTCTTCATTTGACCGTTTTTTCAATTATTTTTGAGATCGGACTCAGCAAAGATATTGGTCTGTAGTTATTCACGGATGATCTGTCCCCTGATTTAAAGACAGGAATAATTGTTAAATGTTTTAGTGTGTTTGGGAAAAGGCCAGTTCGAAAACTTAGATTCGTGATATGTTCAAGGGGTTTAGTGATGATTGGTTTGAGGTGTTTAATTAGTTTAGTGGATATATTGTCAATTCTCGTGAAGTGTGTATTTTTGAGTGAAGTGATGATTTCATTCATTTCTTGTTCTGTTGTTGGAGTGAGAATGAAAGGGTTATAACTCATATCGTCTAGAGAGATATTGTTTGCAAGGCTATCTTCAGATGCTTTATTTTTATTTAGGATATTATTTGCTAGGTCTGACCCGATTGTGGAGAAGAATTGATTGAAATGATTTGTGATTGGTTCAGAGTTTTTAGTTGCATTTAATGTTTTATCTGCGATGGTGATCTTATTTATGGGCGTTGTCACTTTTTCCGTGTAGCATATTTCTTTGACAATATTCCAGATTTGTTTATTGTCATTAGCAGCTTCCTCTATCTGTTACATATTATTTTTTACAAGCATTTCTGTAACGTTTATAGAATAAGAGAGATTCATAATCAGTAGGATTATTTTTACAATATTTATGGAGTTTGTCACGCTTACGAATGCAGTGTAAAATACTATTTGTTATCCAAGGTTTTAGTTTAATTTCACGACTACTTTGGTTGTTGTTTGTGTTGGATGTAGCATTTTTTAGATGTTTATGAAGGATGTCGATGAGAGATTCACAGGCTAAATTTTGATCACCTAGTTTATAAAAATTTGACCAATTTTCCTCGGAAACCAGTTTGTAGCGGATATCATAAGAAATTTTCTTTAGTTGTATAGTAGATACTGGTGATTTTTGTATTTTATGGGAAATGGAGGTGATAGTAGCGTAGTGGTCTGTAATAGTGCATGGAATTAATATTTAGTTTGCATTTGGCAAAAACGTGGTCTATGCAACTGGCGGATAACTCTGATACACTGGGCTGTAATAGCTGGTAGAAATCCTTGCAAAGTTAGTAGATTTATGTAATCGTTGGCTTGAGGATGGATTGTATTTATAATATTGATATTAAGGTCGCCAATAATAAGGATATTTTCACAATCTCTAATACATACCAGAATTTGATTAAGTGCTTTTAAAAATTGTGTTATGTTGGATGTGCTCGGTGATCGGTATATAGATAGAATAGTAACGCTTTTTTCTATTTCGAGTTTAAGACAATTTTTGAGTTTGTTAATGTGATTTCCTTTACAGAGTGTTGTATGTGATTTTTTATGTAAATAATAACGCCATCATTTTGTGAATGGTTATTATGTGTGTTGTAATGATTATAGTTTTTTTTATGTTTTTAGGAATATAGTTATCTTTGATCCAGCATTCGCTCAAGATAAGCAAGTCAAAGTCTGAGTCAAGTTCTGTAAGTAGTATCATAAGTTCATTGAAGTTTTTGTTAATACTTCTAATGTTCATGGAAAATATTTTTAAGTTATATTTATATCGGGTTTTTTGAACTTCTATGGAACTATTGGTTTCAATACATGGAATCTGCGAAATGTTGTCCAAAAGATTTGTTATATTATCATCCATTTATATAAAATTGGTGTAGTATATATTACATAATAGATTGTTGGAATTTTGTTGGGCTTTGTATGAAGAACAGAAGCAGAAGATATAATTTGCGAGTAATCTAGAAAATAAATTTGGTAAATAGTTTTTACTGCTGGTGACCGTAGAAAAAAAGTATTGATATTTCAATGCGTTAAAAATAAAAAATAAATAATAATTATACTATGGGGAATTTTCAGAGAGTAAAGCCAGTTTGTCTGCATTAGATACAAGAATTGCGGGTGTTCCGATATCTCTGCGTACATAAATTTGTCCCGCTTTGACCCACGCATATTTAACTTTCTTATTCTTAGCAGCTTGGCGAGCCAGGTACCACAGATGACTACCACAAAATGTCAGGTGTTCCGAAATGTAGACTGGCGAGCTCGGTCCGGCAATTCCCATGTTCAGTGTATTAAGCTTCTCTTCAAGACTGGATGCGTGTTTATGGAAACTTTAAAGATCCGATAGTAGTTGTTCCCAGTCATGATTGGAGGTCAATTTAAATATAATCGGTCCATTTTTATTTTTTTGCGAAGTCCTGTAGACCGCTTCAATGTTTGAGGTATCTAATTTTGAGTGGATAGTGTGGCATATATTGTGGAATATATTTTTAAGATTTTTTCCATTAGTTTCTGTGATTCCTCTCACCTCCACATTTTTGGTTCTATATATAAGTAATATTGTATTTATTCGTTGACCCGGCCTGTACTAATCTCACATTTTCAAGATTTAAGTGATGAGTGAGTCTGTGTAGAATTCAAAAGTTTGAATAAAAGTTACACACAAAACAAGCAAATGGTTTTTCTCCAAATTTTGGAGCATACGGTGAGCAACTCAAATTTAAAGCTAATCTCAAAACTGGTTTCAATTTAAGATTGAATCTGTATTCGGTAACTCGTTTTAATTAAAACTACAGCCATAACATGAAAATGGTTTTCCTCCGATATTTGCAACACATAGTCTGAAACTTTCATATGTTAGGTCCTTTTATATGAAAACGTTGATCTTAAATATCTTCTCTTTGGTTAGGAATTCCAAATTCAAATTTATACAGCTATTTACTCATGTATTTGTGTTTTGAAAATTATAATAATTTTATTTTTCCTTAATTGTTTTTTTTTCCTTTGCGTCACTAAGTTTACAAAATGGAAAACTTGATATATCGCGTTATTTACGTGTACGAGTTCCACCGTGGAACCAGTGCTACAGAAACGGCTCGAAGGATTAATGATGTGTATGGCGACGGTGCTGCAAAAGAAAACACAGTGCGTTTTTGGTTCCAAAGTTTTCGTTCTGGAAATTTCGACCTGCAGAACAAGCCCCGTGGACGGCCGGAGAACAAAGTTGATCATGAAGAATTGAAAGCTATTGTAGAAGCGGATCCATTGCAAACCACCTCCGAGTTAGCTGCAGGCTGCGGTGTTAGTGATAAAACTGTTTTAACCCACTTGAAGCAAATTGGGAAGGTGAAAAGCTTGAAAGGTGGGTACCTCACGAATTGAGTGGAGCAAATCAACAAACGCGCGTTGACAGCTAGACCACACACTGCACAACAGACGGCTACCAAATTAGAGGAGCTTCAATTGGAATATCTAAGACATCCACCGTACTCTCTGGGCCTTGCCCCAACAGATTGACATTTTTTAGAAATTTGGATAACTTCTTGCAAGGGAAAAAATTCAACTCCGATGGGGCAATCCAAACCGCCTTCAAAGATTTTATTGATTCCCGTCCGAATGGTTTTTTTAGTAAAGAGGTCGATGAAGATGGCAAAAGTGCATAGATAGCAATGGTACATACTTTGATTAAATAAATATATTATATTTTTAAAAAATCGACTTTATGTCCCTCCCATTCAAAACGCCAATTTCATATGTAAGGACCAATAGATATACTACTGAGCTCTTGCGTTATGAAATTTCTTCAAACATTTTGCAATAGGTGGCGCGCGAGTCCTTATAAAAGTGGGTCTACTTTCCCTCCTACCCAACTCCAACGTGGGAACTTGCTGGTTTGTTACCTCAATCGTCTTTTTCTCTACTGCAAATTAAACAAACTTGTTATAGATACCTCTGTTAAGAATAGTGACATCTATGAGATAACTGCTGTAGGTAATCACATTGATTTAATCTTGATTAGTTTATTAAGAGAGTATGAATGCTAGAGACATCTGGATGAATTTTATTGAAGCTAGTGTTACTGACTAACTAAAATAGACCACGTGACTCGGTAGGTGTGTGCCATTATTATTGTTATTCTCGTATTTTAATAACCTGAAAGACGGTATTTTTACAGTTTTTAGCAGTATAAAAGGGGTGCTATTCAAAACATTTCCCTCTCCCGCATAAATCGATACTTAGGGTACAGTTCCCTTACCGCCCAGGCGGGGTCCGGGCCAAAATTAGTTACAAAAAGTGTTGATTTCATTGTTACTCAAAAGTGATTGTAAATAAAACGACTCTACATTAAAAAGGTGTTTTACAATAAAAAAAAAGTCCACCACCCCAGATGAATTGAAGTGATTTGACAACCTCAAAATGCAATAAATTATCATTTACTAAATAAAATAAATTTTCCCTTGAATATCCAATATACGGGACACATATTTAAGAAGTAAAATCCACCAGGGACCTTGGGGTAGTACTGGATGTTAAATTAAACTTTATATAACACAATGAAGAAATCATCAACAAAGCCAACAAATCTGGAATTTATAATTCGTATAACAAAACCTTTCCGCAACATTAAAACTCATTATTCCCTTCATACAGCGTACATCCATCCCCGCTTAGAACACTGCACACCGATCTGGACTCCTTTCTACCAAGCCCACATCGAAAGAATTAAAAAAAAATTAAATGCGTAAATTATAAAAAAAACTTACACTTTTAAAATAACACCGAATCTTTAAACTTTTACAACTTCAACTCCCCCTACACACGACGTATAATTTTTGACCAAACCTTATTATTTAAAATTCTGAATAATGGCCTCGACTCGCCAGAGCTTACCAATTTAATAAAAATTCATATTCCGACAAGATCAACAAGACAATCCAATTTGTGTCGAATATGTCGAACTAACATTAGAAAAAAATCAAGTGTGCGCAATATAACACAAAAATTTTCAGTATAGACATTTTTAACAATACCCTTCAGAAATACCGAATAGAAGTAACAAAGAAAATTAATACAAGAGTGTGGAATGTATCGGGAGCATCTCTTATCCTTATCCTATTTTCCTCTTCCTCTCCTCCTCACCAAAAATTAATTTTTAGATATAATAAAACGGTTCCATGACAGTTGGTCCGGCAACATTTGGTCCGGCGACAGTTGGCCCGGCGACATTTGGTCCAGCCGACAGTTCGTCCGGCTGACATTTGGTCCGGCGACAATTGATCCGGCGACAATTGGTCCGGCCGAAAGTTTAGAAGATGTTTTCTTCAAGGAAGTGTGCAAAGAGGATATACGGCTGTACAACCGAAGTCGATATACTTATATCTGAAGACATCTTGAGTGAAAATCATTAACGGATACGTTATAACGTACGGCCGTATATCCTACACCGTATATCCTCTTTGCATACTTACTTGAAGAAAGCATCTTCTAAACTTTCGGCCAGAACAATTGTCGCCGGACCAAAGGTCAGCCGGACCAACTGTTGCCGGACCAACTGCCGCCGGAACAAATGTCGGGTCACCAATAAAACTACATCTCCAAATAATTTTAACGTAGGAGACCTTTTTGGCTTAACTTAATTTAACTTTGTATATATTATGTATCTCTATATTTTACGTATAAACTGTTTGTTACAAATAAATTAATATATTAAAATTTAAACATTCAGGAAATTAGATTTACCTCGAGGTAGATTATCATCCATTTGTGTGATCAGCCACATTCGTTGTCTGGATATGTTTGTATAGAGAGCGAAAACGTTAGCCAGGCAGGGATCACTAAGATTGCGGGGAGTCGGTGCGTTGCTCAGAACACCGCGCAGGAACCATCGCTGGGAACCTGCACTCGTGTTCTGCAGCGGAAACACTAGCCCGCCCCCGCTGTCTCCCCGGCACACAGCTGATCCTGAAAGGGAATGAAAGTGTTGGTTATCCAATCAATAATCAACGGTACTCACACCCACATGGCACGTATAGCTGCTGATGCATGATGACAGTGCACTGCAACTCAATGTCCTATCCTGTCTCCCACACGGCAACGGCATTGTAATGGTAAAACAGCTTAGCCGCCATGGGATTGTTCTGGCAGAATGGTGTACTGCTGTAACGGCAGAACATTACTGTTAATATTACGTTATTTTTTGCCGTTAGTGCACTGTAGGGGAGACCTAGGATAGTTGTGACAATTTTTAATTTAAGGGATATATTTTGCTCAAGAAACATTTCACAATTATGACCTACGAATTAATGTAGCACCATTGCTTCCGTTTCCAAAACAATCATCAAAATTAATTAGAGTATTACGGTTTCCGAGAAAATCAACAAAAATATAAATTTCTCCCTCTGTCACAACTCCCCTATCACCGAGGTAAGTTATGACAGGCTCCGAGGTAATTTGTGACAGCTTTGCATTTGGACTATTTGAGTTTTGAAAAAATATCAGTGCCTTTATCAGTCTTTCGTGTATAGTTATTAGGCATTCTGAAACAAAGAAGTAGTGATCCAGCATGCAACATTACACCACAAGTCCAATTATTTTTTTATCGAAAATGAATTTCTTGAGACAAGCTTTTATTGCGGACTGCAAGTACTTGTAAGATTCGACCTTAATATAATAATTCGCTCAAAAACACATACAGATATCACAATATAATAAAAAAATGGTCGAAATAACCCAGCTCAAAATTACCACTTGGTCCGAATAATAATTCATATTTTCTAAACGTGATGCAAATCTAAAAGATCAATGCAACGCTTTGAGACTTAAATAACCATTCAAAAGAAAAAATAACACAACAACGCACATGTAATAAGACATGATATAAAATCAAAATTTTGAAGAAAAACTTACTGTTCGCATTTTTTTGCGCTTACGTCGTAATTACGCAAAAGCTTCTAGTGCACCGCTGGTGGGTACTGAGTGAAGTAGTCTCTAAAGCGACAAACGAGCGTTGTTGCCATCGCTCTATATTATAGGTAACAAAAACTCACTTAATATTCAAACAGGTAAATAAAAAAAAATAAAAATTCCCCGTCAAAGCATTCACAATATGTAAAAACACAAAAGTGTATTAAAAAACTCACAAGAATGAAAAATGTTACAGAGGCACGAGAGACACAGTGATAATTAGCTAGTTACATATTTTTCAGCAATGGCAGAACATTTTTTCTAATTCTGTATAAATCATCGACCAAAATGTCTGCTTCAGTATACTCTTATTATATAGTCGACACATTTGTGAAACATGGTATGGCATCTTACACAACAGGAATTGGGAATAATCATTTCAATATTGCTAAGTCATAATGTGGAATCAAGATGACTGTGAATTATTTCATATATAAACATATTGGATCAGTCAATTACCTTATAATTTAATTTTATTTGTCGATGAAAATGCATTCAACCTTTGGTGGCACTTACGCCCACACGCGCGTTTCTCTGAAATTGTATGAAATGATGGCGCAACGTCCTGTTGGATGCATAGGACCACTGAGTTACTCGAAACTGTGACTTAGTTCGTGGGGTGAAGTTTGTCCAGGTCTTGGTCTAGGATGGATTTGCCTGTCAGTTTACGTGGTGGATCAGATCGGGAGAGACTGGTTGAGGGAGAAGTTTGACCTCTCCAGCCGGACTCTCTCATACATCGTCTTTCAGCGCATTATTTTTCTCAGGATTTCCCGTGTAGAGCTAATGTAGAAAAGATATTATTGATAATGGAATTATTCATGGCATTACCGTTATTAAACCCCGCGCATATCTTATCTGACGTAAAAAATGACTTGTAGCCGAACGGCAGATTCTCCAGGCACTCCTCAGGTGCCACCACCGGGACCCCCAGGAAATTGAGGCTGTCTGAGGGGGCGCCCGACTCCGTGAGCCCCCAGCCCGCCACCTGCAATCATCACAATCACATTAATTAACATTTGGACCAAACAAGATATTGCTGACCCTTCACATCTTCACAATCTCAAGTACGCCCACCTCTGTACATCTCACTGCTGATTTTGTACAAAGCAGGTGTCTGTTGTTAACTCTGAATCCGTTGTTAACAGACCAATTGCCATTTCCTATGTACAGGTGCAATGCAGGTATGCAGGTACTTTAATGAAGCCTTCTCTAAAGAGCCAGCAGCATTGATCCCCGGTGTCGTGAAGATTCCCATTTTGTAGGAGGGAGGAAATGCAAATCCCGATATATCGTTGCTCAGGCGAGCTGTTGAACTCAAGAACAAAACGAAACGACCCATTCTCGTGTGAAAATGTCTTTTACCTTCATTCATTATTAATTATAAACCAGTTGTGTTGGATTACTTATTATTACATTACTTAAAGAGGAAATTATCTGACACTCAGTTAAAGACACTCGGCGCTAAAACTTGCCATCGTATGTTGACCGTGCTTGCAAATAACGCCAACCTATATATATATATATATATTTTTTTTTTTTTTATTGTACGACAGACAGGTTAAGTCCAATTATGGTACAACTTTCTTACAACTAACAATACATGTATATAGTTTTTTTTTAAATATGGTATGGTGATATCAAACACATCTTTATCCGCTGGTAGGGCATTAAGCAATGTCATACCTCTTGTCATGCTGTGTTGAGCCATGACATCTGTCCGACCCTGCGGTATGCAGAATAGGGCGTGGCTACGAGTTCGACAGTATTTGTCAGGAGCGAATAAGCCACATGACAGGAGATATGGACAATCAATAAGGTTTTTTATTAACTTTAATTCGAATACCATGAGTCCGGCATTACGCCTAGTCTCCAGGCTTTGATAATTTGTCTCCTTTAGCAATTCCACGTGATGCATGATGCACTACGATATTGATCAATCCTGTTAATTTTGGTGTTACTAGAATTAGAAACTTTAAACAAGGGGCCGTAATAGTAGAATGCAAGAATGTAGCTGTAACGAAAAAAATGAAAGAACAAATAATTTCAAAGATGGGAAAAAAATTATGTGAATACCTCAAAACCTAAGAATTCCAAACAAAAAATTATTGGTTTATCTGATAAATATACTCCAGAAGAAATTGTATCAAAAATGAAGATGCAAAATGATTAACTGGAAACAAAGACAAGAGAAAATAATAATGGGAAAAACATTAAAACGAAAAGCGAAAAAACAGAGATACCTACAAAAAAGGTCTTTCACTTAAACATTTTTTTAGCGTACATTTCCTTCTGAAACTCAATTCACAGCTTTTTGTTGCATTGGGTAACATGTTGTAAATTATTAGAACAAGGTATTCTAGAGTTCTTTGACCGTATTTATTTAGGTATCTGGGAATTATAAGTCCATCGTTTGCAGTTAGTCTTGTTTTATGAACATGAACCACTAGTTTATTATATTCAGATTGAGATGTATGCTATATGTACACAATATAGCACCAACAGATAATAAATTTACAGAGCTGTATAGTAACGATTTTGGTATATCATGTCTTTGTTCGTATTCAGTTTTATGAAGGTAAAATTAATATTAGATGGGATAGATGTAGGGTTTTTAACAACATCTCGTTTCTAAAATGTTACAAGTGCATTGGCTGTATGCAAAAATCACAAGACTGCAGAAGTGAAAGAGCATGCACTCGATGTTCCGAAGCACATGACAATGAAAACTGTAAAAATGATATTCGGTGCATTAACTGCAAAACAATTAATGAAAAACTAAAATAAAAATTGATAACTGACCACAATGTTTGGAGTGATGAATGCCCAGTACATTTGAAAAAAATTGAAACAGAAAAAAAAAGAAAATTCATTTTTATGCCATTAAAAAACTCCACCAATAAACATTCATACTCCACTAATTTCTCAAACGACGTCATCAAATCAGTAAAACAGAAGTCAAATGGACTTCCATGGGACACCCATGTCAGAGACATCTATTTAGTTTCCGGTATTCTTCCAATCACAGTCCTTCCTAAACATGAAATCACAAGCACCATCCTATAAATTACCCAACAATCAACTCACACTATCATCAAGCCACTTTACAATCAAGACATCCACACTCACAATACTCGAAATAGCAATAAAATCTGCATACCTCAAACACACACTACAAAATATGGGATAAAATCTCTGAACTATGTTGCCTATACACTATATAATTCGCTACCAGATATTTACAAGGGAATCCAGCAAAATAATAAAAATCAGAGTAATGCTTTAAAAGAATATTTTTTAAGTATGTATAAGAAGGATGAAACTTTGTAATTTTCTTGTCATGTTCAATTGTCTTGTTTCTTTTCTCTTCTTTTCTTTTCCATTAAGTTGTAATCATCCATATCTGTATAACCTTGTTCCCTTTTTCTTTGATTGTTTTCCATCGCTGTTTATTCTACTCAACCTGTACTTTATTTTTCTTCTATATTGTATGTGAATCTTATATTTTAATATCCAAATTCTTATGTAAAATTTTAACTATTTCCTCCCACCCATGATTTGTATGTTCATCCTGTCCCAAAATGAGTTCTGTAACTTATCGGGATGGCTCTAGCAAGAAATAAAAACA
The DNA here is from genome assembly GCA_929108145.2 of Limnephilus rhombicus. Classification (NCBI taxonomy): domain Eukaryota; kingdom Metazoa; phylum Arthropoda; class Insecta; order Trichoptera; family Limnephilidae; genus Limnephilus; species Limnephilus rhombicus. The sequence goes on along the minus strand of OV815297.1, from coordinate 29,867,536 downwards.
ATAAAAAAAAAATCAGCAGCAGAAGTAGAAAAGCAGACGTCATAGGATAAAACTAAACGAATTGAAAATGTCAGAATGTCAGAGGCCTTAAAACAAAATTAAATTTACTTCAGTCTACACTACCAATGTTAGAGCTTGACTTTGTGCTACTTTCTGAATCGCGGTTAGAGCCAAATATTCATTTCAGTGAATTAGGCTTCATAAATCATAATGTGCATAGATTAGACAGAAGTACATTAACAAGTGCTAAAAGCAGAGGTGGTGGTGTTTAAATTGCTACCAGCAAGAAATATAAAGCAAAATTAATTATAACAAAACACAAATAACTTGAGCAAATCTTCCTACAAGTGATTGTTGCCAGGAATAAAAAAATTATTGTGGGCTGTATTTATATCCCACCAAATTCAAGCAATGAAGTATAGGTACAGGTGCCATAGTGAGGAAGTGAAAACTATATTATAAAGGAATCCTAGTGCAACATTTTTGCTTGTTGGTGATTATAATCTTCCAAATGTAAACTGGGTGAACAGTGATAATAATTTCAGTGTTAGTGAGTCTGAACGCATTATTTTAGACATGGCGTTATTCCTAGGTCTGAATCAAGCAAATACTAAACCAAATGAAAATAATCGTGCTCTAGACTTATGTTTTTCTAACTTAGAGTCACTACTGATTGAAGAATGTCGTGAACCGCTGGTGCCCATTGATGCTTATCATATCAGCCTCCACTGAAAGTTATTATCCTAATGTACATGTTAATACTTGTAAACTGTCTTTCAGTTACCAAATTTTTTTCAAAACTGATTACAAGAAAATTTTTAATTGTCTTCTCTCTTTTGATTGGTCATCTACGCAATATGATGATATCAACGCAGCTACCAATAAATTTTATTCTGTTTTGGAAAAGGCTATTAGCACGTATATTCCAACCATGAAATGTAAGCCAAATACATATCCAAAATGGTACTACAAAGAACTTATAAATCTATCACCAAAAAACTTAAACATGAATATAAATTATTTCGAAAATATTCTGATTACATCGAATTTAAAAATTTAAGAACTTCATATAAAAAAAATGTCTATGACCAGCTACCGTAACTATATAAATGAAATTCAAAATTCCATAACAAATAATGTTAGTTATTTTCGTAAGTACTCGAAATCTCGTAAAGAAGAAGATTCTGTTTTCCCGAGCATTATGCACCTAAATGGCAGCCATAGCAATAATACTGATGGTAAATTACTTATTTGCAAACTTTAAAAAAAAAATTATTCAATAGACTCAAACAATGCTCCTTATCTAACAACAACTCTAGATGATACTCTTGATATTTCACAGTGTGCCATAAGTATCTCTGATGTAATAACTAAAGTTAAATCCTCATCTTCCATTAACTAAACTTTTTAACCTATCTTTATACAGATGAATTTTTTCCGAAAGTGGAAAACTAGTTATTTGACTTCAATTTTAAAAAAGGGTGATAAAAGTAATGTTTGTAATTACAGACCAATATACAATCAATCCACCATACCGAAACTCTTTGAAAGCCTAAAACTTGACAAACTTTTTTCACAAATAAAACCTGTAATATCACCTCACCAGTTTAGATTTATGCCCGGTAGAAGTACTATTTCCAACAAAATTTTATAACCAATGCTTTAAAGGAAAAAAAAACAAGTAGACTCCGCTTATAATGATTTTAGTAAAGCCTTTGAAACAATTTCTAATAAAATTCTCATTTAGAAAATTAGAAAAGTTTGGTATACTATTAGCCTGGTTTGAAAGCTATCTCACTGGAAGACAACAAGTTATTAGAATAAAATCCTCCCTGTTGGAAAAATTTTATGCAGCAAGTGGAGTTAAAAAGAAAGGTTTGTTGGACTTCCACAGGGTTCACACCTTGGCCCAATCTTATTTATCTTGTTTATAAATGATCTTTCAAAAATATGTTATTTATTTGTTTATTTACGCCCTAGTGGGCTTTTACAAAGATAGATAATAACAGTTGGGCAGGTATCTAGTACACAATATACAATGATGAAAATAATAATGAAAAATAAAATTAATTAAAATTAAAATCATACATTTCATTAAAGTAATTATAAAGATTTCGTTTTATAACTAATGTTATGATGTATCCATCTTACTTTTTACTGATGATCTCAAAATTTTTAGAATTATTCAAAATATTTACCATTGCATCATTCTTCAAGATAATATCAATAAATTGTTAATTTGGTGTAATGAAAATAGACCTTTCTTAAATAGGATTTTAGATTTTCACGGCCAAAAGTATTTTTGTTATTAGTTTTTGGGGTATTACGCCGTGTTACGCTACCTCCGTTGGCTAAAGAAGGAGGTAGCGTTACACGGCATAATACCCCAAAAACTAATAACAAAAAACTTACTTAAATATCTCAAAATGTCAAAAAGTAAGATTTTCTCGAATAAAAAATCCAGCGATATTTAATTACAATATATTTTTTTTGGTTTTAGGCAATTCACCCTAATTACAATATTGATAACAATGCTCTTCAGATATTAACACAAATCTAAAAATTTAGGTATCACTTTTCAATCAAATCATTCATTTGTTAACCGCATAACAGAAATTTCTAAGGGCTTAAAAATGTTGGGATTTATAACTAGGCTAACTAGAAGTTTTAACAATATAAAGTGTATAAAAACTGTTATATTTTGCCTATGTGAGAAGTCAACTTGAATACCATTCTCCCGTCTGGAATCCACATTATAGTATACATGTAAAAGCTGTTGAAAGAATAAAAAAATAAATTCTTACATAGGTATCTAAAATTTAAAATCGGTATTTTTAAGCATGTTGAACTACAAAACTATTTTAAATTATATGAATATGCTCAAATTGTCAGACAGGAGAATTTTCACTGACTTGGCATTTCTATATAAAATTCTAAATGATTTAGTTGATAGTCCGGTATTGCTAGAATTGATAAGCTTTTGGATTCCACTACGTAATACTAGAAGTCAGGATTTACTTCAGTGCAAAAATTCTGGGACTAACTACCATATGTATTCCTCTTTGCCCAGAATACTAATTGAGGTAAACAATTATACCAAGTCAGTGGACATCTTCAATTTATGTTTAAACAAATATAAAATATTGTTACTGAGACAGTTCAGTTATGTACAATGAATGCTGTGTATTTCTTATTATTCATATGTAATGTAAAAGCCCCGAAAGGGGGCGTTAATAGATCAATAAGTTATCAATGCGATCATGGCGAGCACGGTCAACGATTGATTACAAATATTCTAAACGACGATTGATAAATATTAGCATGGCCTCTGTGGTATGAGACAAATTTAAGACAAGGTTAACTATCAATATACACACATATTTTTACAATAATGTCGTTCGTTATGAAAAATTACTGACTAACTTAATGAACAAATCGAACTAACGAAGCTCTTAGAAATTAAATAAGATGTATACACAATCCATAGACCTAAATAATTCACCCAAGACGGGATCTATTTATTCCATTTGATCTTTCAGAAATGAAAATGGTTAATATACTACTAAAGACCTCATTAGCTAATTAACTCCCGTTTTGTGTCAAAAGGTAAATGCAGACTGCCTATTTAGGTTAGTATTTCAATAGGTTTGCCAATTTATGAATATTTTCACATAATTGCTTGGCGGCTCATCTTTCAAAAAGTGAATCAATCGAAAAAACCTCCACACTTATTAAACAAGATAATTTTATTTATTTTATTTTATTAGGAAAACCAACAGTTACAATTATAAATAATGTTTGATGAAATATGTATAGAAATTTAACCAATAATAGGTTTTCGCTGAAGTATGTTAATTATTTAGTGAGTAGGTTTAGGGAAAAATCGAGAAAAATAGTTAAATTATGTTATGTGGATGGGATGGTGGAAGGGAGTGGAAAGGGATGGATCCTTTCTGTATAAATAATGGTATGTATGTGTACATGTTATTTATTCATTTTAGTTTTGAAAACGTTATGTACTGTGTTAAATAAGTCGAATTCATTGAATAAAATGTTTAAGGTATGTGAAGCGCGATGAATGAATGTATTTTGTTTAGAGTTAGTGTTGCATTGAGGAATATTTAATATAATTATATATAATTAATTACATTGCCCATAGTACCCGGGCTAGCCTGGCTGTCAGCTTCTCCGTTTGGGGGGTGAGTTAGACCTCGTTCTTGCATATACTGGAATCAATTTTTTTCCAGAACGGAGTCCTCACAACTCACAACTCATCTGCACCTTCCCCAGCGACAAGACATGTGTGGGCCTAGGTTTGGCCGGGCGAACTTGACGTCCTTCCGTCAAGTTCGCCCGGCAACTCGACGCTTCCATCTTTAGGGTCTTCGGGTACGTCCCCCTACTTCCCACTCACTATCTTCAAGATACAACCGAGAAACCAGCTAAAGGACGCGGACGTTGAGATTCGTTCACGGCCAGTCCGACAGCCATACACATTCTCGCTGATACTGCCACATGACGAGAGAGGTATCCAACCCGACATTTATGATCATTTCTTGCAGATGCTTGCAGAAAACGCAAGATGCCAATACCCTGCGAGCAGCCGCCTTTTACGTTTATGTTTTTTTATTATTTTATGTTTGAAATACTTTATATTATTTATCATAGTATTATTTGCATTTTGTATATTATGTAAGCACTTGCATACTACTACTTTCTAATACCGTAGTAGGCAGGGACACTAAATGTCTAGATTCGTTCAAACTTAAATATGGATTCGTTCATTCCAAAAAAATTATAGTCCTTGCTAGAGCATTAAAGGAAAAAGTAACTATCTGTTACTTTTTCCAGGGCGGTTAAGTGGTGGTTAACCTCCAAAGGTCTGGTTTGTGTACAGGTCCGTGCCTTCTAGGTCCAGGACTGGTCCAAGACTGCGCGCACCGTGTCGGAGCACCACCGAGTGAACACCGCCAATAATTATGTAGATAATGGGGCTATCGCCTTGCCAGTTCCAGACAAGTCTTCCGTTCAAGGTGATACTGAGACTCTCCACACTAATATATAATTACCTTGCCCACAGTGCCTGGGCTGGTCTGGTTGGTGTACAGGTCTTCGAGGTCCAGGCAGACTGCACGCACCGTGTCAGAGAACGTCAACCTTGTCGTTAGCAGGATAATGGAGATGTCATCTTGAAAATTTCGGGTGCTTGCTCCGTACTGCTCTCCTAAACGAATTTCGCTCACCTGCAACGTTATTTTAATATATGATAAACGGCCTAATCAACATATGATTTGCATAACTGCTTACGGGATTGCATGCAGTTTTCTGCAAGTCGGATCGTTCGTAGGCAAAACCGCCAACCGAATTATTATTATTCCCTTCGTGGGGCCATCGGAAAATTAGTATACATGCAGTACTGCGAATCGATGGTGAGTTGATCCTATTACTGTAGAGCCCGAATATCGCAATATCTCGGGCTTCACTGACAGATCCTCAAATTTTGTAAAAAAATCGTAAAATGTCCTTTTTAATCAAACTCACCTTACAAACTCAATGAAGCATGAAAGTTAATATTAAGCCATTAAATCCCTCCAGAGGCAATAACCAGACAAAACCGGAAATACGTCATTTTTAAATCAAATATTAGACGTATTGACTCTTTTCCACAATAATTATAAATTGATTTCGAAAGACTGTTTTTTTATCTGGTAAAGCTATGTTTTGAATTTTGAGAAAATATGTTTATTTTTTAGTACAATAATAATAATAGATGTTTTCAATTTTCCAACCAAAATTTTGTATCATACAACATACATTTGAAATCATATAATCATCTCGTAAATCAATTAAGTATTTGGGAAAGCTACTTTTCAGCATTTTAATTTTAGTTCAAATAAAATCATTAAAAGAAGATCCGCGCCCTTGTTTTATGACGAATATACTTCAGTTTGTCTATTTATTTACGGTCTTACAAACTAATATATATTAAAAAAAAATTGCATTCTTATTTTGCTCAGACATTATTGAATAATTATAAATACTTAAGATCCAAAAATAATTACAACAACTACAAAATTTTGAAAGTTTTATCATCACGAGTTTGAGTATTTTTGAATGTAGGTATTTATCAAAGCAAATTTTGCAAATTTTTGTTTATTATATTAATTGCTGGTATGGAGAATAATTAATCTTTCTCATCTGAACCGCCCTACACAGTAGCAAGGGTACTATCGCAAGAACATCGTTCGTCGAAATTTAAATTCTCGGCCGCTGGTTAATGGCTCTTAAAAGATGGTCATCAGCGCCATTTTGTTTTTTTAACAGTTGAAAGGTTCCCGTTAAATGCCGATTCTAAGTCCGCTTTTAAAAAAATTTCCCCATTTTTGGTATATTTACCCAATCTTCAAAATCGCACAAAAGCCGAATGTTTCAAATAGAATCAATAATACACTTAAGGTAATGTACCTACCACGTCATGTTAAATTCGGGTATCAGGCCGCTATTAATAACACACTTTATGTAGATGGTGACAAGGTTTAAAGTCCCGTTTAGGAACAGCCGCCTGTTTTGATTTATTGAAGAAAAAACATCGCAGAAAAGCGTGTTTTATTTTATTTTATGAAATTCAGACATTTAAATATTTTACCAACATTTTCCATTGAATTTAGTTTTCCACATTATACTATAAAACCACACCCGAAAACGGGTTCGCGAGAAGGAGCTTTTGAACTTGACATCAATTTTATAGTCCTGATAGTTTATATTTTTCTCGGCGTATGAAAAGACTAATAAAAAAGGCAAACATTTCATTGTATATCACCTTTACTCACACCATTACTTAGCAGTGCATCACCTTCACTCACACCATTACTTAGCAGTGCACACGTTCACTCACACCATTACTTAACAGTGCACTACTCACACCAGTGATGGATACCTTGTGGACTTAACACACGTAGAAAAATGGAAAGGAATTAATTTAGATGAGTGGAAATAGCATTGTAACTATAAAGGTCATGTTAAAATTTAGCTTAAAAAGGCAAACAAACCTCCGACTGCTGTCTGCCTATATCTGTAGAATTCCATGAAGAGGAGAGGACTCCTGCAACTATACGATAATCCTCCACGTGGACCTGGTGGCTGTGAGCACGGTTGGAGAAGCAATGCGCAGCTACAAAACAAAGATAGCTTTTAATGAACCTGTGTGGCATGTGGGGATCTAATACCAAGAGGAGAGGATTCCTCCAATTATTCGATAGTCCTCCACGTGGACATGGTGGCTGTGAGCACGGTCGGAGAAGCAGTTCGCGGCTACAAACCAAAGCGAGCTTTTAATGGGCATGTGAGGGGATCTAGCAGCACCAATTTCTAGCTTTTGGTCTTGGTCTTCGGAAGTCAATAGGTACTACAAATTATTGACTTTCGAAATCGTGTATTTTTTTGTCTCATTCAATAATTCTTCGAAGATGGTCTAATTTTACTTTGCTCATATGAAAGTCCATAAAGAATCGTTCCTCATCAGATTCTAGTTCCTTTACTCACTAGAGTAGTGAACTCTAGTAAGTAATTTTTACTTTTTAAATATTTATTGTTATTAAGTTTATTTTGTAGAACTCCATTTTATTTTTTTTTCCTTATTTTATATTTTTACGCACCAGATTTAAATGTCCGGGTTTAATTTTCCCCACAGGAAAAACTAAACCCTTTCACACACTTCCCAAATGATCATCTGGTCAATCCACGTTATGCAATTGCACTATATGTATTATAATTACAAAACAATACAAGAACAACATGTCAACCTACCAGAGACCAGATGGGAAAATAATTCACCGACTCCAGATATTTTCATATCAGAGGGTTCGGCTCTGTGGAATTCCTAATTGAACCTATAAATCCTACTGATCCCTCAATATAAATATTTAAAAAATCTTTTGTAATCCTACATGTATTTAAAATTACCGATTTTTGCATTTTTATGTATAAATTCTTTGACAAATCTAATACGCCTAAATTTTGAATCAGAGACCTAGGTATAATGCCAGTAGCCGAAATAACAAATGGTAATATTTTTATATTCCGAGAATGCCAAATTCTTTTAATCTCATTTCCTAAATCTGTGTATTTTCTAATTTTTTCAGAAACAGTTTTTTGAATATTACAGGAATTTGGAATAGCTACATCAATGATATAAGTTATTTTTTTAATTTTGTCATGTAAAACTATATCAGGTCTATTATGACTAATTGTTCTGTCTGTTAGTATAGTTTTATCATAATATATTTTATAAAATTCATTTTCTAAAAATGAATTTGGCTCATATTCATAATATGGTACTATATTACGGCAGTCAATCAAGTTATGTTTAATTACCAAACTTTGGTGGATTATTTTTAAAACCTGATTGTGCCTAAATGTATACTCGGACGGCGCTAATATAGAACATCCCGATATAATATGTTCTATAGTTTCCGGAAAAGCCAAACATTTTCTACATAAATCATCAATTTGATTTATATCTTTGATTATATGCTTCCTCTAATTTTTAGTATTAATGACTCTATCTTGAATGGCAAGCATAAATCCTTCTATTTCTGCGCTCAACTCTCCAATACTCAACCATTTGTTTGACGAAAGTTTGTCAACATACGTTTGGTTGAGATAATTGAAGTGTTTTGCATGAATAATTTTATTTGACCAGGAATCTAATAATTCCTGGTTAGTATTTATAAGAATGTTGGCATTCTCGTCATATAAATTTAAAGGTGTAATGTTTCTATCTGCCTTACAAATTATTTTGTGCATTTCTGAGCTATTAGCTTTCCTATGGAAAAAATTTCTAAGCATTTCTACCTGATTGTGTTTCAAAGATGTTATTTTGACTATACCTCTACCTCCTAAATTTCTAGGTAAATTAATTCGTTCTATAGCTGAATTTGGATGATGGCAATTAAACTTTGTTAACGTAGTTCTAATTAATCGTTCTAAACTATCTAAATCTGTATTGGACCATTTAATTATGCCAAATGAGTACGTTAATAAAGGTATTGCCCAAGTATTTATTGCTTTTACTAAATTTTTAGCAGATAGATTGCATTTTAAAATTTTTCTGATCCTAGTTTGAAATTTAATCCTAATATCATTTTTAATACTAGTGTGATCTAATCTATTCGATTGCGGGTATCCTAAATATTTATAAACCTCATCCCCTTTCATACTTTTAATTTTGAAATTTCTAAATATACCCTCGTCTCCATCTACAATTTTGCCTTTCTCTAAATGGATCGTTTTACATTTATCTAAACCAAAAGTCATTTTAATATCATCTGAAAAAATTTTAACTACCTTAATCATTTTTTCTAAATTTGATTCAGAATTTGAAAATAATTTTATATCATCCAAATTATATTATTATTATTATTATTTATTTTATATTATTCAAAGTATAAAAACAATTTATTATAAATAAGTTCTGCTTCTGCTTCGTAATTATTATTATGTATGCGTTACATGCGAAACAGCTGTAACGCATAATAATAATTACGAAACAGAAGCAGAACTTGTTTACAATAAACTGTTTTTATACATTGAATAATAATATTATTAAATATATTAAATACATAAAAAAACTTTAAGTAAAGGTTTAATTATTTTTCCTTTATAAGAAAATATTAATTTAAAAATAAAAATATTTATAAGTCGTCCTCAAATTCAGTTTCTAATTCGGTACGAATTGAAACTGAAACACATAAAAACATGACCTAAAAAATAAACGTCAATCAACTGACGCACCTGCGCGCCACATACATAAGAAATCGAGATCATTGGAATGGTCCGGTGCTCTGTGGGGAACCCACTTATAGTCCAGTCACTTAAGCTAAAAATAGGGTATATCCGCTAAATGAAACTGAATAAGCTGAAAATTTCGGTAAACCTTTATTTTTGTATTCTGCATGTTGCCTCAAAGGTCTCATAAGGTAACGTGTAAACGTCTTTGGATATTCAAGGTCAAAGGTCACGAAAATCAGTTTTTTGAAATATCTCGCTTCTTTTGCCTCGATTTGTATTTGCATTCAATATAAAAGTTGTAGAGTATAAAATTCTCTACAAATTTTGTCTGAAATAATTTTTTATACCCTTAACAGTTTTTAAGATTGAGCGCGGAAAGTACGGAGCGCTCAGCCGTACATGCCATGGCGCAAGGTCAATGGCGAGTTCCAGTTCATAGGACGGTTTTTTAACTTAATTATTCGTTAAATATTAGTTAATTAACTATTTAATATATTTTATTTATAAGTATTACTTATAAATCAAAGAGTCATTTAATACTACTTGCCTTTTTCATATAAAAGGCAAGTAGTATTAAAGTTATTATAATAATAGTATTAAAGCTATTAATATATTATTAAAGTTAAAGTTCGCTACGTTTGGTGACTTAGTAGGGGTGCCCGGGTTCATGGGATGAGTTTTGTCTCGGTCTTGGTGGCGGATACGTTTGCCCAACCACTGCGTGGCGGGCCAGATCAAGAGAGACTGGTTGAAGGGGGCATTTTGACCTTTCCAGTCGGACTCTCTCAACCCATCGCCTTGCACCGCAGTTGGAGGGATGGATTCATACGTCTGTAACTCCTGGGCACACTGACCCCCAGATTCCTACCCACCCCTCATACCTTTTTCCTTCCCATATCTTCTTCTTCTTCCTTTCCCTTAAAAAACCCTCCACACAGCATCCTCAAAGATGACATAGGCCCCTAGGGAAATTGTTTTCCTCGGTGCCTCCTGTGTGGAGCTAATGTAAAAAAATATATATACATATATATAAATAATAAAGTAATTAAGTGATTTTTTTAAATATATCGCATTAAAGATAATTGCACTTTAAGTAGGAAAGAAATTAAGAAAACATTTTTTAATAATATTTTTATTTAGCAATCAAACATAATTAAATTTGAACAACTAAGCTGAAGTTTGGGTGGAATTTTTTTTACTTTAGTTATTAGTTAGCCAGTATGGGAGTTAGTTTTCTTCTTCTTCATCGCCTTCTTCTTACGATTATTCAACAATTTAAGAGTCATTATCATCATCCTCCTCGTTATCAATGACATCCATCTCCAAACCTTCAAAAACTTCAGGGTCATATGCGATTTCTTCGTCGAGATCATGTTGATACGATGAAGCATTGAGACATTCATGTCCATTATATTGGCCACAAGCTAATGAACATTGCAACCCTGATTTTCAACATCCACCGAGAACCAATTCGTGCAGTTACAGAACATTGTAATATGCAGTTCATCTGGTGCAGGTGGTAATAATATTTTTATCGGTTCCAGGGCTTCATTTTGCAGCACCCAACCCCACCCCAGGGGTTCTAAATCATTTCCTAACCAAGTTTAAATTTGGTAGTAGACACGATTAATATGTTGGTGAACTGCTGCATTCGTTGGCGGAAGAGTTGAAAACTGCACAGGTTTATTTAATTTTAATATACTTAATGAACTGTATGTAGCGAAGATGTTCTCAGATTTTGGAGCATTATATACTGCTAAAAATGTGTGATCTATTTTCGAATAATATTTGCACAGGACAGTTTTCTTGTTGAAATATTTGAGCCAGTATATCCAAAACGGGTAGTTTTTTTTGAAGACAGATTTTTTCCTTTCCTAAAAAGAGCAGAAGTTGTGCCACAGCCACGAAACGCATATAAGAACAAAATATTTTCTTTACAACGGGGATATTCATCAAAACTTTTAGTAAAGTATATTTAAAACAATTAACAAATCAATATCTTTTCCTATTATGACGGCAGTCCTTTGACGTTCTGGTTCTGATTACTTGGTACATACACCGTAGGGATATCTTTAAGCTCTGACAATGTAAATTGGGAATTTTAATGATATTCTATATAGATAAAAATCTTTTTCATTGCTTAAGTGACTTGACCATCTTGACGAGGCTTTCTTATTACAGCTGGTATTGGCTTTAAAAAATGATTGTAGCAAATGGCGTGATAATTTCCTTCAGCAGGTATCAAGTCATGATCACAGGAAACTTGAAATTTTACTAACTATCCTAAAGAATCGTTTAGTTCTTCTGCTCTTTTCATAGCATTGTCTTTGATTTCGAGACTGCTTACTTTACTAGTGCGTTTGTACTTTCACCTCTGCTGCTCCATTAGTTGCTTCGCCACGTAATAAGTATACTTCTTTAAAATCAAACACTTCATTTCTTTTATTGCGAGGTACGATTGATGATGTTGAAGGTTCATTCTCTTCGAGGCGTTGTTTCGATTCTCTGATAGAATTTTTACTAATGTACACTTTTCGACAGCTCCACGGTATCGCTTCGAAGTAAATAAGCACACACTTCACCACTAAAAATTACACATCTACCAGATTTGCCGGATCTGTCCTGATGATGGACTCTGCAACGATGTCCGAAACATTGGCTAAAGAAAGAGGTAGCGCAACACGGCATAACACCCCAAAAACAAATAACGAAGATGCTTTTGGCCGTGAAAATCTTAAAACGTATCAAACATACAAGTGGTTCAAACAAGGTAATATTGTTTCATTTGTTATAATTAAAATATATTAAAAATAATTCACTTAATAACTTTAGTAATTATGTATAAAAGGGTAAGTAATGTCAAATGACTATTAGATTCATAGGTAATATCTATAAAATATATTAAATAGTTAATTAATTAATAATTAACGAAAAATTAAGTTAAAAAACTGTACTACGAACTGCGATACGCCATTGACCTTGCGCCATAGCATGTACGGCTTAGTGCTCCGGACTCTTCGCGCTCAATCTTAAAAACAGTTAAGACCATTGTTTGCCGGCGTGCAAATTCGTTCTTCCCTAGTCTCCAGCCTTTCTTTTGTCCCTTTCTAACGAAATATTGTATTTGCGGTGTGAAGCGGGGAGGTGGGAAGGGAAGATTTCTATGTATGTAGTGGTATTTGGCTACAGCGCTAGCTAGCAAAATATGGTATTATAGAGTTTTAAAGAAAAGGGCGCGTAATTTTATACTTGATTATTCGCGCGAAGCCGAGGAAATTTCCCTTTTGATGAGTTAATTAGTATTAGTATGATACGCTAATACGAGAGTCTCTCGACATATTTTTTATGGTTCTTGTTGGTGGTTCAGCGCAAATAAATGCGTGAAAAAACACAAACATCATTCATTTTATCGGAGAATACGGGGAATGATCTTTTTGTTTAGTGTCTTGAAATTAACGGAGAATTGTATTGTTATAGGAGATCTGGGAATCGTATGCATGACATCGAATCGGAAATAATTAAGATATTATACCTAATTAATATTTAATGTAATTGAGATATTAACAACTTTCAAGCAGGGAAATCTCCCTGGTTCTGGGGAAAAAATATTAAGAAATAAAACCCAAATCAGAATTTTTAATGCATGATGTAAATTTTTTTACCTTATCGAACCTGATATTTAGTCACGTGTTCACATTAAAAAGTTATACCTACTGATATTTTATTTTTTATTATTATTTATTACAGTTAAATAAATACATTTTTCACTTGATAACTAGATAATTCAACTCTATTAACATAAATTTACACAGTACATGATTTACATCTAATTTAAAATTTCTAAGCATCTTTATAAACAACTAACTAGGTAGGTATATATACCTAATTTTAAAGTCTTAATTCATAAAAATGCAATAAGCTTTTTTACAAATATTGTACATAAATATTAAATACATATTCGTAATAAAATAGTCAGACCTAGGTATATTATTGAATAATTTATTGTAGTACCTACCACTTACTAACAAAACATATGGGTTTGCCAGTGGCGGTCAGTAATTTTTCAGTGAGCTAGAGTGCTATGATTGAAAAAATACGACATTGTTGGTGTTGTTGAAACTGAAAATGCTACAATTGCTTATATAGACAAATTTCTCTAAAAGTAGGTACTGATACATAAAGCCGTAAAAATTCGTATAATTTTGCACAAACAAGCATTTTGCACGACTAGGTTTGTGTTTTCGTGATTATCTCTTTTCCAGTGCATTATCGAGAAAAAATATTATTAACCGATTTTGTGGAGCATAAAATTGCATAAAAGATTTACTTAGGTTTTTTTATTTATTTATTTATTTCTATGTATTACAGTATTTACCTATTAATTTACATTTTTACATAATAGATGATTTTAGGTATATGTTTTATTTATCTCCATTAGGTATCGAGGTTCTAATCTACCAAAATCAGGTCAAAAATTGAAACAGGAACAGCGTTTTAATTGGTTTACATTCTGTGGTTTTTCAAAATGCTAGCGCGGGCACAAGTGCGCCAAGGTCGTAAACTAGGATTTACAACAGGCGATCAATTTATAAAACATATGTTTAAAAAATTGGAACTACCGGAATAATTACGATTGCGACCCCCTTATTTGGGGTCATTGTCTGAGTCTTGTAAGGAGTTAATATTATTAAAAAAAACGATATAACCCCTGTTGTATGCGGTATACATATTGTGATTTTGAAATTTTGTGATGTAAAATGACCGTGCACAAAAAAAACTTTCGGATCTCAAAGATATTACAATTATTACAAGCAATAATTGTCAGCCTGAAACACTCATTTACATTGAAAAATCTTCCGAGAAAAGATACTTGCCGCCAACGGGACTTGAACCCGTGTCCTTCCGATTGCCGGTCGAATGCTCTGACCACTGAGCTATGGCGGCTTATCAAATACCCGCCAAATAATTCAATATATACTAGTGTTTCATTCAACAATTACTGCTTGTTATATTTTTTCCACCTGAAAACAACCAACTTTATTTTTGCGAGGAAGACATTGTTAGTGTTAAATCCCTCGCTAGGTGGCGTCGAGACAAATTATGTCTGCATTTATTGGGGAAATACTTAAACTTGTTAAATATTAATTATTATTTTTTAATTTATAAACTAACGTTTAGACAAGATTTTTATGCATAGCACAAAGGGTAACAATTATTACAAGCAATAATTGTCAGCCTGAAACACTCATTTACATTGAAAAATCTTCCGAGAAAAGATACTTGCCGCCAACGGGACTTGAACCCGTGTCCTTCCGATTGCCGGTCGAATGCTCTGACCACTGAGCTATGGCGGCTTATGAAATACCCGCCAAATAATTCAATATATACTAGTGTTTCATTCAACAATTTTTTCTCGGAAGATTTTTCAATGTAAATGAGTGTTTCAGGCTGACAATTATTGCTTGTAATAATTGTTACCCTTTGTGCTATGCATAAAAATCTTGTCTAAACGTTAGTTTATAAATTAAAAAATAATAAGATATTACAAAATATGGAATGCAGGACAGGCAGGAAGGGCAGATTACGTATTACAGTGAGGAGAAGGAGCCATATTTTAAAATAAATAAAAAATAGCGCATTATACCGTTAGGTAGGTGAAAATTAAAAAGTTTTTAAAATCTGTCGTATATTAATTTTATAATAATATTTACTCCAATGCACAAGCGCCCTTGGGGTGATTTTTCACAAAAACGGCGCTATATAAATCATCAAAATATTATTATAATGCACAGCACCGAATAAACCAAAACCCTCGACATTTGTTAGCCACTCCAATGACAATGTGAGTTCGTGCGACTCTGTTTTTGTCTCCAGTCTCAACACAGAGCAGCATCTTGAAGAATGTACAAAAACAATTCCGGAAGGTCGAAGAATTATAGACGTTGGTTTGTTTTTTCGCACTTTGGCTCAATGAACCACCTACCCTATGATTGCAATTTTTCACACTTAGAATTGATAAAAGAAGTAAGAAAAGGATTAATAAGCGTTTTTTTTTAATGTGAAAAATGTAAAATGTGCAAAAATAAGAAATTATTCAGACTGAACAAACGAGTTCTTTCAATGTAAATACCAGTATGGTCGATCGAATCCTGTGCTGGGGGAATGGGTCTTCTTAAATGGAAGAAATTTGAGGAGCCCTAAACATGCCGTGTATGTCGAAAAAATTATTTCAGAAACAGAAATCCATTATTGCAGACAGCATTAAGAAGGTTTCTATTGAAAGCATACTCGAAGCCGGAAGCTGCATCACTCCAATATTTGGCACGAATTACAGTCAGCGAGAAACGAGTAATTGCAACGAGGAATTTATCAAAATATCAAAGAAACCATCTACTACCTAGATCTAGATGTTAAATCACAATGAAAACACGAATAAAAACAAAGTTATTTTTTACTGTAATACTCTTTTCAAATGTCTTTAGCTTAAAAAAAAGGTTTGACCGAGGATTAAATCTTCCTTCCCAAGGATCGGAGTCAACAACGCTACCAACTGAGTAAAGTCCCGAGTGGATAAGACAGACATGTAATGACAACGAATTTCAGATAAATATGTAAACTTCCGCGAATGTGTACGTGATTGCCACCAAAAATTGAAAGAATGCATTGTCATCGACAACATGTCTATCTGCCGAGTTTCAGCTGGATCGGATGTCGGAAAGTGGGTTAATTTCCACTTCCAAGACTCCACTTCACTAATGCATTCATTTCATCGAGGAAACAAAATTGAAATACTTAGATGCATTCAAAAAATATATATTTATATAATAAAAACGGTAGAAAAGTTGAGTGTCATTTTTCTTGCCCATTGGCAGCGTCAGCATGTCAGATTCTAAAGTCAACTACGTATAACATCACATTTTAAATCGGTGTCTTGGAACTTACTATGTATATTCGGTGGCGTATTTATTTTTTTTTTTGAAATTTATAGAATTTGTTGGCAGACTTGTAATAATAATATTTACGTACTCTTGTAGATATTATGTATCCAAAGCAAAAAGTTAGGGCACGCCGTTTGTTCCCCTCCGCCAAATATATATTTAATAAATGTCGTAGAAAATATCTGACAGGTTCGCAATCCGAAAGTCGCGAGATCGAATCCCGGCATCACAAATAAATTTTATTTGATTAATTTGTTTTATTTCACAATTAATTCATTTAAAATAGTGTATAGTATATTTGCGACACGTTCCAGAGTGGAAGATACGTCAGTATCGCCCTGGTGAAAGACCACCATTTAGAATTATAACGTCGCTTTAAATGGCTTTAGCCGTGTTTGGTGACCAGATCTGAATAGCCAGGTTTGCCCGAAATCCAATCATGTACATCGATGTCAGCATCGATTAAATCTTTCTAGCGAGACGTACCCTGGGAAACTTCAACATCATAACATTATATTCCAAAAATAGCATTATATTCCTACTGTAAATAAATTGTCTAGTATAATTTAAAAAAATAATAATGTAGTTAATTTTATATCACCTGTTCCGTGTTCTTTCTGAATTTTTAACATTGCATTTTCTCTTTTTCCGTTGCCTGCTAGGTGGCTTACCGTGTGCCCACTTTTGACCTAAAACGCAATTTACATTTTAAATAATCAATAAGGTAAGTATCCCAAACGATTGATAAATTCATAATATCATTAATCATCATTATTAAAGATTCTCTAATTGCTATTACGTACCCATATAATAAAATAAATTATTTGGGGATATTTCGTTTAAAACAGGCGATTATCGTAAAATCCCAACAAAACCGTCTTGATAGTTTTGCGCGGAATCAGTTCTACACCGCTAAACGAACAAACAACTCCAAGCAGATACTGTCTAGTCTAGGCACCACACCACACCCACACCCCCAGATACACCGATTGTTGATGTATGACGAATGAGAAGATATCTTTGAATGTATATGTTCGTTTGCCGGGCGGTACGAGTCCCTTCCCGGCCCGCACCTCACCCGCCACCCTATTCGGATCGCAAATGTGTAAACGAGACAGCGGAAAAAAGCTTGCTATTTTCATGTCGAATTCGCGTCTAACTAAATCCGGGTTTTAACACAAATAAAACATTTTTGAATGTAGAATTAAATTTTATTGTATTCTTCATCATATGCCTGAGTTAGGATATGAAGGGATTTTTAAAAAAAAGCCTTCGCTTAGTCACAAAATATTTCCAAAGTTGCCTCCTAAATTCATGGGTAAATGGTCTTCTTTTGGGGCTTGTATTTTATAATTAAAAGCAAAAATCGGATCCACATCCTAATTTCATATATGCCGAACCTATCAATTAAAAAAACAAAAAAAAAACAATTCATTTCATATTTTAGCCGTAAATCCAAAATTAAAATTTTGTATGAAACAGGCCGCGCATGCGTTCCTCTTAAGCGTATAAAAAATAATTTCAGCCAAAAGAATTTTATACTCCACAACTTTTATATTGAATGCGAATACGAATCGAGGCAAAGGAAGCGAGATATTTCAAAAAAACTGATTTTCGTGACCTTTGACCTTGAATATCTAAAGACGCTTACACGTTACCATATGAGACTTTTGAGACAACATGTAGAATACCAAAATAAAGGTTTACACAAATTTTTAGCTTATTCAGTTTCATTTAGGAGTGAAATCCTTATTTTACTGGACTATTATACAGCGCGGGTACAAACTATGCACCCTAAAGTTAAATCTTAGACTTACGGATTTCAATATTTCGTTTGTATGGAAACACTATTTAAATTTATTTATTTAAACGCCCATAGGGTTTTTACACAGATGCAATACATTTTTTTTAATTACAGTGAAAAGAATGGGTTTACAAAATACAATACACAATACAAGTAACATAATATTTGTTAAAAACAAAATATAGGTTACATAAAACATAAGGGTTAAAAAAAGAACAAAAATGAAAAAATTTAGGTACATAAAATATAAGCTTTAACAAAATACAGGTAACATAAAATATAAGAAACAAAATATAGTAGTTGGCATAAAGTAGGTAATGTTTAAAATTCTTCTGATTAGTTTATGGGATTGGTTTAGGTAGAAATAAATAGTTGGCACATATGGCGTTTGAAGTTTGCTAAGTTCAAATTATTGTCAAATACATCCAGATTGTTTAAGTATTTGTTACCAAGACTATGCAAACGTTGTATTGGAGAATGTAAATCATAGTTCGAATGAGATGTACGTATATAAAATGAATGTTTGTCTAGTTGTTCGTGTAGTTACATGTAGATTTATTAATTGCAGGAGTTCACAACTGTCGAATTTAGAGTTTAATAATTTTAATAAAAAGGTTAGGTCGTTTATTTTTCGTCTGTTTTCTAATGTTGGAATATTTAAAGTATTCATTAATGACTGGTAATTTATGTGCTCTAAAGGGATGTTAAGTTTAAAATTTACAAAACGTAGAAATTTTCTTTGAATTCTTTCAATAGTATGAATATGAATTTTGTAGAAGGGCGACCAGACTATGGAGTTATATTCTATTAGGCTTCTAACACGGGATGTGTACAGTAGTTTAATGATTTGTAACGATTCAAAGTTTTTAATTGTTCTTAATACAAATCCTAATGTTTTCATACCCTTATTTGCAGTTTGTTTAATGTGAACCGTGAAGTCTAGTTTCTCATCCATTATTATGCCAAGATCCCGCATTTCCGATACTCTTTTTAATATTATTTTATTTATTGAATAGTCGAAAAACAGTGATGTTTTTTTTCTGGAAAAGGTCAAAGTTTTGCATTTTTCTACATTTAAATATAGATTGTTTTGTGAACACCAAATTTTTAGCATGTCTATATTGGATTGAAGAATTTCACAGTGATTAAGAATAGTTATCTCTTTATATAATTTAATGTCATCAGCGAAAAGCAATACTTTGACGTCTTTAAAGCAGTTGACTATGTCGTTTATAAAAACAAGAAATAAAATCGGGCCAAGACCTTACGGTACTCCACTAGTGTCGGAAAATGGTTTGGATATAAAAGATTTTATTTTTACAAATAAAGTTCTACCTGATATGTAACTACTTAGCCAGTTCAACATATTTGCCCTGATTCCCAGAGCATGAAGTTTTCGGATCAGTATTTTGTGGGACACTTTATCAAAAGCCTTCGAGAAATCAGTATATATACAGTCAAAAAACGAAATTACGAAACGAAATTATGAAACTACTTGTCACATGGTCACACGCGTCGCGTGCATAGGACAAGTGTGCACATTGACCTGGGAACGTAGCATTGCATACATATCGTGCATGGGCCCTAGTCTGGTGTGTACCCAGCCTCGGACGTAGAGGCACAGGGGGCCCTAGGCACTTCCAGAGTCTTTGTCCCTCCCCCCTAGAGAAGGTGGGGAGACTCTGTGGCTTCAGCGCTGTGTCTTCAATGTATACAATCATTGCGCCTCCGGTGTGGGGGCTCTACGAAATGTGTTGAAAATTACTTTCCAAGTTCAGTGTTTTCACTTTGTACCATCTTGGCACCTAGCCTACGTAGTAGGGACCCTAGGATTAAAATATTTGTCAAAATAGGGTCCCTGCCTCTCCTCCCGCCCAGACGTTGGGGTCCTGCCCGGGTCTTGGTTAAAGGAAGTATCTGCCTCAGAACTCACCGCTTATGACCAGATCACTCCGCACCAAGCTGCCGCCGCAAGCCTGCTCGAACTGGTTGTTTTCTTCTCGGTGGAAGATGGCCACGTGCCAGGGGAACTGCTTTGCTCTCACTCCTCCAAGGCCCCCCCTCACGAGGGGCGTTGAAGCAACCGCCTCCAATCCGCACTCTGGAAATATAAATACATCATGGTCCTTGTACACCCAACCTTGGCCCAAGTTTGGGCATACAATTTGTTGTATATTTTTTGGTTGGTTCTAATGCCTTTCTGATCTGCTTTCACTCCTCCTAGTCCCTCCCTCAGGGGCGTTGAAGTAACCGCTTCCATCATCCACATAAATGCGTGGTAATCACATAAAAAGTAGATGATGACTTCGCTGTTTATTTATCTGACATTTGTGGTACAGTATGCAGTCAGTACTCCGACGTAAGCTTCTTGACATCTATAAATACATTATCTAGGTGACCTGTTGTCCATTCTGGAGAACTCTATGAATTATCATTATTATACAAAAACAATATAATACAAACATCCGAGAAAAACAATCATTTAACCTTCAAGAGAGCGAGCGGTCCTTTATAACAAAGTTGTGGGTAGCCTAATAGACCGTTTTTATGAAATAGCTAGACACTTAAATAAATTATTTCTTATTGCAAATTTTTTATACGAATTTTATAACGCCGGAGCTCACCAGAGTACTTAGAAACCTTCGCGGCCGTACGCACAACAACTCACCAAATGAATGGTATCGGAAATAATTTCACAGAGCTCACTATTTTATGCAGAAACCATCGCGGAAATCGGATAAATGGTTTAGGAGCCCATAAGGGATACACAATGAAACGTTCATTTTTATACATTATAAGTTTTTATGTTTTAAGCAAATTTGTTTACTCGAGGTGTTTTATTCATACATGTATTTATTTATTAGATCTTTATAGATTTTTTATCTAGTATCCAATAATAACAAAGTGAAAAGCGTTCAATATAAACAGAAAAACAGTATAAAAGAAACAAGAGAATTCCAGATAATGGCAGAAACCCAGCTACTAATAATTAGCTAGGCTAAATTACATGGTCTGATGGCCAATTGCAATAAAACATACATCACTAACATTATGATTTTTTAATGTGAATGCCGCAAAAGAGTTCCAACTACTCCCAGCCACATGGTGCCAGTGAGATTATGGCATTCCAATTGGGATATGTTATAAAGCTGAATGAAAAGTGGAGTAGGATGGAGTAACATATGGGAAAAAGGAAGATGGAAAAGTACCTGGCTAATCAGATCTAGTCACCAAACACGGCTAAAGCCATTTAAAAAACGTTTCAACTTAAAAAAAATTTTTAATTTTTTTTGTTTTATTATTTATTTACAAAAAGATACATAAATTATAATATATTTTTTACAATAATTAATTACATAATACATGTATTTGATGTACCCCCATAAATAAGCAGGGCTTGTGTGTATGGGGGGTGTTCGGGCATATTTGTACCTACACCTATGTTTTCCTCCCGTCTTACCTACCTATCCTGATATATCCATTTTTCCATTGTCACCGGTTCAAGATTGATTCCTAACCGCAAAGTCAGTACAATTTCAACACCCGCGCGGTACTGACAGCCAAGTACTTTGGTCTCGTCGCCATATATTCGAAACCCGGATCCGCGCAAGATACGTGTCTACAACCGTGGAGTTTTCTTTAGTGCATGAGTGGAGACCCCGGGACATCACCAGCAAGGTAGGGTCATCTTGTTTTCGGTGGACATCCCATTTTTTCCCCTTCATCCCTTTTCATTCCAACAATGGTAGGTAGAGATTTCGAACTCCGCGGAAGAAAATAACAACTTCCAATAGCTATCGAAACAGGGGGTGTTATTATATTGGTTTAATTTATTATTTTTTATTCAGTTCAAATTTTCAGTGTAAGTTTTAAGCTGAGTTTTAAATTTTTTTAAGTTACTGTTCATGTTTCTGATTTTTTCAGGTAGTGAATTAAAAAAATTAACTCCGAGATATTTATGATTTAACTGTCCTATTGTTTTTTTACATTTTGGAATAGGAAGTATTGATGTTTGTCTAAGATTTCTGTTATTTTTGAAGGGTGCAACTTTATTTTGTTTTATTTTGAATATTATTATCTTTATAAATTTGTAATGTTGCGTGATAAAAGTATAACGCACTTAATTTTCTGACCTAAAATTTTTTGAATAACAATATGAGTAGGGTTTTTTAAAATTGTTTTTATTAACCGATTAACTACATCATTACCTTCCAACCCCGATTGCGGTTATATATCACGAATATCGGAGACCATTGACCACATCACTGGAGCATAGACGTTCCGGAATGAATCTGCACCTATCTTCAGTTTGGAATAGAGGAGCCCAAGAGAAGCACGTACCTGCGGTGGACGAAACCGACACACCATGGCGTCTCAACATCGTAATGTAAATTAATTATATCGTAACATTTTATTCATATTAGAATATTCAAGGTTACCATTTTGTTATAAGTAATTTTACTTGGGTTTTGTAGTTTAAAAGCTCTGGCGTCCAACACATAGATTATCTTCCACATAACTTAAATTTATTTTTTCGCAATATAGGTTGAATGTTGTATTAACCTATTCGAGATTTACAAACACCCCTTTGAGATCACATTATTAACTAAAGATTCTATTAGTAAATACTTCATAATGTCATTTGTAATTTAAATTAAATAAATCTTTTATACATTCGGTTGCATCAGACTGTCATTGATAATACTGTATATCTTCATTCGTGCTTTTTCTTTCAGATTTTATGAGCTAGCCATACATTAAATATTAAAACACAATGCAATTCAAGTAATAGCAGTTACATTGGCGTGATAGTAGGTTTCTTTTTCCCTCTTTTAGGCATAGCCGTTACATTGGGCCCAACGTGTTTATAAAACTGTTACAACGCCAGAGTGATACTGATGGTATCTTCTCCTCTGGAACGCGCAGCAGTTATATACTAAATTGTTAAATAACACAATTCAGTCAAATAAATAGTCCATCCCTAATAAATGTGAGACTATATACCTACAGAAGTATCTAGTCATAAATTAAGATCTCTAATTTTTCAATATGGTGCTATTGTATTTTAAAAATGTGTACATGTGTTATTATGTCTTGTGAGGCTGATATTAGTTCCTAGTTAGGTAGCGGGCAGATTGCCCTTTCTAAGGAACCAAAGGTTCGAATGCCAAATTAATTATCCTGAAAAACTTTTTATTAAAACTTTTTTCTTAGATTTTACTAAGCGTGTCATTAATAGGTGTATGTATAATTTTAAGTGACATTGTATAACATTTTAGAATAATTTTTAAGTCCTCGCATTCCGAATTTCTACTGATTTATAACACATTTCACTTAAGTAGCTCTTAAAAAATAAATGCAATTTTTTAAGATAATATCAATGTAGGTATTAGCAGAACCGAAACGGTATTTATATTAAATTGCTTTCATGGAAAAAAAATCGCGTAGTAGGTATGCTCAGAAAATTATTGAAAACAAAAATTATTACTTCTTCAAATTTAGCAAATTCACTTTGTGGCACCATTTTATTAATGAAATAATTAAAAACACTTTGTTTTTACCACAATAAACTTTATTTAAAAGTCAACATGTTTCAGGAACGATGTTCCCTTCATCAGGACATAAAATGTACTAAATACTAAATGATCAAACATAGAATGATCAAAAATATTATTAACAATCAAATTAATTTTGTGAGTAACCCTATCTTAAACATATTTCCATTGTAATTTTTTGTCTTTGTTCTTCTAAGCACCCCCTTTCCACCCCCCCCCCCCTCCCTCTTGTTGATCTTCTAAGCACCTCCCCTTTCCACCTTTCTCCTCCCCCACTACTTCCATTTCTACCCACGCCGTTCTATGTTTGATCATTTAGTATTTAGTACATTTTATGTCCTGATGAAGGGAACATCGTTCCTGAAACATGTTGACTTTTAAATAAAGTTTATTGTGGTAAAAACAAAGTGTTTTTAATTATTTCATTAAAAATTATTACATTTGAAAAATTTTTATACATGTTACAAGTACGAAAAAATTTACCGAAAATTATCAATTTGGTAAGCGGGTATGGGAACCACCGCCCTGGGAACCATTTATTGCATAAGCAACGACAGACAACTACCTGGCAGGCCGGATTGGGAGAGACTGATTAAGGGAGACGTTTTGACCTCTCCAGCAGGACTCTCTCGAAATATGGCCTTGTACCGCAGTGGGAGGGATGAATTCATATGCCTGTCACTCCTGGACAAACTGACCCCAGATTCCTACCCACCCCTTATTCGTTTTTCCTTCCCGGAACTTTCTCTCTTTCCTTTCCTAATAAGTCCTTCCACACTTCCCAAAGATGACATAGGCCCCGAGGGGAAATATTTTCCTCCGTGCCTCCAGTGTGAAACTTATGTAAAACAATGAAATAATTTATCAATAACGAAATATTCACAATTCGCTGAAATTTTTAAATAACTCACGCTTTATTAAATATTTTCGCTTACGCGCTTACATCGAAATGTTTTTTTTTAAATAAACGCACCTTACTACGATACATTCGTTTTATCATTAATTTCTAAAACCGTTTTGTTTTGAATCCGGAGTAAGCTCCGGATCCTTTAAACATATTTCGCACCTAGTTATGAATGAACCCTTACTCCGGATCCTTTAAACATATTTCGCACCTAGTTATGAATGAACCCTTACTCCGGATCCTTTAAACATATTTCGCACCTAGTTATGAATGAAGTGAATAAAAATGCGTTTATAAAAATTGTTCTGAAGATTCATTATCATCAACTGGATTTTATTTCTCCTAACAAAGTAAAATGGCATTCCTACAATCAAGCTAGTAGCTGATGTCCACCAACAACTTGGACTAAATGCCTTACTCCAATCTTACGAGGAACGACTGCAATATTTTAAGTTTAAAACTCTGGAAAAAAGAAGAAAAGTTGCTGATTTAATGAGTCTATACAAAATCATTCATGATAAGCTTGAAACAACTCATTGTCTGAGCAATATTCTTATTAAGGTCCCCAATAGACGCAATTTAAGGAGTCAGAATATATTTCATCTCGAATTATTTAAAAACAATATTGCATACTTCAATCCACTGTCTCGAATGTGTCGTCTGTATAATTCCATTGGATGTAACCATATAGACATCTATGCAAATAGTCTCGCTTACTTTAAAAAGCAAATTAACAATAGACTAACCTAACAAGTAATTGAGAATTGAAAATACTTATATTTGATCTTGAACTTGAATGTGAATGGCTGTTTCTTACTCTATTTGTATTTAATTTTTTTTGTTTTTCTGTCTTTGTACATCGTATATCGATTTTTTTTATCTTTTTCATCTCTATATTTTATCATCACTACTTTTGTTATCTCTTTTTATACCTCTGTTTATATTTTGCTATTTCTAACTTCTATGTATACATAGCGAAAAACAATTATTAAACTGTGCATTCTGTGAACATTTTTAAGTGGACTATTAACATCTATGCTTTTTACAATGCTAATCTAATGACTTTTTTATGTTAATACTCTGTAAATGTTCCAAAACAATAAATAAATAAACACAAGCAAGCTAGTAGCTGATGTCCTGTAATCAACAAGCAAGCTAGGCGCTCTCCGCCAGAGATGCAAGAAAAGTACTCATTCGGTACTGAAGTAATCACTCACAATACTCACTCAGAATTGAAACGTTGCTTGAAAATGGCTTAAGCCGTGTTTAGTGACCAGATCTGAATAGCCAGGTACTTCTCAACCTTCCCCACCTCCTTTCCCTCCCCACTACCTTCAGCCTCACAACATACACCTATTGGGGATGCCATAGTCTCACTGGCTCCAGACGGGAGCAGTTGAGATTCTTGTGCGGTATTCACTGTCAAAAAAAAAAAATATGTATTCAAAGTACCTACCATCATTCGCAAACCAAAAGTAATCGTTCCCTTCATACGATTACTTTTCATGAATACTTTTGTACCGATTACTCGGTTACTACTACTTGTGCAGCTGGAGCCTAGAGCCGGCTGTTCAAGACATTATCAAGGAACGATATTGCCAGTAAAAATCCTTTGAAGCGAATAATAATAACTGTACCGTGCTATTTGATGTAATATATTCTTACCAATTAATTCTTAGTATCCACGTTTTATGAGAATAGGGTATATAATGCAATTTTCCAGCGTTTTAAAAATATTAAAATATGATATTTAATTAAATGAAGACAATATTAGCGAAACTCAATCGAAAAACTGGAGACAGAAAAATCAGAAAAAGATATTGGCTCCTCTCGGACTCGAACCCAGGACCCTTGTCTTGGGGGTGGATGAATCTGCCCACCAGCTGCGTGGCACGCCGGATCGGGAGAGACCTATTAAGAGCGTTTAACCAGCCAGCGGACGAAAATCCACATTTCGTCGAAAGTTGTTCTTCCGATCATGCAGAACGGTTACAATGAGAAAGATTAATTATTCTCCGTACCAGCTTTTTAAAATTATAAGTCAATATCGAATTTATTTCAATCCAAATTAGCTTTAATTTATACCTTCATCGAAAAATGCTGAAAGGCGTGATGATAAAACTATTAAAATAGTGTACTTTTTGTAGTTATTTTTTGATTATAAGTATTTATCATTTTTCAATAATGTCTAAATTTAATAAGAATGTTAAAAAAATCTGAAATATATTAGTTTGTAAGTGCGCAAATAAATACACAAATGGACCAATTTTCGTCAAGAAACACATGTACGTACAAATTTTTTAATGATTTTATTGAAACCAAAATTAAAATTCTAATACATAACTTTGCTAGATAATGTATTGATTTATTTTACTGCATGATTACATTATTTGAAATGGGTGTGGTATAATACAAAAACTTTTTTGAAAATTTAACAAATCTGCCAACGACCTATGGAATAACCTTATTATACTAAAAATTAAAAAAAATTCTAAAAATTTATTACATACGAATGCTAGATAAAAGAACAATCTTTCGAAATCCATTTATAGTTTTTTGTGGAAAAGAGTCAATACGTCTAAAAACTTTTTTGAAAATGACGTATTTCAGGCTTTCTCTGGTAATGCCCTCTTAAGGGAGACCTTTTGACCGGTATTACTATCTCGGAACCTTGCACTGCGGTGAGAAGGATGGATTCATACGCTGTTGGTCATACTGTTATCCCTACCCACGTGTCACACTTTTTCCCTTCATATCCTCCTTTTCCTCAAAAGACCCTTTGCACAGCATCCCCATAGAATCTATGGGGATGCTGTGCAAAGCGTCTTTTGAGGAAAAGGAGGATATGAAGTTCTGGGAAGGGAAAAAGTGTGACACGCATAGATGATAGACCTTGAGGGGAATTATTTTCCTCAGGACCTCCTGTTTCGAGCCAAAGTAAAAAGAAAAAGAAAAATTGGATTACGATTCTCTCCTTCTTAGATTGTTCTACGGATTTCCGGACGCCGTGTATAGTACCTCTATTTGCGTACCTCTAAGTCAGTAGTGGATACTTTCAGTATCATCGAGAAAGACCATCTTTCCAAATTGGAACGTCGCTAGAAAAGGATTTCGTTTCGTTTAGTAGCCAGATTAGAATCGCCATGTACCTACTTCCTTAACCTGATTTTCCTCATCTTGATTCCTTCCCCAGTTCTACAATATACTCCCATTAAGGATGCCATAGTCTCACCCTCCGTTCTGAGTAATTGGGTCTTTTGTGTCATATTAATATAAATAAAATGGATGATGACTATGTTGCAATGTTTACGTGACATTATAGTGTATTTATTATGCAGTCAGTTCTCGGAAGTAAACTGGCGTGTAATGTATGTGCATATATTACTAGGCGACCTTTTACAACATAAATATTACGTTACATTTTCCTCATCTATTTTATCTGGAAATTGCAAACAACCTGACGATATAATAACCTTCAAGAGGACTTAATTTAATAACCTTCAAGAGGAAGCAAACGGGCTCAAAAATAAGAAGATGGAGAGATTACGAATGGTAGATCAGCGCGCTAATATTTAAAGCGATAAAATTGATGCGAAAATTGTGAAAATGTTTAATAAAACACGACTCATTTAACATAGACAAAAATCTTGCAGGGGTTGTCTTAAACAACATTATGTAGTAAAATATGCTCTTTCTGTCATTCGTCACCCATGTAACCCTTTCAAGGACTTTGATTCCGAAAGCAGTTTTTACATTATATTTCATACAGACTCTGATTCTAAGTCACTGTATTTTAATAGATTATTCTTATTTATCTACAATAATTGTAGTACCTTCTGACAGTAGCAATATAATGATTTTAATAAAGGCACAATTTGATAATACATAAGTCAGTACATACCGTCCGCAAATTGATCTCCCACGCAATAAGGCATCGCACACACCAAAAATAATAATTGATAATGCAACATTTCAGAAACATGTTTTTTTTACACTCGTTTGTAACTTGTCTTTACTGAATAACCAATTCAAGGATCCGACCGCGCTTAAATACTGGAGAGACGGAGTAGCGGTGCGCAACCTACGGATTGAGAGCTACTTGACTTCATACAAGAGGTTCTGGCTTATACAATCTTTACTGAATAACCAATTCAAGGATCCGACCGCGCTTAAATACTGGAGAGACGGAGTAGCGGTGCGCAACCTACGGATTGAGAGCTACTTGACTTCATACAAGAGGTTCTGGCTTATACAATCTTTACTGAATAACCAATTCAAGGATCCGACCGCGCTTAAATACTGGAGAGACGGAGTAGCGGTGCGCAACCTACGGATTGAGAGCTACTTGACTTCATACAAGAGGTTCTGGCTTATACAATCTTTACTGAATAACCAATTAAAGGATCCGACCGCGCTTAAATACTGGAGAGACGGAGTAGCGGTGCGCAACCTACGGATTGAGAGCTACTTGACTTCATACAAGAGGTTCTGGCTTATACAATCTTTACTGAATAACCAATTCAAGGATCCGACCGCGCTTAAATACTGGAGAGACGGAGTAGCAGTGCGCAACCTACGGATTGAGAGCTACTTGACTTCATACAAGAGGTTCTGGCTTATACAATCTTTGGAGATGCTGTGTGGGAGAAATTTTTGAGGAAAGAAATGAGTTAACCAAGGCCTTGAAGATAAATGGTGAATCATTCCACAGTTGAGTTGTTAAACTGTTGACGAAGTTGTTCTCAAATGTCAAAAATGTATACTAAATATATGTTTACTTTATCTATTTCATTCAAAGTGCCTCTCAGTTGATTCAACCAGTTTAATTCCACACTTCTAGAAAACGATTTCTCATAAGCTATTCCAACCTGACTTCAATTGCACAACAATAACAAATTAGCAAGTTTTGGTTTTATTCAGGTAGTTTATACTACATTTGTATATAAACTAATATGCACAACGTAACACTTCATTTATAAGAATATATTTTCACAATAGGCATAATATCCCATTCTTCCACAAATCTTCAAAGTTTCAGGCATTCCATCATATATCTTTATAGTCCTCTATACTTACATTATAGGCATTTCAGTTGCTCTGATTTTTTTATATGCGGCAATCTACATAACTCTATTTATATTTCTAGTTTCACCTTACAAAAGTGGCTATTATGTTGTTCGCAGTTCTTAATTTTATTGTTTCATTGGAATTAAGGTTTATTTCCTGTAACGGGTATACATCTAATGACTTGAAATATATTTTACTTATTATTTACCCACTATTAAACATTTTGAAGGTGCGTCTTTACGTTAAATTATTTATATTTATTATGAAATATATTTTTTCATTGCAGCAATGTTGAAATATTTAAATATTTTTGTATTTATTGTTTGATTTGTTATCGCCCAATTATATATTTTCTCATTTTCTGTTTTCTATTTCTTACTGTTTTACAAGTTCACTAGAGCTGTCTTTTTTATGTTTTAGTTATATCTGATACTATGTCATAATGTAAAAGTCAAAAGGCGTTAATATTATAAGTCAATAGTTATAATCTCTATTAAAATAAATTTTATTAGTATACACAAATCTGACAGGAGATCACGTCATTTATCTAAAAAAGATCCCAGAAAAGATATAGAATCACTCGGCTGGTATATATTTCAAAATTGATATTTAATACGTTATTTAATGGACGTGTTTAGGAAAGCAAAAGAAATTTTTTTATGCCAAGTATAATATTTGGTTAATTTTTTTTCTTTCTAAATGTGATCCATCGTCATGTTATTAAAATTGTCCAATTCCAATTTTATATAATATTACCGAGTACCCGTTGCAAAGGCACTCAGAGAAAGAAATTGTTTCTTCCTGCGAGTCCTTTCCTATGCGTGTCCTTGTCCCGTGAACTTTCCTTTCAGCGTTCCCTTCACCTTCCATGTTCCCCTTCCACCTTTTCCCTCACCTCCCTCGTCTTCTTCCCGCGAACCCTCCTCCTCCTTTTTTCCTTCTCCCCTCCTGGATTATCATTCCCTCCCGCCTTCCCTCCCGGCCGCTAAACTGAATGAAATAAGAACACCCTCGCGCGCCACCTATTGTTTTTTTTAATACAATATTCATTTTGCCAGAGCTTACCATTATATACAGAAACCTTTGCGGGTTTTATAGCAATCGGATGAATGGTAAAGGAAATAATGAGGGCCAAATGAAGAAACATCCATTTTTATGAACATATATGCATTAATCATTGTAGATTGCAAAATCTTTATTATGATTTCCCTATGAAAGCAGCTCTAATGAGGTTTTCCATTTGTTATAAATTATTCCTGTTAACATTTTTTTTACTGTTAGATTAGTAGGCTTAATTTTAGAAGCACAATTTATATTATTTGTTTAAGACATTGGTTGAACATAATATGTATATAGTAATTAGACATGATTTAATGTGGGAACTGCGTCCCGCGGATTTCAAATGGTTCGACCCCTGAAATTGCAAATTGCACATGACGTTGCCTCGAGATGAAAGGTCATGGTGAACACGCCAGTCTAGGTAAACAGAATTGTTATTACTTGTAATGGAAATACAGGGCGACATAAATAAGTACCTACGTAAGGCGATATGATCAAGATACTATAATATATCTCATTTGTTTGCATACTCGTACATTATTAATTATGTGGAATCGAAATAAAAATGCTAGCAAGAGATTATAGCGAATGAACGAAGAAAGTAGTGTAAGAAGAATATACGACGCGAATGTGAATGGTAGAAGAAGTCGGGGACGCCCGAGGAAGACATGGCACGATCAAGTGAATCAGATACTTGAGTTGGGCCATGTCAAAAGTCAGAATAAGAGAATGTATGAGACAATGTATGTAACGATGTAAGTGAGGCAAAGAGTGTGTGCCAAGACCGAGTTGTTTGGTGGTCCGTCTTTTCTGCATACCCCTGCGGGAAACGGCGTGATGGTTAGTTAGTTAGTTAGTTTAGCAAGAGATTTATTAATATGCCATGCATTTTTACAAGTGTTCTAAAAATTCCAATATTCAAAATTGCAGAGTCACCAAATTTTTTTATTTTTTTATTTTATTTATTGAGTTAGTTTATATTACATGAATATAAACTAAAAAGCACAATGTAACATTTCATTTGATAAATTTAAATATTTTTAAAGTAAGCATAACATTTATTTTTAAATACATTCATTCTTTCTTCATTCTTCATATTTTCAGGCATTTCATCATACATCTTTAGTCCTCTGTACATTAGGCAGTTCTGTGATTTTGATTTCTTCATTTGTGGCAATCAAACTCTGTTTTTATTTCTTGTTTCGTAATTATGAATGTCTCTATTAAAAACAATTTCATCCTTAAAGTATTTTGGCATTTGGTTTTTCATAATTTTATGCACAAAAATTAACACATTAAATAGTAGTCTCTTTTTTATTGGAATCCAATTTAGTTCCTCTCTCGTTTGATTAATCCTTTCCTCAGTATACATCTCATAGCTTTGTTTTGTATAACTTCTAGTTTGTTCACATTTCCTTCATTGGCCAAATATAACATCGTAGAGCAGTAGTCCAAATGTGGAGCAACGATAGTTTTATAAATGAGCTCCGTAGTGTTTCTATTTAATTTACGTCTTAGTCTTTTAAGAAAATTTACCTTTTTTAGCACATATTCAAAGTTTGCTGTGAAAGTCAGTTTTGAGTCGAGTATTACACCCAGGTATTTGATTTCATTTACTTTTCCAATTTTTTCACAATTAATTGTCAAATTTAACCCTGTGTTACGTGTTTTATTGCCTATTTCCATATATTTTGTTTTGTTTACGTTCAGTTTCAACTTGTTTAATTTCAGCCATTTTGCTAAATTTGTTAATTGCTTCTATGTAATCTTCACACTAAATATAGATTAAGGTATCGTCTGCAAATAGTCTAATTTTGCAATGTTTAATAGTTTCGATAATATCATTTATGTAAATTATAAATAGAATTAGACCCAATAGCGACCTTTGCGGAACACCAAGGTTGTTTTCTATCGGTTCTGATTCTGAGCTTTCAACTTTCGTTACCTGTTTTCTTTCCTGGAGATATTCTTTGAATAGATTCAGAGCTACGTCAGAAAGACCTATGTCTTCTAGTTTTTCCAATAGTATTTTCCTTTCTATCGTTTCAAATGCTCTTTTGAAGAATCTAAGAATGCTGCAATGGTAATTTTTTTTTGTCTGTTTCTTTCTTTCATGTATCAATCACTATGTTTATCTCCGCTTCGCAAGAGTTGTTGTTCCGGAATCCTGATTGCTCCTCACATAATATGTTATGTTTTTCCAAATACTCAACGTGTTGTTTTTTATTACAATTTCTAGTACCTATTCGTATTTTGGTATCATATTTATTGGTCTAAATTCTTCACATTTTCTGGTATTAACAACTTTCGGAATCGGGATCACAGTAGATGTTTTCCATGTGTTTGGAAATTTTCCACTTCTTAATGATTCATTTATTATATCCAGTAGATGATGTCCTATCACTAGCATTGCATCTCTCAAAACTGTAAAACTTATTCCATCTGGACTCGCTTTTGATTTGGTGCTGTTAAGAATCTGTAAAAGATATGTTTCATCAATCTCTTTAAACACAAGTTTTTCTCGATTTAGCCGAACATTTCTCACGTAGATGTCTTTCTTCAGCATTGGTATACTCTGATGCAATTCTATTATGCTGTTTACAAAATATTCGTTGTAGCAGTTCTGTATGGTACCCTGTATCTGATGTGGGAATTCAATGTCGTATTTCATCTCTTTATCTTTGGTTTGTAGTAATCCTTTTATGGTTTTCCACATTTTTTTAGTGTCTCCTTTTTCAGAGATAATTTTGTTTTTGAAGTAATCGTTCTTACAAATTTTCAATTGTTTTGTGTATTTATTTCTCATATTTTTGAATGCTTTCCAGTCTTCAGAGTTTCTTGAGATTTTTGCAATTTTGTACAATCTATCTCTTTCATTTTGTATTGTTTGTAGTTCTATATTATACCATTTATTTGTTCCTCTTATTTTAGTAGCTTGGATTGGTGTTAACTTATCAATTACTTTTTGTAGATTATTTATTAATGATTTAAACTTTTCATTGTATTCAATTGATGAAGTTCATCCATATCACCCAGAAGTTCAAATTATCTTTCACTGCTATATTTTTTATAGTTTCCGTATTTTATTATTTTGCTGGTTTTCGTCTTATTTCTTTTTATGTTATCTATAATGTGGATAAGGTTATGATCGGTTATTTTTGGTTCATCAAGAACTTTTACGTTCAAATCCAATCTATTTGATATGACAAGGTCAATTAACGTACTGGATTTATCTGTTATCCGTGTCTCACTTTTAACAAGTTGTTTCATTCCCAAAGTTTGAATAATTTGTTTAAGTCTTTTAGTATATGTATCCTTAAAGTTTTTGAATTTTATATTGAAATCACCAGTTAAGATATTATCTTCTTCTTCCTGGAGATTTATGGTGCACCAGTTCTCTATAAATGATAGAAAGCCTTTGGTACTTGCATTTGGAGAGTGGTAAATTACTCCATAAACTCCTTTCTTATATCCCGAAGTTATCCTTATTGCAAGTATCCAGCAGTTCTTTTCGTACTGCATGTTGGAAATTACTTCATATAGTATGTCTTTTCTAATAATTATCACTACTCCCCCTGTATGTCGACTATAGGAATCACAACGTGCTGTAGTATATCCCTGAAAAGTAATTTCGCTGTCTTCAATGTCGCATGTTACGTGAGTCTCGCTTAACATTACCATTGTGGGATTATTTTTTTCGATCAGTATCAGGACCTCCTCACTATTCGATATCAAACTTTGAATATTTAAACATAAATTCCTTGCAGTTGGTTGCTTTTTATAAAAAATTGACCTTTTTCTTTTCCAATTCTAATTTTCTTTTATATACCGGACATTCAAAGCTCCACGCAGGATGATTTGACTCTATGTTAATCTTTAATTTGCTTTTGGTATTGATACAATTTATGCACCTTTCTGTTCCTCTAATAGAAGTACATGCTTCATTTATATGCCCTCCTGTACTTTTAGGGCATACGAAGGAGTCGTTTTTGCATTCACTTCCTTTATGATTAAACCCGTAGCTTTTGTTGCACCGTTTAATGTCAAATGCGTCAAATACTCGGACCCTTTCCCATTCAATACGTCGCCCGAGTTCTTAATTGTCCAAACTACCATTTGCGTATTTTACAGGAGGAGGTTTTCTTTGATTATTTCAATGAAACATTATGATAGGTGTGTAAAACGAAGCTATTTAGGTAAAGGTAAAGGTCTCATAAGTTGAAATAATTCTTAATAAGGTGACTTATTATCGTTTTTGATACTTTATTTTTAATTTTAAAATGGAGATTGAGCAAGAATGCAAAATCAAAATTATTCTTAAGGAGATTGACCACACTAAAATGGAGATAGAGCAAATTCTGCATAAATATTTTCCGTGCTTAATTGTGCAAACGACCATCTCAAGTTATATACAGGATGAGTTTATTTTCAATATATCTCTTTGTGATATCGACAATTGTGGTGGGATATATATATAAAAACTTATTAATTATGTAGCTTGTCTGTCCGTCATTATTTTCTCTTCCATTTAACCGGTTGTGATGAAACTTTGGGTAGTTATTGTGCGCTTGCACGCTAAAACTTCTATGTATAATGGTGAGCTTTGACTTTATGAAATTTGCACACATATTCCCTTATTATTTTCTGTACCATTCATCCGATTCCGATGATACTTTCGTGAGATGTTTTACGCATGCCCGCGAAGGTTTTAATATATAATGATGAGTTCTGGTGTTATCAAATTTGCAATTAAGTGAGTTCTGGTGTTATTAATTTTTCCTTCATTATTTCCTAAACGATTCATCCGATTGCGATGAAACTTTGGTGAGGTATTGTGCGCACGCCTGCGAAAATTTCTATATATAATGATGAGCTCTGGCGTTATGTAATTTTCATAAAAATTACCTTATTATTTTCTGCGCTTCCCGTGAAACTTTGGTGAGTTTTTTACAAACGGCAGCGAAGGTCTCTGTTAAGATTTCAGGTACTGAAATATAAATTTTTTGTGATTGTCACCCTAATGGTTGTGGCAACATTTTTTTTTGTGTTGGCGATTGCCAGGGCGATTTCGTATGCCACGGATTTTTTAATTTCTTCTTCTCTTGTTACCATCCGTCTTGGGCGGGTCGTTTTTGGCAAAACGTCTGCTGCCAGGTTTTCACTTCATGTGGGTTATAAAAACCGCGGAGAGAGATAGCATTATTGGGCTCACCGTACATGAGCTACCCTACGGGTCTTTTTATTGTTTGAATAAAGACCAATATTCAAGAGCTGGAGTTATTATTGAAGAGTTACTCCAGCCACACTTCCTTTCGGAATCAGGTGTTACCACGCCGGATTGCTCTGTCAGGAGAGCGGAAGTTGAGATCTTGAACATATGTAATGGTCAGATCTGGGGTTATGAAATTTGCTTAAAATTATCTTATTATTTCGTACACAATTTAACCGATTGTGGTGAAACTTTTGTCAGTTGTTGTGCTGAAACCGCGAAGGTTTCTATGTATAATGGTGAGCTCTGACTTAATGATATTTATTTAAAACAAAATACATTAGGCGGCTCGCGAGTTGTTTGAAAAATGTGTGTATTTTACAAAGTTAAGCGGTAGGGGGGAAGGGGGGGTGGGGAATCTGGGAGGGAGGAAGGAAGGAACGAAGCCAAGGGAGTCGCGGGAGTGAAACAAGGGAGGGGCGACGGGGAAAGTGGAAGCGGGAGGGGGGAGGGGTTGGAAGGTGAAAGGGGAACGCGGAAGGGACTGTGGAAGGGGGACGGGGCGGGAACGGGAACGCATAGGAATGGACGTGCAGCGATAATTATTTAAAAAAATACCATAGCTATAATTGAAACACATTAAAATTTGTTAAAAATTTATAGAAATGCGTTTTCGTGAGAAAAATACAAACAATCTGAGAATAAGGCAGGGGGGACACATGAGGGGAACAGGGCGGGAACGGGAACGCTTTGAAAAGGTCATGCAAAGATAATTTTAAAAAAAAATAATAAAACTATAATTGAAACACATTAAAATATTTTTTGATTTTTTTTTGTGAGGAAAATAAAAACCATATGAGAATAATGAATTAAAACATTTTTATACCGATTTCAATAATCTTAATCTTGAATAACATAATTAATATGTTGAATGCCTATTTTTTGCATGTTTTTTGTCTCCCCCGACATAAATACTCACTTTGCGTGATAATAAAGATAAATCTAACTGTTTGAATAAGAAATATTGCGTATTACCAGACGGCCGGCGTAGTGCAGCGGTAAGGCGCCTGACTAGCATTCCGAAGGTCGCGGGATCGAATCCCGGCGTGGCAAATAATTTTTTTTTGATTAATTTGTTAATTCACAATTAATTCATTAAAAATAATATATAGTATATTTGCGGCACGTTCCAGAGTGGAAGATACTCTCAGTATCGCCCTGGTGTAAGACCACCATTCAGAATTGAAACGTTACTTGAAATGGCTTCTGCCGTGTTTAGTGACCAGATCTGAATAGCCAGGTACTTCCCCACCTTCCTATTCCCTATCTCCTTCCCCTCCCCACTACCTACAGCTTCACAACATACCCCAATTGGGGATGCCATAGTCCCACTGGCTCCAGACGGGAGCAGTTGGGACTCTTGTGCGGTATTCATGTAAAAAAAGCGGCGTAATTCATAAATAATAAAATATTTTTCACAGAGTCAATAGTTATTGAGTTATAATTAAAATCCTGGAAAAACTCTTTTTTTTCATGTTCTTTAGCTAAAACTCAAATCCCAGCCATATTTTTGTTGGCGAAACTCGGATCACCCCACAACACATAAATGAGGAAAAAATCAGAACTGCACCAGAATTTATATCAACAAACTGCCTAATGACGGGACTTATTCTTAAATGTCAAACAAAGGCTTCATACAAATACGGATAAACTGACAATTTCGAATCGAACTTATAACTTTAATATGAAATGATAATCAACAAAACTGATTTCGACAATAAAAACTCTCGAAAAGGAGAACTGTGTTAAAACCGAAAAATGAACACGCTGTATTACAAAGCTCCTTGCCATTTATAAAACAAAACTGAAACGTCATTGATAAAGATACTTAAAACTAATACTAACCGCTCTATTTCAGCACTGCTGCGAATGTATGATCTTTTGTCAATAGTTTTAGACATTTTGTTGTAATTTCGTTATTCAAAAACTCACTTGTAATACAATTAAATGCCTTTTGCTTCCTCGTAACACACCACAATAACAAAAACAATGTGAAGTAAACAAACAACATGGCGGCGCGGTATCGTGAACCGGCGTGCTGTGATTGGTCGATTGGTGGAGTTTGACTAATCTAGCCCGCAAATTTTATTTCGCGGCAACTGAGATTGAACTAAGAAGGAGTTTAACTAATTAAGAACTCACTTTTAGAATATTGTGGTGGACATTGACATTTTTAAAAGCTTGTAATTAATTGTATATGGCTCGTAAAACTATTTTTTATTTATCTAACGATGCGAAATTTTATCCTTAACATGATTGCATTTAAAACTCATTTTCGATAAAATGGTAGTTTGCACAATTAAGAACTCGGGCGACGAATATTTATTTTTTGCATTTGTAACATTCTCCCATGCGTTTGTGAATCTACTTCCAAATAAATTATGTATTCTTCTCCTGTTTTTGATTTTTTGTTTTTTATTGCGGATACTTCCATTTTTTTTATTTCTTCTGGAAACTCGTTCTGAATTTTTATGTTCTGCATGATTTCTCTTTCATCCATTTTGTGTGTTATTCCAACTACTTTTATTGATGGGAATCTTTTATCCGGGATCTTCGTTGTATATTGTTTGCAGAACTTTGTTTTTATGTCTTCCTGTAGTTTTTAAATGTGCTGACTATTTCTGCATGTAACAACAATTTTCCCGTCTTTAGCATTTTTTATTCCCATCACTCCGGTTTCAATTGGGTTAATATTTTTTTTAATGTCCTCTTCGGTTTTCTCCGTGGTCTGTTCTTCTTTCGGAGAGAAAATATTTTTTTTCCCATTTCATTACAATGACATTTAAATTCAAAGTGTTACAAATCTTGAAGAATAAATAAATGAATGACCCTAATGTAACACTAATTAATAAAGTACGGAAAATTATTTATTCCTTTCTCCTTAGTATGTTTACAAAAGATAAACAATATTAAGCACTTAAATGAATAAATAATTGATGAAATCATTAAAAATTAAGAAAATATTTACACTTAGTGGAGGAAAACAGATCTCCCACATTATGGAGTATCTACTGTCTCTAGTTAATTTCTCAGCAAAGTGGTTTGGCAAACTGGTAATAAATAAATTTAGACAGAAAATTGACATTTAGATTCGTATAAATACATCGTCTTAAGAGCGGAGCAGGGCAAACGATTTTGTCGAAATTTGCCAAAATAGTTTAAATTATGGTCGCTCATCGAATTTTTAAATCAATTCCACCAAAAGTTAATGTTCATTGTTACTTCAAATGAGTTTGATCCCAGTATCCGCTCGTAAAAACCCGAAGTTATGGCGATCATTCCCGAACACGGATTGAAAAAGGAATATTACACGTTGGTCGCTTTCGTGATTGACTGAATTTTGATTTTTTCCCTTTCACTTGGGGAAATTTCCTCTGAGATTCCCTATTTTGTTGCAAATAATTTTAAAATATTACGCGAACAGCTTTTTAAAACTCCCGGATATCCAAGATTCAAAAAGTATGATTTTAGAATTAAATTGGGAGATGTTTACTGGATTTTAACACCACATTCTATGTTATTGTTGAACTTAAAAATTACAAACGTCAAAAAGTTTACCAACTTCTATAAAAATCTGCTTCTTTTCAATATAAAGTTAAAATTAGAGGGGTATTGATATATTTCATATTACTAATTTTCCCACATTTCACGTGTATTGTACATAATTTTCCCTAAATATTGGGAATTTTTATACCTCTCAACCCCGAACACCTGCTTAGCGTGTCCATCATTGTCTGTGCAAATTGTTAGGCCTGTCAAAAGATGGAAATATAAAACACCGTTGAAATATTCATTTATTTATTTAAAAGTTTAGGTTTATTGCAAAATAGAATAAAATAGTTTTTATAACACGAAGAGAAAAAAAACTTCAATACATAACTATGATTATTATATGTTTTTTGTTATTTATTAATTTATTAACGCCCTTTTTCGGGGCTTTTACAAGCCGAATGAAATATGACGAATAAGAAATATACAGAATTCATTGTACATAACCGAACTGTCTCAGTAACAATATTTTATATTTGTTTAAACATAAATTGAAGATGTCCACTGACTGGGTATAATTGTTTCCCTCCATTAGTATTCTTGGCAAAGAGGAATACATATGGTAGTGTTACGTAGCGCCCAGGCACCACCCTACGCCAGTGAGCGGCACACCGCCCGTCCCCCCCGGGCAATCGTACCCCTTCTCCCCACGCCCCACGCTCTCGCGACCCGGCAACGCGCCTCACTCACGCCGAGACCCCGCTAGCCGCAACCCGTGCCCGTCGCTGCGACAGCGCCACGGTTCCGGAACATTCCACAGAATTCACTGAGCCCAAACGTGAGACGTGCCCGTCCACCATGTTCCGAGTCGACCGGCTCCCCTGCCACGCTACCTGCTTGCAAGGAATTCCCTGTTGAGCGTAGCCGGCCATACTCGCCGTGAATGCTCTCCTGCCGCCACCTGGTACCAGTGAGTAACGCCACTTTCCCCATTTTGTTGTGTCCTTACTTGCCCCGCGAACAGCGACCGATCCTCAGGGAGGACGCGATTTGAGAGAGATTTGATAGGCTTCCCCCATGTGTAGGTAGTCGATTTGTGTACCTGTGCCTAGTAATTGATTGTAAATATACTGCCCTGCTATATTTGTGTGTGATCCCGACAATACAAGAAATGTTTACCTAGACGATCTTTTATTTGACGAGGCGTAACGAGTGTTGACATATACTATGTACCCCCCCCCCCCCCCCCTTTTAGCTACCTACGACCCTTGATGATGAGGGCCCCGCCAGTTCTGCCGACCTACCTGAGCTAGCTTTGGAGGCAGAACGTGGGTGCTACGCCCGTGGCACGCAACACTGGCTGTACAACGTGGGGCATTTTTTTTTCCTTTTTCTCAGCACTGTGTACCCACCTTTTCCCCCACGTCCAACACTGTCGCCAACGTGGGGCCCTTTTTTAGCGTTCTGATACCAAACACCGGGTCAAATTTTTTTTTCTTCCCGCCAATTTTCAGTCACCCTCCGCGTGTATTCAGTCAAATGAGAGATCGTTTAAATCCTTCGATGCTATGTTAATTACCCCCTCACTCATATGTTACAAAGCTAATCATATACTGAGTTTGCGGCCACCAAAACGGTTATTTGTAGTCCAAAAACTGCAGGTACTATCCTAACCAGCCGGGAATGTGTTCCCGCGCATTTTTGTGTGATCTGGAAGATTACGCGGGACTCTAACGAATCCTCCAGAATGTTCTTGTGGAATTCGAAACAACAAAAGCATATACCTACCACAATATGGTTATAAATAATACATTTTTCTCCTCATGAATGATATAGGAACCCAATATTACGCGATACTCGTATGAATAATGTAATGTTTTCTTTTTTCTTTTCCTCCTTTGCGTACAATAGGTACCGTGACTATTAAACACATGTGGTTACGTTTTTACCCGTGAAGGAAGTGAAGTGCAATCGTTCAGAATAATAAACCGTGAAGTGTCACATCTTTTTTGAAATGCAAAAGTGTTTAGTACCTTACAAAAGTGTCATTTTTACAAAAGTGCTCTGTGAAAATTAAACTAGCTGCCCTTACAGGGAAATCTATGGCCAATTTTTCCTTTGCCTAGTGTTTTCTTTCATCTCAGTGTTTGTGCTTCTACAAAAGTGTCGTTTTTACAAAAGTGCTTTGTGAAAACTAAAATATG
The DNA here is from genome assembly GCA_929108145.2 of Limnephilus rhombicus. NCBI lineage: Eukaryota > Metazoa > Arthropoda > Insecta > Trichoptera > Limnephilidae > Limnephilus > Limnephilus rhombicus. The sequence goes on along the minus strand of OV815297.1, from coordinate 29,825,458 downwards.
CACCCCGAGAAGGTTGGCGACGTTTACACAAAGGATTGTACTCCACAGGATCATTTCTGTAATACCTACTCCCTCGCAGCGTGCACACTACACAAGAGTTACACCCCGAAATAAGGAGATGCGGCATAAGTCCTCAAGCGTGAGGCAGGTCTCGGGTGAGCTTTCGGGCGAACCCTTGACAATATTTTGTAAATAAATAAACATGCATATAACTGGCGTGTAAAGTGTCAATTACATGTCCAGACCCCCCTTAAATAAAGCAAGCTCTTTATTTATACCTGTTTGTAAATAATTGTACATTCATAATAGGTACACCCAAATGTCACGGTTGTACCAATTTCTCTTTTCACCATCACGGCAAATTGCCAGCATTTTCTTTTTACCTATTGTTTTTTTTTCTCACCTGTTCTGAGGCTGATCACTTCGGAGCAGAGACACCCCTCGAGTCACGATGTTTGGGAAGTCATGAACCCAATCGTCGCCTCTCAACCCTTACACTACGCAATGCTCATGTCTGTCTTTCTTGGTCTTGACATGTCACGTCACTTGTTTTATTGTTTTGTTTGTTTTTGCCTCGTTTTATCTATGGCCCCAGCTTCGGCCGCCCTTGTACCTTTTCTCTCATCCTCACAATCACCACATTTTACCTACCATGATAAAACCCTTTTCTTATCCCTCGATTCTCAGCTCACCTTGAGTACGTAAAATCCAATAGTGGTCTCAAGCACGAAAGTCAGAAATGGTTACTTTACCTTTTCTTGTACACACAAGTCTTTTTCAATTTTTTCCTAAAAAAAAATCAAAAATTGATGGCGTCTTTTTTTCACCCGTGCTCTGGTTTTCCCCAAAACCGGATATTGACACGTCCGTTTTGGAAATTGTATATTATTAAAAAAAAAAAAAAAACCCTAAAGTTGGCCCTTATAAGTCATACACAAATCCTTTGGCTCGTTCGACTAAAGTATGTAAAACCGAATCATCCGGTCTTTGGCTGCTGCAACGAAACCATTGAGTTGTTTCTCCTCTAATGCCACGTCACGCATGTTTTGTATAACACGTTTCAACACAAGACAGGTTAATAAAACCTAACGGTCATCCTGTTTCTCGAATTCAAATAACTGTAACGTTTAACGTAAATCAGCATTGATTTGTTCGATCATCGTTTTGCAATTATCACCCCTTGTTTTCTACAAGGACAGTATGTAAAACCCTCCAGGTCTGTCTTCCTTTTATTGCTCGATGTAAGCAGAATACACTCTGCCATCACATTATAGCTCGTGACATATGAAGCAACATTAAATTGTCTATCTTCTTTGCCATTCTATCGTACGCCCCCGGGCTACGGGGTTAGTTAATCTAACGAATCTTTATAAACAATATTAAAACAAATGTTGTCAGCATTCATTTTGCTGTACTTAAGCATAACCTGTACGCAATAGGAGAGATCCTTACAACATCCACCATCATAGGAGAGATCCTTAAAACATCCGCCATGATACGAGAAGTTCGTTATAATTACTTTAGACTCTAAATGTTAATGAGCTGGTAGTTTGTCATTAAATTTGTCATGAGAACCGCCTTGTTTATAATTATGTACCTATATAACCTGTACACGAGACGTTGTAGCAGGTAGCTACTGGATGGTTCCGCATTGTGATAACTATGCATGTTTATTCCCGACGGTGGCACGCCTGAGTTTCGGGGTTCAATAGTTTGAGTGATATCCGCAACCGTCAGTTGGCGTGGAGAGCCGGTGAAGTGTAGGTGGTCGTGCCCTACGCACGCAGCTGGGTGGTTTTCTGGAAACTTCTTTAAATTTTCTGGAAATTTAATCAAACTATTGATTAAATTCTCCATAGCTTGATGGCATAGATTTCCTACCGTTTGCTATTTAAATGTTTTAACCTCTATCAGGTTATAACCTGACACGCCTTGAGAATTATGTTTCTTGCTCTACCTGTTTCATTATCATGCTTTTCAATAAATGTCCTTATTCATCAGCAGACTTATTATTTTATTGATTAATGTCGATTTGGTTCCTTCTTGCCGGTGCGAGTTGTAGGTAGTTTCTACACTTTTCTTATCACACACGCGTTAAGGTTGCAACGTGAAGACGTAATAATACTCACCATGAATCGTGTGAACGACATAATATCGGCCTTGCTATCTTCTTTAAGATGCATTGTATAGCACTCTTTGACTTCTGTCTATAATTGAGTTGTATCTTGTGTACCTATATAATCTGTACACCACACGTGAAGACGTTACAATACTCACCATGAATCGTGCGAACAAAATAATATCAAACCCTTTTTGTGCGTACTACACAAAGTAGTCCACAACCTTTTTCAAATTAATCAACGACAATGCCCGTGGACTTCCTGTTTTTCTACTTCTCTCCCAAGAGGAAAGAAGCCCAGGAATATCTACTATCTCAAAAGGACCAGCTTGTCAGCTTCACTGTCAGCTATGGGGCATAGTGCCGTGGAAATTAATCGAATGGGCACAAAACCACCAAACTCGTCGTCTGGGAAGCGAATAAAAGAAATCCCGGGATTGTGAAATTGGAGCAAGGGTCTATCCTTTCTCACAATCAAGGAGAAGTTTTTAAGTGACCCCCAAACTTTCGTCAAATACACGCGAAAGATTAGCCTTTTGGTATAATGTGTATTCTTTCTCATCTCATTGTTTTTTTTTCTAATGTAAAGAGTCAGGAAACGTGCTGGTGGATTACGTTTCATCCTCACATAGAGTTTGAATCGGAAATTAGTCCAGTCCCCAGCAAGTTTCGTCACTCAACTCCCCTCCATCCCTTTTCCCCTTCCCTCCCTCATGTTCTCATCATGCTATGAAGTGGAAGATCCGTTGTTGCCCACATTTCGCCCTCACTTGAGTTCGAATCGGTACCTAACCAGGCACAATGGGCCTTTTATTTCACTCTCGTCATATGTTTCATCTTTTCTTCACCCTGGTTTCAATGAAGCAGATTCATGAACATTTTTTTAATTTTTTTTTTTATTTAGTAACTATATAATATTTTTTTACATTTTTTTATGAAACATGTTAGTTAGATGTATATATAAAATATATTCGTAGTCCTCGCCCACCATAATGGCACATTAGGATTCGTACTGGCATGTCTGCAGATCCTGGATTCTCCTCTCCATCGACCCCCCGTAACCATAGCCTCCGCACTGCAACCACAGTCTCCACTCCGTAACCTTCGACGTCTACGACGAAACAAAGTGTTTTCTCCAAGGCCCTAGTGTACTCTTGAGTGTCATCTCAAATGGGTCAGATTACAGTGATAATGTAATCCTTCTAGAGTCTATGAATTCACGTCTCTTCGTAATTCTTCGAAACTCTTCGCACCTCGTCGAAACCATAAACAAATCTACGCACCACAAACTTAGCTTCCAGACCAATAAAACCTAGAGCCTCAATTGTCATAATTTTGTCCTTGTTTTCACATTTTCATAATTTTGTCCTTGTTTTCACATTTTCATAACCTTGTCTTTGTTCTTTCAATTGCATAAATACCTATGTTGTTTCACCCCTCCATGTGCTAATTGCCTGTTCCCCATATGTTATGTACCCCCTCCCTACCCTGACAAACATTTTACCTAGCCTTTGGCATAAGCTAGCCTTAAGATGTTAGTCAGCTATCTCTCTCTGGTCAACAAATCTCTTTTTCAACTCCCGTGGGTAACGTAGAGGGTTTTTGCCCTATTGCTCCATTGCCACGTCGCCTTTTTTCCGAGCGCGGGGGGAGGTGTTACGTAGCGCCCAGGCACCACCCTACGCCAGTGAGCGGCACACCGCCCGTCCCCCCCGGGCAATCGTACCCCTTCTCCCCACGCCCCACGCTCTCGCGACCCGGCAACGCGCCTCACTCACGCCGAGACCCCGCTAGCCGCAACCCGTGCCCGTCGCTGCGACAGCGCCACGGTTCCAGAACATTCCACAGAATTCACGGAGCCCAAACGTGAGACGTGCCCGTCCACCATGTTCCGAGTCGACCGGCTCCCCTGCCACGCTACCTGCTTGCAAGGAATTCCCTGTTGAGAGTAGCCGGCCATACTCGCCGTGAATGCTCTCCTGCCGCCACCTGGTACCAGTGAGTAACGCCACTTTCCCCATTTTGTTGTGTCCTTACTTGCCCCGCGAACAGCGACCGATCCTCAGGGAGGACGCGATTTGAGAGAGATTTGATAGGCTTCCCCCATGTGTAGGTAGTCGATTTGTGTACCTGTGCCTAGTAATTGATTGTAAATGTACTGCCCTGCTATATTTGTGTGTGATCCCGACAATACAAGAAATGTTTACCTAGACGATCTTTTATTTGACCTGGCGTAACGAGTGTTGACATATACTATGTACCCCCCCTTTTAGCTACCTACGACCCTTGATGATGAGGGCCCCGCCAGTTCTGCCGACCTACCTGAACTAGCTTTGGAGGCAGAACGTGAGTGCTACGCCCGTGGCACGCAACAGTAGTTAGTCCCAGAATTTCTGCACTGAAATAAATCCTGACTTCTAGTATTACGTAGTGGAATCCGGAAGCTTATCAATTCTAGCAATACCGGACTATCAACTAAATCGTTCAGAATTTTATATAGAAATACCAAGTCAGTGAAAATTCTTCATTATGTATTTTTATCAAAATCATTATCATTTTCTACGAAAATTAGGTATTTTCCTTTGTACGCTATAAACTAATGATTTATTACATCACTTTTTAGGCGAATGAATAAAAACATAATATTAAAAATTCTTCCAAACTTTGGAACGGTAAGAATACTGTATCCAAAAATAGTAGAATAATGTCTTTCCCTGGTTGGAATTTATTTATTAACTTATTTCTATAAACGTTCTAGTGGCCTTTACATACATACATAAAAAAATTACAATAAATTATGTTTTTGTACCAATTAAAAAACTAATACAATTTAGATAATAAAAACAAAATTTTATGTATAAAAGCTGGAATGTAGCCATATATATTATATTTATATTTTATATTTATTGTTATATTTTATCTTTACACTGCAGGTAAAAATAATTATAATACAATTTGTCACCTCACTAGGACATGCCAGTGTTGAGGTTAACAATATACAAATTCAAAATAACACAATATTATACAGATATTGAAAGAACAATATTGTTGTATTTCTTACAGGTTGAGATTATGGGTACCTACTAAACTGATGGAGCTAGGTAGTACATTAATGTAAACATGTAGACTTTTAGGGTGACCATAGTTTAGTGATCTGATTTAAAAAAGGATTAACAACTTAAATAATAAATATATGTATAGAATATAATATGCGATGAGGGTCTCGCTGAGTCGCGATCACGGCTTGACGCGTTTTTCGAGCTCTTTGGTTTTTAGTGAATAACCCTGTTAGATTTGGTTCAATCGGTCTAAAAACTTGTCAGAATACATATTTTAATTAATAGATTCAGTTTTCAATCTTGAAATTGTGCTTTTTTGTGTAATTGACCTGCAATTTACAATTGTTTAAAAGTTTTAAACCGATTAAATTGTACACAAAACAGTCAAATTTAATTTGATTAATTTGTGTTATTTCACAATCAATATATTTGAAATAATACAAAGTATATTTGAGGCACGTTCCAGAGTGGAAGGTATTTTCAGTATCGCCCTGGTAAGACCACCATTAAACGTGAAACTGTGCTTGAAATGGCTTTACCGTGTTTGATGAATAAGAAACATGTATGTTCATCCCATAAAGAGTCCTAAATTCTCCAGTCTTTCAATACAAATATTTACTTTTGCCACTAATCTTCTCATAAATGTAAAAATTTTTATTTATTTATTTATTTAATACATGAATTATCAACAGTACATATAGTTTTTTGTGATATTTCACCCTCCATGCTAGGGATGACCCTGTGTTATGGCGGGTGAAGTTTACAGTTAGTGGATATACATTCGTTAGTATAGATTGAAATTTTTAGTAAATTAAGGAATTATTGATATATATATATCGTTCACAGTAATCAGTCTTATACATATAATGCTGCTTAGATATTAAATAAAGATATTTTATGTTTTGCCTGCTCTATAGTAAGAAAATGATATACTTATAGTTAGATTGGGTTACAAGAAGAAGATGGAGAAGTTAGAGAATTATTATAAAATGAGAAATTTGAGGAGTTGTTAGATATAGATCATACTAAATAATCTTGTACATACATGCCGCTAATTTAGAAAATAGAGATATATTATGTTTTGTCTGAAAAGTGATTAAATCGATAAAGTGTAGAGTGAATGGGTGTTAAAATTGTAATGTATCCCATGTGTAAGGATCCATTTCGTAATTTGTTTTTTAAAGGAATGGGGTTGACTCAACGTTTTTAAGTTTTCAGGGATAAGGTTAAAGATTTTAGGAGCTAGGAAGAAAAATTGTCTTTGAGCTGACGTGGTGTGTAGTGTAGGTACATTGTAGTGTCTGTTGGTTATTGTTCTGGTGGTGTAGTTGTGTTGTAAGAGAGTTTTGTTTTTGTATTTGAACAGGAAATGTATTAGCATAAATTTTAAATGGAGTTGCCGTATGTTTAAGACGTTATACTCGATGAGGAGTCGTTTGGAGGGGTATCTTGTCGGTCGCTTGTTAATGACACGTATTACCATTTTTTGGGCTTTTAGTAGAGGTTCGATGATAGATTGTGCACAGCCACCCCAAGTTATAATGCCGTATGCTAATAGAGATTGGCAGAGAGCGTAGTAAACAGTTTTAAGAGTTGAGGTAGTAAGGATATTTCTTAGGGTTCGGAAGACATAAGAGAGTTTGCGGATGCGTGTGGTTAGACTGGCCAAGTGCTGATCCCAACGAAGGTGTTGATCAATGATGACCCCCAGATATTTTATGTGGGTGGCGTGTTCCAAGTTTGGGCAATTACAGGAAGTGCAAGTTCTTAGACAGGAGTGAATTATTATATTCTGATTGTTGGTAGGTTGGGTTGCAGCAGAAAGACTGAAGGTTAAGAATTTTGTTTTTCCAGCATTAAGGGTTAGGAGATTATCATCTAACCATTTCTTTATCTGGCGTATGTCGTTTTGAGCTATGTCGAATGCTCCTTTCCAGGTTTTGTGTCTAGTTATCAGTACAGTGTCATCTGCAAAAGATATTAGTTTCCCGGTTATGGGAAGGTTACAGAGATTGTTGATGTAGATGAGGAACAGAATAGGGCCTAGAACACTTCCTTGTGGGACTCCGAAGTGGATTGGTAAGGGGTTACTTGTTATGTTGTTAATTTTCACAGCTTGCGATCTGTCGGTTAGGTATGATGAGAACCAGTTAAGAGTTCTACCTCGGATGCCTATTTGAGATAGTCTTTCTAGAAGTATGGGGTGGGAAACCGTGTCAAATGCTTTGGCTAAGTCTAGGAATATGGCTAGGCAGGAATCACCTTCGTCCAGGCTGTTAGTGATCTTATTCGTCAAGTCTAAGATTGCAGATTCTGTATTTAAATTATTTTGAAAGCCAAACTGATTAGGCGAGAGAAACTTCTGGGTTTCAAGATGGGAGACAAGTCTACTTTTAACAATTTTTTCAATGATTTTTGACAGGACACTTAGCAAAGAAATGGGTCTATAGTTTTCAATATTTGTTTTATCGCCACCTTTATAGATTGGGATAACTGTTGCATGTTTTAGTCGGTGTGGGAAAGAACCGCTTTTAAAGCTTAGGTTAACGATATGTTTTAACGGCATTGTAATAAAGTGAACTATGTGTTTTATTATATAAGGAGAAATATTGTCATTACCAGCAGCACTGTTTGTTTTAATGGTGAGTATTGTGTCAACTATTTCTTTATTGGAGGTAGGGGCTAGGATTAGTTCCGGGTGCAAAGAGCTCTGTTGTCTTACCCGTGAGGTTAAGAGATTTTGTGTTTTGTTTGTTGCTTTTAGAATTTTGTTGGCTAAGTTCGTGCCGATGTTACTGAAAAAATGGTTGGCATGATCAGCTAAGGTTTTTGGGTCATCATGGACTTGGATATTTTTCCCATTTATGGCGAGTGATTGCATTTTGAATGAGGTTTTATTGTTTTCTGAGATGTCATTGACTACGTTCCAGATTATTTTACTGTCATATCCCGATTCTTCAATTTTTTTTTTGTAATAGTTTTGTTTGGTTATTGTTATGAGATTATTGCAAATGTTACGATATTTTTTATAGAAACGCAAGAGTTGAGGGTCTGGGTTGTTTACGGATTGTTTATGGAGTCTGTCTCTTTTACGTATACAGAAGATAAGGCCATTTGTAATCCATGGTTTTAGTTTCTTTTTTTTGTTCGATGCCATTATAATGGGGAAAGTAGCGTGGTTAATGTGGGCAGTTAGTGATGCAGAGAAATTTTCAAGAGCGTCGTTGACTTTTTCAGAAAGCAGGGTAGATTCCCATTTTTCTTCTTCAACAAACTTTATCAAATGAACCATATTAACAGTTTTATGGGAAGGATTACTGGACTTAGGGGGAGTAGATTTTGAGTTGTGTAGTTCGAGAATGGTTGAGTAATGGTCAGTTACAGTGGATTCGAATACAGCTGATTTAGCGGTTCGCTTTGATCTAACCATAATATGATCTATGCATGTCTTAGTAGTGAGGGTGACTCGTGTAGGTGTGTTGATGTGTGGTATAAGGCCATGTAGTGCCATTAGGTTTAGGTAATTTGTAGCGTGGGGGCTGGATTCATTTAGGATGTCTATATTTATGTCACCGATTATGATGAGATCCTTAGTTTTTTCATCGATATTTTTTTCGAGAGAGTAGAGAAAAGGGGTGACATTGTTGGACTTTGGGGAGCGGTATATTGCGAGTATATTTAAGTTATCGATTGAGATATTAAGACAATTTGCATGGTCGACTGAAATTTCGGATACTGCATGTTTTAGATTAGACTTGACATAAACTATGACCCCATCGGATTGGGACCTGTGCTGAGACGTGTTGTACACAGAGTAGTTGTTTAATAATTTCGGGATGTAATTAACGTTAATCCAGCACTCTGACAGAACAATGATGTCAAATTCATTTCCTATGTCAGTAAGTTGAACAAGTAGGTTATCAAAGTTTTTGTTGAGGCTACGGATATTCATGGCAAATACTCTTAGAGCTTCTGGTTTGGAGATAAATTTTTTTAATGCATTTGTGTTGTTTATCGTATGTGCCGTGATTTTAAGAAAGTTATCAATTGGGTTAATTGGGTCCATTATGGGCATCTGTGTATGGTGGGTGTTTGAGTTCATCAACGACTGGGTAAGATAGGTTAATGTATAAGTATATTGTAAGACCAAGACATTTTTTATTCGTTATGTGTCTTTGCAGGTGCATAGTGTCTTCTGTGTTTGAAAGAATAACAATAATTAGACAAGTAAAAAAACATAGGAGATCTACAATCATAAAGTATATTAAGTGCATTGAAAGTATGAAATTTGTATGTATGAATGTAACTTTATATATGAAGCAAGAATAGAAATCATAGCAGGTTATTAATATGATTATAAAAATGGAATGGATTACATGTATAAGTGGAATTAGACAAGTAAGGATACAATCCTTCAGCGTTGGTGTTGAAGGTATGTGGAATGCATGTAATTCGTTGTGGTTATAAACAATGAGATGCAAAAGGTTAGTTTCACTTGTGGTTATAATTATACTAATTTTGTATTAATGAATGAGGATGTTAAGATGATAGAAATTATTTGAGTAAGTGGTACCACAGGTTTTTAAAAGCGGTAGTTGTAATGAGAATTTTTTCCAATATATGTTCATAGTTATGATACAATTCCAGAGTTCAATGACATTTATATTGATATAATTGATAATTTTCTGATACTGAGAGTTAATAGCAATAGTAAGTAGTTTATGCTTTGTTATTTCAAGATTATAAGTGAAGTTTCGGTAAGGATTGTTGTAATGGAAAAATCTTTTCAATATGTAATATTTTGAAAATATGTAAGTATTGTGGCTTCTATATGCTGTTTTTGTGAATTTGTATATAATGAAAAAGGTATAAATAAAGAAGTTTACAGTGTTGGCAAAGCTAGGAAAAAATAATTCGGGGTACGTTGGATTTAAAAAGTTACAAATACGTGTCATACTTATTATAGTAATGGATTTTATGATAGGCAAGATAGGAATAATATTATTAATTAAGATATGATTTGGGTGGATAATAAGATAAAGTATATCAATACTTGGGAGTGAGTACGGCTGCATAGTGGGGAAACATAATACAAGCATATTTATTAGGTGTGGATTCTCATATGTAGAGGAAAAATTTGATATCTCTTTAGAACATATCATAATAATTAAACCTGCAGAATTATAAGTGGTACAAATAATATCAATTTTAATATAATGTGCATTAAAGAAGTAGAGTGGGTGATGAGAAAATATGATAATGAGATTTTTATTTTTCATTATACTATAATGGAGTAGCTGGTGATTAGAGTTAGAGTTAGGCATACTTTGTGTCCTTAGTCATATTATTTGGCGTTTTACTCGTGCGATATCTATGTCATTGCGGATTGTTATTATATTCGAGTCATCGGTCTGCCTGAGTAAAATACGACCTGATTTCACCCATGTATATTTGAAGTGATGATCTCTAGCAAATTTTTTTGTCTGGGCCAGTAGAAATTTGCATTTTGGAGTTAAGTGTTCCGAAATGTAGATTCGATTTCTTTCCTGCGAGTATCCTAGATCTGCTGTGTTAAGCTTGTTCGAGTTGCTGTTAGTGGATTTCATATATGTTTTGATTTTGTCTAACCAGACGTCTCGTGCTTGAGTGTTTATGAATGTAGCTATAATGGATCTCGTGGTTTTATCGGATGTTTTTTGTCCCAGCCTGAAGATTTTTGTGATTTCGGTTTGCAGAGGAGTGGAAGTATTATTGTAGTTGATAATATTTGATATTTTCTTCATTATTTCCAAGTTGTTTTCAGCGGTTGTTTCGGGAACTCCTCTAATTTCGATGTTGCAGAGAAGGCTTTGGTACTCCAGTCGATCAATTTTTTCATCTTGTTTAGAGATTATATTTTGTAAGACAGCATACTGATTTTTTAGTTCGATTACTTCAGAGTTGACTTTATCATTTGATTTTTCGATGATATCTAGACGTTTTTTCATATCTTGTTGTTGGTCAGCAATGAATTGTATGGATTTGATGATTTCATTGTTCTGTAGGACGATTGCTTCATATTTATTTAGATACGAATCGAATTTTTGCTCAACAAATTTCAATACATCTGTTTTGAATGTTTGTAATTCCGATGTAAATATTTCAGAAGTTAAGATGCTGCATTTTTTGTTTTGGTTATTACCGCCATCTGTGTTTTCGGTTATGATATTTTCTGTGTTATTGGGCAGGTCACTTTCCAGTATCTGTGGTTGGGGTAGCTGTTTTGGTTGTTTGACAATAGATGTCACATCATCGTTTTTAATTGATTTATTCGATGGCTTGAGATTTTTTATCTGTGTCAAGCAGTTTTTACACTTCCACTGAGTGCTTCTAGCGCTGCGCCGAGATGTTTCAGAGATTTCCGCACAGGCGAGATGGAAGTTGCCTTCGCAGGTACAGCACGAAATACAATCTGATGGGTTTTCGATGTTTTTTCCGCAGGTAAAGCATTTTGTAAACATGGTAGAGGTCAAATCAACAGTAATGGGGATAGCAAATCTAAAATCATACCATGTCCATTGTTTTAAATGTAGTGTATCCGCGTGCACATCGCATCTTCTCCGAGAATAAACTTTCTTCTTTATCGGAAGTGACCTGCCAGGTAAGTATGTTTTCTGTATCCTTTGTAAATGATAAAATTAGATATAGCCAAAGAAATCTAAAACTAGCGGCGAAAGCTTTTTTTTTTGTTTTTTAGTTTGTTTTAAAAAAAAATCTGGTAAAAGTCGTCGGATACGTCTATATACAACCTGTAGTATATATGCTACTAGCAGACCCGGTCACACGTTGCTGTGGCTAATGAAACACAACGCCATTACCCAACCTTTATAAAATCCATACCACCCGCTTGCCAGCTGCCCGACGCCCGTTGCCTAAATTGAATATTTGAATTTCTCGGCTTTTCTCTACTATAATAAGAATGCATTTAAACCTTTTTCTTGAATCAATCTATCTATTGGTGAAAACTGCATGAAAATCCGTTGCGTAGTTTAAAAGATCGATGCGCACATACATTTTGAGCGACTTAATTTTATACTATGTAATGATAAATAGGTTAAAAATCATGCTTTTTCATTCGGAGGTATTGAGCTGACGCCAAGTTTTGGAACGCTGAAAATAGCAAGATTAAATACTTAAATGATTATAATATTTAATCATTTGTTTGCACAGCCCTTACACTTTTGTCCAATGTAACATGATATCTGCGAATAACGTTTCAATAATGTATTGTTACTGTGGTCTCGCTCTGTGGTCTCGCTCTGACATACCCACGGTGCCGCGCTTAGAGAAAGAGACGACAATACAATTAAAACTTGTAATGTTGTTCCGAGTGATGATGTACCCTGTGTGGGGCTATTTGAAGGTAACGCGTGAGAAGGTACAATATATATGTGAACATTCGTATCGTGGATATTCTAGTTATTTTGTCCCTTTCTACGTGCTCCGTTTGAAAAATAAAGCGCGCAGCTACCCTGTGCGAAGTTAACTGAAGGTAATATGTGCAAAGGTACAAAATATATGAACATACGTGTCCTGGGTATTCTAGTTATTTTGTCCCTTTCTACGTGCTCCGTTTGAAGCGTGCACAAAACAGCCAACACATCAGAAGTTACAATATACAAGGAAAGGCCGCGTCCTGGCCACTTCCGTTAACTAATTCCTTTTGACATGTTAATTATTAAATGATAAACGGGTACAATGTTAAAAAGTTTAAGCATACTATGATCGTATGTCCCTTGCTACGCACGTTTTTGAAATCCTTTTTGACAGGCTTCCTTCAAATTACATGAACACATTATACAGTTTGGTTTCATTCATTCAGAGTATATGTATTACATCTCAATAACCAATACACTTATGTTTTTCAACACAGCTTCACGGAATAGAGCGTCACAGACGACCACTCTTGCGGAGAGACTTCCGCGTTATGACCAGAATATCGAAAACACCACAGTTTTTATGTATTTTGTATGCTCAGGAAAATTGAATATAATCAAATAAATCATTATTTTTTTTACATTAGTTTATGCGTTGCATAGGTAAAACACTGTTTTATTGGGTAATATTTTTATTATACAGAAAAAAAGGTTTTCAAGTACAAAAAAATGATTTTAAAATACGTTGATTTACGTGGTTTAAAAAATTGAAATACGTCATAATTAAGCTACATAATAAAAATATATAAATAGGCGGGTATAGGTTGATATAATATATCAACCTATACCCGCCTAAAATATTTTTCAATATTTTTTTTTCTTTTCGTATAATATGACGACAGTTGGAAAAAAATCAGTGGTACATTGACGATTTTTTGAAAACTGATCTTTTATAAAGAGTTATAAAGTAAGAATATGGTCTTATCGGATGGGGAAGCTCATGCGATTCCACTATAAAACCAGTCCTCATAGCACAAAGGGCAATTCTGAAAATTATACTTAGAGCCCCCATCAGAACCCCTACAGACTATGTTTTTAAAACGCTGAATTTAATGTCACTGAAACAATTATATACAAAAGATATTCTAATGTACGCATTCAAAAATCAGGATAACTTTACACAGACAAACTCGGGCCGATTCACAAGATCTACATTACAACATACATCTACCAACCTACAACTAAAACGGCTTTTGGACAAAGAAATATGGAATACTTCTCTGTAAAATTATTTAATTTACTCCCTCTTGCAATGAAAACCACAAAAAAAATAACCGCCTTCAAAAGAAGCATAAAAATATGGATTATGGACATGGGAAGGAAGAAAATAGATTCAATTTTGCAACCCAACAAAGAATAATGCTTCGTTTTGTACTTTCTTTTAGATATAACTTAATAATTTCCCTTGGCAATATTCTAACATAGATTAGGTATTTACTTATAATTAAAATAATAAAACTTGTACAATGTGTCCTTAGAACGGGGTACCCCAGTTAGGACACATTTTTTCTAAAAAACTGTAAAAAAATATATATATATAAATATAAATAAATAAATAAATAAAGAAAAAATATTTTTTTAAATATTTAATTTTAACTTGAGGCATCGAAAATGCATGTATCTAAAAAAATATAATGACAAACTTTTTTTTTGAGGTGCTGTTATCGACACAGATGACTTCGAAAATACGCAAAAATACGAAAAAAACATTAAATATTGAAAAATCCCTCTCGGGCTCTTAATGTGCTTCAACGACAGTTTGAAAATGGTCTTATAAACCAAAACAGCTGTAATAAAAAACCTTTGACAGAAAGAGCACTCCCTCACGGGTCGGCCTACAACAGTGTTCCTTACATAATCAAAAATAAAAAAAACCTGAAATACAGTAGAAATATTAATTCTAGATATGTATGTATTTTTGCTATGTAAATTATATGTATTTTTTTTAAATTCACCAAAACCAGGAGGCCCAGAGGAAAATAATTTCCCTCATGGCCTATCTTCAAGGATGCTGTATTAAGAGTCTTTTAATATGATTGTTCATTTTTACGCATCGCGTTCATTGGTCAAATGCATTATACATAAATATAATTTTGACATCAGTGATGGATGAACCACTGGATGCAATTTTGATTTTTTAAGCATTTTAAACAATATGGTAGGTATTTTCTTGTAACTGTCTTGCTAGGAATGAAATTGAATAAAGCAATTTATGGGTTTTCAGGGGACACGTAAAATTGACAGGTTTACATCGCAAATAATTATTCGTTCCGATAATTTCAATTAATTTTAATTACTAGTCTATCATTTTGCATAATAATTAGTTTTGTTAATCGCGAAAATTCCAATCACGCTGCCTCGTGCCAACTCTTCGTGGACGAGATGTTTTTCAGAGTTTGCTAAAATTTAAAACCAACTTAAAATCAACAAAAAAAATCGCAGCACGTGTTTCATATTGAAAATTGATCAATTTGTTTATTAATTTGCGTATTGACTAACTAAAATTTAGATTTTTTTAAACACATTTTGATCCGATATTATTGAAAAATAATAAATTGTTTTAAACAAAAATAATTCTAGGAAATATTTGTTTTTAATTAATTTACCAGCTGGTCATCTTTATAGCAGCCGAAAACATAAGTTCCAAGCCAGTTCATACCGGCCCGAACCACGGTCCTTGTGACGCGCTTCCCAGCAAAATTTTGATGTTATCATTTCGGTGAAATTGGTCACAAAAGGTCCAAATAAGAAAATTTTTACCGTGAAATACAAGTCCCAACTCAAAAAAAAAACTAAGATGCATTTTGAAAGTAAGATAAGAATGAAATCTATTATCTAGTTCTAAAAAAGTCCATTTGCGAGCGCTGACGTTTGAGCGCTAGTGACAAAATCGGAATTCTGGTTGGCTGGTACAAACTTTAAATATATATGACATAAATAATAAACGACATAACTTTAAACATAAATGACATAACTTTAAATATATATATATTGTTATGGTACGCCCAAACGACAAAGAATTCAAACTCCTAATTCGCCGCAAACTACACAACACCCTGCTCTCCCCCCTGTTCCCTGCTTCCTACTTCCTATCCCATCCGCCCACCCGCACGCGATCCCTTCCACCAGTTGAGAATTGCGAGCCGCCTCGGGCACACGTTAAGCCCGCGCGTTGATTCCCACTGTTCGCGCCCGGCGTACTATCGCTCGAATTGTACTCAAATATAACCTGCAATGTTAATTCAATAACCTACGGGTTTAGCGCTGATATTTCACCATGCCTGTGTAAACTTCGGTTCTGTCCTAAACTCGGGAGGTGCCCCTGGAAGCCGGAAGACGAAGACCCCCCAACATCATGTAAGCTGTACAATTGTTTCCTCATTTGATTGTGTCCTTTAACGATAGACTGTAAACTCCCGCGCAAAGCCATCACTCAGAGAGTTTCGTTTAGGGATCTTGAGGTTATAAACACGATAGCTAGGATTGTGTAGTATGTATTTCTTGTGTTGAATTGTACTGTAATGACCTATGTACTGTGTTTTAAATTTGCAATACATGAATCTAGTTAACTCAATCCTGTTATTATTCTGCTACGGCAGGAGGGTTTCCTAGAGGGGGAGTATCCTGCCAGACGACTGAGATGCGAAGGGATTTCTGAAGCCTCGAGCGACCCACCACCTGAATAGAGGGTAAATCATGCCTCCCCTGAGAGCTAGCTTGGGACATGTTTGGGGGCCCGCTCCTAACACTGGCGTCCATAGTGGGGCCCAGAATTTTTTTTTCATTTTTGCCATTGTCTCAGTCGCCTTACGGAGTGCTCCCTGTCGAAATCTTCCCCGCATAGGAACTGTTTGTAAACATTGATTATACTGTGTCTTGGTGTTTTATACCCAGTGAATAATGAATTCTGTGGGAAACCACAGAAATCCATGCGCAAGTTGAGTCCATAACGCAGATTTGATTGCAATTATAAAAAAAATTGCGTCAAAGTTGAAAACATGGCCATTTTGTATCAACCAGAAAGACGGCAGCATTTAAACCGCGAATCTGACTGCGCACGCGCCGACCCCTTTGTTCACAAAGCAGCGGACGAGCAACAGTAATTCGCGCCAAATCAACGGCCCGATGTTTCACGCGGTAAATACATACCTAATCTCTGAGTTGCGCGCGCACCCACGCGCATCGAAGCACAAAAGTGCGTTTATCGCGCCAAACTCCAACGGCAAAAATCCGTTTGAATCAGGCAGAACAATTCCCTGTCACTATGCAGTGTTTTGAATAATAAAATCGCCCTTCTGTCACTAAGGTCGGAAGCAATGGAGATCGCTATTGTAAATTTGGTTTTGGAATTCCAATTACCTTGTGGATTCTTTAATTAAAAAATCTCACACTCACGTTTTTCTTGCACAATATACCGATCGGCCCACTTGTTGTGTCTGTCAAATTAGTACCACGTATATTTCACCAAATGAACAAAATAATGACTTTCTTTCCACATCCTACGTTATAGGTACCGCATTTTTTTTTTTTCAGCATAAGTGTAAAGTGAATTGTGTTTTTTTCCTTACATAAAAAAAGTGAAATAATAATAAAACCAATGATTGGTTCCATGAAAAAATAAAATAATTTTAATGTGGTTTCGTAACAAATCCCATATTCAGTTATTTTCATCCGGAAGTTTGTCCTTATTTGCCAGAAGAGTGCCTTTTGTGAATTTTAGTGCCTTTCTCAGTGCAAAGTGGTTTGTGAAAAATAAAAAAAACCCGTTTTCTAAAGGTCAGTCCTGGCAAAATTTTTTGGAAATAAATAAATACTTGTGAATTTCACAGTTTTCTCAAAAGTGGTTTGTGAAAAATAAAAAACCCGTTTTCTAAAGGTCAGTCCTGGCAAAATTTTTTGGAAAAAAATAAATACTTGTGAATTTCACAAGTTTTCTCAAAAGTGGTCAGTGAAACACAAAAACCTTTACTACTTAGGTCTTTCCACGCAAAAATTTTTTCTTGTGCCTTCCTTTGACAAAGATTCTGGTGTCATATATACCAAATTGTAGTATGGAATACAGTTTTCTATAACTATTTTAGAAATACCAACCAGTGATTACCAAGTGAAAAGTGCCTCACAAAATTAATTTTGCGTTTGCTAAAGAAGACCCCTGGCAATTTTTTTCACCACCTGGGAAACTCACAATGGAAAACAATCAAGCTATGGCATCATCCAATTTGGGCATCATTCCCAACGTGCACAACTTATCCAAAACTCACTTACAAACTGCTTTAAGGGATAGAGGACTCTCGCCATCAAGCAAATCTAAACCTACATTAAAGGCTTATGCACTTTTATTCAACAAAAAGTACATTAAGAGAATAAACCTCGCCCCCTCAAGCGAAAATAATTCACGCTCGGCTACGCAAGTTTTGAATAATCTTGTTCCTAACGAAGAACCTATGCCACAAGTAATGATAAAACAGGACATCGCACCCACCTTGACACAAGATAAAACCTACGATTTATCCTCGTGGAAAATCAAATATAATGGCGTCTCCGATGTACTGGATTTCATTGACCGTATTGAAGAAACGGCTACAATCAAAAATATCCCATTCGAGATTCTACGAAAAAACTTCATAGAACTCATCTCCCCAGAATTGATACCCTGGCACCGCATTCAAAAAACTAAATGCAAAGATTGGAATAAACTCAGATCTGCCCTAATCTCGAGCTTCGGAAAAACGGAAACCCAGCACCGGATCAAATTATCTTTACTATCTATTAAACAGCTAGTAAATGAACCTGTAGCAACATTCATAGAAAGGGCTGAATCCATTAACATCAAGCTTTCACATCCCGTTTCGGAAGCTGAACTATTACCAGTCATAACTGATGGCCTTTTAAGCAAATACGAGAACATCATTACCTCACAGAAAATTGCATCCCTAGCCCAGCTAAACGAAGTCTGTCTCCTTCTGGAATCGTACCAGGATAGGAAAAACATAAAGAATGTGTCAAATAATGTAGTTGTGCCAAGCCGTTCGTCTGGTTTAAAACCAGAATTCAACAACAAAAAAGTGTGCTCTTTTTGCAAAAAAGTAGGCCATCTGGCCACTACTTGTTTCAAGCAAGCAAGGTTTCTGGAATCTAAGGAACCCCGAACTTTCAAGAGGCATCACTCTAGGGACCGCTCTCCTCCAAGCGACGAACTGCGCAACATTTTCAAGAAATCAAGGCACAACATGGAAAGGTTACAAAACCCAAGCGATGTCAGACCTCAGGTGGATTTCTCCAAGCCCCCACCAAATTTCTACATGAAGAGGCCAAAAAACTAAATAATAACCTCTCAGGCACCCATTCTGAACCAAGGTCTAAAGAATGGACTGATTGGTTAGCACACATTAAGTATTTTAACCAGACCTTAAATGTTTCTTCGGTTTGTTGCAAACAAGCTAAAGATGGGAGACCCTACGCTTTTTTCTCTGTTAACAATGTGCCCTTTTCCGGATTACTTGATAGTGGTGCATCTGTCAGCTGTCTTGGCAACAATGCTCACCTGCCTTTTGTTAACAGTGATTTTAGAATTTCGCCCCAATCAACACACCTGACGACTGCGGATAATGTTTCCCAACCGGTCATCGGTGCCCTTGCCCTGCCAATTAATTGTAACAATAAAATAGTTACAATCAATTTTCTAATAGTGCCCTCTATATCCCAGAATTTCATCCTTGGCGTTGACTTCTGGAAGGCATTCAATGTTGCTCCCCAAGTATTTAATACTCTTGGCGAAACCTCCACTGCTGCTCAAATTAGTGAGATCCGCACAATAATACCTCACGAAAATTTAAGCACGGACCAGGCTCTCCAACTAAAAGAAATGGTCAATAAATTCGAGTCAATATCTTTCGAAAAATGTGGATTAGGTTTGACAAATTTGGTTGAACACCATATCAAAACCAATGGCCCACCCATCAAGCAACGTTATTACAACTTAGCCCCCCAAAAACTTAAACTTTTAGAAAACGAACTTGATGAAATGTTAAAAATGGGTGTGGTGGTTCCCAGCAGAAGTGCATGGACCAACCCAACTCTTTTGGTTTCTAAAAAAGACGGCTCTGCACGTTTCTGTCTCGACAGTAGACGTTTAAACTCTTGCACGGAAGCTGATGCGTATCCCTTACCTCACGTTCACGTAACCTTAGACAAGCTGCGTAACGCCAAGTTCATCTCTTCTGTCGATCTCAGCAAAGCGTTTTGGCAAATACCCTTGGACGCAGAATCGTGCGAAAAAACTGCTTTCGTTGTACCTGGTAGGGGAATGTTCCATTTTAAAAGATTACCCTTTGGTCTAAAAAACAGCCCCGCCGAGTTACAAAGACTGATGGACAAACTTTTCGGTCCTGAAGTCGATAACAGCCTGTTTTGTTACCTTGACGACCTCATCATCGTCAGCGATACCTTTGAAAAACACCTATTAATGCTGGAAAAAGTTTTTCAACAACTCAAGTTCGCTGGTTTAACCATCAACTTGAAGAAGTCTGAATTCTGTAAGTCCCGTCTACGTTATTTGGGATTCATTATCGACGAAAAAGGTCTAAGAACAGACCCCGCTAAGGTGGAAGCCATGGCAAATTTTCCCCGACCCAAAAACGCGAAGGAAGTCAAAGGTTTCCTTGGACTTGCAGGTTACTACAGGAGATTCATCAAAGACTTTTCCACTATCGCAGCCCCCTTAAATAAAATTATCGGCATCCGTAAAGGTGTCAGCAATTTCCGATGGTCTGTCGAAGCTGAAGAAGCGTTTACAACTCTAAAAAATGCCCTTCAAAAAGCTCCCGTTCTGAATTGCCCGGATTTTGCACTCTCTTTTACCCTCCACACGGATGCCTCCAATGTAGGAATCGGTGGAGTCCTTACTCAAGAATTCCCAGATGGCGAACACCCTGTAGCGTATTTTTCCCGTACATTAAACAAACACGAGAAAAACTACGGAATTACCGAGAAAGAGTTATTGGCTGTATTGGATTCTGTTCACCATTTCCGCGGTTACATAGACGGTAGCAAATTTACTGTAGTTACAGACCATAGTAGTTTGAAATGGTTGATCTCTTTAAGTAATCCCTCCGGTAGGCTCGCTCGTTGGTCCTCCCGTTTGTCTCAATACAATTTTGATGTTGTTCACCGTAAAGGCGCGGACAATATTGTTCCCGACGCCCTTTCAAGAATTGAACTGGCTTCATTAAATGTTGACACAATTGCCCCCCCTCCATCTACAAAAGATGAATGGTACTTGAAAATCTTCGAAGGTTGTAAAAATAACCAACAAAAGTTTCCTAATTTTATCATAAAAGAAGGACAACTATACCGTAATTGCAAGGTACCACTATCCATCCTCGAAGACTACTCGTGGAAACTTGTCGTTCCCCTCGAAGGTAGAGAACAAATAATTATTGACAATCATAGTGCTCCCGACTCCATACACCCAGGAAATTTCAAGACGTATAAAAAGATCTCCTTGAAGTATTACTGGCCTGGTCTCTTCAAGCAAATTCGCAATTACATCTCTAAATGTGAAACTTGTAAAGCCTATAAACATAGCACGGCAGCACCTGCCGGCCTAATGGGTAATCCCAAACGTGCCGACAGACCCCTACAATCATTGTCAATGGACCTCGTCGGACCCTTTCCCCGAAGTTATGCCGGACACATGCACATACTTAGTGTAGTGGATGTTTTCACTAAATTCTGTTGGATCTTTCCTTTAAAAAGAGCCAACGCGTCCGCCATCATCAAACTTCTGGAAAAACACATTTTTATACCTTACGGAACACCCAGAACCGTAATTGTTGATAACGGAAAACAATTTATTGCCCAAGAATTCAAAGATTTTCTTGCCAAATACGGAATCAAGGATATTTACTATAATACCTTGTATACTCCACAAAATAACACCGTCGAACGTTATAACCAAACAATCAACACAGCTCTGGCTATTCTAGTTGATAAAGATCAACGTACTTGGTGTAAAAACCTAGATAAAATTCAGGCTGCAATGAACAACACTGTTAATCTGGCCACTGGTTACACACCTTTCTTCTTAAAACACGGTATGGAACAAGTCGTTCATGGTTCTCTACATAGGAACACTAACTTTCCTACGTCAATTGCCACCACAAGCAACCCTACCGCGAACTATGCCCATCGTCTGGAAGAACTGTCGGCCATCTACAGTGAAGTCACTGATGCTTTGCTCCTGGCTCATCAAAAGAGTGCGGACAGATACAACCTACGTAGGAAACATGTCACCTTCAATACAGGAGACATAGTTTGGAGAAAGAACAACACACTTTCCCAAGGAGCCATGTATTTCTCTGCCAAGCTGGCACCACGTTTCGTGAAGGCCAAAGTTCTAAGAAAGATATCAGATCTAGTGTACTCCTTGTCTGACTGCTCTGGAAAACACATTGGTAATTACCATATTAAGGATATCGCAAAATCTGGAAGTGAGGAGTCAAGTAAAACTGCCCCCACTATCTCAGCAAACTTAAAATGATCCAGTGTGTATCACCACAACCTTTTTGTAAGCACACCAAGTCTTACAATGACCGGCGTGTAAAGTGTCAATTACATGCCCACCCTTTCGTTGATAAAACGAATATTGTTAAAAAATCATTTTTGTAAATTTATGTACAATCCACGGTGTAGTTTGCCCCGTTCATGTTCGTGAATTGGCAACCACCGTAATTTTTGTCTCACACGTTTTTTTATTTTTTTTCTTTCTTTTTCTCACCTGTTCCAAAATTGATCACTTTAGAGCAGAGACACCCCTCGAGTGACAGTGTTCGGGAAGTCATGAACCCAATCATTGCCTCTCAACCCCTCACACTACGCAACGTTCATGCCATGGCACGCTTTGCCATGTAATGCAATATTGTAATTTTCACCATTTTTGTTTGTTGTTTTTTTTCATCATATCGGAAGGAATCTCTTCAATTTTTTCCTTTTTATGTTCTGTAAATACTGGAGCGTCGTTCTAAAATCGATTTGGTAAACTCCAAAGCGTTAAATCACGACCCAGGACTAGTAAACCATCTCAACATGCTCCATATTTTACCCATCATGGTAAAGATAAGTGGTTACTCACATAATCACATTCCTTGTGTATAGTAGTTTTCAATTTTTTCTCAAATGTCAAAAATTGATGGCGTCCTACCCGAGCTCTTTGCTAACAAATTGGATTTTGACACATCCATTTTGAAATCATATGTATATAAATAAAGGAAAAGCCTTTAAATTGGTCTTTCCATCCTTGTACAAATCCTCATGGACTCGTTTCAACTAAAGTACGTAAAACCAAATACTCGGTCTTTTGTTGTTATAAGAAGTCCTCGATTTGTCCCTCTTCACAACATGTATGTCTTGTATTACATGCTTCAACCCTTACGGAAAAGGTTAATAAAACCTAACGGCAGCCCTGATTTCCGTACATAAATAACCGCAGTTTAACGTAAATCATCAATGTTTTGTTTGATCATCGTTTTACAAACATAGGCATTCAACTCCTGTTTCGCCATTTAACCAAGTATTTGCAACCTAAATTGCACATAACCTGGTATGTTGTAACCGCACAAAGGGTATGTAAAACCACAATTGGTCCCTTTTATTTGTCCCCACTGAAGTTTGCTGCAATAGACAGTATGTAAAACCATGTAGGTCTGTCTTTGTTTGTCACATGGTGTAAACAGAAATGTACTCTGTCATCACCCCGCCTTTATAACATACGAAGTGACATTAAATTGTTTACCTCCTTGTTATCCTATCGTACGCTCCTGGGCTACGGAGTTAGTTAATCTAACAAATCTTTATAAACTGTGTTAAAACAAGCATAGTTAACGTTTATTGTGTTGTATTTAAACGTAACCCTGTTACATTATAGGAGAGATCCTTAGAACATCCACCATTATAGGAGGGATCCTTAAAATACCTGCCGCGATACGAGAAGTTCGTCATAATCACTTTTTTCTCATAGCTAAATGTTATTGAGCTGGTCGTGTGACATATTTGTCATGAGAACCATTTTGTACATTCTATTTTGGTCGTGTGCCATTCATTTGTCATGAGAACCATTTTGTACATTCTATTTTGGTCGTGTGCCATTCATTTGTCATGAGAACCATTTTGTACATTCTATTTTGGTCGTGTGCCATTCATTTGTCATGAGAACCATTTTGTACGTTCTATTTTGGTCGTGTGCCATTCATTTGCCATGAGTACCACCCTTTTCGTATAACCTGTTCCGGTCGTGTGTCATTTATTTGTCATGAGTACCGCTTTTATGTATAACTGTGTATAAACTCTGTACACGAGACGTGGAGACGTAATAACAATACTTACCGTGATTCGTGTGAACGACATAATATCGGCTTTGCTATCTTCTTTAGGATGCATTGTATAAACTCTTTGACTTCTGTCTATAATTGAGTTATATCTTGTATGTACTTACATATTTTGTACACTATACGTGGAGACGTTAAAACACTTACCATGAGTCGTGCGAACGAAATAATATCAAACCCTTTGTGTGCGATCTACGAAATGTAGTCCACAACCCTTTGTTGTCATTCAACGCCAATGCCCGTGGACTTCCTGTTTTTTACTTCTTTGCAAAAAGGAAAGAAGCCCAGGAATATCTACTATCCCAAAAGGACTAGTTTTCAGCTTCACTGTCAATTATGGGGCATAGTGCTGTGGGAGTTAATCGATTGAGCACAAAAAACCACCTAACTCGTTGTCTGGAGAACGAACAAGAAAACCCCCAGGTTTGTGAAATTGGAGCAAGGGTCTGTCTTTTCTCACAATCATGTAGAAGTTTTTAAAATGACCCCTAATCTTTTGCCCAATACACGCGAAAGATTAGCCTCTTTGATATAATGTGTATTCAAATGTCTCCTCATCCTTTTTGATAAATGTAAAGAGTCAGGAAATCTGCTGGTTGATTATGTTTCATTTTCACATAGAGTTTGAATCGGAAATTGGTCCAGTCTCTAGCAAGTTTCGCAACTCGTCTCCCTTCTCCCCTCCTCCTCCCATTCCCCATGTTTCAGACTTATGTTATGAAGTGAAAAATCTGTCGTTGACCATATCTCGCCCTCACTTGGAGTTCGAATAGGTAACTGTCCGGTTATCTACAGGTTTTCCCCCTCAATCTCTGCATATGTCTCACCAGTTTTTTTCTCTCTTTTCTCAATTCCACGAAACACATTCATGAATGTTGGATATGTACGATATGCACTTGGCGTACCGTCTGTCTCCTTTTGACTACCTTTATTCATGAATTGGTTTCCCTTTGCCGTGACTAGTTCACGATTCTTTGTCTCGTTCTTTGAAATTCTACGAAAATGTTACCATCTCATGTTAGCATAGGCCATAGAGGGCCGGTTGTTTTTTAACCAAGACATATTGTCACTAGGCAAACGCCAAGTCATCCTGGCAAAGGAAAATGTTCATGTAATCACAATTTAGTTAGGAATCTCTCTTCGTCACTCTCTGGGTCGGTGGTTAAAATTTCGTTATTTCATTATCTGGACACATTTTGTTTCTCTCCAAACCTTTTCTTCATTGGTCCCTAGGCAGGTAAACTTCAAGAATTTTGCTCTAATAATAATTCCTCCCGGATTTAAAAAGAAGCCCAGGCGGATGTCATCACCAACAGCCAAGCTGAGCTTCACTTCCTGACAGCACGCGCTGTGGTTACAAGGTCTCTCCTGCTGCCATTTTCTACGCAATTGTTCCTGAAAGCACAGACCATACCGCCCATACGTATGTTGTCTTGTCGTGCCACAGCAAGCTGAGTTGTCCCACTATACTTTATGACACTCTAAACTACCTTTTGGGCACGCTAGCTCTTAGGTTTGTTCTTACTCTTGCTATCAATGCCAACCTTGTCGTCTCTTGCTCTGTCATGCAGTGACGCATATATCGTCATGTGTAAACCATCAGTACCTTGACCCACCAGTATTCGCTGAATGCGCACCAATACAAGTTATCTTGAGCTACATTATGCTTCAATAACCATTATATACGATCCGTGTTTACCATAATAACACTTAGGATTCGCACTGGCATGTCTGCAGATACTGGATTTTTCTCTTCAATGACCTCTGTAACCATAGTCGCGGCACAGCAACCACAGTCTTAACTTCGTGAACTTCGACGTCTTCGACAAAACCAAGTGTTTTCTAAGGCCCAAGTGTACTCCTGAGCGTTGTCTCAAATGGGTCTGATTACAGTGATAATGTAATCCTTAGAATCCGTGAAGTCACGTCCTTTTCTTCGAAATTCTCCGAAACCAAACAAATCCACGCTTCACAAACTTAGCTCCAAGACCAATGAAACCTTAGAATCACACACTTTTTCTCTTCTCTTGTACAAATGTATTGTCATTCTTTCAATTGCATAACCATGTGTATTGTCATTCTTTCAATTGCATAACCATGTGTATTGTCATTCTTTCAATTGCTTAACCATGTGTATTGTTATTTTCAATTGCATAACCTTGTATGTTGTTTTACACCATGTACTTTTCCCAAATTTGTCTTGTCCAAACATTGTATGTACCCCCACCCATTCCCTACAAACATTGTGACCCAAACTATAGCATAAAACTGTATGTTCTAGCTAGGAAATCTCTCAAGCAACGAATCTCTCAAAACCCCGATGGAAGCATAAGAGGATTTTTTTTCCCTACAGCTCCATTGCCACGTCGCTTTTTTTCCAAGCGCGGGGGGAAGTGTTATGGTACGCCCAAACGACAAAGAATTCAAACTCCTAATTCGCCGCAAACTACACAACACCCTGCTCTCCCCCCTGTTCCCTGCTTCCTACTTCCTATCCCATCCGCCCACCCGCACGCGATCCCTTCCACCAGTTGAGAATTGCGAGCCGCCTCGGGCACACGTTAAGCCCGCGCGTTGATTCCCACTGTTCGCGCCCGGCGTACTATCGCTCGAATTGTACTCAAATATAACCTGCAATGTTAATTCAATAACCTACGGGTTTAGCGCTGATATTTCACCATGCCTGTGTAAACTTCGGTTCTGTCCTAAACTCGGGAGGTGCCCCTGGAAGCCGGAAGACGAAGACCCCCCAACATCATGTAAGCTGTACAATTGTTTCCTCATTTGATTGTGTCCTTTAACGATAGACTGTAAACTCCCGCGCAAAGCCATCACTCAGAGAGTTTCGTTTAGGGATCTTGAGGTTATAAACACGATAGCTAGGATTGTGTAGTATGTATTTCTTGTGTTGAATTGTACTGTAATGACCTATGTACTGTGTTTTAAATTTGCAATACATGAATCTAGTTAACTCAATCCTGTTATTATTCTGCTACGGCAGGAGGGTTTCCTAGAGGGGGAGTATCCTGCCAGACGACTGAGATGCGAAGGGATTTCTGAAGCCTCGAGCGACCCACCACCTGAATAGAGGGTAAATCATGCCTCCCCTGAGAGCTAGCTTGGGACATGTTTGGGGGCCCGCTCCTAACAATATATATATATATATTTAAAGTTATGTCATTTATGTGTGTGTAAAACAATTTTCTCGGTTCACCCGCGTAACGTAGTCCTGAAAAGGACTTTTTAACTCCTGACGTTTCGGATAGATCTCACTGTCCATCTTCAGAGGTCCAGAAGCTGATTTGCATTCATTGGGGTTGGGAGTTTAAACACCTAGTTTAAGAGATAACTATTAATTTAAGATAATATTTAAAAAAAAAATTATTGTAATTAATACAGGTTTACAGCTTTCGAAAACTTTTCATACAACACTAAATATAAGCAAGTATTTATGTACTTATAAATAATGTGCTATGTAATATGAATTACCTAATGTATTTATTGTTTTCAGATCGGAAATCAAATTTTTTGTATTTCTACTTCCCGGTATTGATTTTGTCGGTATTTAACCTACTCATGTTCTCCTCACACAGTTTCTGGAGTTGTCTCGCCCAACTGTGTCTGGGGCGGCCCACTGTCTATCCTCTGGAATCGCACTCAGTATTTTCCTAGAAATTCGGTCATCAGACATTATTAGTGCGTGCCCAAGCCACCTCAGTTGCGATTTTTCTATGAAGAGTAACAGTGGTCCAATGTTTAGATCGTCTCGGATCGTCAAACTTCTTATTTGATCCCATTTCGTAACTCCTGCCATTCCTCTCAAGTTCCTCATTTCAGCAGCTTGGACTCTAGAGTGTATTCGTTCGTTTAGCATTCATATCTGGTGGCCGCAAGCGTCGGCGTCGGGCGGTATTTTGTTTTGAACACTGCCATCTTTGTCTTGATACAGCTTGGCTATCCTTATCACTTATCACTGAGCTGTAGAGAGGACGCAACACACCGCTTGCCGCACTTTATCTTCAACCTGTGATAATTTCTTTTTGATCTTAAGTGTTTTATTTATTGATTTATCAATTTTATTTAAGGTTCTTCATACATCTCAAACTGTTCATCTTCATGGGAGTGAGCTGGATAGCAGAAGCAATAAGCTTCTTCTTCGGAGGTTCCAGCTCTGTCTGGAGCCTTGGCCTCTTTAATGAATTAATACAATTTAATTACTTTCTGGGCATATTCCTCTTCTTTATTTTGGTCTGGAAGAAGAAAGTCAAAAATCTCATCATTAAAAGGTGGGATACTTAGTAAAATATATATATATATATATAGTATAATATATAAGTATAATATATATATCGAAACACTTTCGACCGTGTAAACTTGGCCACCCTGACAAATCGGCAATCGCCGAGCATTTATTTGAAACCGGCCATTACTTTGGATTTGTTCCTGAAGTCCTAGGAAGACCCAAAACTCATAGAGCATGCCTGATTACGGAGGCAATTGAAATTCACAAAAATCCCATACATTTTAATAAAGACGACGGAGCTAAGCTCAATAGTTCTTGGTATCCGGTAAGTGACGGTTACATCAAAAACATGTTGAAGTATATTGAAGTAGAGGAGTGGAGCTGGCGACACGGTATCGCTCCTAAGTAGATAAGTTCAAACATCACCCCTAACTATTACACATCTGCCCTGAAGATGGACACTGCAACGCTGTCCGAAACGTAGGCTAAAGAAGGAGGTAGCGCATCACGGCTAATACCCCAAAAACTAATAACAATTTTTTTTTTTTTAAATCTTTTCTTATTATAATTTAGACACAATAATAAATATGTTACCTATCATTCATTAACAGTCTTTTATTGCCCAATTAGTAAAGAAATAATCTCTGGTCTAACTGGGAAGCTAGTCTATTTATTTCCGATCCGCAAACGCCGTGACGGAAGGACGTATTGTTAAGCTATGTCATGTAACTCATGTAACGTCATCATAAACGAGTGTCTCACGTTTATGCAAAATAAGGCAGATACTCTCGATGAGATCGCCATCATCCAATTATGTATTTCTACCTTCTCGGAGGAGGATGTAAAAGATGCTAAAACTATTCTGTTCGATAAGCTTCCGGAGAAACGCACTCTGCGGAAAGGAGATGGCAGGATTAGCCGAGATCTCCAGGACATCCTGAGGGCGTTGAAGGAGACGGACCCTGACCAACTGCCTATATTCGTTGCCAGACAGCTTCACAAATTGCCTCCAGTCAACTTCGATAGTGTGGACGTATCTAAACTTCTAAAGGAACTTAATTCCATGAAAACAGAAATAACTCTCATCAAAACGGAATTAAAAGATTCATCGGTCACAAGAAATGATGATTTAAAACAAGAACTGGCTTCGCTAAGAGAACAAATTACAAAACTGCATGCTCCAAACATACAAAGCGATTTAGCTGAGAACTCGCAACAAAATAGCGGCAAAACTGTAGGTAATCCAGAACTTAAAAGTAAACAAATACCGACAGAAGTGACCTACTTATCGACTGCATCTAAGAACGCATACAGTAATGGAACTACCGCACACACGAAAACTACACAAGAACGCACAGAGCGAAGGAGCAATAATCGCCGTGACCGACCGAGTTCGGACTTTGAACTTAAGCCCGAAAACGCAGCAAATAAACAGGGAACGCGCGAACACGGCCCGCGGTACCAACACCGGCCATCCGCGACTGACGAAATCGGTTTCACATTAGTAACGCGGAAAATTAACCGAAACTTGAGAGGTAAAGCAACATCAACAACATTAAAGTCAGCTGAGATACTCACAACGGTATACATTTCGAGGTTTACTGTGGAAACTACAGAGGAAAACATCAATAACTACCTAACAGAAAAAGATCTGGAATGTACCAAGATTGAAAAAATCAAGCCTTTTCGTCCTACGCCTTTTAACACCTTTAAACTCACCGTTAAAGCGATCGAAATAAAGAAATTCCTGTCAGAAGAACTTTGGCCAGAGGGAATTGTATTCCGAAGATTTATAGAACCGCGCATATCTACTATCTAATGATGCCTACTACTTTTTATTTTATTTTTTTTTTATCTATATGTATTTTTTATGTACTTACTTGTATTTCATGTATGTACTTACTCTATATAGGATGTGTGGGATTGCACTCACCTCCCCACATTCTGGTAAAGACCATTATTATTATTTAAGCTATAGGTACATTTGACAATAATAAAGTACTTGAGATAAATTATTTGGGAATAATACTGCTTATAGATAGTTACAAAAATATAAATAGAATGCTTTCCAAATAGGTACTCTAAAAAATTATAAAATATTGGACTATACGTAGAAATACATATAATAATTGCAACAGAATAGCACTTTCGACTTCTATCCAAATTCCCCATTACTAGAGAAGGCATCATGAGTTCCTAGATTAGATCTAAATCCATATTGTTTAGAATGCAGATTTTTTTTCATGTAGATATAGGAATAGTCTCTTTTTGACTATTTTTTCAATTATTTTAGAAACGTTAGATGTCAAGGATATAGGCCGGTAGTTAGTCATTTCCTCTGGGTTGCCTGATTTAAAGATCGGACTAATTACAGTTTTTTTGTAATTACTTAAAAATCTTCCAACAGAAAAACTTAAATTGATAATATGCGTGATAGGTATTTTTAGGAAATCTTTGAGATATTTTATGTTTTCTACTGTTATATTATTGTATCCCGGCGCTGACCCACCTCTCGGTGAAGTAATTACATTTTAACTTCCGTTTCCAAGGTGGGTTCAAAAATTGGCATTTTATTTGTATCTATTAAATTTCTCTTACAGACCTCAGTAGTTCTACTAGCAGCTATGTGGTTAATTTGTTGTGCTAAATATTTCCAATATTTGCAAAAATTATTAAATATGTTCGCACATTGAGTCGGCTCATCTTTTACGTCTTTAGAATTACCGTTGTTCGTCAGCTTGTGTATTTCTGATGCTTTGCGTTTTTTATCAATAATATCATTTGTTGTCGACCACATTCTTTTTTTAAATAAAACTTCTTTACGCACGCTCGACTTGGGGGGTAAGCTAGTGAATGCTTTACGAAAAGTGGTGATTGTTACGAAAAATGTCATGCGAACGGTGATCGATTGCCAGGCGAACGGTCGGGCTTTTACGCACGCTTGACTAGGGGAGTGATAAGGATAAGGATAAGGATGGACACCTCAAGGTCGTAGGTCACCCCAAGGTCATAGGTCACCCCAAGGTCATAGGTCACCCCAAGGTCGTAAGACACCCCAAGGTCGTAGGTCACCCCAAGGTCATAGGTCACCCCAAGGTCATAGGTCACCCCAAGGTCGTAGGTCACCCCACGATCGTAGGTCACCCCAAGGTCGTAGGTCACCCCATGGTCATATTTCACCCCAATGTCATACGTCACCCCTAGGTTACTACGTTTGGTAACTTAGCAGGGGTAGCTGGGTTCATTGGGCGAGGTTTGTCTTATAGTTTTGCTTCAGTCTTGTGGTCTAAAGCACACTCGTTTTTATATCTTGTTCTCCTTGTGACATTTTTTTCATTAAAGTACTGTTTTTTAGTATTCTTTACGATGAAGAATTCCTACTTCAGCTTTTGTGTCGGATTAATGTTATTTTGTATATTTTCAGATACAACATACTACGTTACGGACCTCGGACTCAGAGGTCAAGATGCCGTTCAAACGGGATTAATCAATCGGTCAATCATCTGAATATTCTAAGAGTACACCCTCTGGAGCAGAGACCACCAGCTTCATGAATCAATAAGAACTAATAGTTCAAGCAATGACCGTATCTATCCGTGACTACAGGCCACATGCACCAAATGAGTACCTGCTGGACTTCAACTTAAAAAAAAAAACAAAGTTTTGTCAAGACTCTTGGCTTTATTTTGAGAGCTGCAAAAGATTTCAATGATTTAGGCACATTTATTATGATATATAAAACCCTTGTTAGATGCCAACTTGAATATAACTCTACGTTATGGTCTCCCTTTTACAACATTAATTCAGAGAACATTGAAGAGATTTAATGGAAGTTTCTAAGGTTTATAAACTATAAATTGCATATTTCTATACTAAACATTGATTACAATTACCTCCTGGATAAAACGTTTCTATTGAAACTTTCACAAAGAAGAATAAGCACAGATTTAATATTATTACATAAAATACTGCATTACGAAATTGACTGTCCTGAATTACTTGAATTCATGTTCCCAAAAAATCATGTCGACGTTTATTACCCTTCTACTTCAATAACACCAGGAACCAGGACACTAGCTTATCAAAATTCCCTGTTTCCAAAATAAATATTCTAATCTATAGGTGATATATTTCATCTTAAAACTAATCAGTATAAATGTTGTATATTCTATCACTTTTATTCTTCTAGACATAAATAGGTTTACATAATTTCTGCAATTTTTTTTAATATTGTGACTTCTTATCATTTTTACATACTAAGTATTTTTTATTTTATTTTTGGTTTTATTGTTTGTTACATTGAGTTGTGTATTTTCTTTTCTCATTGTATTATATTTTCTTAATTATTTGATACTTAACTTATAAACTATAATGTAAAAGCCCATCAGGGCGTGCAAGAAATAATAAATAAATAAATCTCCACTCGGGAGGTATCCTGGAAAGCGTCATTTTCGGTAAGAAAATATCCGACGTGCCGCATTACCAAAACTAACGCAAAGTTGACGCCTAATTAGATATGAAAAATAAAAGTTCTGCCAACTTTTGTATGGGGAGAAGTACCTGGCAGACGACCTTAACCCGCCAGTACTCGCGCTTAATTTTGGGACACCATATAGACCCAGACCCAGACATTATATAAATGATTTAAATTACAAAACATATATTTTTAATCAAATTATAGCTTTATCATTAATTTAACAATAAAACACGAAATATAATTTTCACATTTTTATTTATTTTATTGCAACAATCAACTTTGCTCATAGTTTAAAAAATAATTTAGAAAATCTTTGTTTTTAATACTTCAAGGTAGGAAACGTGGATATGTTTTTATTTATAAAAACAATTATAATTATGTTTTATATCAACAAATGAGTAACCTTGTATAAAATATATCTATTAAGACCATCTTTTTTTTTTTTTTTTCCTCCTCTCCGAAGAATTGGAATCATGTTCGTCCATTTCCAAGTTATCTTCGATTTCCGAACAATCTTCCCCTTTGATTTCATCTTCTTGTATTCTTGTAATATTTTTTTCAAGAGTAGTTGTAATATTATAAGCATTTCTAATATTGACGATTTTTTGAAAATTTTCTGGATCAATTCAATAACCAATTCGATGTTATAATTTTATCGGTTAGCTTAATAAAGATTATAATTGAAAAGTTATTCACAATTACTCTGAACACCACACATACATAAGCTCAATAAGAAAAAAATTGAATAAGTCTAGCGGGATCGTTGTCTGGTTCACGACGAGTTCATCGAAAACGAATTCATCGAAAACCAATTCATCGAAAATAAATTCATCGAAAACCAATTCATCGAATGATCAATTCATCGAATCGCCAATTCATCGAAAAAATATGTTTTGTTGATATTTGAGAGAAATGCTTCGCTGTCAACCTAAACTAACCTAACCTAACCTAACCTAACCTAACCTAACCTAACCTTACCTAACCTAACCTAACCTAACTTAACCTATTTAACCAATTTTTAAATATTTTTTTATCATCACTCTTAATGACCTTTCTGAGTTGGTTTCATTATGGGTTGTCTGGTCACCGTTCCTTAGATATCCCTTTTTTGCAGTATCAGACAATCGAAAATCGAAGAGATAACCTATAAATTTAACATTGTCACTACGAAACTGACAGTTGCTAAACGCATTTAACTCAGTTAAACAGACCTTTTTGGGTATTTAATTTTGACAGCTCAAATATCTACAAAAAAAATGTTTTTAGATGAATTGGCGATTCGATGAATTGATCATTCGATGAATTGATTTTCGATGAATTGATTTTCGATGTACTCGTTTTCGATGAATTTGCTTTCGATGAATTGATTTTCGATGAACTCATTTTCGATGAATTTGCTTTCGATGAATTGATTTTCGATGAACTCGTCGGTTACCTGAATAATAACTTATGCATTTTTGCAATCTACAGATTACCCTCTTTTTAAAATATTGACACTTTTCTGAGTTCACTCCAATCAATTATCAATAGCTCAAAAAAAATAGAACGACAAATAATTATAGGCGACCTCAACATCAACATGATTACCAAATACCACCGCCAATCCAACGATTACCTATGTCTCCTAATAAAATGGGTTCATTCAGACAATTAATAGCCATACTTGTGAGCAGGGCATGAGTAAATCTTGTCTAGACTACATCAACGTCAAAAAATTAACCATGTTAACTCATTTTTCATTCACTCTACAATCTCAGATTATTATACAATAGCACTCTGCCTTAAAAACAAATCTCATAATCCTGCTAAAATTAAACACGTGGGAAAAATAAACTACAATGACATAATTGAGGACCTAAGCTCAGAAAACTGGCAAAATGTTCTAGGCCAAACTGATGCTGACTTATCAATGAATGAATTGATCACCCCTGGCCTTATCAAATCGATTAACATTAGGAACCAACTTCATGAAAAGGCGAATAGGTGGCCTGAAAATTATTATAGTTCAAGTTTATTACAAGAAGTGTAGGAACCTTTGCAAAAATTTAATAAAAACGGCGAAAGAAAATTATTATAAAAAATTCATTTACGAAAATAACTGTACTCCAAAACGTTTATGGGAAGCATTTCGCAATATAACTAAAACAAAAATAAATAAATCTTCCGATATTAAATCGTTAAACATCAATAACGTGAACACCTCAGACCCAAAAATCATTGCGGATTTCACCAATAATTATTTCACATTAGTGGGAGTCAATCTTGCGAAAAAAATTCTCGACAATCTTAATACAACAGAATCCGATCTCGCTAAGTTAACAATCTCTAATTTCGGTCATAAATTAGACAATATCCAAACAACTGCAAACGAAGTCATGAAAATAATTGACGAACTCGAGTCATCGAATGCTTGTGGTTCTGAAAATATCTCATCAATTCTGCTAAAAAGTACTTAATCCTTCATAGCAACTCCAATCGCGTATATTTCCAATCTAAGCTTTGATTCAGGAAAATTTCCAAATCATTTAAAACACTCTATCGTTATACTGCTTCACAAAAATGGAGATAAATCGCAGATACACAATTACCGGCCAATTTCTTTGCTCAATTCTGTTTAGAAAATTATTGAGAAAATTGTGAAGAATCGTCTCAGTCATTACCTTGAAAAAAATAACATCCTTTCCAATAGACAGTACGGCTTCAGACCAGGATTGAGCACTGAAAATGACATTACAAACCTGACGAAAATCATCTCCAATAATATCGATAGAGGAAGAAAATGCATTGCGCTCTTCTTAGATCTAGCCAAAGCGTTCGACACTTTCTCACACAAAATTCTCATGAAAAACTACAGCGCATCGGCATTCAGGGTCAGCTACTTAAGTGGTTAGGTATTTATTTAGAAAATAGGAGCCAAAGAGTGAATATTAACAATACTCTAAGCGATCCAGCTGATAATAACTTTGGTTTGTCTCAAGGAAGCACCCTAGGTCCACTTTTATTCAATATCTGTATAAATGAATTATGTAACAGTTCATATGCCGATCACATTATCACCTTTGCCGATGAGACAAGATTATTATTTGAAGGCAAAACATAGAATGAACTTAATAAAAATTCAGAAATTGGTATTAACAAGGTAAAAGAATGGCTAGACAATAATCTTTTCACTCTCAACACAAATCATGTTCATAAACTCTACTACAAATTTATAACTGCTCTCGGAAACCGGGAATGGTATCCACGAAATATAATTTCGCATCCTCATCCTCACAAAGCAGGTTTTAATTTAAAATCACTTCTGCGTAAGAGTTCCGAAATAATATTTACACACGGAACAGTCAATTTTGCCGCATATGGCATGCAACTCAGATGCAAAGCTTCATTCAGTACACAGTGAATCGGCAACTTATTATTTAATTTATCGTACACAAAACTGATTTAAATAAAATCTGTATGCGGCGCAATAAAACTACACACAGTACATGAAACAAAAAAAAAACAAAAAACAAAAAAAATTTTTTTTTTTACAATAATAATGTTCCATTATCAGTTTTATGGTACATTATCAGTTTTTATGGTTACCCAATCAGTAGGGAAATATTCTCGGATCTAATTGGGGAGCTAGTCTATGTACTTATATTTAGAACTGCTTATAGATAATATGTTACAAAAATGAAAATAAAATACTGTAAGATATTACATATAATATCAGCAAAATATTGGAAACAGATTTTATCTGAAAATCATCGATACAAATAAGATAATCTGTTGCTTATCTGTATAAATACAACGCGAGTTTTTTTTTTAATTTAAGATAGTTTTTCTCACTTTTTATTGCATTGGGTAATTCGTTATATAGCTTTGGGCCTACGTATTCATAATGGTGTTGTGCCGTGTTGAAGACACTTCAGATTCGCTTCAGATAGCGCTTTTTTGAAATAGTTTTGAAACCGGTAGGACCTTAAATTTTTCAAAAAGTTCGTTGGTTGGGAAAATTCTTGGTTTTTTAATAATAACTTTGATGATCATTTTTTGTGTCGTTACTATCGGATAAAGATTATTCTTATAGATGCTTCCCCATGCGAATGCCGTACTGCAGTACTGACTGCACAAAAGCAAAGTAAACCATTTTAATATTTGAATGACTTAGGATATTTCTTAAATGTATAAATATGTAAGTAAGTTTTCTAATTCTTTTGACACAGTTTTCGACATGTTTCTTAAATTTCATGTTACTTTCTATAGTGATCCCTAGATGGTTGACATCTGTGGTTTTCTTAAGGATTTTACAATTATCGTTACATTCTCCTCCTTTACACGAACGACTGTGCACTATTACTCTAATACAAGATTGTAATACAAGATTGAATGCGCCTTACTTCGTTAACGCGCCTACTAATAATTACTTCGAAAACTCGCCTATCGAAAGGCTTCATCGACTAGGAAATAAATATAACTCAATCAATGTTTATCGTCATCTGTCAGTGTCCAAATTTAAATTCAGTATATTGGAACAGTTACAATAGAACTATAAATCCCCATCTTGAAATTTTGTGTGCACAGTTTATTGTAAACCCTCATAGTTAAGTTCCGTCAAAACACCTACAATATAGGGCGTAATAAAGGTTAGTAATTTATAATTTATAAACAAACCTTATAAAAACTGTTCTTGTTTATCGTTGTAATAGGTAATAATAACAAATTTACTTTAACGACTTATACTTTGATTAACATTTTAATTTGATTGTAATTAGATACTCTGTTATATTATATTATCGAACTCATTTGTCCTCTCCGTGATAGTTTACTGAAGTATCTGACATTATTCCATGGTTTCAGTATAAAGGGGATTGGTATATTTATGGTATAAAGTATTTTGTCTTCGGAAATTGAATTCCTTGCAGAAATTCTGACGATAAAGTAATTGGTCAAAATGGAATTGTTTTGTATATTAATTTTAGTGCGGAGCAAGTCGTTAGTATGTATTTTTGTTTAAAATCAACTTCGCTATGTATTCAACACATAAATTGCACATATATTAAAAACTCACCATTATTATTATTTGTTATATAGGTATATACATATAAAACTGATTTTTTTCTCTTTATTGTATAATGCTATACTTTTTACTTACCAGCTTTATTTATATGTACCATGTGTAAAAACTATTCATGTTTTCTTTGTATTCTAAACACACCTGTATGCACTAAAATATAAAAATGTAAATGTGTGTAAAAGCCCATAAGGGCGTTAATGATTAATAAATAAATAAATAAATAAATATTGAAGTCAGTTACAGGATCAGCAAGGTGAAAAGGTATATATGATGTTTTTTCTACATTAAGACTAAGTAAGTTATCATCAAACCATTCCTTCAATATGTTAATGTCAGCATTCGCAGCTATATTCACTCCTGTCCATGTTATTCCTTCGATTATGATGACTGTGTCATCCGCATACGAGATGACATTTCCATTAAGAGGGAGACTGAACATGTCATTGACATATATAAGGAAAAGTATTGGCCCGAATACCGTGCCTTGTGGAATTCCATATTCAGAAGTCAAGGGTTCACTCAATGAATTATTTGGTTTAACGTATTGTTCTCTATTTTTTTAAGTAATTCTGGAACCAAGATAGAGCTTTGTCTAAAATGGTTTCGCTTTAATTCTGGCAGCACATTCATGGTCTGCAATTTGAATTTTATGACTGCACATCAAATAAGAGAATGTTTGCCTTCAAAATATTACAACGGAAATTTTACATTATGAACTGGATTAAATTTAAATCTGTGTGCGGCGAATTAAAACTACAATCAGACGAAAATGATTTTTCTTTATTCTGACAGCACGTACATAGTCTGCAACTAGAATTTTATAACTGCACGTCGAAAAAGAGAATGTTTTCCTTCGAAATATGTCAGCAGATGAATCCAAAACTGGAATTTTACATTCTGATCACATAACTGGTTTTAAATTAAGAGTGAATCTATTCACCGCACTAATTTTGTATCATTTATTAATAAATTTCGTATCGCCTTGAAGT
Source organism: Limnephilus rhombicus (assembly GCA_929108145.2). NCBI lineage: Eukaryota > Metazoa > Arthropoda > Insecta > Trichoptera > Limnephilidae > Limnephilus > Limnephilus rhombicus. The sequence continues at coordinate 29,786,653 of OV815297.1, read as the reverse complement.
TATAACTCGGACTGACTGACTCATAAATAAACCAACCAACACACTAGAATTAATGACTTTGGGCTTTTAAAGGAGGCAATTTTTGACAATATTTCACAATGAATATGCAATAATTTGATTTTTTTCTATGAGGACTCGTGACGTTACACACCATAGATGAGGATATAATAAACAGCAATAAAAAGGCGTGGCCATTGACAATATAAGTTACAAAAAAATAATAAACAAAAAGGCATAAAGGAAAAATGGGAGGTCTTATTAATTGAGGAACAACAAAAACAAAAACTGTGAATAGATCTTTTTACATCGCCAAATTTTTTTCGAGATCGACTCAAAAAGCACTCGCGATCGACCGGTCGCGGCAGGGGTGACCGTTTGGGCACCCCTGCCTTAGAATATGTAGATAGCATAAAATATCTAGGAATTATCGTAGACAAGAGTCTGAGATGGAATGAACATATCGACTCAATTTCCACAAAAGTCAGAAAACTCAGGTATCTTTTCTTGGCTATTAGAAATATTCTTTGCGTAAAAGATCTGAAACTAATGTACTATACCATGTGCAACTCATTACTTGAATATGCATCTTTAGGATGGGGAGGATGTACCAAATCAATACTCGACCCCTTAGCCAAAGCACAAAAATCACTACTAAGGGTCATCCTTAAAAAAACATTCAAATACCCCAGTAATGCTTTATTCAAAGAGATAGGAGTGTTGGACGTGAGGCAACTTTTCATAAGAAAAGTTATATTATACACACAAAAATATCGTCACCTCTTCCCCTACGTAGAACATTATCACAACACCCGACGTGCAGGGAGGAATCCAATAGTTCCACTTACTACTATGACATCCCTTGCTCAAAGACAATATTCTTACCTAGGTACTAAAATGTTCATCAAATCAAATCAAAGCAAAATCAAAGTGCAAGCGTCCTGCGTAAATTAGTCAGCTACTGGATTCTGAACTTAGTGAGTGACGAATGTGAACGTATGCTGTTTAACTGAAATACAAAATTATCTAACTTTCCTGATCACTATACCAAAACTTCTAACACACTTCATTGAGTTCTGATATTGCTTTGCAATATTTCGACATCCTTTTGATATTCTTATACCTGAGATTAAAATAATCATGTTTGCACACACATTGTAGTTACAGCGCATAAATAAATAAATAAAATTAAAACATATGTATTATTAATTATTACTTACATAAATTATATCTGATATTGTAAATTTTAATGTAGTTTCTCTTACAGGTGTACTATGTATTATAAGTTCACACTTCTAAACACATAACCTAACACATAACTTAATCTCTTTACATTGTAAATCTTATTGTAATTCCTCCAACTTGTTATCAGGTACCTGGTTTACAATTTTCGATACTACTAACTTACCTATTTATCTCATACGCTGTAAATCTGAATATATTATATGTTACCAGGTTAATTTGGCAAATCCGAATATAATATATGCCACCAAGTTCTTTTTCTATTTTTTTGTGTTTTTTTTTTGTTTTGTAATTATGTAATTTATAATATGAACTAAACCTGTCAATTTGTCTGTCCTGGAACGGGAAACTTTCCTAGTTGGACAGGCAAAGCTTCCTAATATGTAATTTGTATTTTCTTTTATATATATCTATAATAAATAAATTTAATTCTATTACATAAAATACTGCATTACAAAATTGACTGTCCTGAATTACTTCAATTTATCAATATCCATGTTCCCAAAAAATCTTGTCGACATTTATTACCCTTTTACGTCAATAACACCAGGACACTAGCTTATCAAAATTCTCCGTTTCCGAGACTTCACAGTCTTGGAAATAAATATTCTAATCTAGGTGATATATTTCATCTTAAAACTAATCAGTATAAATGTTGTATATTCTATCACCTTTATTCTTCTAGACACAAATAGATTTACATAATTTCTGCAATTTTTGTTTATATTGAATGAGAGAATTCTTATCATTTTTAAATAATATGTATTTGTTTGAGTTTGCTTCGAGTAAATCAAATTAATGTAAATTTTAGGTATTTTAACTCCAACAAGAACTTCAAGGTCAAAGATAATTTTATTGGCAAAGAATATACAACAATCCAATATAAATGTCCCCCCAACGGACCGATAATATAACGTTTCCTTTAGGCAAACTAATGCAGAAGAGAGAGAAAATAATTAATTCATCCTATTTATTAACTTACTACACCAAGTCCGATTCGAGCCGCGGTCAACAGTGGTTGTGTGTACCTTACCTATTGCTTAGTGCCGTTCGCCCGTTCCTGTGCCTAATACAGATAAGAGATTATTGTTACATTTTATTTAATTTTGTTTATCGTATACCTATTTGTTTGCATTCCTGCTTACGGCTAATCAGTTTTTGTTTGTACAGTCAATGAAATAGACTGCGTATTATTTTTTCAGTTTAATTTTTAAAAGTTAAGTTTTTTTTATATAATGGAGGAAGACGAAGATAGGCCTCCCGACCCAGGGTCGATATTAGATTTTTCTGATTCGGAATCTAATACTAGCCAGGTTTCTATTACGCTCCCATCTCGTAAACGACGACCATCGCATAGGCTTCACATTCCATCGAAAGTTAAATCTATACCGCCGATTCAACAAACCTCGACCTCTAACGACCTAAACACCAATAGTAACACCCAGACAAGTACTTTAACTAGCCATAATACAAAAAGTAGTGACTTACTTTATTATGCTTCCGCTTCCGGTCCTTTTATCGTTATTGTTCAGAGAACTGAACAAGTAAAACTTATTCATCCTTTAGATTTTGGAAAATTCTTATTTGACTCAAAAAATAATAACCTTGGTATTGTTAATGGTTCAATTAAACCGGAAGGGCGATATAAATTATCTATCGAGTTTAATACTGCCGCTTTCGCAAATGGATTTGTAAAAAAAATGACTCGCTCTCAAACCATAAAAATAAATCGTTCATCCCGACATTTAACCTTACGAGAATGGGTCTTGTGCGAGGAATTCCAGCGAAGATCCCAGAGGCTGAAATTGTTGATGCTTTGAATAATTCCCACGGAACCCCGAAAGTATTAAAAGCACGCCGACTGAACTACAAGGATTCTACTGGTGGAAACACGATCTGGAAACCTTCCCAATCTGTTGTTATTACATTTGAAGGACAATCCCTACCGTCTCGTGTGTTTATTTATTATACCTCGCTTCCCGTCGAAGTTTATAAATTCCTAACTATTCAATGCTTCAATTGCTGCCGGTTTGGACATTCAAAACCAGTATGCCGCTCCTTAATAAAAGATGCGAATTGGAGCACTTTCTCTTCTGAACTAGATAACCTTATTAATTCAACAAAATCGTCCCCGGGAGACATCAGAATGCAATGTGAGACGTTTCTCTCTATGGTTATAAATGCAGCAGAAAAATCCATCCCGAAACACAATGCAAACATTAAAATAAAACACTCTACTCCATGGTGGGACGAGAAATGCACTCGCTCCGTCAACTCTCGTAAAAAAGCAATTTCCTCTTTTCGTAAGTGTATGTCACTAGAAAATTTTTTATCAGTTAAAAAAGCCCAGGCAGAAACTAAACGAATTTTGAAAAATAAAAAATGCGCTGGATGGCGGAAGTTCTGTGAGAACATGTCTCCGGAAACTCACCAGTCTTCAGTTTGGTCTAGCTTAAAAAAATTCGGATCATCGTATTCTCCGCCGAGAATCAAAAATATATCAGAAGAAATTCTTATAGGATTTGCGGATAAAATAGCCTCCCATCAGTGGCCGGATGTGAAGAAATGCCTTCTATTAAGCCATATCCATCTCATTCTAACTGGCTAGATGCTCCTTTCTCCATTGATGAGATGAAACGAGTAATAAGAGCCCTTTCTGACTCTGCTCCGGGTCCCGATGGAATATTTAATAGTTTCATTAAATCATTTTCTGATATGGCGCTTGAATATTTCTTTTTCCTTATTAATAATATGTTTGAAACAGGACTAATTCCGGATAATTGGAAAACTCGAAAAATCATTCCCATTTTAAAACCTGGAAAAAATCCATCTGAAATTTCGTCTTATCGGCCTATTGCTCTTTCATCATGTTTGATGAAAGTAGCGGAGAGTTTGATGAAAAACAGATTAGAGTGGTTTGTTGAAAGTCAAAATATTATCTCACCAAATCAGTATGGTTTTCGGAAAAAGAAATCTACAATGGATAATTTAAGTTTGTTCACAACTGATATCCGAGTTTCTCAATCCCTAAATTCTTATACATTGGCCACATTCCTTGACCTTTCATCAGCTTACGATGATGTTTTACTGAATGTTTTGAAAGAAAAGCTAATTAAAAAACAAATTCCCCCGAAATTGGTCCAATTTATTATTAATTTTCTCTCAGATAGGTTCATTATTATTTAGTCTTCCTCTAAATGCTTAAGGCGCAAACTATGGAGAGGTTTGCCCCAGAGTTCTGTTGTTAGTCCTCTGTTGTTTAACATTTATATAAGTGACCTAGACTCAGTTATTCCTTTTTCTATCAAGCGACTTTACTTTGCGGATGATATCCTTATATATTTGTTACATAAAAATATTATTCTTGCAGCTAAGGAAATGAATTTGGCTTTACAATATATTAAAAGCTGGTTGTCAATAAATGGGATGAATCTGGCGGCATCTAAAACAAGGGTCGTGGCTTTCACGCGCAAAAAAAAATTCCACAATTCTCAATCTCTTTTGATAATGTGCCTCTACAAACCGCTACTCAAATCAAATTCCTTGGTCTTCTTTTGAACCATAAACTTTCCTGGCTTCCACACATTCAGATAATTTCTACAAAGTGTGAAAAGGGACTTAATATGCTGCGAGCAGTTTCCAGAGTATGGTGGGGATCTCATCCTACCACTCTTAAATTAATGTATAATTCCCTAGTTCGGAGCCACTTGGATTATGGCTCTTTCCTTTTTGACCCACTTCCTAAATATTTAGATAAGAAAATGGAAAGAATTCAATCAAAAGCCCTCAGAATGATTATTGGCGCTATGAAGTCTTCTCCAATTAATGCGCTTCAGGTGGAATGTGGGGAGCCTCCATTATATTTCAGAAGGCAATTCCTTGCCAATAAATATATTTTCAAGGCTTTATCATTATCACATCATCCTATTAAACAAAATCTTAATCGGTTAAGTATTAATTTGAATTCTAACAAAAGATTGAGAGAAAAACAATGTTTTTCCTCTCCTAATTAAAAGTTTTCATCTCTATAATTCTCTATCATCTTCCCTCCAATATCTTCAAGAAGTTCCCAATCTCCCTATATGCAATATTCCATTAAGGCAATCACTTTTATGCCGAGCACAATAACATCAGTCTTTCAGAAGAATATTTTATCTTCCCTAAGTAAATTTCAAAATGTGGATGATTGTTTTAAAAGCATTGTGGCTTCAAAATTCCCTGGATTTTCCATCCTTTACACTATGGTTCCAAATTTGAAAATAAAAGATGTGGAGCATCGATATATAGTCCAGAATTCAACTTCAATCTCACTTATAAATTACCGAAAGAAGCTTCCATATTTACAGCTGAATGCTTTGCAATTGAACAAGCGCTAAATCAAATCCAGGTTCTCAACATTCATCGAGTCTTACTATGTACTGATTCGCTAAGTGCTCTAACTAAAATTAGGTCAAATATTCTATGTTATCCGGAAGACAATATTATATGTAAAATAAAAAATCTTCTCAATTCTCTAAGTGAATCTGGGTTTCAGACGATATTGGCCTGGGTCCCTGCCCATTTGGGTATCGAGGGTAATGAGATAGCCGATTTTCTCGCCAAATCTGGTTCAGATTCCGGAACTATCCCACTAAATTTTAGAATTTCTATCTCCGATGTCTTCCCGATTCTTAAATCCAACATGACTCGTGCCTGGGAAGAAAATTAGGCAGTCTCCAAAATAAGAACTGGATCTTTTTATGCTGGAATTCAAAACCGTATCCCTGCTAAGCCATGATTTCACGGTAAAAAACTTTCAAAACGATTCATTTCATGTATTTCGAGAATGAGAATTGGTCACTGTTCAATTGCATCTCACTTGTCTAGAATTAGAGTTTTAGATGATCCGGTCTGCCAGTGCGGTGTGGAAGAGGAAACCCTCGACCACGTTTTCTTTAACTGTAAAAACCATTCATCTTTCAAGAACATATACCGCCGGCTTATTAAAATCACACACCAGTCCCCCCTTAACATTTCATACCTTTTATCTCTTAACAATTCTCGTGTTCATACAGCTTTATGTAAGTTTATTAAGTCCAATATTTAATTTGTTTTATTATTTTCCCAATAGATTAACAGAATTTTTTTATCCACTTTAACTATTACCGGCACAAAGCACTCTTTTCGGGGTGAATTGCCTAAAACCAAAAAAAAAAAACTTACTACACAGAGTCCATTGGAGAGGGAAGACTATAGCCACTCCCGACATCTATGTGAAAAACCCCGAACTACAACTATGCCTGACATCTCTGTCAGGAGCGGAGAAACATTTCACCCCTTACCCAACTAAATACTAGCTTTATTTCTTAACAGTATTTTTTTTTTTATTTGCTTTTATTGTTAAATTGTATTGCGTATTTTCTATTCACATTGTATTATATTTTCTTCATTGTTTGATACTCAACTTATAAACTATAATGTAAAAGCCCATAATAAAGGGCGTGTAATAATAAATAGAAATAAATGTGTGTAATGGAAAAAAACGCTAGTTAGTACAAGAAATTTATTTATTTACTAACTTTCGCCCCCAGCTTCACTCGCATAGTATTAGGGGGGTTACCACTCCGTCTCCCCCATCTCCCCCTCTTCACCACCCTTTTTAATTAAAATTTTTTTTTATTAAAAAAATCATATCTCCTGTTTTTGTAGATCTATAATTATTATGAACTTTTATTTAATTTTAATATAATTAATAACAAAATTTAATTTATTATAAGCAATAATTGTAAGCCTGAAACACTCATTTACATTGAAAAATCTTCCAAGAAAAGATCCTTGCCGCCAACGGGACTTGAACACGTGTCCTTCTGATTGCCGGTTGGATACTCTGACCACTGAGCTACGGCGGCTTATCAAATACCCGCCAAATAATTCAATATACACAAGTGTTTCATTCAACAATTACTGCTTATTATATTTTTTCCACCTGAAAACAACCAACTTTATTTTTGCGAGAGAGACATTGTTCGTGTTAAATCCCTCGCTAGATGGCGTCGAGACAAATTATGTCTGCATTTATTGGGGAAATACTTAAACTTGTCAAATATTAATTTTTATTTTTTAATTTATAAACTAACGTTTTAACGTTAACGTTAACGTTAGTTTTAACGTTAGTTTATAAATTTAAAAAAAAATCATTAAAATTTAATTTAATTATAATTTTAAAGAAAATCATATTGGTGCACGCCGTGAAGCACATTTATTTTCAAAGAAATATGAGAAAAAATAGATTGAATGGGAAATTTTTTTCCGAAAAATGACATATTTGACTCATTTTTGGATTATCCTTCGCAGTATTTCAAACGTCTTTAATCGAGATGTACTGGTGCCACTGGGAGAGCGTATTTCCTCCAGTGCCCATCTGCCCCCTCCCCCTCCTTTATTGAACCACTCTCCGTTGGACTGCTTTCTTATCACATCCTGCTGACCCACGCAGCAGATCACCATCTCTGCAGGATCGAAGTTCTGGCATCTCTGGAAAAACGAAGCACATTATAATATTATACTAACTAACTAACCATCACGCCATTTCCCGCAGAGGTAGGCAGAGAGGACGTACCGCCAAACAACTCGGTCTAGGCACACACTCTTTGCCTCATTCATATTACGAATAACGTACGGTACGAATAATACCAGCACAAACGATAGTTATACTTATGTGAATAATCATAACCCAATTGGAAACGTACAAATACACACTTCAATGATCAATGGATACCTGAAGAATTTAGACGTTAGTAAGGGTGCTGGCAGTGACGGTATTTCACCATACTTTGTCTCAAAATGTGCCAAAAATCTCTCATACCCTTTAACTAACATATTTTTAATATCACTAAAAGAAGGAAAATTTCCCACAAAATTTAAAGAAGCAATTATAATCCCTATTCATAAAACAGGTTCTAAAAGCAACATTGAAAATTACCGCCCAATATCAATACTCACGGTATTTAGCAAACTATTTGAGCGCATTATCTACGATCAAATTTATACTACAATTGTTCGCAACATTCAAAATCAACAACACGGATTTTTACGAAAAAGATCGGTTTTAACAAATTTGGTAAATTTTACCGATTATTTATCGAGTAATATGGACAACAGAAACCAAATAGATGTGATCTATACTGACTACTCGAAGGCCTTAAGGTAAACCATTTAATTTTAATTAAAAAATTAAATCAATTAGGCATTCATGGTGACTTACTCCGATGGCTCACTTCATACCTTTCGAGTAGACTCCAATGCGTCTCAGTTGAGGGATCAAAGTCCAACTTCTTTTCCGTGCCCTCCGGCGTACCTCAAGGTTCTCATCTAGGCCCATTATTATTTAATGTGTATATTTATGATATTCACAAATGTTTTTTACACTCTAATTATCTAGCATACGCAGATGATAAAAAAATATACCTAGTTGTCAAATCAATCGAAGACTGCTTTAAACTTCAAGAGGACCTCAATCGTCTTTTTGTCTACTGTGAATTGAATAAACTAGTCATAAATATCTCAAAATGTAATAAAATATCATTTACACGTAATAAAAATAAAATTTCATTTGATTATACACTAAACGGGACACTTATCAACGAAGTTGAGTCTATCAGGGACCTTGGGGTAACGCTTGATTCTAAATTAAACTTTATCCAACACACTAATAATATCATCAATAAAGCCAACAAAATGCTGGGATTTATAATTCGTATATCGAAACCTTTTCGAAACGTAAATACTCTATATTCATATTTTTGAATGTAGCTATTACTTTGTGGTTATCCATTATAGAAAAATGAAACAATATAACTTTGTATAAACCACTTATATAATTTGCAAATCCGACCGGTTTCGGAACAAACGTTCCTTCGTCAGGGAAAGCTTATACTAATTTGACAGTTTAGAACAATGTTTTATTATGATAGGGGTGGAGCCGTTGTTAGTTAATAATGTAGATTGGGTGGGTAAGTATTAGTGTAGAGTGGGTGGGTAGGGTAACAAATCCATGATTGGGCTATATGACAATAAAAAAAATACATTGTCATTTAGCCCAATCATGGATTTGTTCCCCTACCCACCCACTCTACACTAATACTTACCCACCCAATCTACATTATTAACTAACAACGGCTCCACCCCTATCATAATAAAACATTGTTCTAAACTGTCAAATTAGTATAAGCTTTCCCTGACGAAGGAACGTTTGTTCCGAAACCGGTCGGATTTGCAAATTATATAAGTGGTTTATACAAAGTTATATTGTTTCATTTTTCTACTCTATATTCACTCTACACCGCATATATCCGCCCACACTTAGAACACTGCACACCGATCTGGACTCCTTTCTACCAAGCCCACATTGTTAGGATCGAAAGAATTCAAAAAAAAAATTTTAACACTTAAATTATAAACTTAACCTACACTTTCTAAATTACACCGATTCTATTAAATTTCATCACTTCAACTCCCTTCATACACGACGATTAATTTTTGATCAAATTTTATTATTTAAAATTTTAAACAATGGCCTGGACTCACCAGAACTTACCAATTTAATAAAACTCCATATTCCTTCAAGATTTACCCGACAATCGAATTTACTTCATTTGCCCACTTGTAGAACAAACTTTAGAAAAAATTCCCCGATTCCTCGAATATGTGCTCAATACAACGAATTGTTTCACAACGTAGACATTTTTAATTTAAACCTTCAGAAGTATCGAATAGAAGTAACGCGTGCGATATTGGATTGATACGGGGTGTGCAAGGTATCGAGAGCATCTCATATCCCTATCCTATATTCTCCCTCCCCCCCCCCTCCTCTCCCCTTCCTCTCCCCTTCCTTAGTCTAAATTTAGCTTAAGATAAATTAAAACTCCATCTAGAAACAATATAAGCATAAGAAACTCTTTTGGCTTCACTGCAGTTAACGTGTATATTTTTTTGTCTATTGTATGTATATAAGCTGTTTGTTTCTTACAAATCAAATAAAATAAAATATTCATAGATCGTCTCATACATCCAGGACACACTGAACCCCAGATTCCTACCCACCCCTTAAACCCTTTTCCTTCTCAGAACTCTCCTCTCCTTCCTTTCCCCCAAAACCCCTCCACACAGCATCCCCAAAGAAGGGAAATTATTTTCCTCAGGGCCTCCTGTGTGGAGCTCATGTAAAAAAAAAAATACATATTCTGACTCTTTAATGGCATGTCTCAAGTATCTGATTCACGTGATCGTGCCATGTCTTTCTCAGACGTCCCCGACTTCCTCTACCATTCACATTTGCGTCATATATTCTTCTTACACTACTTTATTCGTTCACTCACTCTACATGCCCAAACAATCTGAGCGTCACTTTCTTATTCTTACTCACTTCGCTTACATCAGCCTTGCATTCTTTGCGGATCTCCACATTTATCACACGATCAAACAAGCTTTTACCACACATGCGCCTCAGGGATCTCATTTCAATAGCATTCAGTGTGCTTGCATCCTTCTCCCAGTTCCATGCCTCACTGCCATACAACAGGGTACGTACTAGCACTCTATTGTGAACTGCTAGCTTCGCTTCTTTTGACTGTTTTTTATTAGCGCCAACGGCATTCAGTCCTCCATAATGGAGTTACATGCATTTTACCCTTCTTTTAATATCTACATCAGCCTTCCCATAAACATGCTTTCCAGATACACAAACTCGTATACCTACTCAAAGTTTTCATCATTCACAACTATACTGCGCACTGTTTTCGTACTCTCCCTTTTAAACACCATGACGTTAGACTTACTTACGTACGTCATTTACTTATTCTTCATACATATTTGGTTCATCCGAGATACGAGAGACTGTAGATCTTCCATAGTGCTAGAAATCAGCACTGCATCATCAGCATACAACAGGCAACATACTTTCAGATTACACAATTTCGTAATATTACAAAGTATACTCAAACCTACCCGACGGACTTTAACCGACAATTCTTGAAAACATTTGGAGGAAAAATATAGATGGTATTTTTCGGTATATCTTTTATCAATGTAAATCTTTATTTCTTTCACCTGTCGCCACTGACAAGATCCCAACACCTTGTACCAGGTGAAATAGACAGTCCCGTTCTCACAGCATTGAATTTGGGAGGCGGGTATTGGTACCGTCGTCCCGGGAAAGTTTGGTGACTTAACAGGGGTCCCCGGGTTTATAGGGTAAGATATGTCCGGATGTTGGCGGCGGACGCGTCTGGCCACCAACTGCGTGGCAGGCCAGATCGGGAGAGACTGGTTGAGGAAGACCTGTAGACCTCTACAGCAGGACTTTCGAAACATCGCCTTATACGCAGTGGGGGGATTGATTCATATGTCCGTCACTCCTGAATACACTGACCCCAGATTTCTACCCACCCCTCATACCATTTTCCTTCTACGACTTCCTATCTTTCCTTTCCCTAAGAAGACCCTCCACACAGCATCCCCAAAGATGACATAGGCCTTGAGGGGAATTTTTTTCCTCAGGGCCTCCTGTGTGGAGCTAATGTAAAAAATAAAAATTAAGGTTAGAAAAGATAAAAAGATAAACAAAACAAAAAATTGATATTGTCAAATAGGTCGATAATTGAAAATTGACGTATTGTAGTAAAAAATACTTTACTTTTAGTGGTTGATTTTTTTTTCATTTCCGTTTTATTTTTGGTTTTTATTATTATTTTTCTCGAAATGCATTTAAACAGAATTCTCATTTAATATGGCAGATTGGGATTGCAACGTTCATATAGCTGATAAGGATGTTGCATAACGAAGTGGATGGTAACCCGTAAATTTAAAACTGCTGCATTTTTTTATATATAATGTCTTCCAATTTCATAAAAATGCATGTGAGTTTCAGCTCGATCGGTAGTCATGAAGTCGGTTTATCTACGCTTGTCTAGACACATCTACAGGATCAAAATATCACATGTAAATAAACTATACGGAAAAAATTCTAAGATTTGCATTCATTAATTTACGATCAGCCACTCCAGCTGCAGGAAGCGAGGTAACCGTCCCCTGTGCAATACACCGATTATTCACACATAGTCATATAGTTCCAAATTAGTCTGGTAATGCCTTACCGTCGGCTGACGTCCACTGTTAGACATTGCTGTAGGGCAGTCGTAGAAATATCAAAAGACGTTGATGAATCCACTCCTGCTGCAAGCAGCGAGATAACTGTTGAATCAGCGATTGTTCACACTTAGTCATATAGTTCCAAATTAGTCTGGTAATATCTTACCGTCGCGTCGGCTGAAGTCCACTGTTAGACATTACTCTAGGGCAGTCGTAGAAATTTGGACAAACGCCAATTGATTTACTCCTGCTGCAGGCGGCGCGCGGCGAGGTAACTGTATACTGTTCAATACAAGGAGTGTTCACACATAGTCATATAGTTCCAAATTAGTCTTATAATGTCTTACCGTTGGCTGACGTCCACTGTTAGACATTGCTGTGATACAGTCGTAGAAATATCGACAGACGCCAATTGATCTACTCCTGCTGCAGGTGGCGAGGTAACTGTATACTGTTCAATACAACGAGTGTTCACACATAGTCATATACTTAGTTCCAAATTAGTCTGCTAATTTATTATCGTTTGCTGAAGTCCGCTGTTAGACATTGCTGGAGGGCAGTCGTAGAAATATCGACAGACGCCAATGGATCCACTCCTGCTGCAGGCAGCAAGATAACTGTTCACTGTTCAATACAACGGTTGTTCACACACAGTCATATAGTTCAAAATTAGTCTGGTACTATCTTACCGTCGGCTGAAGTCCACTGTTAGACATTACTGTAGGGCAGTCGTAGAAATTCGGACAAACGCCAATTGATTTACTCCTGCTGCAGGCGGCGAGGTAACTATATACTGTTCAATACAACGAGTGTTCACACATAGTCATATACTAAGTTCCAAATTAGTCTGATAATGTCTTACCGTCGGCTGACGTCCACTGGACATTGCTGTAGGGCAGTCGTAGTAATATCGACAGACGCCAATGGATCCTCTGCTTCTGCAGGTAGTTTCTGCGTAAAAACGTACTCTATTATTGTAAAAAAATTATGTTTAATATATAATGCGCATCGGTTGGTTCCATTTATTTACTGGGGCGTATTGTTTGAAAAATCACGGGATAATCGAAATGCTTGAAAAATCTACTTCAATTTTTTAAAAGACAATTAAAATGATAAAGTAAAATCCATGCTAATTTGTACAGCGCTCTTGAGGCGATTTTTCACAAAAACAGCGCTTTATAAGTTGTCCTAATTTATTTTTATTAAAACTATGTAAATTTTCATAACGTATGTTTATTTTTAGTAAAATAATGTTTTAACGTAGGTCTTTGGCAGATTTGTTAAACTTTCAAACAAAATTTTGTAATATACGACACATTTCAAATCATATAAACATGCAGTAAAATAAATCAATAAATTATCGGGGAAAGCTATGTTACAGAGTTTTTATTTTAGTTTAAATAAAATCATTAAAAAAAATCCGCGCACGTGTTTTGTGACGAAAATACTTCAGTTTGTCCGTTTATTTACGGTCTTAATATTTTAAAGTTTTTTTTAACATTATTATTTTGCTTAGACATTATTGAAAAATTATAAATACTTATGATGAAAAAATAATTACAAAAAGTATATAATTTTAATAGTTTTATCATCACGCCTTTCAGCATTTTTGATTGTAAGTAATAATTAAAAGCAAATTTTGAATGAAATAAAATCGGCATTTAGTTATAATTTTAAAAAAACTGGTACGTCGAATAATTAATCTTTCTCATTGGAACCACCCTGTATGATTGTAAAAACATCTTTTGTTGAAATTTGGATTCTCAGCCGCTGGCTGGTTAAAGGCCCTTAGGAGATTTTCATAGTCAGAGATTTTTGCTCTATTTTAAATGAGTCGTTCTTAATAAATTCTAGCTGAACCTGTTACGCGTTGCTGTGGCTAACGAAGCACAACGCCATCCACAGGATGGTTTCCCAACATTTATAACTACCGCCATCCGTTAATTTGCATACAAATCAAATCCACACCACCACATACAGACATTCTCCTTTATCTATATATATAAAAAATTTAGGTTCCGTATGTTTGCGTTCGCTAATCTCGGAAAGTAATCGATGGATTGACTCAAATTTTTTACAGAACATTGCATTTTAGCAGAAGAGCGTTTATACATACTTTTTTTTGGAAGTTCCAAAGGAAAAGGATAATTTTATGCATTTTAAATTGACTCATAATTTTTCGTAGTGAAAAACCGAATGACAGTTCTAGACATTGTTTACATAGTTGTAGACATTGAGTTTCCATTTTATTAATTTTATTAAAAGTTACAAAAATTTATGATACCTACAATTAGGAATTAAAAGAATTTAATCGGATTTAAAAGTAGAATTATACCTGACAAATTATATTACTATTTTCACTCATTTGTTTTCTCCGTACGTTTTAAATTTACTCATAATTGTACTGAATATCAGTTCGTAACTTTGAAAAACCTACAAAAAATGAGATTAACAAATCGAATTATTTTTTTTTTTTTTTTTTTATTAGTAATAGAAGGTACATAAATTACAAATAAATTTTATACAGTATTTAATTACATAGTAGATATATTTGATGTACCCCCATAATTAAGCAAGGCTTGTGTGTATGGGGGGGTGTTATTGTATTGCTTTTTTTATATCATTCAGTTTATTTATATCACATTGAAATTACTATTTAAACGAAGTTTTCAGTATAATTTTTAAGGTGAGTTTTAAAATTTTTTATATTGGTATTCATGTTTCTAATTTTTTCTGGTAATGAATTAAAAAAATTTGCTCCGAGATATTTATGACTCAATTGTCCAATTTTTTTTTTACATTTTGGAGTGGGTTATATATGACAATTTTTCAAAGGGTCAAAAAAGTGTAACTGTGACCAGTTGATTGATGTGTAAGTTTTTTCAAAGTTGATCACCATTCTTGGGATGCCTCGCTCACGTTCAAACATAGGCTGTCTACTCGACACGCAAACGCAGATCGTCAGAGAAGATCAAACTGCACTGATCAAGAACGTTTAGACGATAATGAACATGTTCGAGTTAGAATTATTCAGAGGCGAGCAGAAGAACTGGCGAATCGTCGGGAAGAAAGACATTAATTTTTGTAGATCGCTGGCAACGGTTAATATGCACTTTAAAAAAAAAAACCTTTTGATTCACCTTAATTACATTAAAAGGCAACTATTTGCATTGGGGGAAGTGGAAAATATTTCTTTCGAAATATCAATTATACGCCATTGTGAGATTGTACGGAGCACTTTCTTTTGAATCACAAAACATGTTACACAAACCTAGCGTAGCCGCTAAACTACTTGAAAACTGGGATTTTTTACTTGCCTTGACGCGAGTAGGCGTTATTAAGGGGCACTTTCTTTTGTATCACAAACCATGTTACACAAACCTAGAATTCCCATGAAGTCTGTTACGCTTTGCTCTAGCATCTTTTCGTACAGTAACAAGAATACCAACATAACAAAATGACATTTGAAAATAATGTTTGAAAATGGACCGTCTCGTTTCAAGAAAATGAAAGCTAATTTTAATTTTACGTTATCGAAATTTAGAATGAAATATTTTCCACTTCCCCCAATGCAAATAGTTGTCTTTTAATGTAATTAAGGTGAATCAAAAGATTTTTTCAAGAAAAAGTGCGTATTAACCATTGCCAGCGATCTCAAAAATTTACCAGAAAGACTTAAAAGCTTTCGAGTAGAAGCGCGAAGAAGACGAGCAGCACATTCATCTCAACAACGTCAAGAAGAAATATATCAACGAAGAACACGAATGCAAGTGCAACTTTTGAATAACCATGCTTCGTACCATCGAATTGTACCATCGAATGCACGCTGTCAAATCTCTAATAATGTCAAAAGAAATATTGTTGAGTAGTTGAAAAAAATGTTAGATGATAAAAATAATTTAATTTGAATGTTCAAAAATGCAATTGATCTCATGCCATCAGACAGCCATAAAATTATCATCAGTGCTGATCAAACACCAGCAAGTGAGCATGTCAGACGATATAATGCGCCAACAATTAATGAGGTGGGAATTGTCATGTTTGGAGAAGAATTTCATCCTCGCGATATCGTTTTGCAACGCAGAAATGATCAACTATAAAGAATAGCCGACACTAATAGGTGCTAATCTATAATAAAGTGATATTGTAAAAGCATTTAAGCTCTGAATAAATAAATAATTTTTAAAAATTTACTAATGTTTTTTTTCTTCCCTTATATTCTACACTTCAGCATAGTCACAGCAGATATTTAACTAAGCAATGTGTCTTCTTGGAAAATGCACAGTTGCTAGACAATTTTTCATAACTCCTCTAATAATTTAAATCAGACAAAGCCACAGCGAAGCGTGGTCGGGTTCATCTAGTATGTTATATATTTCAACAAATTTACACAAAAACTTGACAAATTATATATTTAAACCTTTCTCGTGAATCATTCTATCTATTGGTAAAAACCGCATTAAAATCCGTTCAGTAGATTTTGAGTTTATTGCGTTTCATTTATAATACTCGTATGTAGAGATTTTCACTATTTCCACTTAATTATAATCGTTTTTAATATTAGGTGGCTCACTGTCTCACTTTCTTCTTCTTTTTGAGTGCTTACTGGGCTGTATGCACCAAGATATCATACATTTTTTAATAATTATTATTAAGTTAAAAGAAATATAATATTTCGCTTTCTTAACTTAAGTACAGATCATATATATAGTATAGTGGTAATATTTTTAATTTTGTTCCAACATCTTAAGTATAAATAGTTTTTTTTAAAGGTTTTTATATTCTTTTCCGTTTTTAGGTTATCTGGAAGGAGATTATATATGGGAACTCCCTCGTGGCCAATACTTTTCTTGCCACTTTCAGTCTTGACAGTATTTGTGTACAATTTATTTTGTTGTCTAGTATAATGTTCATGTACTTGTAATGTTTTTATAAATGTTGTATTTGAGTGTATAAGCCCGTTTTGTAGATTAAAAGGCATAAGTATGTCATATTCGTACAATGTTCTTATTTTCAGAAGGTTAATTTCCTGGTATAGTTTTTTTGTGGGAGTGTCTGGGTTATAGCTGAAGAGTTTTTTTTTATAACTTTGTTTTGTATTATTTGTAAGTCGTTTAAGTACGTAATGTATGTGTTTCCCCATATTTCTATTAAATAATTTAGGTGGGACTGGATTAAGCTAAATTATAAATAAGCCCCTCTTTACCTCTGTTGGTAGAAGATGAGCAATTCTACCAAATACACCAATTAATGGGATGATTTTTGTTTTTAGTTTTTCTACATGTTGTTGTTTTTTTTATTTTATTTATTTATTTTCATAAAAATTTTATTAGTTACAGATATTTGTTTTTTTTTTGGGTACCACACTATGCTAATGCCCGTGTGTGGTAGTCGTACATTTAATATTTTAAATACGATTTAATAAATACTATTTTATTAAAACAGATGATTAAACATACTAAATAAAAATTAAGAAATATTTAAAAGTTAGTGTAAATAAAGAGAAAAAAAAACTTTTAAGAATAGTAGAAATAAAAATGAATATTCAAATTTTGAAACACATAAACTAATAATAAAAATCAAGTGTTAAGAACTCAAGTGTTCTATACAAATATATAAATGAAAACATAAAGGTATATAAATTAAAATTAAAACATAAATAAAATTAAGTGAAAAACTAAGAGAAAAAAAATAATAACATTTTAAAGAAAAATGGAAATAAAAATTTTGGAATGCAAAAATTAATAATTAAAATGTATTGTTAAGAACTCATGTACTCTTTGAAGTACACTAGTCCCTTTTTCGAAAATCCAATGTTATACACGTGTTATAAAAAGAGAATTAGAATTACTTGACTTTAGGTCAGTACTCAGAGCATTATATATTTTAGGAGCGATGAACCAGAATTGTCGTTGAGCGAATGAGGTATTAGTTTTTGGGACCACGCAACCCAGGTTTGATAAAAAGCAGTTTACAATAATTACCATAATGGTAAGCCCACACAGCGGCCAACGTTCCAACTTCAAACGTTTGGACGATCGTGTGGAGGGGTGTTCGTACGTTGGAAATTCGAGTTGGAAGGTTGGAGTTCGAGTTGGCCCTGGATCGCCCTCGAGGCGATCCCGACGGCCAACTTACACGAACCAGCCTGCCGCAGCTGTCCACACATCAGTCTGCGAACGGCAGGCGATCAAGACGCGCGGCCGCGTACTATTAAAATGACAATATTATTACGGAGAGTGGTATAACAATTGTTTAAAAACATGTCGTGTATATAAGTATATAATTATACGTGCGTAATAATTATAGGCAACTGATATAAGATACAGCGTAGCAACAGCTGTTCAATGTCCGCCATTTTGGGTTCGGAATTCGGGGTTGGAGGGTTGGCCGCAGCCACCACACGAACGGCCAACCTTCCAACTCCAAACTAAGTTCGGAGTTGGAAGGTTGGCTTTGGTGTGGAAGTACCATTACAATTTATCATATCTATAAATCTTATTACATTTTGGCGCGCAACGTGGGGCATTTATAAGATAACTCTCATTATGGGTTTTACTAACACTTTTAATCATCTTTCTATTTTAATTGTATTCAAATTAATATGTATTTAACCTTATATATTCTTGTAATTCTGATACTCATTTATGTACCTCTATGCCTGTCTCGACACAAATATATACAGGCATCGAAAAACCTAACGTAAAAAAACTTTGTTCAGATAAATAAATAAATGAATAAATTAAAAAGCATAAATGAATAAAGAAAGACATGAAGTGAAAAAAGGTTTTTTATATTAACTGTGAATTAATATTTACCTGGTTGGTGAAGCTCCTCTAATTTTCTGGAGAGCCAGAATGAGTGTTCGAATATATTTGTGTAGAGGGTCACAGAAGTTTTAAGGCAGGTTACATATGGGCTGTCTGTGTAGTCAAAATTCGGAGCGCTACTCAGGACACCACGAAGATGCCACCGACTACTGTACTGGAATACTAGTCCGCCCCCACTGTCGCCCTGGCACATGGATGGACCTGGGACGGAATTGAAAGTTGATGAGCATTGGAGGGGACCGCACCACTTTCCCAACGGCGTTATAAGGAAACATATGGTTTCCTCCTTTACCGCACACGTCAAGACTCTATTTTATGGAACGAAACTACATTTATTTGAACCACTCTAGACCCTCCAGTGTCCCATGCATACGGGGTTAGAAAGCAGTATGCAAGTACTTACATTAATATAAATAATAATAAATTTGGCAGAAATGAATGGGTATAAACGTTTGAATGCGTGTTCAATGAGCGAGAGCAGGCGGCGCGGGCGCGGGGCACGGCAATGGCCTTTTTACTTGCCAAATGGTTGCGGTTTATGACGCGGCCGCGGCGTGGTGAATTTAACTGCGAATTATAGCGGTTAGTGGGACCTTCTATCCCATGCGGTAGTTTTATTAGAACTGTTGAGCAGAAGAGCAAACTCTATGTAGTTAGTAACATCCTACTAATATTATAAAGGCGAAAGTTTGTATGGATGTATGTTTGTTACCCTTTCACGCAAAAATACTGAATGGATTTTTAAAAATCTTTCACTAATAGAAAGCTACATTATTTGCGAGATCTATAGGCTATATATATATATATATATATTGTTAACCTCTGGCGTTATGAATAATCTCTGGCGTTATGAAATTATTTATCATACGTTTTCTGTCCCTAACAAAATCGATGTATTGCGTATAAATGTCAGAAAAAAATCAAACCAATTGTCGCCTTGGAAACGATGTTTTTTTTATGATTTGGCAATTCACCCAAAAAAGAGTACTTTGTCGGCGTCGTACTTTATAACTATCTCTAAAAATGAATCACCGAAATGTATGTATGCGAATAAACACGAACGACTGCACCAAATTGGATAATTCTTTTTTTTTGTTCGTTATTTTGAATAAAACTACCGTTGAGTTCTGGCATTATGAAATTTGTATAAAAAATTATAATAGGTGGCACGCGAGCAGTTTGAAAACTGAATGTATCGGGAATGAATGGGTGGAATGCGAGAGGTGAGAGGATGTTGGGAGGATGTTAGTGGAGGGGGAAAGGGGGGGGGAAGAGGGTGTGAGGAGGGGGAAGAGGGTGGGGGGAGGGATTAGGAGAGGGCGAGGGGGGAGTGAAGGAAGGGAAAAGGGGGGTTGGAGGAGGGGGGGGGAGGGGTAGGGGTGGGGGGAAGGGGGTTGATGGGAAGAATGGTGTGGGGAGAGGAAATGTGGAGGAGTGGGGGGTGAGGGGAGGGTTGGGTGGAGGGATAGGGGGATGGGGTTGATGAGAGAGTGGAGTGGAGAGAGGGAAGGTGGAGGAGGCGGAGTGGGGTGGGAGAGGTGGGAGGGAAGGAAGGGGAAGGGGAGGGGTGGAAGAAAGTGGGGGGGGTGATGGCGGGAGGGGTATGGGGCGGAGGAGGGGTCAGTGGAGAAGGAGGGGGAGGAAGAGGGGGTTGATGGATGAGTGGAGTGGGGAGAGGGAAGACGGTGGGGGGGAGTGGGGAAGGGTGGGTGGAGGGGGAGAGGGGGAGGGGGGTTGATGGGGGAGTGGAGTGGGGGGAGGGGTTGGGTGGAGGGGGAGGGGGGTTGATGGAGGGAGTGGAGTGGGGAGAGGGAAGGTGGAGGAGGCGGAGTGGGAAACCCCTAATACCATGCGAGTGAAGCCGCGGGAAAAAACTAGTGCAACAATAAAGGCGTGAACACCAAGGATTTGGAATTTTACATTTTTTTTAACAATATTTTTTATCTCAGTGAGAGTTGCCTTGGATAAATACATACTGTGAGGTAAATCTACACGATCAACATTAGATGCTTTAAAATCACAGCTGTGCAAACGCAACGCCTTTCATCAATCTGATGAAATGCGTAGCAAACAGTTAGGGTTCCCTATTAGACGGATAGCCCTGTTACATGCTTTCTGGAAGAACTGAGATGCTCCGGAAATGTTGAGATCTCGAACATGGATAAACTCACGGTTACTGACAAAGTGGAGGGCAGGCGAAGCAAAGGAAGATCTGAGATATAGTTGTTGCATCTTGCTTTTTGGCAACTATTTAGTGTGTGCCCTCTACCTTAATTCGCCTCAATTGTTCAGTTCTAATAAAATCGCCGCTACGGACGGAAGTCCACAATAAGGAACTCCAGTGAAAAATATTATGGCTTTAAAAAAATATGTTCATATAGACCAAGAAACGCTGATTCTGAATATATAAGTTTTATTTCATAATATTAAATGCAGAGTTTTTAATAAATTATTAAAAAGTGCATTTTTAAACCTCTTCGGAAAACACAGCGTTAAGTTGGCATTACTGAAATGGTTAACCGTGACGTCACAGTTAACCTGTCACCTGTGTATTGTATTGTATTGTATTGACATTTGAAATGACTTGAAGTGCACGCGTACCTATGCAATTCAACATTTCGTGTTTTTGGTTTATTTTCATACTGTTTATAGAGATTTAGATAAATAATAGTTATTGTGTTTATTGAAACATAATTTAGGCCCTCAACAATTTACGAAAAGGGCTATATTTGCGGACAATCTGCAATAAATGTTGTCTATTTGAGGTTAAAGTCATGTCATATTTTGACGTTTGTTTTTATGTATTTTCAAATTGTTTTTAGTATAGGGCTTTTTATACAAGTTGTTACACACTCGTCATGATCAGTGTATTATAAATACCAGTGTTTCTGTATGTATTATACATAAAACAATGTACCTACAAAGTAACACCTGACACAAAACACGATGTCACATGTATTTGCAATGAGACATGATTTATTGTTTTTATATTGCACTTTGATTAAATACAATAACAGTAGCGGTGAAATGTGGACATTTTACCAATGTTTTTCTATATTAAAAGCAGTTAATCTTGAATAAAAAACACACCTCACACCTAAAAGTCATTATCCGCCATGATTATTCTGGATTCTTCACAGTGTTGCCAACAGTTAGAAGTGAAATTTCCCTAGAATTTCACATTTACGCAATTACCTACGTAGCCACCTGATTGTGTAACACTAATCCTGTTATATGTTAATTAATATGATAATTAATTGGAAAGATATCGGAACTTGGTAAATATACTAATAATACCGTGATTTTCCAAATAAAACACTTTTTGCTACGTGAAGTAATAATTTAAAAGTACGAATACACTCACCAGTGAATTAGAAACTGAATTCCAAATTAAAAAAAAAACACTTTGCAAAATAAAAATCATAAGCAACCCGCCGCTCATTTGTAACAAGCGTGGTATTTTGAAGACCCCCCCCCCCCCCCCGAACGTGTCACGTAGTATGGGTACGTTCCCTAATATCATTTTGAGTTGTCAGTGTTAAAAATAACATGGCATGTAAGTACATGAAAAATAATTAAGATTCATAGGAATTCAAAAAAATATATATACGTATATATATATAAATAATACCAGTAATACTGTCATATGTAATAAAATTTTGGTAAATATCGGTTCGGACTGGCCACGCTTATTACGAATAATTTTTAGAAAAAAACTTTAGATTCGCCTTAATTACTATAAAAGGAAACTTTTTGGCTTTGGGGCGGCGGAAAATAATGCATTTTAATTTTCAATTGCATAAAACCAAAATTCGCTTCGCGACTGACACAGCGAAAATCCGCGGCCGTACATGTCACTGTGATGTTGGTATCCTTGATAAATTAACAAGAGCTAATACGACTGTAGCCGACTTCGTGGGATAAGGCGCGTAATTATGAAATTTGTCTAGCGGGCTTGTTTGTGTAACATGGTTTGTGATACAAAAGAAAGTGGCCCTTTATAACGCCTACTCGCGTCAAGGCAAGAAAAACATCCCAGTTTTCAAGTGGCTTAGCGGCTACGCTAGGTTTGTGAAACATGGTTTGTGATTCGCGGTATTTCATGTAGGTATCCCACGAAGTCAGCTACAGTCCATAACAGTGACAGCAAGTGACAGCTACGGCCGCGGATTTTCGCTGCGTCGGTTCGCGAAGTGAATTTTGGTTTTATGCAATTGAAAATTAAAATGCATTATTTTCCGCCGCCCCAAAGCCAAAAAGTTTCCTTTTATAGTAATTAAGGCGAATCTAAAGTTTTTTTCTAAAAATTATTCGTAATAAGCGTGGCCAGTCCGAACCGATAATTACCAAAATTTTTGCCAGAGTTCGAAATTTCCCTAGATTTTGTCCTGATTTCCCTTATCCCTAAAAAATATTTTTCTCCCCTAGATCTAGGGAAATTTCCCTCGACATGACATCACTGATTCAAAATGACAACTTAAAAAGTAAAAAACTAACGGTGGGGACGGTGGGTAAAGACCACCATAGATACGGTGCGTTTCTGGGAGTCTTTAAAAATTAAAACTTTGACAATTATTTTAACTATTAAAACTAACTATAAAAATAAAAATAAAAATGCAGTTTTTTAAGTTTGAAGGTCTTTATTCATTAAAAAAAATAAAAAAATTGGACTGGAGTTCTCTATTCGCAAATTTGCACCGCAATAATTCCGCAGAGTTCAAATAAACCGCAACTATTCGCAAAGATAAAGGGCATCGCTTATTATTCCGCATTCAAACGTTTTATTCCCGTTCACTATTCCTTTCCCAAAACTATTTCCAACTAACCCGGTGTATGTTAAATTTTTGTAAATTTTTTTTTGAAATGTACATTTTTTTTTTTTTTTTAAATAATTAAATTTATTTTTTGGGCTCATGACGTCACTACATGAAAATGTACCGCCTCCGAAAATGTTCCTATTAATTTTGTAAAATTCCACAAGGATTTCTTTTTTTATATGGCAACACTTTGATTTCAAGCGAATTTTTGAATTTGACATTTAACGTTCACAAGATTTATTGTTTGTTCTCTGCGAACTTATCATTTGGTTTGACTTTTTGACAGATGTTATGAAGAGAACTCCGTACATTTTATGCTGTCTGTACATGTTTTAGAGCTATAATGGTAAAGGTGCTGATTTTAAACAAATCAAATTTTATAATATTCTTATTATTATTATAATTTACAAGTACAAGTATATTACATTGGATTTAGCTATATAGACGTTGAACATTATAACGATTTAGGATCAATAAGATGGATCAAGGAAAAAAATATTTATGAGATGTAATATTTTTGGTATGCCTCGTTATTCTCCTGTGCCATTCGTGTGGAAAACGTTATTTTTTTAAAACGATTTTCCGTTATGTAATTATCGTTTTTTCGCATACATAAAATTATGTCCCGTCTTTCCGGTTTATAAAAAATGGTCTGATTTTTCGGATTGGAATTTTTTAAAAATCGCCAAAGTTTCATAAATACGATTAAAAAAAATACAGAATGTCTTAGAATATTTGCCTAAACTGGAAAAAATATTAAAAAATGTGATGCAAGTGGCCTATTGTCTCCGCTTTACATTTCGAGGACGTCGATATTTATACATAAATGCACGTTGCATAACAACTTACCATGTGTGAGTCCCGCACAAATCTTGTCCTGTATGAGGTATCTGCTGTAGGTTCGTGGCACCTGACCTATGCACTGCCTGTCGTCAATCACTGGAATGTGCAGGTATTTGAGGGTGTCCGACGAGGTCCCCAATTCCGTTAACCCCCATCCCGCCACCTGCAGAGACAACAAGTATTATTTATCGATGAATCCTGCCGGCTGCGCCAATCTGACAACTGATTTATTCTTTAAGCTCTACGTGATACAACTAACAATGGGTATTGCGATGCCTGACGTCTATGTTATCGAATGCTGGATGAAACCGAATATAAACATTAGAATGTTGTTTTCTCACTCTAATACTGCTGAAGTTAAATTAACAATTTCAAAGGCCGTTTCCCTGCAGTCCACCAAACAACTCTGTATCCGCACACACTCCTTGCCTTGCTTCATTAACATTCGTACATGATCTACTATTATTCTGACTCCGATATGTATTCTAACATGACCATGACATGATATTACACGACACACCGAAGCCTAAAATAGCACCACTGTGATCTATTTTTAACATGTTCCCCATACCTCAATCTACTACTTCTTCACGTGCCCTGTCCGCTTAACGGACTTTAAAAAAAAATCTTCATTCATTGCTTTGAATGGTTACATGATTTGTAAATTTTTCGACCACCATACTAGGCTCATGCCCGTGTTATGGTGGTCTATCATGTTGGCTATGCGGACTTTGGTTACTGCGGCCCGGAACAGCTCTACAGTAGACTGGCCAAACCACTGTCTCCTACTAAACCTGGAACGCACGATCACTTACCAACAAGTTAGAAGAAGTGGACGATGTTTTTAGAGAACAAAATCTCCACATACTCACCGTTACAGAAAGCTGACATAAAAACGGTGAGTCATATTCAATCAAGAGACTTCAAGCTCTAGGATATGTTGTTCTTAATAACCTAGAGCCACGGAACACGCTCATAACATCTCACACGTGAATCACGGGGGTATTGTGATAATAGCCTGACAAGAACTGCGGCTTACCGGGGTGGCAAACGGTACACTCTGTGCATTGGATGTCGTGTTTCTTCTGCTGGATCGTCATTTATATTGTTAAAGCTGTACCGACCCGGTTCGAAACCTATTTGTGTAGAATTTTACAGGGAGTTTTCATGATTTTTGGAATGGGCAGTGGGACTTTCCGAAACCCTCGTCATCACAGATGATGTAAATATTAATCTCGAGCGCGAGACGTCGCACAATGCCGTTTTATTCATTGGATAGCCTTGGACTCCATCAATGGGTCGAAGCATCAACTCACGATGCTGGTAGAATCATAGACATCTTTGTATCATTTGCCCATTGTTGATAGCAAAAATTTATTTATTTATTTATTTATTTACGGACTTACGTCCAATTTAAAACAAAGTATCACGAAGTATAGAAATGAACAATGTAAGAATTCGGATGGTACATGAAAGCAAAGACAAACAGTGAAAATAGAAGAAAAAATAAGTGTCAAGTCACGTCAAGACCTTGCAAAAATTAGGGTGAATAGGACATATCTTCATTTGTTTAAAGAGCGACAGAAATCATTTAAGCTAATACCAAAAAAATCAATGTCTTGACGTGAGTTGACCAGTCTACACATTCTGGACAGTGGTGAGTTATAACCATAGTTAGTCGAGTGCTGATTGAGGAAAAGCAGGTCTTTATTTCTGAGTCTACGTGAAGGTTTATTAAATGTGATGAGTTGTAGTAATGTAGGCGAGTCGATTAAACAGTTAATAATTTTGAAGACACAAATGAGATCAGATTTTATCCGACCGTTTTCTAAAGGAGAAAGGTTTAGTGTTTGTTCAATTTCAGCATACGAGTAATTGCCTCGCTCTAATCCTAGCCTCCAAGCAATTCCCTTTAGGAACCGATGTTGAAATTTATGACATAGGTTTGTAAGATCATCGTCATATCCGAACTAAAATCGAATTCAACCCACCGAAATTGCCATATGAAACAATCGAAACGAGGGAAAGGCATAAATTCAAATTCGATAATTTACTTGAAGAATTTAAAAATTCTTCCTTATGCATAGAAAGCACCTGGGAAATTAGACACCGACAGAACTCGACGAGGAGTATTACAAAATTTTGTCAGGTTTACTAACTAAATAAGCTCCAACCACCTCGAAAATACGAAAAGTTCGAAAATCTGATGACTGGTTCAATGGAGAGTGTCGGAGTCAGAGGAGGCTTTTTTAAAATGAATACCGCACAAGAGTCCCAACTGCTTCCGTCTGAAGCCGGTGAGACTATGGCATCCCCAATAGGGGTATGTTGTGAGGCTGAAGGTAGTGGGGAGGGGAAGGAGAAATGGAAGAGGAAGGTGGGGAAGTACCTGGCTAGGTCTGGTCAGCAAATACGGCTAATGTCATTTCAAGCAACGTTTCAATTTTGAATGGTGGTCTTACACCAGGGCGATACTGAGAGTATCATGCACTCTGGAACGTGCCGCAAATATGCTATATATTATTTTAAACGAATAAATTGTGAAATAAGACAAATTAATCAAATAAAATTTATTTGCCACGCCGGTATTCGATCCCGCGACCTTCGGTATGCAAGTCAAGAGCCTTATCGCTGGACTACGCCGGCCGTCATTCAATGGAGAGTGTCGGAGTCAGAAGAGGCTTATGTGAAACTAGAGAGGTCATACCGAAGAAACCCCGACGTTACTCCACGAGACGAGTGGATTAATGCTCAAATAGAGTATACGACGTGAATAAGTGCAAAAAGATCTAAAGATAGAATACTGGATCAATAAAAGTGACTCTGAGCGGTCTCTGGAACTCCGTTAAAACTGTTCTTGCTAATAATACCGTGCAAACCTCTACAGACATTACTTCGTAGGCCTTTTCTAAGTTTTTCTATGAAAAAATAGAATCCGTATGCGCCTCCGTATCTTCTGCCCCCCCCCCCTCTAATATTCACTGCTAATTCCAAAGGGACATTGCCATTCTCTAAACCTATAACACTAGAGAAAGTAGAAGAGTTAATACTTAGTTCGCCAAATAAACAATGTGTTCTTGATCCCATCCCAACGTGGCTTCTAAAGAAATGTTGCAATGTGTTGGCCCCCTTCCTGGTTCGTGTGTTCAACAAGTCCCTAAGCACAGGTGACTTCCCAGATCCACTTAAATCTGCAGTAGCTACCTCAATTATTAAAAAAACCAAAGCTTGATGCCACCTGTGTCAAATCTGCCTTTCGTTGCAAAACTACTTGAAAAAATTTCTGCTTCTCAAATAACCTCCCACTTAAATCCGAATAAATTATTTATCTTTCATCAATCCGCATAAAGGAGATTCCACTTAACCGAAACCGGATTACTTCGTGTCTTGTCAGATTGCCATAGAGTCAGGTAAGTTAGCACTTCTTTAGATATGAGCGCCGCATTTTACACCATTGACCACGACTTTCTCATTAAGAGACTAGAAGTAACATTTGGTTTACATTCTAACGTAAAAAATTGGCTAAAATCTCATCTAACCAATCGCTCACAAGCAGTGAAGGTTGGAAATAAACAGTCTAACTTCACAAAACTCTCTTTAGGGGTACCTCAGGGATCCGTTTTGGGTCCACTTCCCTTTATTCTCTTCACAAATGATGTCGCAAAAATTATCGAGTCATTTGGTTTCCTATCTTACTGTTATGCTGACGATCAGCAAGTCTACTTTTATTGCACACCAAATGAGATCACCGACCTTAAAATTCGCACAGCTCAGTGTCTGGAAGGTATCAGTATCTGGATGTCCTCAAACAAACTAAAGTTGAAACCTTCAAAGACTGAGTTTCTGTGGGCAGCTACGAATAGACGTCAACATTTAATAGACAACTCACTAATTGCTATTTCTGGCAATAACGTTATTTCGAAGACAACCGTCAAACTTCTGAGAGTTCATCTGGATTCAGACCTTTCGTTAAAAAGTCAGGTAAATAGGACCGTTAGCACGGGGTTCTTTTACCTAAGACAACTCAAGTCAGTTCGTAGAAACCTTTCAACAGAAGCAACTAAGCTTATTATGAACTCATATATAGTATTACGTCTTGATTACTGCATTGGCATTTATACAAGTCTTCCTAAATGCCAAACTGAAAAACTGCGATCAGTGTTCAATGCCGCAGCACGACTAATCACTGGGGTATCCAAATTTTTGCACATTTTGGAATATCTCCGAAATTTTCACTAGCTGAAATGTCCTGAAAGAATCCAATACAGATACGTTTTTAGATTTTCACGACCAGAAGTATTTTCTTTATTTATTTTTGGAGTGTTAACGTTGGCTAAAAAAGGAGGTAGCGCAACACGGCATAACACCCCTAAAACAATTAACAAAAAAAGGATCCAATACAAGTTATGCTGGATAGTGTTTAAAGTTATCAATTAAATGGCTCCACCCTATATCTCTGAACTGTGCATTCCTGAAAATATTGGTATAAGGCAGTCAACTCTTAGATCAGCATCATCTTCTGCAATCGGAAGGTTAAAAGAACCTAAGCAAAATCCGAACGCTAAGTTTAGTGATCGTGCATTCGAAGTTTCTGGCCCTGAGGCTTTGAACAAACTTCCTATGGAATTGAGATGCGTAACAAACTCGGCGGGATTTAGATCTAAACTAAAAACGCACCTTTTCTGACACTAATTTCCTTAAATTCGTCATTCTACAATTGTTAATGTCCTCGAATTTATAGATTTCATTCATTTCATTCATTTCACTCATTTCATTCATTTCACTCATTTCATTCATTTCATTCATTTCATTCATTTCATTCATTTCATTCATTTCATTCATTTCACTCATTTCATTCATTTCACTCATTTCATTCATTTCATTCATTTCATTCATTTCATTCATTTCATTCATTTCATTCATTTCATTCATTTCATTCATTTCATTCATTTCATTCATTTCATTCATTTCATTCATTTCATTCATTTCATTCATTTCATTCATATTCATTTCATTCATATATAAGCTATAGTTTCCTTTAAATTCAGCAAAGATCATTATTGCACCTCTAGATCCATTAACATCATTATTCACTCGTGTTCTACAATTGTAATATTATATAAGAACTACCTCCTTCTTCTGGCGTTAATAACACTAAAACATAGAATGTAATATGTATAAAATGTGTATGTATGTATAAAATTTATAAATCCTCAAATTGTTTCCACTCGCAGCAACTTATCTATGTTACGGTTTGTAGGTACATATACATAAGTCTCTAACTTTAAGTTACAGTTGTAAATATGTATGTCATTAAGCCACTAGTTTTAAGTCAACTATCATAAGTCTTAGTCATATAAGTCAAATACAAATTTTAGTTTTACCAATTTTATTTTATATTTACTTAAACAGCGCCCTTGAGGTGATTTCTCACAAAAACGGCGCTATATAAATTAGCCAAGTATTATTATTATTATAATTATAAAAATCTAAACAAAAATACAAAACAAAAAATAATACAAAAATGATGACATAGGCCCTGAAAAAACAGTCAAAAGAAGAAAACTAAATGAAAGGATAAGCATGAAATCAATTGTGACTTACAGTATATTCGAGCGCGCTTTTGACAGCAAGACCCAATTTCCTATTATGATCCGTGATCGGGGCGAGTGTCCAGAAGGAACGAAGTGTATTCGCTTCTCCAAAGCAGCTGCACTCGTTTGCGGGAAAGGGTCAAAGGAATGTATGAGTCGACGCGTGACGACGTACATTCGCTATGC
The DNA here is from genome assembly GCA_929108145.2 of Limnephilus rhombicus. Taxonomy (NCBI): domain Eukaryota; kingdom Metazoa; phylum Arthropoda; class Insecta; order Trichoptera; family Limnephilidae; genus Limnephilus; species Limnephilus rhombicus. Next base: position 29,756,017 of record OV815297.1, on the reverse strand, counting down.
CCCTCTATAAATTCGCAAGTAATTGCTTCGGAGTGGCTGAAGATGCGTTGTGCACGATGCTATTGGAAAATTCAAGTTTTAATTACCTTGCCCTCAAAGCCTTGAAAGTAGTCCATGCCCATGTTTGCTAGATTCAGGCAGACTGTGCGCACCATGTCGGAGACGTGAAAACTATTCTCCAGCTGGACTATTGCGATGTCTCCATAAAAATATCCCTCATTTCCTCTGTATGCCTCTACCAAAAGAACGTCGCGCACCTGAAAAATGATTAACTTAATATGTATTACTGGAAAACACCCCGACAAATGAAAACATTTATGAAGTTACAAAAGTGATACATGAATTAAAAATGTCTTTTTCCTGTGGTATTGATAGCTTAAGTACAATGATGTATAAACAAAACGTTTCTGTATTGGCTGGTTCCATATCACGTATTGTTAACATTAGTTTTAAAAATGGCGTGTTTCCCTCTCATTGTAAGATTGCTAAGGTTATACCTCTTTTCAAAGGTGGAGATCAGCTAGATTATCGACCCATATCCTTGCTCAATACTCTCTCAAAAGTAATAGAGAGATTGGTAAAGTCAAGATTAGTTTCATTCTTAGAAAAGCACAAAATACTCTCCGACAATCAATTCGGTTTCAAGGAGAATAAAGGTACGAGTGATGCTGTATTGAAGGTACTGACCAAAGTTTTTGGACTTATCAAAAGCATTTGATACAGTTTCCCATGAATTGCTCCTTAAAAAATTATCATCTCTAGGCATTGATAGTACAGCAATGCGTTGGTTCAGATCTTATCTTAGTGATAGAACGCAGCAAGTAGAGATAAATAAAATATTAAACAATGGTAAATCAATCTCCTTTGGAGTCCCGCAAGGTAGTGTGCTTGGTTCAATATTGTTTCTAATATATATAAATGATTTATGTAATCTGAATATTCCTGGTAACATCGTTAGTTTTGCAGATGATACTACCTTAATATTTGAGGGTAAAACTTGGGATGAAACATTTAACAAATGTAATACAGAAGAGTGTTAAATAGTTGGTTAAATAATAGTATTTTAACTTTGAACATACAAAAAACCAAATATATCACTTTTAGCATTTCAAGTAAAAGTCAACCTTCCGCCACTCATAATTTAATAATACACAATTGCTTGCAAACCTATAACTGCAACCCTTTAGAAAATGTAGTCAGCATCTTGGCATAAAAATAGATAAATTTTTAAGATGGAACGATCGTGTTAATATGTTGGTAAATAATACTAGGAGACTTACCTATATCTTTAAAGAACTCAGACATATACTAGACAAGGAAAAATTGAAGACGGTTTATTTTGCAATAATCTAGTCTCTACTTTCTTATAATATAGTGTGCTGGGGTTCTTGCCAAAAGACTTATATAGAACCACTGAACATTGCCCAAAAACTGATCCTTAAAGTTATGTTCAAGAAAAAATGTAGATATCCAACTCATATACTTTATAAGGAATGTAATGTCATGAATGTAAAACAGCTGTATATTACACAAACACTTTGTAAATTTTTTAATAATATTATATTGCAGAAAGAACTCAGCAAATTCGTACTACCAGAATTGGGTCTGGTCTTAACTTTGTGGCAATTCAAACTAAATCTTCTTTTGGTCAAAAAAATTACTTCTATCAGGCTCCACTCATATTTAATAGCCTTCCAGAACATATTGAGTCATCTAATTCCTTGGTTAAATTATTTGTATTGGCCGAGGATTTGATTTTTTCTATAATGTCATTTCTAAATTAATAGCATATTGATTATTTATTACAGTATATTTACTGTTAATATATTATTTTTTATTAACTTACCATTACATATTAATTTTCTAACCGAACCTAATTTTAAATATTATAGATTAAACAACTTGCAAAAAACAATGTTATTTCAAAGCTAATTTCAACATATGGTCACTCTACATGTTTTACGTTATAATGTATTTGTTCCTATAGTGCAGTAGAGGCCCATTCTGTGAGAAATATTATTGTAATAATATTGTCCTTCAACACATTATTTTGTGTACTCTATAAAATTGTTAATCTCAAGTCAAAATGAATTTCAAAATTTCAATTTAAACAATAACACCTAAATTAAAAAGGTAAAGAAACAATAAATAAATATATATGGGTTATCGTATCCCATAACTTTGTCAAAACTAAAAGATCACACGGATGGCATTTCTAAGGTGTCACTTACACTATAAAATACAATCATATTTTAATGAAAACGGTCACTTAAATGGAATGAAAACAATAATGTTGTGATCAAAACGGTTTCTTTCATATTTATTTCATAATTGTTTGATAGTCACTTTAATATTGCATAAGAAAGATTCGCTCTAATGTAATCGCTTATAAATCATTGTTTTGTTTCATTTTTTATTTTTTACAATTATTTAAAAAAAAAACCTAAGGACATATATATTTTTTTAATTTTATCTATTGTTGAAAATGGTATGAACTAATGATATAATGAATGAGAACATTTTGTCTTATTAATTCTCTGTTTATCATTTTATGTTTAAATTTTATTATTTTGCTTTTACTTAACTGTAGCATGACCGATATTTGCGTGTGTTATTTTTATTAAATTGTGAAATTATTAACCCCGATACAGGCGAACCCTAGTGGGGTTAATAATTACATGCTAAAAATATATGTATATAAATTGTGAAGAAGCAATAAATAAATAAATAAATTATGGCAAAAACAAAATATTTAAGAATACATTTTCTTGGATTTCTTCGGCAATTGGGAGAGCTAGCTCTTGAGCTTGGTGTAGGAGTTATTTCATAAATTATATAATAGAGTGTACAATAAATATAATCTTAAGTTCTACGATATTGTAACGTTAAAATTATAAAATGGCATGACATGAAGTTACAGCATTTTGATTGGTGATCTTATGGTTGTTTATTTTTTAAGTATAATTTAACATTTTTCTTGAATGATACCAAATCTCTTATTTTTTACTTCTTCGGGAAGACTATTAAAATATTTTAAGCCTTTGTAAATATAACTATTGTGCATTTCTTGTCTTAAAAATACAGAAATTTGGATTAAAATTGAAATTAAAACACTTTTTAACATATTATCGAAGGAAGCAAATACTTTGTGGTGTGACATTATATATTAAATTAAAAAACACACTTTGTAAAGCACCACTTTTTATTAGAATTGATATTTAACAGCCAACCAGGTTTCGCTGATGAGTTTTGAGATGAGCGAAACCTGGTTGGCTGTTAAATATCAATTCTAATAAAAAGTGGTGCTTTACAAAGTGTGTTTTTTAACTGTTTAACTTATTTCCATAAGAAATTTGGATGTTATGTTCATGCCTTAATGATGAGTTAAGTTAAAAAAAAATTATTACGTTTTCATTAAATATTTGTAATATTGAATCTTTTTTATGGATGTCTTCTAATTTTTGGATCCTCGAAAATTTTGAACAATGTTGCTGAAGAGAATGTCGGTTGTTTTTCCAAAATTACTTTAATATTATTTTATTTAGTAACTATATATTTATTATTTTATACATTTTTATATGAAACATGTAAGGTGTATTAAATAGAAAATATATTCGTAGTCCTCCTCACTAGGAGATCCTGTACTGAGGGGGACTATGCTTTGGATAAGTTTTCAGCGACTTCTATGGTTTAACTTCATTGTTTGGATAAGGTTTTCCAGAAACTTCGATGACGATGTTTTAAGTATACAAGTAAGTTCATTTTCCGATAGTTCCTTCAGCCAATATTTAATGTCCTTAATGTAGCTATTTTTTGTTTTAATTTGTTTGGTACTAAGTGGGAGTTTGTTATATAACTTTATTGCTAAAAATTCAGAACTTCTTTGTCCAAATGAAGAGTTACACTTTGGTATATTAAGTATGTCTGTTTGTTTGGCTCTGGTTTTATGAGCGTGTGAGGTGTCTGTCTCTGAATCATTTTTGTGGTGATGTACTAGAATATTTTTGGCATAGATTTTCTGTATGCTTGGAACATCAAACTGTTTAAAAATTTCTGCTGTTGACGTCCTTATACCTTTAGTATGGTCTTTATGATGCAATTCTGAGTTATGTAATTAGTTTTTTAACCACTTTTACAGGACTTACATTTTGTTCATATGCACTTCCCCATCCAATGTAAAACAGAACAAGACACAGATAAATAAAAAGGTAACAGTTGCATCTGGGAAACGAACTCAGGATGTATTGTTTTACCGGAACAGTGCCTTAACCAACTGGGCCATTAGAACCTATTTATTTTACGTCATTTTTGTCGATCTAATGTTTTAAATTCAGATTAAACAACATTATCTCTTCAAATAATTTTTCTCATTGTTTGACTGGTATCTTTTTAAAAGATTGCAAAACGAATTTATTTGTAACCTAACTAGTGTCTCAGATAAACATAAATAACAGAAAAAGTCAATAGGTTTAAAAATTGTCGATTTTGTTAAGATAAGACGATTCTGTTCGTTTTGTTCATTTTTTGTTTAGTTTTATAAGTATTATGTTTTTATTGATAATATATTACACTGATGGGTATAACCTACAAATGTTATTTAAAATGAATTTTTATGAAAGTGAATAATTTTTTTAAAATACAAAATTTTTAATTTTTGAAATAACATATTTTTGGACAAACAAACAACACAAAGTAATATAACCTTCAGTGCAGGATCAGGCAGACTGAACTTTGCCTTGAAAATTTCTCAATTGGCACTCATAATAATGTGGTAATTCAGACAGCTCTATTGTAGTTGTTTTATCTACTTTTAATCACATGTTAAAATCTATGAAACCTTATTTAATAAAACCCATCACTCATTTAATAAACTTAAGTTTAACGAAAGGAATATTTCCAATGAACTACAAAAACACAATAATCTCACTTATTTACAAATCTTGGTGATCCACACCAAGTAACGAATTTATCGACTACCCAAAAGAACGCCTGTTTGAAGAATTTCAAGTACCCACATTTAAAGATTTATATATTAAAAATTCATTAATTCAAATTATAAAAGAAAAAGATAAATATCCATTTTAAATGAAAACAGACGTGTTTTTCTATGCCCAAAACTAAATATGTCTTTTGCACAGCATCATTACACTTACCACGGAAGAACTTTTTTCAATCATCTACCAGAAGAAATCAGAAGCATTAAGAGCGTTTAACCAGCCAGCGGCCGAAAATCCACATTTCGTCGAAAGTTGTTCTTACGATCGTGCAGGGCGCTTACAATGAGAATTACCAGCTTTTAAAATTATAACTCAATATCGATTTTATTTCATTCCAAATTTGCTTAAATTTATACTTACATCCAAAAATACTCAAAGGCGTGATGATAAAACTATTAAAATAGTGTACTTTTTGTAATTATTTTTTGATTATAAGTATTTATCATTTTTCAATAATGTCTAAGTTAAATAAGAATGTTAAAAAAATCTGAAATATATTAGTTTGTAAGTGTGCAAATAATTTCACAAACGGACCAATTTTCGTCAAGAAACACATGTACGTATATATTTTTTAATGATTTTATTTAAATTTAAATTAAAATTCTAAAACGTGCGATACCTAGATAATGCATTGATTTATTTTACTGTATTATTATATGATTTGAAATGGGTGTGGTATAATACAAAATCTTTTTTGAAAATTTAGCAAATCTGCCAACGACCTGTGGTATAACCTTATTATACTAAAAACAACCATTTTTTCTCAAAATTTATTACATGCGAATGCTAGATAAAAGAACAATCTTTCGAAATCCATTTATAATTTTTTGTGGAAAAGAGTCAATACGTCTAAAATCTGATTTAAAAATGTCGTATTTCCGGTTTTCTCTGGTAATACCCTCTTAATGATAAAACCCGAATACTGCTCTCTTATCAAGAGACATTTTAAAAATATTCTTGAGAAAAAAACTACTGTCACTTAATTAATCTTACAAATATCCTTAGTTTTCTTATAAATACTGCAGCTCACATTTATTTATGTACAATGAATTATTTAAGTAATAACTAATAACATTTATTTACACTCCCCTTCCATACACAAGCACATGCTTTCAACGGAAGGGTAGTAAAAAACCTGAGATGTAAAATTATCATACAAATACCATGTAAAACATATTATTAAAATATATATATATAAATTAGAAAATATGTGTGTTGTTGCCACGCTGGCTGGTGCGTTTAGGATTATTTCATGTATCGTTTTAACTAATCTGTGGAACTAATCTCATGCTGATAAGCTACTTGCAGTAGCTTAGCGAGTATAAATTCCCATTGTATGTAAATTTTATACGAAAAAAAAATAACAATATTAAAAAATATGTTTACCAATCGACAGATAAAAATACGTAAATATAATACTACCTGTGAGGTCTGTTTGTATTGTCCTTGAGAAGTCCAGGAAGCAGATTTGGTTCCTGCAACTATCCAAAATTTAGACGCCCTCCAACGGGAGATGTACGAGGTATTATAGGAGAAACAATGCGCAGCTAGAAACAAAACCATGAGACGTAAGTTCAAGCTTTTAGACAATTAATCATCGAAGAAGAAGTAACACTAATAAATCTAAACAAAACATGAAACAGAAACAGAAAATAAAAAAAAGTTAAGGGTCACAACAAAACCAAAAAGTACCAGAAATTGAGACTTCTATAAAAAAAGATTCAATATCACAAATATTCAAAGAAAATGTAATCAAAAAATCAAACTTAACTGATCAAACTTAAATCTAATCAAAACATGAAACAGAACACGAAACAGAAAATAAAAAAGGTAAGGGTCACAACAAAACCAAAAAGTACCAAAAATTGAAGACCTCTATAAAAAAAAGATTCAATATCACAGATATTCAAAGAAAATGCAATCAAAAAATCAAACTTATCTGATCATAAACATAACATCCAAATTCCTCTATTTTCAACACAACAAATGCACAATTATTATAAAGGGTAGTCCAACCATAACGCACGATGTTAATTGTAAATAAAACAAAAGATTATCTCAGAATTATCTTTTTTTTTATTATGATATAAAGACCTCATTAATGCGCCGAATTATCTCACTCTTTAGCTCTTGAATGGTTCTTGGCTTTTTGACGTACACTTTTTCTTTGAAATATCCCCAAAGAAAGAAGTACAACGGTGTCAAATCACATGATTGTGGCGGTCAATTGACATCGCCACATAACACGGCCATTGAATTTCTCGCGTAAAAGAGCCATTGTTTCGTTGGCTGTGTGGCAGGTGGCACCGTCCCGTTGGAATCACATATTGTCCAGCCCCATATCCTCAATTTCTGGCCACAAAAAGCGCGTTATCATCTCGTGATAGTGAACACCATTCATGGTCACTGCTTGGCCGACTTAATTTTCGAAGAAGTAGGGCCCGATGACGTCACCAGCCCATAAACCGCACTAAACAGTACTCGTGGATTCTCATTTTCCCAAATGCGGCAATTCTGCTTATTAACGAATCCACTGAGGTGAAAGTGTGCCCACGAAGTGCACGAAATTCATTTTGATTTGAACGCCCGTTTTCATAAAACGCACCAACAATCTTGAAGGGTTATGAATAACAACAGTTCTTTAAAGCAATGAATTTATTTATATTAATCAAATATATCGGGAGACAATCTTGTTGCTCAGAGTTCGAGCCGCGACACACAATTGACAGTTATAAGTACACACAATTTGATATAGATGGAGCTCACGTCGCTTCGTATTATCTTAACACCTCCCCTCGAAGTCGTGAGCTAGTATTCCTATTCCTATTCTTACATACTCTCATCCATCATACTTAGGTTACGCAGAAAATCATGATGTTTTGATCCACTCAAACCTTTCGTCAAAACATCAGCAGGCATCTCATCAGTACATAAGTATTTTAAATCAATTACACCTTGTTCGCATATATCTCGAATAAAGTGGTGTCTCACTGCTATATGTTTTGTGCGAGGATGAAAGTTTCTACTCTGAGCAAGTTTTATGGCACCCTGATTATCGTTGAATAACGTCACACACTCACTTTCAATACCAACGTTACCCAAAACATCACGTAAATACATGGCTATCTTTGAAGCTTCGGATAGTGCCATGTATTCGGCTTCCGTACTCGATAGCGCAACACTCCGTTGCTTACGTGCCTCCCAACTGATCGGGGCACCGGCTAAAATAAATGCAAATCCAGAATATGATCTACGATCTATGGCATTTGCTCCCCAGTCTGCATCGACCACACCGAACAAAGGCAGCCCAGTTCTTTCATAAACTAAACCGTAGTCAGATGTACCTTTTAAATATCTCATGATACGTTTAGCCGCCTTCCAGTGCTCAACACTATAATTACTATTAAATTGGCTTAAATAATTTACGGCAAACGCTATGTCTGGTCTAGTCGATACAGCCAGATAAAGTAACGCTCCTATCAAGCTTTGATATGGGTACTGTTTCATTATGTCCTCATTCACACTTACCGGTTTTTCTAATTTCACATTAACATCTAGAGGCGTCACTGCAGGTTTACACTCACTCATATGGAATCGTTCTAACACGTTCTCTATATAAACCCTTTGATTAAGAAACACTCTGTTTTCATCATCACGACCAAATTCAATACCCAAACAATTACTTATCTTTCCTAAATCTTTCATTTCAAACTCACTTGATAACTGTTTCTTTATATTTTTCATCCATACATCATCATTTCCTGCCAAAATAATATCATCAACATAAATAGCAATCAACATCAGTCGCTCACCTTTCTGTGCTATGAATACACACGGATCTTGTGCTAACGCTTCAAAACCTATTTTCATCAGCGTTCTCACTAATTCTTTATACCACTGTAACCCTGACTGACGCAAACCATACAGAGATTTCTTTAAAACACACACACTATCACTACATTCACTCAATGCTTTGTCCCAGCGTTTAGCTGTTTCAATTAGATTCTTATCTTTAATAACTTTTCTTTGGGAACCAATCTTTTGGTTTGCGAGTAATCTATTCAAAACATCGCTTAGGTGATCCGTCACTTCCATGTAAACCTCTTCATCAAGTGTACCATTCAGGTATGCAGTTACTACATCCATTTGATGGATATTTAATCCTAACTCGGCTGATACAGCAGCTATCAGTCTTATTGATGAAGATCTCACGACCAAGACGATGTCTCATGGAAATCCTCCCCCGGCCGTTGCGAACAACCTTTTGCGACGAGACGTACTTTCTTCCCAGTAGTTTTAGTGCTAAATACAAATCGATTTCCGATCACTTTTCGTTGTTTTGGCCTTGTAACTATTTCCCATGTCTTATTCTTTATTTGTGCTAAATACTCGTCCTCCATGGCTCCTTTCCATGCATCAACATCATTACTCTTTTCTATTTCATGCCATGTAATCGGTTCTACAATAGTTATCCCAGCTATCATGTGCACATTAGTCTCTTCAATATCTGATTCATTTTCACTTTCAGTATTATCTCTTACTAAATTGTGCTCCTTTCGCGGTCTTCCCACTGAACCGGAACGTATTATACGTGGTCTTCCTCGTCCTCTTTTTGATGGTCCTATTAATCGTTCCCATGAGACTGTTGATTTTCTTTTTCTTTGTAATAGACCAGTTTCTCTACTTTCACCTGCTTCTATTACAGGCGTTCTACTGTTTTCTCTCATTTCATCATTGGTGGTTGGATCATTAAATTCTATATTTATTTGTTCATGGTCAGTATCTTCTTCTTCATCAAGTATTTCTTTGTACTCATCCTTGAATGCCGTTTCATTTATGAATTTTACATCTCGAGTTACAACGATTTTTCTCGTCTTAGGGTCATGTATTCTATAAGCTTTAGATTGAGTATCATATCCCACAAAAACTCCTAATTGTGACCTTGAATCAAACTTGCCTTTTTGAGGTCCTTTATCTTTATAATATGCTTTAGATCCAAACACGTGCATGTAGATTACTGTAGGCTTCTTCCCATTCCATAGTGTATATGGTATATTGCCACTTAAAGCTGTAGTTGGGCACCTATTTCTCACATAATTAGCAGTATTCACTGCTTCCGCCCAAAAAGAAGGAGGGCTTCCTGCTTGTCGCATCATACAGCGCGCCATCTCGACCAGAGTACGGTTTTTCCTCTCTGCAATCCCATTTTGTTGAGGCGTATAAGGCGCTGTTAATCTTCTTATAATTCCTTCTTTTTTTAAGTACTCGTCGAATGTATTGTTGATGTATTCTCGCCCATTATCTGACTGAAGATATTTTATTTTCTTCCCTGTCAAATTCTCTGCAAAAGCCTTGTACGATTTGAACACGCTTAACACGTCGCTTTTGTTCGCTATAAAGTAGACTTCGCACCATCTAGACTTGTCATCGATAAAAGTAACGAAGTACTTCTTACCGCCATAAGACTCATGTCTCATCGGACCACACACGTCCGAATGCACTATTTCTAGTAACTCGCTTGTGCGATCTTCACATCCTTTAGAAAAAGGCGTGCATGTCTGCTTCTCTCTTATACAAATCTCACACTGAGACAATTTTTCACTGTCTTTGATGTTTAGCCCATGTACTAAGCCACTCTTTGCCATGGCTTTCAAATCACGCTCATTAAGGTGTCCGAGACGCTGGTGCCACATATCTATAAGTGTCTCTGGGGTCGCAGCTATATTGACAGCATTTTCGCTCATCCGAACATTATACAAATTACCAACACGGTCAGCACGCATGTGAATTTTGTCATTTTTATCAATCACGATTGCGTCATTTTTTCTAAATCGAACTTCAAACCCATAATTCGTCAATTTTGACACTGATAATAGATTAGTACGTAGATCCGATACATAGAACACTTTTTCTATATCTATTTGGCGTTCTTCACTGCCCGTGTCCACTGAGATACTGACTTTACCCGTACCCGTAATTTGTGTTTTTTCACTATTAGTTGCTAAATTAAGCTCAGAGTTTATCTGTGTGAAATTCTTAATCACTTGCTTTTGGTTGCACATATGACTAGTGCACCCGCTGTCAATACACCAAATAGGATTAATTTGCTCACCCAACATCACCTCTTCGGTGGTGCTTAATAACATTGTTTTCTTCTGCTCATTATTGCTATTGCGTTCTAACTGTTGTGCACTCTGTTTATACTTATTGCCACTGATATTTTTGACCTTACACTCTTTTGCTAAATGTCCACGACGACCACACCGGTAACACTCAATGTAATTCTTATTATCGCGGTGGTCATGATTCTTCTTCTGAAAGGCATTTTTATTGAAACGTTTGACAAACATAGCCCCTTGGTCAACAATTTTAGATTGACGACCCTCAAAATCTTCGATAATTTTGATCTTCAGCGTTTCCGTTGATGGCAAATCATCACGAGATTCGATTGCCGTTCTGAACATGTCGAAAGAATCCGGCAAACTATACAGCAATAATATGGCTAAAAGTTCATCAATAACGATCAATCCGATTTCTTTGAGTTTTTTGACAACATCAAAGAAATCCGCTATGTGTTTACGTAGGTCACTTTCTTCCTGCATACGAGTCAAAACCAATTTTTTCGACAAAGAGGCCTTCCTTGCGGGTCCACTCGACTGATACATAGACTTTAGCTTGTCCCATATAGCTTTAGAAGTTTCTAAGCCATCCAATGCAGCTAACTCACTCGGACTGACCGCCAATAATATATCCGATTCGGCCTTTCCGTCCATTTTAATCCATTCTGCATGCTTAGGGTCCATTGATGACGGTTTAGGTAATGATCCCGATACGTACTCCCACAAATCATTTTTCTTTAGAATAGCATGCATATGTATCTTCCAGGTGTCATAGTTATTTGCAGTTAATTGATCAATTTTAATAGAAGCAGCCTTTGATTATATAAATGTCTAGATAGAGTGTTCCGCTGTAACTCCGAAAAAAGAACAGGCCAGATTTGAAATGCTTGTGTGCGTCACACGCACACAAGTATAGGTAACTTATATTGTTAACGTTAAGCGCTCAACGTCACTGTAGGCGTGATGAATGATACCAGTTCCCGAGAATTTCCCATAAAAGTGGGTAAAAAATATGTTTCGGTTTAGCGGGACCTATAATTCGTTTAATTTTGAATTCATTTAAGTAAGATAGTTTTCTACATATAATGATATAAATGAAAAGAAAATCACTGTTGTTTAAAAAATAAATAAGAAATACAGAAAATAAGAAAGATATATTCATAGACGCTGCCAACTGGCCGGCAGGTATCGTTGTGTCTAAATTTAAATTTTTATCATCATCAAATAAAGAAGGTGGCCCACATCCAGGTAAATCCCTAAAAATGGTAAAACTATCTTGTCACACTAAAAAAGACAATGCAACTTTTTAAAACTAAAGCTATCGATAGTTATTATTTATTCTTAATGACCTTCCCTTTTAATTTGTTTTTAAACAGTTTTCGTATGGATTTTACATCCCGGTTAATATTATCCAATTTTGTGTTATAGTGATATCTTAAGGCCAAATATTTTTCCACGGCCAAACTTATCAAATTAACTTGATGCAGAAGACCGTAAATCTGATCGGTTTTTACTTCGAAATAATTATCGGGAAAATGTAATTTGAAGAACAGGCAACCCTGTAAACATAGCGTCAAAACATGGGGTCAAACGGCGTTGTCCTAAGACCAAATTACACTATTAAAACAAAAATAGTTTCTTTAACTGAATGGTTATTTAAAGGTTATTAACCGATGATAGGTAACATTTTTAGTTGTTTTCAATCGTCCTATGTAATTCCTGCACACTGGATATAGCGCAAATCATTATTTTCAAATGTCACACAACACGTCTTTACCGTACAACGATAGTGTCGCCACTGAGCGGACAGGCCGAGCTTATCTGCCAACATTTGGCAGATATTTTTTTTGGCGCTTCGTCACTCGAGCGCTATATCTAGACATTTATATAATCAAAGGAAGCAGCCATTTCGAAGTTTCTTCAACTCCAAAACAATTGAACGTATTTGCATTCCAACGATGTAAACAATACGGAACGTAACTTCTAAGTCCGCGTCACCTTAGCGATGCTCACACCAAGATGGCGCCGTTTTATAATTTTGTTTACGCAAAAACTGTTCTCGCTTATAACACTGCAAATCCCACTAATTGTTCACGAAATTGTTTATATTTCACTTACTGGGCCCATAACCTGAAGGGTTATGAATAACAACAGTTCTTTAAAGCAATGAATTTATTTATATTAATCAAATATATCGGGAGACAATCTTATTGCTCAGAGTTCGAGCCGCGACACACAATTGACAGTTATAAGTACACACAATTTGATATAGATGGAGCTCACGTCGCTTCGTATTATCTTAACAAATCTTAACGCGCTGCTCAATTTGTACCTATCCACGGTTGAATTTTTCAAAGACTGAAACAAAGAAATGTCAAATAAAGTTGGACAAAAAACTTGACATCAAGTTGTGGCTCACAATTACCATCATGCGTTATGGTTGGATTAGCATTTATTATTTTAATATAAAAGGCATATAATATTTTAATGGTCTACCCGAAGACAGATTTGGCATCATTCAAGAAAAAGGTCAAATTATTCTAAAAAAAATTAACAACCATAACATCACCAATCAATGTGCAAATATTTAAACAATACATATTTTTTTTAATTTAAAAAACACTGGGAATCGAACCCAGGACCATACCGGTACAACGCCTCTAACTACTAAACCTTCAACCATTATTTTTTTTGTTATATGACATCTAATAAGAGTGTGTAGAAGCAGGGGGTTCTTTCAGGAGAAATTTTGGCACATTGTTCGTCAAACTGACAACTCCAACATGGAGAAAATAATGGTTAAAGCGAAGTGGACGACGAGAGAAGCAGAAATAGACCTAATTCCGGAATTTCGGTATCATTGCATTCAGCAGCGACTCCGAGTGCATGTTTATACCTGTCGAGTGGGCAAGCGAGTCAGTGTGAGGAAGTGCGGGTGTGGGCACTCGGTCTAGTAAATAGAACACTTTGGAGGTAATCCACCACCTACCCGCCCTGGTATAAGTAACAGATGGTTTTTCCTTCAAGGTTCTCGCAAGGATTCTATTTTTTAATGATGAAGCTACATTTAGTTTAGAACGAATTTAGACATCCAGTGTCCCTGCTTACATTATTAGTAAGCAGTATGCCAGGGCTTAGCGAGAAATACAAGATACAATATGTATTAGTATGATAAAGTATAAGGGACATATTGGTGATAGTCCTCGAGGCGGCAAGCGCTGGGTGATTGCATCCAGCGTATTCTACAAGCACCTGTACGGGAGGAAGGCATGGCAAACGGGTGGGAGTCCTCTCCAATCAATTGGCAATCCCAGCAAGAATGCGCATGACGTCCGGTCTAGCCGTAAACCACATTCAGCTTCCGCGCTCAGAAGTAAAGTGAATGGGAGATTGGGGGGAAATGCTCGACGACCCTAAGGAATTCAGCGATGAGTAGCCGGAAACAAAGCAGAGCCAAGGTCGCCCGACACCTTAAGCCTGCACATGTTGCTGGGGGTGGCGCAAATTATTTTAGAGGGCACCGTGCCATCAGCGACCGACTCGTGTTGATGCAGAGACGAGGTCTAGCGCACCCCCAGATGGGGAAAAAGAAACATAACATGAAATCGATAGGTGCAGTTCAATTCAGCAAAGTAGAGGTTGTGTGACTAAAAAGAAAAAGAAACCAAAACGAACACAAAAAATAAAGTAGAGAATGTTTGTTGGATCACAACGGTGTTTCTAATAACCAGGAATATGAAACCGGAAAAAAGGAAAATAATAACCAGGTGTTATGTTTTTATGTTTGTAAATTTAACGCCCAGAGTGGGTAATGAAATAATAAAAGTAAAATTAGATTAAAAAATGTACGCAAGTCATTAAAATACCAAAAATTCCGCAATTTGATAGGTTTACAAAGATAATGATATGTTTAAGAACAGTTTTGAAATAAATTTTTTACGAGATCCACAAAAATATCTTGATAATACATCGCTTAGCATTGCTTAGTGAAATTTAAAATAATCACTGTGGAAAGAAATAAAATAAGCGAAAAGATAACTCACAAAAAAATAAACGAAATAGAAGTTTTATTAATTGTTTTTGTGTTTAATTCGTAGAACTCCATTTTAATTTTTAGAAATTAAATTAAAATTAAATTTGATAACGTTATTATCGAGTTCTGCAAGTTTTTTGGTTAGTATTTTAGTTACATCTGTTTCGACTTGTAAGGTCATTTTCAAACTGTGGTGAAGCCACGTACGGACGACTTATTTATAAAATTTTAAATGTCAATTTTTGAAGGTGTCTAAGTTGATTTATTACCGGTTAAACCAATTTGTAGAGACACTAATTGAGAGAGTGCTAATGTGTACATCGACTCATTAACATTCCCTTAGATAATTAACCATACGTAAAAGAAAAGGAAACTATTAAAATAATCGCGATTAATAATGGCCATGAGGCAAAAAACATTGAAAAAATAATAAAAAACAAGAAATACAAAAATAAAATTAATTTAATATATCCGGTACATAACAAAAAAATAGAAAAATATGCATGTCTCGAATTCATCGGCCCAATATCTTTAAAAATTGCAAAAGAAATTAAAAAATGTCGTTTAAATATAGCTTTTAGAACCAATAATAATATGGGAACAAGCCTTAAAAACTCAAAAAGTAGAAATCCTAAACTCAATAACGGTGGCATATATGAATTAAAATGTGACCACGCTGACTGTAACGCTACATACATTGGACAAACAGGTAGGGCATTCTCAACTAGATTCAAAGAACATATAAGATGTTATAAAAATAAAAACACCTCTTCAAAATTCGCCGAACATCTCTTAGTGAATAATCACGTTCCACTTAAAAATAACCAGCCAAAACCATTACATATAGAACGAAAGGGTCTTAGATTAAATTTGCTTGAACAATTAGAAATCAATAAACGAACGAATGACCCCAACATAACGCTTATTAATAAAGTAAGGAAAATTATTTATTCCCCACTACTTAGTATGTTTACCAAACCTAAAAAATATAATGCACTTAAATGAGTCATAGCAATAACGTCATTCTAAATCAATTAAGACCTTACACTTAGTGCAAGGCAAACCAAAGGGAAATACTCCGAATCCCACATTAGCACTCACTCAATTAGTGTCTCTACAAATTGGTTTAACCGGTAATAAATCAACTTAGACACCTTCAAAAATTGACATTTAAAATCTTATAAATAAGTCGTCCGTACGTGGCTTCACCACAGTTTGAAAATGACCTTACAAGTCGAAACAGCTGTAACTAAAACACTAACCAAAAAACTTGCAGAACTCGATAATAACATTATCAAATTTAATTTTAATTAAATTTCTAAAAATTAAAATAGAAGTTTTATATTCGTTTTATTATAATATAATAAAAGAAATAGAAACAAAATTCATACAGTTTTATTTTTATTTCATAATATTTTAATGGTTACAGATTTTTGTCTTTTTTTTGCTTCCACATTGGGCTAATGCCCGTCTTATGGTATTATATTTAATATTTTATGAAGGAATTAAAAAATATTATTCTACTGAAACAGATAATAAACACACAAAATAAAAAATTAAATATTTACATAAAAGTATGTGAACAATAAAGAGAAAAATTTATATTTTAACGAAAAATAGAAATTAAAATTAAAATTAAAATTTTGAAATACTGAAACTAATAATAAAGATTTAGTGTTAAGAACTCTTGTATTCTATTCAAGCGTATAAATTAAAATATTAATAAAATTAGGTAGAAAAATTAAGAGAGAAAAAAATATATATTTTAAAGAAAAATAGAATCACTACTGAAATAAAAAACTTTAAATGCAAAAATTAATAATTAAAACGTAGTGTTAAAAACTCGTGTATTCTTTGAAGTACAGTCTGTCAAATAAGAGTAGAAAACATAGGAGGGCACCACTGTCGTTCAAATGGCAATACTAAAAATATATATATAAAATTAAAAAGACATTTAAGTAAAAAAAATATTTTTCATTGCACTGATCTCAAATTAGAATTACATATAGGTATATTACTATTATATCTTTACAATTTTATGTTAATATAATGAAGAATAACGATATTGTAATAAAATATAAAGCACACTTAAGAAATTGATGGTGAAATTATTGAAAATGTTACTGAAATGAAATACTTAGGAGTTATATTAGATTCCAAACTAAACTTCAATATAATCATTCAGATCTAAAAGTAGTGTAACTAAACTCACCTTTATTTATTCTTCCTTTCTACCTACTGTTAAATTCAAATTTATGTTAAATTAAATGGAAGCCAATCACTTTGTGGAACACAATTTAATCATTTCGTGGGTACTTTAACAACGGCGCTTCTTCAATTTAATTTTATTTTGGCACAAAAAAAAATATTTTTAAATGTGTGTATGGTGTTCTGCATTTTTATTGCGATTGCACTTAAAAAGAATATTTGACAGGTAAATTGGTGTTGCCAGCCTACAAATTTTGTAGTTAAATTTTTTATATTTTCTACTCTTATTTGACAGATTCTACGCTCGTCCCCTTTCAAATAACAATAGAATAAGATAAAGGTAGATATATAAGTGAGGCCGACATTGCTGAATTGTATTTAAAAATGTTAGATATTATGTCAAATATAATAAATAATAATAATATGTTTGCACGAATTATATTAATACCGGTTGTCCATGTATATTTTATATGGCAACTCTTTGATTTCAGGCGAATCTTTGAATTTGACATTTAACGTTCACTAGATTTATTGTTTGTTCTCTGCGAACTTATCATTTGGTATGACTTTTTGACAGATGTTATAAAGAGAACCCCGTACATTTTATGCTGTCTGACGTGTTTTAATGGTGCTGATTTTAACAAAATCATATTTTATAATATTCTTATTACTATTATAATTTACAAGTACAAGTATATTACATTGGATTTAGTAATATAGACGTTGAACATTATAATGATTTATGATCAATAAGATCAAGGAAAAAAAATATTTATGAGATGTAATATTTTTGGTATGCCTCGCTATTCTCCTGTGCCATTCGTGTGGAAAAAGTTTTTTTGTTAAATGATTTTCGGCTATGTAATTATCGTTTTTTCGTACCCATAAAATTGTATCCCGTCTTTTCGGTTTATAAAAAATGGTCTGATTTTTCGGATTGAAATTTTCAAAAAATCGCCAGGGTTTCAAAAATACGATTAAAAAAAATATAGAATGTCTTAGAATATTTGCCTAAACCGGAATTTTTTTAAATGTGATGCAAGTGGTCTATTGTGGGAACCAAGTGAGTGTGTGCTTCTTTCAACCCCTTTCCCTTTTAAAGCATATTGGGCGGTTTAGTGAATTGTTTATTTTGTTATTGATCGCAATCCGCAGCGAACGAATTGTATAATAGATTAGCAGACCCATAATATTACTTTATAACTTTAGGGAATATAACGAATTTATGATTATAAGAAACTATCTGGTAAAACTACATACATACATTTGAGAAATAATCTTTTTTTAATTTTAAATACATTATATTATGAAAATAGAGTCACCTGGAGTATGTACTTCGGATGATTGGCATTTTACCTCTTGCTTTCGATGGGCGATCATTACCTATTTTACCCCTGGCGTTCCATGGGCAATCATTATGTATTTTACCCTTGGCGTTCCATGGGCAATCATTACCTATGTTACATCTGTATTTCCATGGGCAAACATTATCTATTTTACCCCTGGCGATCTATGGGCAATCATTAACTATTTTGCCCCTGGCGTTCCATGGGCAATCATTACCTATGTTACCTCTGTCTTTTCATGGGCAATCATTTACTATTTTACCCTAGCGTTCCATGAGCAATTATTACCTATGTTACCTCTGTCTTTCCATGGGCAATCATTAACTATTTTACCCTGGCGTTCCATGAGCAATCATTACCAATTTTACCCCAATACGAAATTAAAATGAAAATCATCATGCTCTTTAATTCACATGTGAGATAATTCGAGTCGCCAAATTTCAAGTCTTCACTAAGTCTTCAAATCGGAAAATCGGAACTCACCAGAGATCACCAAGTCACTCCTGACTAAGCTGCCCCCACATTCCAGCTTATAAATTCCGTCAGCCCATTCGAATACGGCCACGTGCCAAGGAAATTCATGTTGGTTTGGGACTTGTCCATATTTTACCAGTGGCTGTGCGAACGTGCCCTCCAACCCACACTCTGAAATTTTAAAATCACCACGATCGATCCATTACTACATTCAAAATAATTCTAATTATATTTTACATTAAAAAATCTTATCTTTATCATTAGTTTGAAGTCGAGTATAAATCTTATATTTGGTCCCTACACTTTAAAATCCACTCTGATTTCATTGAAAATATTCAGTATAAATTTCTAAGGTATATTAATTATATCAAGAGACATGTGCGTTATTATGACACGGACATCTCTATAAAACACTATGGACTCAAAACTCTAAAAAGTAGGAGAGATACTACGGATATGACTTACTTACACAAAATCTTGAAAGGTCATATTGACTGTCCAGCTCTTTTGTCATCAATTAATATTAGAGTTTCGAGTAAGAAAACTAGGGACAAGTCATTGTTTCATGTCGAAATTGCTTCAACTAGTCTCAGGCAAAATTCTTTCTTATTGAGAACTTGTAATCATTATAACAAAAAATGTATCGATGCTGATATCTTGTCATGTACTTTAAGCTCTTTTAAACATATAGTTAATGGAGCCTTATAATAACCAATTCATTACCAAATGCTCGTAGATTAATTCACTTTAACAAAACTAAATAATTGTTACCTTAATTTTTATGTTTTATTTTATTTATTTTTTTTTAATTTAAAATAATGTAATACGTATTTGTGTATATACGTTCATGTGCGTACATATATTATTTTTCCACTTTAAGTCTGGTCTTTTTTTCGTTTTTTTTTTGTTGTTTTATAAATATATATTTTTTATTTTTTTTTTAAATAGCCATAAAACTGGCACACTATATTTTACTATTTTTTGTGAGTATTACTTTACTTTTATCTTACTTTCACTTGTTTTTTTTTATTAATGTACATATTATTTCTCGATCCTACATCTAGTGTTTTTCAGTTTTCATCATTATTTTTATATATTTATTTTTTCTACTTTCATTGTTTTTTTATCTTATCTTATCTGTATCTTTTATGTATCACACAGTATTAGACAGTATATATAGACTTTGTTTAGATTACTTGTCTAGTTCCTATATCTCTAATATTAGGCAAAAAAAAAAAATAATAATTGTTGACTTTTTATTTATTATTTGGGCAGGATGTGAACATTTGTTATTGGGTTGTAACCTAATTATTATAATTTATTGTTTTGCTTAAGAGGAAATATAAAGCACAGTTTAGAAATTGCTCACATTTATTTAATAGTAGCTTTTGCCAACGGCTTCGCTCGCGTAGTATAAGGAAGGGTCCTCACTCCGCCTCCTCCACCTTCCCTATCCCAACTCCACTCTCCCCCCCCCCCCCCTCCCCCAACCCCCACCCCCCCCCCTACCCATCTTATAGATATCTTACTAATCGTGCCACATATTGCAATTTTTTTATCCAAATTTCATAATGCCAGAGCTCTGAGCTATAGCCTATATGTTATTCTGATGTGAGCAATATTATTATAAAGTTTCATTAAAATTCATTCAGTAGTTCTTGCGTGAAAGAGTAACAAAAATACACAAATTCATACAAACTTTGGCCTTTATAATATTAGTAGGATTTGCTTAAGTACCTAGCGTTGTCCGTCCGGCTTTGGCTCAATTTCACATAAGTAGAGTCTCAAGTCCGGTTCTGCATTAAGGCGATTGCATATTATGTTTAATAATTATTTTTAAGGTTGAGCTGATTTTTAAAACCTACATTCGTGCCACTATATTATTGCGTAAACCCATTTTTGCTTGGCGTACCCCAAGGGGTACGCATACCACAGATTGAAAACCGCTGATGTAAGCGATAAAAAAAAAAAACATGATTTCTTTGACCGACTTCACCTCGCTTTACAGATATTGTGTCAGAAAACTGTTTATTTTTTTATTCTAAAATCTTTTTCTCAATGAGTAATGGTTGAGTTTTACGAACAATGCTCGACGTCAAAATGTTGTAAAATGCGGCGGAATTTTATTTATTTTTTAAATTTAGCATTTTTAGTTAGTAGTAAATTAAATAAATAAAATATTTTAATGAAAACAAATAAGTTTGTAAATACCATTACATAATTAATATTATCTACATCTTTCTAAAACTAAGTTTTCTTCATCGGGATTTGTCCCAACGCACATAGGTCTCATATAAAACGTTGTAACTCCCTTACTATCGTAGTTAGAAATATGTTCTAATCGGTGTTAGAAAGGAAAAACACAACGCTTTTTATTCCAATCTAAATAGCCACTAAAATAGTAAAATGTACACTTTTATGTACACAAAGTTTTGAATCGCAAATTGAAAAAAAAAATTTGAAACTTCAGGAATTTTTTATAAATTATTTTTACATAGAGCGACAATAAAGTGAGGTTACAATATGTGTTTGTTATACATTTGTCTAATAAAATATGTATGTGTTTTTATTTTTTTTAATATTATCAAAAACTTTAGTTAAAAAAAACCTAAGGTGAGCCATTTGAAACCTTTTTTATGTTTGTATGCAAATTTTTTATAATAAAAAAAAAATGTTTTTTTCGAATTCTATAATTTGAAAGCGTATTTCATCACCTTTCTGAAACAGTTTTTGGTTTTTAAATGTGCTCAGAAATATTTCAAATAATTGCATTTTATTGTAAAGCAAAAATATTTTGACCATCTGAAAAAAATGCCAAATTTTTGAAGGGGTTAAAAATAAAAAAGACAAACAAGTATAAATGGATCGATAAATATTTTGTCTACAGTTTTTATTTGTTATTTTTAATATTAATCATACCTTGATGAAAAAAACTTAGTTTTCGAAACACAAAGATAAAATGTGGTGTTTACAAAGTTATTTGTTTTAAGTTTCAAAATCAAAGAGAAAGCATTTTTTTCATTAATTCTATTTTTTTCTACAATGAATCCAATCGAAGCATTGATTTGGAAATAAACTTACCGTCTTCAAACTGATCAGCATTACAATTCAACACCAGGCACAGTAAAAATAATATTAGTTTAAACATTTTTTGCAAGTTAAATAATGGTTCAATGTATAACGATAGATGCAACTGGCCACTGAGAGTATTCTGACCTCTAATGGAGACAATATAACAGAAAATAATTAAATGTCAGATTCACGTTATCAAAAAACTTGAGCAGTGTTGGAAAGTAATGATTCGAGACTCTCGAATCTCGAATCGAGAGCCACTTCAGGGACTTCGATATTTCATTTTTTCGAAGAAAACTGGTTCAAAAAGCTTTTCACTTTGTGATAGCATAATTTATTTTATTAAAAAGACAAACAACTTGATTTAATTTTTTTTATGAGAACAATGTATCTATTTTTATAATTTTTTTCCCATCAATTTAATATTTCATTGAAAAAGAAGATAACACAAATAATCTAAACGAACATATGAAAGAGAACAAGACACAGAAAAATAGAAAAATATAACGGTCACAACTGGTAAAAATTGGTAAAAGCGCACGTCCCGGTTAGACGAGAGGTTCTGGGTTCGAGTCCCAGTTGCGACCATTATCTTTTTATATTTTTCTGTGTCTTGTTCTCTTTCATATTTTCGTTTAGATTTTTTTTTATTATTGTATAAAAGTTACATACAATGGGAATTTATACCCGCTAAGCTACTGCAAGTAGCTTGTCAGCAGGAGATTAGTTCCACAGATTAGTGTAATATAATTTTGTGTAGGTAGCATACCTTTGGTCATCCGACAGCTGTCTTCTCAGAACAAGTAGAATATCCATCTCAGGATAGTGGAGATAAGGATTTGAGTCCATGCATATAAATGAGACGCTTATTTTACTAGTGAAAATTAAAATAAACTTTATTGCACTTTGCAAGGGGAAATAGTACCAAAGAAAACTTACCACAAAACATAAATACCTTTAGCATCTATCAATAGATTTGGAGAGAGAGAGTTAACAAAATTACGGTTAGTTATTAATACCACGTACGTCCTGTCGCCGTGATTCTCTTCCAAACGTCAACAGCAATCCCCAGATCACCGTCCAGCACGTCATGGGGCCGCTTGGTTAAAGGGAGACCTCCCAACAAAACAGGCACAGCAGATCCTCACCCATCAGGCGGCATGAGGAAATCTCACCGGCCAAAGGAACAGCAAAGTAATATCGGCGAATCCAACCAGAGTCGAAGAGCCGCTTCATTTAAAGGGAATCAACCCAGCAAAACAGGCACAGCAGATCCTCACACATCAGGCGGCGTGAGAAAATCTCACCGGCCAAAGGAACAGCAAGGGAATCCTTGCGCGCAATACATCACCCGTTGATTACGGTCTAAATTCACTTCCGCACGCGGATAAAACTATCACACGGCATCCGACGAGGGATTAAACAAAATAAAAAATGCTTCAATACCATTTGAGTCGTCACACACTCACATAACGTAAAAAAATACTCTTTCTAGGCTACATAGCACTAGTATCTCACATAACAATCTCCTCTCCTCAAAAATCCCCTCTCGCCCCAAAAAACTACGTGATGTCTTCCGCCATCTTTCCTCGAATGACGTTTCCGGTCTCCTTCCAGTTTGGCCAACCAACAAAGTTAAAAAAGAAGAAAAAAAATAATGCATAGAGAATAAACAGTACCTACTTTGCGCAGTATCTTGTCACGAAATAGATATGTTACATTAGTTACAACAATACATGAAATAATCCTAAACGCGTCAGCGTGGCAACAACATACACATATAACAGCACATTAACCATAAACATATTTATATACATATACACTAGACATTGTGATAATGTTATATGCAATGTGGATAATTATTATTCAGAGACCGTATTTTATGGTGAAAAAATGTAGATTAAGATTTTTTAAATATCATTAGACAGTTGAGTATATAATACACTAGTCATTAATAACACAACTAGTTAATAACACAATTGCAAATTCGAACATGGTGAGAGTTAGCAAAATATAAACTTAATACATAAGGTTACTCCCTAATAGCCATGATTTTAACATCAGTGAGAATTTCGTTATAGAGCAATTTTCTTTAAATTCGTATGGCAATTTGTTAAATATTAATGGTATAATATATTCAAGTGTTCTTTGACCATATTTGTTTTGAAACTCACGTACTTTCATTCCTTTATTTTGTACGAGACGAGTATTATGTGCATGATCCACCATTGTTTTATATTGACTGCCGGATATATGCTGCAATACAATTTTTTGCCACATAATAGCACGTACATACTAATATCTCGTCTTTGATTTTAAACGGTTTTGCTTACTAGCAATTTTACCATGGCGTTTGGAATCATTTGTACATGTTTTATGTTGGTTTTACATGGTTGACCCCAAGAAGTTATCCCATATCTCACTGTTGATTCTGCAAGAGAAAAATAAATCAATTTCATAGTTTTTATAGGCACATAACATTTTATTTTATGAAGTCTACCTACAATAGATCGAAGGCGCTTATAAAGTTTGGCTATGTGTACATCCCATTTCATGTTACAATCTACTGTAACTCCTAGATACACATAGTTTTTAACTAATTCGATACTTGTACATGAACAGGGCTGTGTGATGTTGTTGTGAATGCAATCGAAAGAGTGAGATATGATTACAGGTGTATCACTGTACTTGGCGTGTGTTGATCTTATATGCATCAGTTTTGTTTTTTAGGAATAAGAGTGACCATTTTTCACTTCCTATGATTGTGTGGCCTGACCACTTCCACTTGAGCTTTTTTATTGTTTTTATGCCTCTTTTTATGAATTTTTATGTTCTAGTTTGGTTTCAATTTTTATTCTATCGGACAGTATTTTCCCTATCGTACTTCTTTCCATGGAGTTTTGACAAGTTTTGAGCTGGTTCAGTTTATTTCACCATATTTCGAGTGTTGTGAAATAATACCCTATGAATCTGGGGACCCTTCAACGTTTACGACAACCGTGAGATATTGGTTCAACAAATTTAAATGTGGTCGAACATCTGATGAGGATCGGCCAGGCCACCCGGCGGACATGGTTGCCGATAAAATCATTGAAAAGGTCCATGACATGATTCTTGCTGATCGCCTAACTAAAGTGTGCAAAGTAGCAGAGATGAGTTGGTGCACATGTCAAAAGGTCATTGATGTGATGGGTCGTTAAAGTCGGTGCTTCTGTATTATTTCCTATCTTTTAGTCACAAAACTGGCATATTATGTCCTGACATTTCGCCTGTTAATCATTTTGAAATTTTATTAATTTTATCAACTCCGGGGTCAAGACAGTGGGTTTTCCATATATAATATATTCATTGTAGATAACGCTAACAAGAAATGATGAATATAAACAAGCTTGAAAGCGATAAAAAAGAAGACAAAAGTCTGCCAGGGCTTAGATAGTAAATAAAAACTTTAAAATGCTTTGCCGCAAGCAAACTACCTGGAGCTCTAGAACGGTGTAATCGATAATTTTACAATATCGGATAGATAGGCGTAACTTCCGATGATTTTATATCGATATCCCTAACATGGTTTCACCTTTGATAGCAGAGCTCATATTGTTTGAATGAACTCTTCTAACTCTTTATTGGCAGGGAATAATAAGTTATTTTTTACTTGAAAAATTCTATTAGCAAAGTAGCTAAACCATTCCATTAGAGTTTCCCCTCTATTCTGAGTTTGCTAAGTTTATTGAGAAGAATTTTGTGGTCAACTTTGTCAAACACTCCTACAAAATCAATGTTGTACAAGACCTGTAGGCCTGCACAAAAACTATAAATAATAAGCGCCGGCACACAGGAACGCCCGACTATTGCAATGGCTTGAGAGAGATGTTTTCTCGCTTTGACAGCTGTTGAATATCTGGGTAGTGCGCAGCAGGGTTGTTGTAGCACGCATATATGCATTGTAAGGAGAGAACACCCGGTTACCGAAGCGTCCATGTTAGGCGGGTGTCATCGCGACCGGTATGATCGCCGGTGAACTCACAAGTGTATTACATATCCGACACCAGCATCCAAGGCCGGGGCGGTCGCAACAACTCATAAGTATCATCGTGGCTGGGGTGATCGCCGCGAACTCACTTCTTGGCTGATTTATAATCAGAAAGAATTACAAAAATTATTACCCTAGCAACTCACAAGTAGATTAACTTTACATTGCGTAGCCGTGGGTTGCTACTATTACCCTATTGTTTGATATTTGTAATTTTAAATATAAAGACAATAAATGCATTTAATGAATGCAAATTATGGACAATAAATTAAAGTTTCCCTTAAAGAAAAGGAGTTTTTGGAAGACCAAAGAGGTGAGATAAAAATGTTCATCGGCAGTGTTGATATACCGACTACGAAACAATTGGAAAAGCCTACGAAGATAAAATGAAAAATTACCAAATTAAATTAATTTAGTGAGAAGAAAAAGCTTTAGAATTTGTAGACACTTTTTATCATTGTCTATCAAAGCGTATCATTATTATTTATTGTTCTTATACGCCCGTAGGGGCTTTTACATAGATTATAAAATAATATTTAAGATATCGAGGATTACACATACATAGAATTTATATCAAACGTTATAAAAGTGAAAAAACTTTTAAGAATATACAAGTAGTTTTTAAAGAAAAAACCACTTGTATATTCTTGCTTAAAACTGTGAAATATTTTAAACAATGTAATATTTAACAATAACATAGAACAAAATATAATATAAAACATTACAATAACACATCAAATCGTTAAATATATTATACCCACGTTACAATAATTTGTAGGATTCCACAAAGTGTTGGTTTAAATTGCATTTTAGAATGTAAATGGAATCAGCGAATACATCTACAATACCACCAAACTTGTTGCCTAAATCATGCATCCTATTGGTAAGTGAGTGTGATTGATAGTTGGTTGTGTATGTGTTGCAAAAGAATGTTATATTTTGTCTAGTATTCCTTGTCGGTACATGGAGTTTAATACTAGAAACGATGGCAGGGCTGTCAATTAGGTTGTTCATAACTCTGTACAATAAAATTAGGTCTGAAATAATTCTTCTGTCAGACAGCGTAATTAAATTTAGTCGATTCATTAAACTTAAATAATTAATGTTTTCTATTGGAATTTTGAGTTTGAAATTTAAGTACCTAAGAAATTTGTGTTGAACACGTTCTATTTTGTTAGAGTGTACTTTATAGAAAGGGGACCAAATAGGTGAATTATATTCTACTTGACATCTAACTAATGAAATGTAGAGTGTTTTCATGCAATCCATGGACTTAAAATCAGTTAGGGTTCTACAAAGGAAGCCAAGAATCTTTAAAGCCTTATTAGTTATATCATCTATATGTGCTGTGAATGTTAAGTTTGAATCGAATATAACTCCCAAGTCGCGAATTTGTAATACTGGTGTCAATTTAACATTATTTTAATTATATTCATGTAAAATATGAGAATGAGTTCTGGAAAATCGTATTACTTGACATTTCTCAATATTCAAAAATAACATATTTTGTTCGCACCATTTAAAAAATTCATCTAAATTAGCTTGTAAAATTAGGCAATCATATATATTTCGTATTCTTTTAAACAATTTTAGATCATCTGCAAAAAGTAGGACTTGTACATCTTTAAATATGTTTACAATGTCATTAATGAATATTAAGAAGAATATTGGGCCGAGGTGGGACCCTTGCGGGACACCACTTGTGGCCTCGAATACATAGGATTCTATAAAATTAATCCTGACACTAAGCACTCTATTACTGAGGTAACTAATAATCCATGTCAATAAACTTCCTTTGATGCCTAACAGTCGGAGTTTGGATATAAGAATGTGATGTCGAACCTTATCAAATGCTTTACTGAAATCGGTGTATATAGAATCCACTTGTTGTTTCAGACTAAGGGATTCGGATATGTAATTATTATAGATAGTTAAATTACTTAAGGTAGATCGTCCTTTGATAAAGCCATGTTGGTTAGGAACAATTATCTTCCACCTTAACATCAAAATCATCTTCTCCGGACTAATAACACTGCCTTTCCGACGACCAGCAATTCTCCGTCTTTTACAGTTCTCTCCAAGATCTGTGACAGGTTCAGAATATCGGATCGAGCTGGAGCAGCAATGCTTCTGCCATCTTAAATGATTTCAACATAATCACGCAGGATAATACTAATAAAGCAATAGACAAAAAGAGACTGCGTCGCGGACGTCTGTGCATAAAGGAAGTGGATTATTTTTTGATGGTCGAAAGGACAAGACCTTAGCTAATATAAAAAGACATAAATACTATAAAAGCACAGTACTTGAACAACACGTAACGTAATCTTGGAACCAAGCTCTCATTTCTTGATGCATATTATGCCTAGGTCAGGCACTGCCATAAACATAGCTAAACCAATAATGGAATATTTCGCTCGTCAAAATATTTCACTCTACCATTTATAAGCAATTGGGTGTGACGGCACAAATTTTAACACGGAAACAGCTGGTGGTGTGATTCGAACGATGCAGAAACACTTAAATGGACCGGTACAGTGGCTGATCTACATTTTTCATTGCAATGAGCTACTTCTACGCCATTCGATTATGAAGTCTGTGATAAAATCAGTCCGCAAATCGCGCCTTTCTTACGAGAAAATCAACATGGCTTCTTACCGAGGAAATCAACGGTAACCAACTTACTCTCTTTTTCTCGACGGGTAGCAAAAGGCCTAGACTGTAAGCATCAGACGGACGTAATCTACACGGATTTTGCAAAGGCATTTGACCGAGTAGATCACGACGTTCTATTAAGAAAGATGTACAAAATAGGTTTTAATCAACCCTTACTGATATTTTTTGCGTCATATTTAAAAGATAGAAGCCAGTATGTAAATGTAAATGGATACGACTCCCATGAGTTCGTAGCTCTGTCAGGAATTCCTCAAGGATCGAATCTAGGTCCCATGTTATTCCTTATTCTAATAGATGACATTCAGGACTGCATACGTCATAGCTCATGTCTCCTATTCGCGGATGACATGAAACTGATGATGGAAATCGAATCAGATGACGATTATTCCAAACTGCAGGCAGACCTCGATTCAATCATGAAATGGTCGTTAGAAAATAAACTTAATTTCAATATAAAAAAATGCGTCGTTATGACTTATAGTCGTTCACAAAATCCGTTATTATACCCGTATAGAATGAATGGAGAAGTACTAACACGCGTAAATATCATCAAGGATCTTGGGGTGACCTTTGATCCCAGGCTAACATTTTCAAATCATATAGTGCAGCTTACTTCGGCTTGCTCCAAAATGCTTGGTTTTGTAATTAGAACTTGCAAACAATTCAGTAACGTAGAAGCAATGACCGCCATGTTCAACGGAGTGGTCAGAAGCAAGCTGGAGTACGCTAGTACTGTCTGGATACCATATCAACTTAAATACATAAATATGATTGAAAAAATTCAAAAAAAATTCCTAAGGTATGTTTACATGCGATCTTACGGAATATATCCGAAATTCATGCATCACGTGGAACTGCTAAAGGAGACAAATTATCAAAGCCTAGAGACCAGGCGTAATGCCGGACTCATGGTATTCGAATTAAAGTTAATAAAAAACCTAATTGATTCTCCATATCTCCTGTCATGCTGTGGCTTATTCGCTCCTGCCAAATACTGTCGAACTCGTAGCCACGCCCCATTCCACATACCGCAGGGTCGGACAGATGTCATGGCTCAACACAGCATGACAAGAGGTATGGCATTGCTTAATGCCCTACCAGCGGATATAGATGTGTTCGATATCACCGTACCATGTTTTAAAAAAACTATATACATGTATTGTTAGTTATAAGAAAATTAAAATTGTACCGTAATTGGACTCACCTGTCTGTCGTACAATAAAAAAATAAAAAAAAGTCGGATGGTACAACCACTGGACCTCGTAGTTTTTCCGGCCCCCGTTTATAATTGCCATAATTTACCGGTACAATCTTTTTTTCAAATTGATGTTGAGTATTCAACATCAAGATTTAATCACCGATTAAAAACACTTGCTTGATATTTTCAAAGCAATTTCCAGCGGACTTTGTCATCCTGATATTGCCAGAAGAGTCCAAGAGTGATTACTACAGCGAGTCGAATCCCATAACTATATATTAGAAGCGCAACGCCATCAGAAAATGTTGTTATGTTAGCCACTTTAATCATGAGGGCATACGTTCCTATGTGGTTTGATATAAAACTTCACATGTCACGCGAAAAGGTGCGAGGCATATTTTTAGCATGATTAAATATTCGCACTATCTTCCAACTAATCCTGAGATAAAGCGAAGCGCTTACCTGAAAATTTACTCTTGTTAATGATAACCGATGAATCATCTACCATCAAAGAACTTGGAATAAGGCGTTCAAAGAAAGCCAGAGAGTTATATATTGGAAGCGCAATGCCATCAGAAAATGTTGTTATGTTAGCCACGTTTATCATGGCATGAGGGCATACGTTCATGGGCGTAGCCAGGTTTGGTATAGGATGAGGCAAAAAATAAAAATTTTGAGAAGATGTTGAAAAAAGTAGGCTTCTACAACGTATGAATTTAGGCTCTATGAATCCAAAGAAAACGAACGGAAGATGGAAAAACCATCCTAAGAAGTGCTGTAAATTTGAAAACGCAACTAGGTCCGACGACCTCCGTAGTCCAGTGGGTAAGACTCTTGACTCACAATCCGGAGGTCGCGGGTTCTAACCCGGCATGCGCAAATAAATTTTATTTGATTTATTTGTGTTATTTCACAATTAATTCATTTAAAATAATATATAGTATATTTTCGGCATGTTCCAGAGTGGAACCACCATTCAGAATTGAAACGTTGCTTGAAAATGGCTTTAGCCGTGTTTGGTGACCAGATCTGAATAGCCAGGTACTTCCCGACCTTCCTCTTCCCCACCTCCTTCCCCTCCCCACTACCTTCAGCCTCACAACATACCCCAATTGGGGATGCCATAGTCTCACTGGCTCCAGACGGGAGCAGTTGAGATTCTTGTGCGGTATTCACTGTAAAAAAAAGGTCGTCAATCCTAGAGGTCATGCATCGGGCAAACGCCCCACCTTGCTCCACCGTGCCTACGCCCATGGATTCGTTCACTACGTGGTTTGATAAAAAAAAAAACTACATGGGTCGTGCAAAAAGGTGCGGAGCATATTTTTAGCATGATTAAATATTCGCGCTATCTTCCGGACGAATTAAAAGCAATAATTAATCCTGCGATTTAGCGAAGTGCTTACTTCGCTCATCCTGAAAATTTACTCTTGTCAATGATAACCGATGAATCACCTACTATCAAATAACTTGGAATAAGGCGTTTATTGAAAGCCAGAGAGTTATTCCGGACAGAAACCCGAACATTTAAAGACTTAGTGCCCACATTGAATTTTGATGCACAATCCTACTTTG
The DNA here is from genome assembly GCA_929108145.2 of Limnephilus rhombicus. Classification (NCBI taxonomy): domain Eukaryota; kingdom Metazoa; phylum Arthropoda; class Insecta; order Trichoptera; family Limnephilidae; genus Limnephilus; species Limnephilus rhombicus. The sequence continues at coordinate 29,724,289 of OV815297.1, read as the reverse complement.
ATATGATATCTTGGCAAGATGCGCCAATCACGTATCCTCCCATTTAAGAAGATGTAACGGAAGAAGAATTAGAAGAACTTAACCTAACAAGTCTAACCTTAAGAAGTCAGCTCCAATTTCATCAACTTTGACAGGTTCCCCTGTCTTACACAATATGTAGAGCATTGTGTAAAGATTGTGACTGAAACATCTCAGAAAGTGTGTGGCAAGAAAAACAGGGAAGGCCTTATTACTACAACCATAACTCCAGGTAAAATATCGTCACTTCATTTGGATAGGGTTCTAACTTCGCTTCACCTTGTTCTGAGATATGAGGTGTCAAAGTTTACAAAGATGATTTTTCATAATCTGTTTACAAATTTCCGATTTTGATGTTGAACCTTGCGTAAAGTATTTTAATTGAACATATTTTCAATGAAAGTATTTAAAGAGGACGTAAACTCACCCTTTTAGAACATACCTAAATCATCACTTCATTTGGATAGGGTTCTAACTGACATTTTTTTCAAAAATGACCTTTGAATGCCAAAGCATTTCTTTTGCTTATTTCTATAACCAAAACAATTTTCAGAACCATCTGTGTTGTATTTTCGTAGATATAAGTATGACAAAGTTCTAACTTCAAGTTTTTTCAATAATAATTCATTTCACAAGGTTCTTACATCACTTACACTCTCTATTTTGTTTGTATCTGACAGTTGATCTTAAATACGAGGCACATTATGGTCCGTCATTTCATTTGGATAGGGTTCTAACTGCATCTTACATTTTCTAAGGCTTCTAAGTTTCCAAAGACGAATTTTCGAAATCTATGTAAGAATTTTAATTTATGTATTTTAGTTTATCATATTTTAATCTAAAATATTTTAATAGGGCTTGGCCCTAGCTGGGAATAGCATTAGGGTAATGTAATTAGAACCTCGTGCAATAAATTATTATGCTATAGCTGGTTGCACAGGGTTCTATTTGTATATTTAGGTATGTTCTAAAAGGGTGAGTTTACGTCCTCTTTAAATACTTTCATTTAAAATATGTTCAATTAAAATACTTTACGCAAGATTCAACATCAAAATCGGAAATTTGTAAACAGATTACGAAAAATCATCTTTGTAAACTTTGACACCTCATATCTCAGAACAAGGTGAAGCGAAGTTAGAACGCTATCCAAATGAAGTGACGAAATATACAAATAGAACCCTGTGCAACCAGCTAGAGCATAATAATTCATTGCACAAGGTTCTAATTACATTACCCTAATGCTATTCCTAGCTAGGGCCAAGCCCTATTAAAATATTTTAGATTAAAATATGATACACTAAAATACTTAAATTAAAATTCTTACATAGATTTCGAAAATTCGTCTTTGGAAACTTAGAAACCTTAGAAAATGTAAGACGCAGTTAGAACCCTATCCAAATGAAATGACGGACCATAATGTGCCTCGTATTTAAGATCAACTGTCAGATAGATACAAACAAAATAGAGAGTGTAAGTGATGTTAGAACCTTGTGAAATGAATTATTATTGAAAAAACTTGAAGTTAGAACTTTGTCATACTTATATCTACGAAAATACAACACAGATGGTTCTGAAAATTGTTTTGGTTATAGAAATAAGCAAAAGAAATGCTTTGGCATTCAAAGGTCATTTTTGAAAAAAATGTCAGTTAGAACCCTATCCAAATGAAGTGACGATATCCCAACAATTGAAACAAAACGTGATTTTCAAGCGGAATAATTAATCACATTTAATTCTTCGTCATTAATGTAATTTTTATGATTGTAATTTTTAATGTTGTAACTGCTTTTACAGTAAATAAATTGTAAGTAATTGTGAATTTTGTAATTGCAACTCTTTCATTACCTTACTACTTGGTAATAATTCACAAAAAATATTTTATAATCATTTTTGGGGGTTGTAAATGTTTGAATGAGTGAATTTTGCTCCTGTTTAGAGTAAGTACCATCTTAACTTATAATAAATATTGAGTTTGCAGGTTTCACTAGGTACATATCATTACATACTGTATGTTTAAATAAATTATTTATACCGCAAGACAATGACAATTATTTTGAACAATTGAATAAAAAATGCAATTTTTGTAAAGCACCATCTAGTGCTGTGAGTGGAAACTTTATTTGTTCTTTCATAACTTATAAATAATTGAACGGCTGCAAACTGTAACTTCTACATAAAATCACAGAGCGAGGAAAATTTAAATAAATAAAATAAATTGCAGATTTACAAACTGAATGAGGATAATTATCAAAGACACTGTAGATTTGATATATTAGGTATACAGTGTAGCAATGCCCCTATTTTTTGATATACAGTGTAGCAATGCCCCTATTTTTTGTATACAATATTTTTTTGTATATTACAGACCTCAATGTATTTAGGTAGCTTTATCTAATTGAATTCTATCCATGGTCTAACCGTAAGTTTTGTTCGGCTATGTACACAAACACATTTAATTATTATTTTTTTTTTATATCGGCTTGTATTCCGTGACCATGCCGCTTAAAAAATATTGTATACAAAAAAATACCTACTATTTTATGAATGAATATTTAACGAAAAAATAATGTAGGTAGGTACCTAGTTTAACCTATTCCCGGAAACATGGATTCCCCGCTATCTAAAGAGAATAGGTTTTGTAATAATATAGACAAAGGTAAGGTTTGTATAGACTTTTTGTTTTATTTCAATAGTTCGTAAGAATGCACGTCCTCTAGGTGAAAGTACAATATTATAAGCACTGAATTTGCAGATTTGCACGAACAAGACAAAGGATTTGTAAAAGAATACTGTTAGTTAACATTTGTGTCGCTAGATGGCATTAGTTAAAAATGTATTCGTATCAAATAATTTTTGTATTTTTTCACGATGCCTACGTTACCAACCGTTGTCAGCCAAGTATCAACATTACTGATACATCAAAAGTACTACATTTTTTACCTACATTTAGATTCAGTGATCACATAAATGATTTACTTTTTTTACTCGGGTTCTACAAAAAATATTTTTCTGAGTAAGAACTCGGTTGCGTATTGCGGACATTATAAAATTTCCGACAATTTTATTATTCCGCATTGTTATGTATATATTCGCATTCTCCGGTGATTATATTTTATTTGCCCGATTTCAGTGACTCTGAAGAATACGAATACAGCTGGAGAGTAGTGTTGAATTTGGGAGTTCGATATCGCATGTATTTTTAAATATGTCAACACCTCCTCTAGCGTGTCTTATCTCCTAACTGTCGGATGGCATAAATTGGCTTGAAGCTCGAAGTTTGGCGTTTGACTATCGTCGGCGGCAGATATCGGAGGTCGGAGTCACGTCGAGTGTTGTCACTTTGATTTAGAAGTGTCGTGAATGTGATAGTCGAACCGTAGAGCCGTCTCAGTCGCGGAGTATTTCGGTAACGTCAGTTATGTCAACCGTCGAACGATCCTTGTGTATCCTCTCCCCGTCATGACCACTATGATTTATACGCGTTACGGCTTCGCCGTATTTTTCTTCATCACATGGATATGCTTATGGATCATCCACCTCATAGCGCTGTTCTACTCGAGATGGAAGTTACACCGCCCCGTCGCCGCGCCGTCCTTGGAGGTTCCTCTGCCCGGCGTTTCTATCCTGAAGCCTTTGCTGGGGGACGATCCCAACTTGAGCTCCAACCTGGAGACGTTCTTCACGATGAAGTATCCGCTGTACGAAGTGTTGTTCTGCGTGGAGGATGAGAAGGATCCCGCGGCAGCCGTGGCGGTAGCACTCATGGCGAGATATCCCAACGTGCCCGCGCGTCTTTTAGTCGGAGGTGAACGCGTCGGGGTGAACCCGAAGGTCAACAACATGCAGCCAGGCCTGACCGCCGCTCGCCACGAGCTGCTACTCATCAGCGACGCTGGAATCCGCATGAAGGAAGACACTCTTCTAGACATGGTGCAGCATTTGACTGAACGCGTCGGACTAGTGCATCAGATGCCATTTGTAGCGGATCGGCCCGGATTTGCCGCAGCGCTGGAAAAAGTGTACTTTGGCACGGCTCAAGCTCGCATGTATCTCGCTGCAGACTTCCTGCGCATCAACTGTCACACCGGTATGAGTTCGTTGGTGCGACGTTCAGCGTTCGAAGCGTGCGGCGGGCTGGCAGCTGTTGCGGATTATTTAGCGGAAGATTTCTTCTTAGCGGCAGCCTTGCGTGCGAAGGGTTGGAGACTTGCGGTGTCCTCGCAGCCCGCGATACAAAATCCCGGTCGCGGAGGGGTGCGCGCTCTGGCATCGCGACTGATGCGTTGGGCTCAGCTGCGGTCAGCAATGCTTCCGCACACAATCCTGCTGGAGCCTATCTCGGAGTGTCTGGTGCTGGGAGTGTGCGCAGCGTGGGCAACGCATACACTGTTGGGCTGGGAGCCGGCTGCGGTGCTTGCCACTCACGCATTGGTGTGGTTCCTGCTGGACTGGTTGTTGCTTTGCGCGGCTCAAGCCGGGCCGCCCCCGTTTCCCAAGTGGTGGTTTGCGCTGGCGTGGCTGCTACGCGAACTGGCGGGCCCCGTGTTACTCCTCTTGGCGCTTTGCCGGCCCACGGTACAGTGGCGTGCGCGACAATATCGCCTCGCTTGGGGTGGCCTTGCCACCGAGATCTGTCCCAAAGCGAAATACTAGCCCCGAACTTCTACAAGTGTTTGTTTAACGCTATATAAACCCGTGTAAATATTAAACTATAATGATAAGTTTCTCACATTACTTTCACAACGTACATAGTTTTAAACATGGAAAAAAACGAATAGTGTTAAAAGTGTGATTTACGCCGATTAAAGAAAACTAGTGTCTAAGCGATCTAAACAATCTACAAAACACCTTTTCGCTCCTAGGTCGATGAAATTGATGAAAATGATCAATTTCACCCTAAGGATGAAAACACCCAGGAAACATTTCTATTGGTTTATATCTCTTTGGTGGTTTTAAAGTATTGTGTCGTTCTCTGAGAAAATAACGAAGAGTGAAGTGAAGTTTGCTGCACACATTCTGCAAGGTACCACAACCACTTTGGGTATCAGCTTGGCTTGCTGAGGACCTCTTGAAGTTATTAAGTTCCCCGCTGCGCAAGCTTCTCGTAGTACCCAGTTCATCCCCACCCGCATTCCCATATAGAACTTCATATCGGAGTTACCCTGTAACTCCACTAAAGTGTTTTGAATGCAGTTACGCATAATGGTAATTGATTTACAATTATTATGAATATATCGGCCTTTAAAGGTCTTCAGTATAATACTTTGTGAACAAGTTTGTAATAGGATCAAGAAATCCTACATCACAGCAATCTTAAAATATATCTTTTGTCCAGTTATGAAGTGTGTAATGTGTAGCGTTCTTAGCATGGACGTCACTATAAACAGTACATGTAATGCTGCTCTTGGCGATATTGGACTGATATCTGGTAAATTTCCACACTTCGCTTACTTCCGAAAACCTATGCCCAAATCATTGACATAACAATTCGTTTCAACTTAATTAGTACGCAAGTTAAATTTTGAGAAACCCCCGACATAAAAAAGAGCTGATGTCCTTGAAATGCCTGAACAGATTTTCATGAATTGTAGCTAAGAACCATCTCGATCGTGTCAACTTTTAAACAAAAAAAAACCTCATCATAATCGGTCCGTTCGTTTAGGAGCTACGATGCCACAGACAGACACATCAAAGTTATAACACCTGTCATTTTTGCATTGTGGTTAAAAAGACAAATATTTAATTTAGGGGAGTTACAAAACATGCCCAAAATAAGTTATTATTAGGTCATTATTGAAGTGAAAACTTCTTTATCACCATTGTGATTTAAAACTCGATGAAATGAAAAATAGCAACACTAAACAGAATCAAACACATAGGTACATCTATAAGATTTAGCCTGCGAGAGAATAAGTACAATCAGTCTCCTCTGTGTGCGGTTCTTCGTAGCCTCCCCACTCTTGTCTACTTTAGTTTTGTGAAGGCTTCACTTCTACCTCGCGTGAATTGCACACTCTGATGTTTTTAGATTATTTCCAGCAAACGTTACAAATTACTAACGAGATCAAACATGGCATCATTTTGAACTTTGATTTTTTTAAATTTGAACTTTAAAGCATTTTTTACCATGTCCCCCCAAAGTTGTTTATTTTAGTAATTAAGTTGAAACGAAATGTTATTTACATAATTTGTGCGTATCAAGATGTAAACAGATTACGAATATTTTACGTTAATTGGTTACACGTTTGGTTTGCACTTTTGTAAACAATGGATCAACTTGAACAATAACAGAGTTAATGGTTGTCCATACTATTTGCGTTACGTTACGTTACACATTACACGCATAATAAATAACGTCTTACGCATTAGGAGTTTTACGTTAAGAAATCTCCAGGTTCTAACATTAATAGCGACCGCTGTTTTCCTATAATACTAACAATCTATTCTTTATCATTCCTTTGCCTATTTAAGTTAATTTTAAAGGTGCCTGAGCAACTCTGAGTTATGAACGCACTACCATGATATATATTACGTTTCTAGTCTATGTTTATGTATTATAATTTCAGTGATTGGCTAATTATAATGTTATTAGTAATTGTTAGATATTTTAAAATGAAACATCACGCATTTATCATTAATAATATTAAATTAAAGAAAACATGTTGGCGTACATAACACTATTTCAACACATTTCACAATGAAAGCGGAAATCTTCCCTAGCACCTAGTAAAGGAAAATTTTAAAACAATTAACCTAAACACTTTGCAAATAAATTTATTGTCGTTTAGGTTGTTTAAAATCTTCGATGTGACGAAATTTCAATTCTGCAGGCAAAACTCATGCCATTTTGTTAATAGTATTGGTCCGAGTCTCGGTCCCAGATCTATACATACATTCATATTTCTCAATTATATTAATTTGAGCGATGTGCAGCATAAAATTGGATATCTTAACAAAACTTGTTTGTTATATTCCCTGGAGGTCTAGCACAGTAAAATCGATAACTCAATATACTCCATATTGGATCGATAGATGTAACTTCCGATGATTTTATATCAATATCCCTAGCACGATTTGAAAAACGCCAAACAGTTATGTAAAAATATTAAATTGGCATTTTTCAATTGAAATACTCACCTAAATATGCATTGGCAGTCTGCATTTACTTTTTGACACTAAACAAGAGTTAATGAGGTCTATGGTCATATTTCCCTGTTTTCGTTTCTCAAAGATCGAATGGAACAAATTGGCTGCGTCTTCGTTGAATTATTTAAGTCTACGGATCGCATGTATGACTTTTTCAATTCTAAGAGCTTCGTTAGGAACTGTTTATTAATAAGCCAGTAGTGATTTTGCTTAATGAATTGACATTATCCAAATAAACGCTTATATTGACAGTTAACCAAAACTTATCCGATACCATGGAGGGCTAAAATTTATCAATTGTCGATCGGAATAACTCTTAAGAATTGTTGACCGTGCTCGCAAATATTGATAAATGATCATATAAGACGGATTTAGTCAATATCATATTGATAAAGGATTTTATCAATCATCTATGCTAAACCTGCAGGGATAGAAACAAAACTAAACTAATGTTAGATAACCAAGTGGAAAACTTTAAATAAAACTATTTGTAATGAGGCCGCAAGCAATTTTGTCACATTGTTGGTCTAGCCTGACAAATAACCTTATTTCTAAAATATAGAAAATTTCTTAGGTAAATAAATATTTTTTTGCAATTTTGTAATTGTTTAATTAATAGTTATTAAAAACGAATAATATCGTTCATCACAATGTCCTCGCTGAATATTTCTTATTTTCTTTAAATATTTGTATTTAAAAAGACCAATAAGTGATTATTATTTTAAATGGCAGCTAGAATGAAATCAGTATTTTTGATATATAGCTGTTTATTTTGGGTATTTTTTCCACTTGCACTTTAGAGTTTTTGTTTTTAACCAATAAACAATGTTTGTATACAAATTTGAAAGAATTTTTGCTAACTTCAATATATCTTAAAATATATATAAGTTTACTCTGTAAGTGCTAAGAGAAAATCTTACACTACTTTGGTATAAAAAATGCTAAATTGGCTTATGAAAACTGATCCCTTTACCAATAATAAATATTATATAATAATCATATTATAGCCTTTATTCAGACAGTAAATTAGGTACATTACATTATTTATAATAAACTTTTCACATTTATAACACTTATCATGCATCGACTCCCTATCTATATGTATTAGCTACTCTTGTCCATGTACCACCTGCTATGGCTTTGATGTCGTCAACCCACCATCTAAATGGTCTACCTCGTTTTCCCTTCTTGTCACTTGTGAACCAATTCATGACTAATTTTGACCATTTTTCACTTCCTCTGAAGTGTTAGTTAAATATTATCCTATTTAAAATGAAAATCAGGAAAATGTAATTTTATTTAAGTAATTAATTTTTTAACCCTGATTTTAAAATTTCTGAATTGAGTATCAATTAGGTACCTGTGCATACACACAATGTCAGAATTGTTGATCCTCTTAATATAGCTCCGGTGAAAGACGACTATTCCCAATCGAAACATAACTTTAAATGCTTTTAGCTGTGTTTGGTGACTACATCTGAATAGCCTGGTATTTTCCAACTTTCATTTTCCAACTTTCTCATCCCCATCACGACCCCTCTCCCTTCAGCCTCGCATTAAACCTCATTTTCTTAACCCCTACTGTGCGGCTAGCTACATTTGCAGTCCAATGAAATTATGACTGACTTGAGATGCATTGCAATGTGTAGAGCTAGGTTTTGGAGGTTTTTAACCTAAAAAAGTTAAATTTGTAGAGATGTGTCTGTAATTTCAAATCTAATTTTCAATATTAAATTAGGTTTTAAAAAAACCCTCCACACAGCACCCGCAAAAATGATACTGTAAAAGAAAATATAATTTCCATACAAACCTTCCATTATCCATTTTCCTAGAAAAATAAACAGTAATTTAGTGTGCATTGCTGCAATTGATAGATACCATCTTCAGATCACGTTTTAGACATTGTTTTTATGCAGACCTTTGCAAATTATCGATGAATAATTGCCTTGGGAAATTGCATACTATAAAGTGGGGTGACTTATTCAATTTTGAACTTTGAAACCAAATCACTTTTGTGGGGAAATTTTATGTCATATTTTTGCTGCCCATGTTTAACCCGTCAAAGGCCAGGCCATTTCGCGGAAATTCGCGAAAAAACACTAAAAAACCACCACTTTGAATTTTGAATAGAATGTTTTGTTGATAAATTTTGAGCTATTGTATATTTTATTGACTGAAACACGTTCACAACACAATAAACTATCTACCAAAACCACATTACTTGCATTTATTACGTAAATTAATATGTTTTATGATGTTTTATTCGCGATACACGCATTTATTGCGGCAATTTATGACAGTGCATTGTCATGGATGAAATCGTTTTAAAAATATTCCAGGGTGACTAGGTGAATGAAACTTTTAGCATCACCTAGAGTAATGATGGCGCAAGCGATTCTGACACTGTTCTTCATACAAATTCTGTACATAGAAGGGTCAAAATCGCAGAACAAAAGTTTTTCGTCGACAATATTATTCAAATATTTGAATTATTTTCTCGCGCATGCGCATATGACCGGTTAAACTATGTACTTATGTAAAAAAAATTGTTAATGTGTTTGGGGGGTTAAAAAAATGGTGATCAAAGTTACTTTTTAATGTAGGGCGACTTCAACATACCAATTTTTATAAGCTTATTACAGTTTGCCAATACCAAAAAATTTTGGGAAAAATGATACTAGTTTGAATTTATCGAAAGACACAATATAAATTATACAAAACTATTATAATTATTGAGGAGTTTATATTAAAATGTATTTAAGTACATTTTTCTGTCTGAAAATATTTATAAAAATTGCTTCATGTCGGAAGTGCGATTTTGTAGTTTTGCAATAAAGCTGTTCGTTTCTGCATTTTTATTGTTTTTGATATCAAGAAATGAGAGTTGTTTTGTTCCTTTGCATTTTATTTCATTAAAAATTCCGAAAATACAGAATTTTAAATCATCAAAACCAAAATAAGCCCACGAAACGATTTTCAATGTTTAGCAGATCCGACATTGAGTCTTTTGATATGTTTAAATTTAATATAACAAGAAACCACTTATTTTCAAAACGTCATTTCATCCATGTTTCCTGAAAATAAGCAAGTATTTTGTGAGTGATAGCGAGAATTATGCAAATAACCTCGACGTTAAAGTCACCTCCCGATTTAAAAGTCGCCCCCCGATTTAAAAGTCGCCCCCCACGATTCAAAAGTCGCCCCTTATTATTTATTTATACACAGCACTTTTTTTTTTTTACATGAATACCAAGAGTCCCAACTGCTCCCGTCTGGAGCCAGTGAGACTATGGCATCCACAATTGGGGTATGTTGTGAGGCTGAAGGTAGTGGGGAGGAAGGAGATAGGGAAGAGGAAGGTGGGGAAGTACCTGGCTATTCAGATCTGGTCACCAAACATGGCTAAAAACCATTTCAAGCAACGTTTCAATTCTGAATGGTGATCTTACACCAGGGCGATACTGAGAGTATCTTCCACTCTGGAACGTGCCGCAAATAAACTATATTATTTTAAATGAATAAATTGTGAAATACACAAATTAATCAAATAAAATTTATTTGCCGCGACCTTCGGAATGCGAGTCAAGCACCTTACCGCTGCACTACGCCGGCCGTCAACATTAAGCATGAATTTTTGTTAGTTTTGGAATTTCTAATAATCTGTACAGAGGTGTTGTAAGGGTGTCTGAATAAGTATGGCCAATCTAGCGTGTTTTATATCATTGCTTCTCCAAACATCACAAAAGCCGGTACCCACTGTTTTAACTAAATAATCTTTATTAATAATTGCAATGATATTAATATGTGATATATGTTTTACTTATGTTTAATGTATTAGGTGATAACATCCAGTCATATTATGTGTTAAAACATATGTATTTTACGCTGAAGCAAGAAAGGGAAAGTCTAGAAAAAAACAAATAAATAATTCCAATACATCACGGTTCTATGACAGTTGATCCTTGACAGTTGGCCCCCCGGCATACTTATATACAATATACAGTCGGTTTAAGGAAAATACGGTATACCTGCTTACACAAATTATCATGACTAAGTGTCCTCGAAGGAGTATGCAGAGAGGATGTACCGCCTAATAACAAAAGTGTACTTACCACATAATTTCATTCAAATGCATCAAGTATAAAACTACCTGTCTATATACTGTATATACCAGCTTATAAGTACAAAAAATTAACACTTTAAATAAATTTGTTTGATATCCATACCAACTTATTTTTAAAGATATTTTTGAAGACTATTTTATGTTTTGAAATTGGTAAATATTGCACAAAAAAAATATAATTTTGTGGGGCTAACTGTCGGGGATCAACTGTTGGATCACCTACATTGCAAATCAAAAATTGCAATTTTGAAAAACAAACACCTTTCTGATGTATAGCTCTCTAAGTGACTTTCTGATTCACATTAAATTGCTAAAAAAATCTTTAAAATTATCTAAATTATTATTATTTTATATTTTTTAATGTTGCAAAAATGGCACAGAACAGCCTTTTTCAGAGAAATTTTAAAATTTGCTGTAAAAGTGTTGGATTTTTATTAATTTCGTGTCTACAAAAGTTGTTTTATTATAAAAAGTTTATGTAATGTCGAAAAGCAGTCTTGATGCTTTATTTAAAGGTGTTGCAAAATTCTCCTAAGCTAACCTTGTTTATAATAATAATAATAGCAGAGTGGTAAATTCTCTCAGTATCAATCAACCTGGTGAAAATGACCACCTTCAGAATCGGCGCATTGCTTGAAATTGCATTTGCCAGCGTGTTTGGTGACCAGATCTGAATAGCCTCTTTCCCACTACCTTCAACCTCACATCATATCTCGATTAAAGATAACCTAAATGATATCTACGTGAATACCGCGCAAATGTTCCAACTGCTCCCGTCTGGAGTCAGTGATGACATTCCCAATTGAGATATGTTATAAGGTTGAGGGTATCGGGGAGCAGAAGACGGAGATGTGGAAATATCTTGCTATTCATATGGTCACCAAGCATGGCTGAAGCCATTCAGCAAAGTTTCAATTCTGTGGTCTTACAGCATGGCAATACTGAGAGTGTCTTCAACTCTGGAACGTGCCGCAAATGTACTACATATTATTTTAATTTATTATTACTGAGTTTTGAACCCGTAATCTTCGGATTGCTAGTAGAGAGCTTACCCCTCGACCACGTAGGCCGTCAGATTTAAATGAGATTATTAATATTATCAAATCTACATGAATGGTAAACATTAATTTTATAAAAGAATCGAAAATCTTTCAACTAGTATTGGTCTTTTCGCATTTGGTTAACGATTTTATCAACCGTTTGGGAATATATCTTATTTATTTTTAGTATTTTTTTAAAATGAATTCGGCGCTTTAATAAATAAATTTATTAATAAATTAATAATACTGCACTTTGTATGAGACGTCAAAGTAAAAAATTTCCCTTACAAATGCTGTTACATTTCCTTTTAATAACTCGTACAATAAAATATATATTAACTGTGTTAGAAAAACAAATTTTGTATCAACCAAATGTTTTTTTTTTTTTCACTAGGTATTTCTTACCTGGAAAATTATCAGAGGAACTATTTCACGGAAAAACTAACAGGATGCTCCTCTAAAGTCTATTTGTTCTGTTTTCGGAACAACTCGTATATGTATCATAGAAATCGTTGTGTCTGCCTTACTTCCTAGTGAAAAATTTGATTTAAACGGTGTTCGAAAGAGAAAATACCACGATTTATATTCAAAACTATTGGTAATTTTTCAGGATTAGTGTCCATGGCTATTACGAATAATTTTTAGAAAAAAACTTTAGATTCCCCTTAATCACTATAAAAGGAAACTTTTTGCATCACGGCTGGCGGAAAATAATGCATTTTAATTTTAAATGTTGTTAAATAAAATTTCACTTCGCGAACCGACACTACGACAGCCCGCCCGCTGCCGCCCGCCATTTTGTCACATACACAAGCCCGCTACACAAACCCTGCGTAGCCAAACAAACCGTTCAAAAACGTAGGCTGTTTTTTAAAGTAAAGATAACATACACAAGCCCCCTACACAAACCCTGCGTAGCCAAACAAACCATTCAAAAACGTATTTTAACAGTGACAAGATGGCGGGCGGCAGCGTGCGGGCTGTCGTAGTGTCGGTTCGCGAAGTGAAATTTTATTTAACGACATTGAAAATTAAAATGCATTATTTTCAGCCAGCCGTGATGCAAAAAGTTTCCTTTTATAGTGATTAAGGCGAATCTAAAGTTTTTTTCTAATAATTATTCGTAATAACCATGGACACTAATCCCAAAAATTTACCAAACTATTAACCACTCGGGTATTTTGCGATTATACAAGTTTTTTTGTCTAGATTTATAAAAACTTTGTGTTATTTCCACTTCGCAATTAAAGCTCTATAAATGAAACATTTCTGAACGTAGCCGAATACTAAAAAACGTTTTTGAAAGGTTATGAAAAAATTGTAAAAATGACTCACATGATGTTTTTATGTGAAAACGGTGCTAAAATCACAGATTATGTAAAAAAAACACTTATTCTATTCTATAAATGTGTAATAAACAATTTTGTCACCTCACTTTTTTACCATTTCGTACAAGAATATTTAATAAAAAATTAACAATGTCTAACGGCACATAGGCGATTTGGCGGGTGAAAACTGTTTCTACTAAATAAGTCTTTTTTATGTACTTCTATGGACAACTTTGAATAGAAATGTGAAGCTTGATTCAATATGGATCTTCTACTTTTTATTTAAGGGTTGTCACTAGAACAATAACAGAGTTATAATGATCTCTATGGGCACACGCTTACTGCACTTGACTGCTATTGTTATATTGTCGTGTAAACACGCTTACAGGTCGGAATGGTTAATAAAAAAATTTACAAAGTTTCATTAAAAAAAAATTAAATTATTTTGTGGTTGTGTGAATATAAGTTTAGAACATATTTCTAACCTTGATAGTAAATAAGACACAACATGTTCTATGAGTCCTATATGAGTTGTTCCGAAAAGCGAACAAAATAGCCTGAGGGGTTAAAGAAAAAATTGTTTTAAAATTAGGTAATAAATATTAAGTAGTTCTTGCATTGATTATAATTTATTTAAAATTAATACGGGATTTTTAATACCACTTGCATTTGGTTGATTTTCACCTTTTTATATCGTGTGACGAGATTAAAAGAATTGAATCGGCATTTTAAAGGTGAATTTTTACGACGATTAAAAAATTTCTCATTTTTATTTAATTTTTCTTATCTTATCAAATCTGATAATCTGTGTTGTATTTCATTTAATTTCGCTAAGATTAAATATATCAATTCTGATAATAATGTGAAATTCCTCGAGTGTGCCTGATAACTGTAATCATCATCAGCTGGTTTGAATGGATGATGGACTCGGTTAGGAAATCGATATGAATGTTGTTCCGTTATCTCTTCGGGTGATAGTCTTATCAACTCTTAGAATCTCAGTGGTGTACGAGATAATGTTACATTTACAAACACATTTATGCAGTCCTTGTATCATTTTTTGAATAAAAATTAATATGTAAAAAAAATTTTTTTTTTAGTTCCTCTTGCATAGTTGAATATGTCATTCTGTGCAGATGTACAAACTTATCTGTGAAGTCAGTGTTGATGTTATGTGTACTGCGAACACAGTATTTGGAAAGATTGCATTGCTTGTAAAAAAACATGTTTCAAGAAAAAAGTTAACTAACTGACCATCATCGCAGGGGTGGGCAGAGAGGACGTACCTGCAAACAATTCGGTCTTGGCATACACTCTTTGCCTCATTCACATTCATACATCGTCACATAATATTCTGACTCTTGACATGGCCCTTCTCAAGTATCTGATTCACTTGATCGCCCGACTTCTACCATTCACATTTGCGTCATATACACTACTTTTTTCGTTCATTCGTTCTACATGCCCATTTGAGGGTCCCTTTCTTAATCTTACTCATTAGGCTTACATAAGGCCCTCCATTTATGGAGATACTTACAATCTACGTAATTGTGACGAAACCGCAAGTACCCTGCTGATATACCACTTTTTAATGCTAGTCTCCGTACACGGCGCTATCCGAAATGTACTGAACTTGATCATTTTTCACGTGCAGCCGTGGAGTGAACACGCTGTCATGCGATGTCATATGACTTTTTTTCCAACATCAATCCATGTCTTCTCCACTAAATCGTTTCTTACGTATTCTGGTAAAGTATAGTTATGTAAACATGCATTTTTTCCACTTCCAGAACAAATCTAACATTACTTTCATGTTCCGACGCCATTTCTGTCAAACGTCAAACGAATAAGTATCAGACACAAATGATGCGAGCGTCGCGTGCGATCAGCACTGTCGGTATCGTTATACTGATTGGAAACCGACAGCCACCGCGTAGCGCCGTGAACGGGCACCAGCAAAATCTTACGGGGGGTACTTACGATCGGCGCGTACGATACGCGCACGAGGATCGAGTATCTTGTAAGTATCTCCGTGAACGGAGGCACTTAGTCTTGCATTCTTTGCGGATCTCCGCGTTTCTCCAAGGTTAAGTTATTTTTTTATATATGTAATAAAAAAGCGCACTGTATTTGTGAAATTGTAAAACCTTTTTGAATATTCAAATTAGGGGTTTCGTCCCTTTCTCAATAACAATAATTAATAAGCATATCGATCATCTAGTTGATTAGTCAGACATCTCCAAAAAATTGAAATTTAAGTTGAGTATGCAGTTATATGTAAAAGTGTCTATCTGGTACAATACTCAAATTACTCATAAACACTACCAAATCGAGTATAATGCACAAAAACTTGTAGTGAAGTTTTCTGGGTCACTAGTAGGATATTTCAAAATTTCATACTAATATATTGGACCGTTATGCCTCCCAATGTTATTTTATAGCATATTAATATGTAAAACATAAACATGTGTAGATAATATTTGATTTATGGTGAGCACTCAATATTGCTTTCTTTGTTATCTCAAAACTTGGTATTTGGAGATGTCTGACTAATCGACTGGGCAATCAATATGCGATACAAAAAAGATTGTATTATTCGCCTGAACTCTAATTATTATTATTATTATTATAATTGCCTGACCTGTATCTATCTACTCTCGATATTGTGAATTAAAAAATATATGATGATTTTTTTTTTCTTTATATCGCCTGTCTGCACAGATAAGTTTGTTTATCTATAAATTTGTAATAATTATTAAGTACCCACATGTCTGTGTATATGATACTGGAGTTGCCTAAGGGACAACCAGAAAAATTTAATTGATTTTTTGTTTATTAGTGCATGCTAAAAGAACCTCAGTGATGTATGCAATCATTTTTATTATATCACTGGTATGTATTAATTATTGATATTTAAACAGAAGTCTTTATATATGTCTCAACTTGTTTATAATTCGGTTGTTCTTTACAATACACTGTATTAAGTACAATACAATACACAATGAAATGTAATAAATGGACTAACAATGTGTAAATTCTATTAATTTTTACACCCTCTATGTTGTGAAATTAAAACACAGTATTAATAGGCTAAAGACTGCACGGTTGAAATTTAAGGTTATTAATGCAACTCTGACGCCGCGCCTTACGCAAAATCGTTTTCGTGTGTGGAGTTTGTATATAAATATACTTTTGTAATAGTACTGAATTAAAGCAATGCCAAAAGATGGCGCCACTTACGTTAACAGCTAGTGTGAGGAGCATCGCCTGGCAGGCGTAAGTACTATTGGTTTTGTAAATTCGCAAATCTCTCCGAATATGGAGAGATTGACGATAATATCATTATTATTTTGTAACTGGCAGTTGTGAGTAATAATACCACGCGTCTATATATTACATATGACATCATTGCCTGTCACGGTTTCTTTGTCCCGGTGACTAGCTATCACTGGATCACAGTTGGTCCGAGGAACTGGCTATTTTTGGAACCAATTCCTATCGGATTTATAAAATGGGCACCAACACTCAAACTGGGCGAAGCCGAACCTAAAGCGTCCGCAGAGCCTAGCAGCAAAGACCTGCGGAGCGGGTTTTTGAACTACTAATATGTATTTAATGTCCCATAACCGCTCGAGCATTCGTGTAAATAATAAAAATACGTGTCCAAAGTCTGATTTGGAAAATACCCGGGCTCATTAAAAAAGTCATACCTCCAAATTTTAATATGGAGACATATAAACTGCTTATAATGTTAAGAGAGCCATTGAATGCACCTATAATTAACCGTTTATCGCATGTTTTTAGAATTCATAAAAAAATTGTTAAATTTATAAACGCGTGAATTCTGTGTATTATTTACTTTAAAATTGGCGTACATATTACGTATTTGGAGAATATTGAATATTATGACTTCTATATGTTGTCTGTAGCCTTGTTGATAATCACAGATATTAGTGTAAATTCAAACATGCATTTTTTAATATGTAACACATGATCAAAGATTTCTATGTAGCCTTGTTGATAATCACAGATATTAGTGTAAATTCAAACATGCATTTTTTAATATGTAACACATGATCAAAGATTTCTAAGAAAATATGTTTCAATAATTTTAGTTCGTGAAAAGTCAATAACAAATAATTCAGAAGAGATGCGAGACATCTTTTGTTAAAAGTGAAAATACTAAGTTATCCTTGTGATTAATCGAAGTATACAACGCACGAGAACTTTTAAAATAATTTCAATAAATGTTTTAGAACATCTCTTTAAATTGGCCACATTTTGGCAAGCGAGCGCTTGAGCGTGTTTGCAAATGTGCCAAAATATGGCCAAAAGCGCTCGAGTGGTTATGAATGACATTAAAAACTATTTTTTTAATGATTAAACATTCCCAGGTTACGAATAACCTGACAATTATTAAATTATTTCTGCTACCATCTTTATAAACAAAAAAAATGTTCGTGCTTTGATCGAAGATTGAATGGGAACCAGATGCATTTATCACTCGACTACTAAAAACTGGTTGTTATAATATATTGTGCCATACACTCTTTTCACATTTTTAAAATAAAATATATACTGTAATCTTGAATTTATTATTTTTCATCGCTAAATTTGTCTGCATTTTAAATTATTAGTTTGTGTTTCACAACATAGATGGTGCTATATCTAAATATTATATAACAAAAATGATATAATATATTGATTTTTTAAAATTAAAAATTTCCAGAGTTAGTCCTTTATTATAATCTTATGTCTAAATTAATAATAATAATTGGTATAGAATACATAACATACATAAATGTCATGTCATGTTAAAATTTGTTCAATGTAACACTTATATTGTATTTTGAGGTTTGTTCGTATGGCCAATTCTGGTTAACCCAGTAACCCAATTTCGCACTATTTTTGTGTAGGTACTTTACGAATGGATTGGGAAAAATTTAGCATTCTAATAAGATAGGATACCACCATTACTCTTTGTTGTCCATGTTATTTTTAAATCGTTCAAAAAAAAGATAATGAACAAATTGACTATAATTATCAAAACTTAAATCAAGTCATCAGTCACTTGCAGTAAACTAATGTTGAAATCATTATATTTAATACTAAATAAAGTCAATGTGCGTACTAAATTGATATCACGTCCCAAATGTCCTTAATTTTGTTCCGTTTGATGAAATCAATAGTCCAGTTGATTAATCAGACATCTCTAAATACTGAGTTTTGAGATAATGAATGAGACTGTTATACATATTAAATATGCTAAAAAATAACACCGGGAAGCATAACGGTCCTGTACATTAGTATAACATTTTAAAATGTCCTGCTAATAATCCGGAAAACATCAAAATTTTGTTTAATTCAATGCAAGATTTGGCGCCATTTTTGTGAGCATTGTACCAGATAGACGGTACACTTTTACATATAACTGAAATTTCGATTTTTCGGAGATGTTTGACTAATAAACTGGATGGTCGACATTTGAAGGATAGGTAAACATAAGTTTAGAGTTAAATTGTAACATCTCTTTCTGATAGATACGTCATTAATGAGAAATAAGAAGAGACTACAATTGGCCTATCAGCAGCATGCTTATCCACTGGAGCGTCGCACAATTTTCTCGGATTGCTCAAGATTTTTGTGGTGACCGTTTTGAATAATTTCCGCCCACATTAAAAAAATCATACTGCCGAATCTTAATATGGAGACATACAAACGGATTATAGTTCTATATAGCCAATGAATTCACCAATCTTTTGTCGACTATCACATATTGGTAGGATTTATGTAAAAAATACAATAAAATCTTAAACTTCTACTGAATTACTTACAAATAAGGAAAAATTTGCCAAAATTGGCAGCAAAGCAATCCGAGGTTTTTAAATACTGCCATATTGTGGCAAAAAGCGCTCCAGTGATTCCATATAACACCGTGTAATGTATTCTATACCAATGATTCTAATGAAATAATAACCAATGTTTTTCAGACTGAACCAATTTTTTGTAAGGATGATAAATGTATTGACATATTTTAAATGTTGTTTAACAGAATAATTGTGTTGTGAAAAATAATAATGAATGGGAATTGCTTCTATTGTCTTATGTACAATTAAAAATAATATGATTTACCTTTGACTTTTACTTTTTTATTGTCTTATTGCAAATTATACAGTGTAAAAATACCCACAGACTTTCTTCAATACAACAAAGAACTTAAATAATGAGTTTTAAGATTTATGGAAGACTTCACTGCAGAAGAAAATAATACAACTCGTAATTTTGAAACCTATGTCACCGTTTCTTTACTTTTTATTTATAAAAATGTGCCCTTGGAATAAACAATCCATTGATGTTAAACATGTCAATATTCGAAGAAATTCTATTTAACAACAAGATAGTTCTCCACACTGGCATGACCATTGGCAAGTTAGTTCTGCAAGCCGGGAGATAAAAGTGTATGCTGTCGGTGACAGAATAACCACAAGGAACATAGAAACTAATGCACTCCATGATAGTTGAGTTTTCGAACCATCCATGAATCAGTCTGAAGAAATGTGATACAATTTGCACGTCCAACAAGATAGCTTTCCCCACTGGCGTGACCATTGGCAAGTTAGTTCTGCAGGCCGTGAAATAAAACGGTCTGTGTTGTCGGTGACAGAGAAACCATCGGAAACATGGAAACTAATGTTCCCCATGATAGTTGAGTTTTCGAATCAGTCTGAAGAAATGTGATACAATGTGCACCTTCCCTTCTGACCCGTGGATGGTTCATTCTGAGCATGCCCAAAAGAAAGTCAGTAGAATAGTCACAGGTAGTAGCCATACTCCCTCATGTAGAAAAATCTCAGAGATTTCTTCTGAACTCTCTTTAACATGAGGGAATACTTCACTTGGTGTGGACTCAAAATTACCGACCCACTTTCAAGTCTACTCCGTACTAAGGAATTGAATTAAATGATAAGAACACTGGTATCTCTAAAATTCATTTTCAATGCAATTGCTACTATGAGCATGAAAAGTCAGCCTACTATCAAACGTGATTCCAAGATCCTTCACAAGTTTTTAACTTCAGAGGTCTACCGTATTCCAGCAATAACAGATATGACACACCCTGGTGTCTGACAAAATGATGAAGGTATATGGAGTGATTCTTCTACAATGTATTTTCAATTATTTCTGTCTTTCACCCTTCAAGAGTGTTCTGGGCCATCATTTAAAATTACAGCGAAAGGAAAGGTGAATTTATATATTAATTTCATTTAAATGTGCAAAATTTCAGCATTATATGGAAGATTGGAGTCGAGTACAGACTTAGATCACATGAGATGTTGAATGGAGGGGAAGCAATTTTAGATAAAGCTTGATAGGGGCAACCAAAAAATATGTGATCTAAAGTTCCCACATCTAGACCACAGAATGTACAAACTGGGGAGTTAAGGAGTCGTGAATTTTAAAAAGGTGAGAAGAAACGGAACAATGTCCCTATAATTCTCATTCAAATAAGTGAGGAAATTTGAAACCATGGTTTTGATGGGATGGTCCTTTGTATTGACGCGTAGCATGCTCCTTTGGATTGACTGGCAATGCTCCAAAACTCTGCCCAAACATTGTGAGATCTATCTTTGATGATGGAAAAATTATCAGATAGAGAAATATGGTTTATGAGGGTAACAAAAGGGTTGGACAATCCTTATTTTGCCAAGGAATCTGCAATATCGTTACCCACTATGCCAACATGTCCAGGAATCCAAATCAGAGTTACTTATACAATGTGTTCTGCTGTTTAAATATGTCCACATACACAATATTGAGCATCCTTTAGCCCCCTATTGTGCATCACAAAGTAAAATATCTTGCATTCTTTCTGTGCTTAAAATTTATTACTTAACATATTTTTAGTTTGATGAACTTGCCTAAATGATCACATGCCCAGAATAATGTCATATCCAACAAATCTATCATCATTGATGGAACTCTAATTTAATTGCTGTTTTTCACCACTTTTCATTTAACTGAAGAATTGAATGTTTATTATATTTTAAATATAAAATGCAGTGAAACATGACAGGTTTCGTTTTTACCATCTTTTTCAAAATGAGAATATTTTTGGACACAACGTTATTCCGGACAAAGGCTCAATTGGTAACAGAACTACTGTTGTAAGGGACAATCTTACCTATTAAAC
Source organism: Limnephilus rhombicus (assembly GCA_929108145.2). NCBI lineage: Eukaryota > Metazoa > Arthropoda > Insecta > Trichoptera > Limnephilidae > Limnephilus > Limnephilus rhombicus. The sequence goes on along the minus strand of OV815297.1, from coordinate 29,702,443 downwards.
AGTATACAATTTGGGAGGCGTGTATGGGTAACGCCACTCCGGGAACCATTTATTTGATAACCAACACCTCTGCCATAGGTCACCCCAAGTGGTTTGCTAATTTGGTAATTTAGCAGGGGTTCCTGAATTCATGGGGTGAGGTTTGTCTAGGTCTTGACGACGGATGTGTTTGCCCACCTACTACGTGGCGGGCTGGATCGGGAGAGACTGGTTGAGGTAGAGCTCTCCAGCCAGACTCTCGACACATCGCTATTTTTTTTTACATTAACTCCACACAGGAGGTCCTGCGGAAGACATTTTCCCTGAGGGCCTATGTCATCTGAGATGCTGCGTGGTGGGTCTTTTTGAGGAGAGGAAGGAATGAATATTGGTCATGAAGAGACCCGTGTTGTAGGAAAGACAGAGGCCGGCAAAAGCTGTTGAACACAAGAACGAGTCAAGAAGCGACCCATTCTCATGTGACAAATGTCTGACATATACATGAAACAAACAAACCGTATACGTATGTTTGGCATGCGTTTGGCGTGTTTTCCGACTATGCACCGGTGCCGAAGGGATCAATGATGCTGGTTCCCCAGAGCATCTTCCATTGTAATACCGGTAGAACAAGGATAGCATTCCCACCCGACGCCTGTACTCAAGATTAATTTAATTAATTTACTTATTACTGTAAGATTGCAATTCTTCTGTTAAGATGGGAGAATCTATTGAACGGGCTTTGCACCGCAATGGAAGGAATGAATTCATGCGTCCGTCACTCTGTACTTGCAGATTCCTACCTACTCCTCAGACCTCATACCTTTTTCCTTCCCAGAACTTCCTTTCCCTAAAAAGACCCTCCACACAGTATGCCCAAAGGTGGCCTAGGCCCCGAGGGAAGTTATTATTTTCCTCAGGGCCTCCTTTGTATAGCTAATAAAATGAAATAAAAAACAAAAAAAGTATTAACTTAAACTTCGTTCAGGTAAAACAGTCTTTTTTCATCCTTATTTTTCTGCTAAGGGAACGTACCCATACTACGTGACCCGTTCAGGGCGGCAGCGGGGGGCTTAGGTTTTTAGTCACCAGAGGGGGGGGGGGGGGGGGGGGGGTAAAAATTGCAAAAAGTGGGTCACGTAGAATGGGTACGTTCCCTAACCATATTGGGTGTGCCACTGGCTCTGTGCAGTTGGAATTCTTCTGCAGTCATTACATCTTTTTCCACTGCCCCGAGCAGAGTGTGCAATTCACACGCAGTAGAAGTGAAACTAAAAAGTCGCTAGATGTCGCTTTCTTTTCTTTTGCCCGTTTATTTTAAGGCGGTTTGAAGATTGGATATTAACGATATTTGTTTTTAGGGTGTTATGCCCTGCCAACGTTTCGGAGAGCGTTACAGTGTCCATCATCAGGGCGGATATGTGAACGTAACGCTGTCCGAAACATTGGCCAAAGGAGGAGCTAGCGCAACACGGCTATTGATTTAACAAAAATAAAAATGTTTATTTTTTTTTAATTTGGTGGGTTTCGAACCTCCGTTCGCTGGATGTCTCTCTGGACGCTGAGAGTCAGGCGCTTTATACCGCTGCGCTATTGGAGGCCCGTACATAGTCGTAAATTTACCGCATTATATTAGAACCGAGGACTGTCAAATAATAAATTTTTGTGACGCATTTCCGGTTCATCCGAATTTCAAATCGCTAACAGGGCTAAAGAAGTTTCACTTCAAAAAGTTTGGAAATTTTTAATCTTAGTCCCGTAGCAAATTTAATGTATCTACATATACGAGTAAAAAATTTTTCCATGAAATAATCTGTTCAAATATTGGGAACAAAAATACACACAGATTGTTTTGTTTTCAGTCTAAATTGAATAATAACTCTTATGAATGCAAATATATTTTTATCTTATTCAGGAAAACCACACAATATTTATGTAAATGTTCATAAATAATGTTAAAATTATAATAAATTTGAAAGAACTGTAGACGTTGTAGCAATGATTTATTTTCAAGATGGTTATTATATTTTTGCATATAAATTACATTTTTTTGTTAGACTTTAACCATTTAGATAATGACAGTCTTTAACCAGCGATTCTTAAGCATATTTATTTGGAGTAAAAAATGTTTTTTTTTTTACTTTAGCTCCACGCAGGAGGTCCTGAAGAAAATAATTCCCCTTAGGGTCTAAGTCATCTTTGAGGATGCTATGTGGAGGGTATTTTTAGGAAACGAAGGAGAAGAAGTTTTGGGAAAGAAAAGGTATTAGGGGTGGGTAGGAATCTGGGGGTCAGTGTGTCCAGGAGTGACGGGTGTATGAATCCATCCCTCCCACTGCGGTGCAAGGCGATGTTCCGAGAGAATACGGCTGGAGAAGTCAAAGGGACTCCCTCTACCATTCTCTCCCGATCCGGAATGCCATGCAGCTGGTGGGCAGACATATCCGCCGCCAAGACCCGGACAAACCTCACCCCATGAACCGGGCACCCCTGCTAGGTCACCAAACGTAGCGAACCACTTAGGATGACCTATGGCAGCATTTTTGGTTATCCAATAAATGGTTCCCGGGGCGGCGTTACCCGCCTCCCAAAGCGTGAATGTACCTAGATGTCAGTTTGCAACAACAAAAGTCAGTGCGGTGCTGCTGGGACGAGACGGAGTGCGTATCACACGATAGTTAACGTCTGTCGGGTAGGTGATGATAAACTTTACTCTATTATGTTTCATTCTAAATAAACTATAAGTCCTCCATCCAGATTCGCTTAAAATGACTTCAGCCATGTTTAGTGACTAGTTCTGAATAGCCTTGTTCTTCTCAACCTTCCTCTACCCCATATCTGTCCCCCTCCCTACTTCCTACAGCCTCACAACATCAAATAAACCAAGGGGCCCTGGGGGGGGGGGGCATAAAGTCTATTCTGTGCCCCCCCCTTCCCCCTCAAGGGTAACAGGGCGGATTTAAGACTTAGAATGCAGTCGTCAAATAAACCAAGGGGGGGGGGGGCATAAAGTATATTTTTGAAAGGGGGATATATTAGAAAATGAAGAGCTTGATTGAAATAAAACTCCTTTCCGTATACCCACATACATTATTATTATTATGATTGTGTGCTAATTGTTTTGGATGTTTCAATGTTTACGATATTCAAACACGATGCATTAAGTCAAGTGTTGAAATTCCTAGAAACATATTGTTTTATCACAATAGATTACAAAACTACTCATCCTGATATTATAATTTGATTTTTCAATCAATATGACCAATGACGCACTCTGGTTTATTTATTAGTAATAACACAATAGACACACTCGTGCCTATGTGTATGTATGCAAGTGTATGTATCAATGTACCTGAAGCAATTAAATCTTCGAGTAAACTCTAACCGCATTGTTTGCTTTCGTAATGAGGTTGCGATGTAATTTGTAGGTCGCACAATTTACTAGATTTGACACGAAAAATACATACCTACCTACGTTATGATTGTATATGTTACAGTTACAACTCGTTTTTAGTTATAACGCGTTTTCTCTAGTTAAAACCAGTTTTTACTAACTGTCTTTGGTAAAACTAGTATTAGAGAAACTTGTTGGGGGTTGAAAATACAGATACTGTTTATTTAAATATTTAATAACTGTTAATTAAAAACCTAACCTAACCTGATGTCACTCGACCAATCAGAATAAAGCACGATGAACTTTGACATCGGTTGAAACAGTTTTAACTGAATCATTTCGAGAAAACGCGTTTTGTTTACTTAGAACTAGTTTTCACTGATATTCATTTTTGAACAGCAGTTAATTCTAGTTGTAACAAAAGCATTTAGTGAAAACTAGTTATAACTTGAGAAAACGCGTTTTAACCAAAAACCAGTTGTAACTGTAACATGTACAATCATAACGTAAGTAGGTACGTATTGTAACTAAAACGCGTTGTAACTAAGAACGGGTTTTAACTGCAATATATACATGGTGCAAAATAATATTAAGTTTTCCTGCACTTCCCCCAAGTGGTTCGCTACGTTTGGTGACTTAGCAAGGGTTCCCGGGTTCATGGGGTGAGGTTTGTCTAGGTCTTGGCGGCCTATGTGTTTGCCCACCTACTGAATGGTGGGTCGGATCGGAACAGTTTGGTTGAGTGAGACTTTATCTAGATCTCTCCAGCCGGATTCTCACGACCCATCGCCTTGCATTGCTGTGGGAGAGATGAGTTTATATGTCCATTACTCCTAGACATATTGAATATTGACCCCAGATTTCTACCCACCCCTAATACCTTTTTCATTCCCAGAACTTCCCTTCCTTCAAACAAAAATCCACTAATTAAGACTCAAAAAGCCATAATGAAAATTATACTGAAAGTTCCTGTAAGAACTAGCACTGACGAAATCTTCAACAATCTTAACATCATGTCAATTAAACAACTATATTCTAAAACTATACTCATTTACATTCATAAGTACAAAACTCAAGAAATAACATGGTCAAAAATCTCATGGTCAAAAACTTATCCAACAAGTAACTACTAACACAACATTTGGGCAAAAAATCTTCTTATATTATGGCATTAAACTCTACAATAAAATACCACTCTCACTCAAAAACCTCAACATTATAACATTTAAATTTCAAATAAAAAGCTGGATACTAAATATAGGGAGATCAGAAATAGAAAATATACTGATATCAAATACAGACTAAAACCAAATCTAGTAAACTGAATTATAAAAAAAACACTATCTTATTTACTTTATAATTATTTTAAAAAAAATATACATGATATATGTTATGTCTAATTCATATTAATTTCTTATAATTAAATAATAATATGTAAATGAAATCCTCAGCACGGGAGATCCCAGTGAGGATATCATTTTTACGCACCAGATTTAAATGTCCGGGTTTAATTTTCCCCACAGGAAAAACTAAACCCTTTCACACACTTCCCAAATGATCATCTGGTCAATCCACGTTATGCAATTGCACTATATGTATTATAATTACAAAACAATACAAGAACAACATGTCAACCTACCAGAGACCAGATGGGAAAATAATTCACCGACTCCAGATATTTTCATATCAGAGGGTTCGGCTCTGTGGAATTCCTAATTGAACCTATAAATCCTACTGATCCCTCAATATAAATATTTAAAAAATCTTTTGTAATCCTACATGTATTTAAAATTACCGATTTTTGCATTTTTATATATAAATTCTTTGACAAATCTAATACGCCTAAATTTTGAATAAGAGACCTAGGTATAATGCCAGTAGCCGAAATAACAAATGGTAATATTTTTATATTCCGAGAATTCCAAATTCTTTTAATCTCATTTCCTAAATCTGTGTATTTTCTAATTTTTTCAGAAACAGTTTTTTGAATATTACAGGAATTTGGAATAGCTACATCAATGATATAAGTTATTTTTTTAATTTTGTCATGTAAAACTATATCAGGTCTATTATGACTAATTGTTCTGTCTGTTAGTATAGTTTTATCAGAATATATTTTATAAAATTCATTTTCTAAAAATGAATTTGGTTCATATTCATAATATGGTACTATATTACGGCAGTTAATCAAGTTATGTTTAATTACCAAACTTTGGTGGATTATTTTTAAAACCTGATGGTGCCTAAATGTATACTCGGGCGGCGCTAATATAGAACATCCCGATATAATATGTTCTATAGTTTCCGGAAAAGCCAAACATTTTCTACATAAATCATCAATTTGATTTATATCTTTGATTATATGCTTCCTATAATTTTTAGCATTAATGACTCATAAATTATTTTGTGCATTTCTGAGCTATTAGCTTTCCTATGGAAAAAATTTCTAAGCATTTCTACCTGATTGTGTTTCAAAGATGTTATTTTGACTACACCTCTACCTCCTAAATTTCTAGGTAAATTAATTCGTTCTATAGCTGAATTTGGATGATGGCAATTAAACTTTGTTAACGTAGTTCTAATTAATCGTTCTAAACTATCTAAATCTGTATTGGACCATTTAATGATGCCAAATGAGTACGTTAATAAAGGTATTGCCCAAGTATTTAATGCTTTTACAAAATTTTTAGCAGATAGATTGCATTTTAAAATTTTTCTGATCCTAGTTTGAAATTTAATCCTTATATCATTTTTAATACTAGTGTGATCTAATCTATTCGATTGCGGGTATCCTAAATATTTATAAACCTCATCCCCTTTCATACTTTTAATTTTGAAATTTCTAAATATACCTATAATATAATTTCTAAATATGATTCTAAATATTTTTTAAATATTTATATTGAGGGATCAGTAGGATTTATAGGTTCAATTAGGAATTCCACAGAGCCGAACCCTCTGATATGAAAATATCTGGAGTCGGTGAATTATTTTCCCATCTGGTCTCTGGTAGGTTGACATGTTGTTCTTGTATTGTTTTGTAATTATAATACATATAGTGCAATTGCATAACGTGGATTGACCAGATGATCATTTGGGAAGTGTGTGAAAGGGTTTAGTTTTTCCTGTGGGGAAAATTAAACCCGGACATTTAAATCTGGTGCGTATAATAATAATAATAATAACAAGTTGCTTAGCAACGCTAGCCTCGACGTTTGCTTGTATTTTGGCTCTCTGATTTTTTTATTGTATCAGATAGAAAAGAATTAGCTTTGATCCCAAAACATATAAATATTTGAAAATAAGTATATTAGATAACCTAATAAATAAACTGCCAGTGAACCGTAGGATATTTAGATAAATAAATACGATATAAAATTTTTCCTTTTGTGAGGGCTTCAGTAACAAAGGTAAACAACAGTATTTTGAGATTACGTTGAAATATATTTTGCAGGTAAATTTAATTATATATTTTATTTTGATAACATTATTCTAAAATATAATATTTATTATAGATTTGTAGTATTGATGGGTAGTTTACATTAAAATATTTAATTTGGACATATTGAAAATTATTTGTTGACAAATGACAGTACTAGGTAACGACGACAGTTGCTTGGTTACTGGAATGTAGGAATAATAATAATAATCATTTCCAAGTTGTTTTGAACGGTGACAAAATGTCATTTTCAACCAACGGAAATGAAAGCGGGTTGATTATGTCATCTTTACAGATGAACATTGATAATCTGAGACCCCAAAAAACAAAAGCAGGTATTCCTAGGCAGCATGGACGAACGATGTCAATATGTTCATCGTTCGTTCATATTTTTATGTGACTAAACTAGAAACAGATATGTTATTGTATAGGAAAAAATTACATTTACTTTTCTCACAAAATTATCTGGTTGCCCAAGTAAACGAACAAAGATTAGCTGACCAAAAAAGGGCAATTTTCAAAAATAATTTAATCCCTGTAGTAACATTAAATCAGATAAAAGGGAAATAGGAGATAGATTGTAATTGGAGAATAATTATTTAAAACAAATTAATACGAGTAGATGTTATATTAGATGCATTGAATGAAGACAGTTTAGATAATATTCTAGTAGAAGAATCCAATGATATTACAGTAGATTCAAATAACTTAGACGCTATTCATAATCTTAGGGAAATCAACATTGCAAATTTAAACTTACTAGATGATAATGTAATAGAATTAGCTAACTTGCTTCATAATAATATAAATAGATATATAGATATAGAGCCCACAGTTAGACCAAAATTACCAAAATTGCATACGTCAAAAAAATTATCTGAATTAATTTCTGAATTAAATAATTTAATTTTACCAAAAATAATATTTGACGATATTAGTTTTTTAGATCTTCATACAATAGTGTACGCTAGTGCTATCACTATATGTACTAAGTTAGGAGTTAAATTAATATCCTCTGATGATAGATCATATAGTTATAGTAAACCAGAATGGCAGATTAGATTAGAAAATGATGCAGTATTTTTAAGAAGTAGTATAGCTAGAGTAATTGAATATAAAAATGGGAATAGAAGTAGAAATATTTTGAGACATGTAGATGAAATTGGGAGAAAATTTGGTTATAACATTGGTAGTAATAATAATGAAAATAAAATCAATGATATATTAGATTTATTAAAACAAAAATTAGGTGTAAAAGCTAGTAGATTAAAAAGATATAATTATACGTATAATAAAAGAAATAATAATTGATTATTTCAGAAAAATGAGAAAATATTTTATTCCAAACTTGATGATAAACAAAATATTATTTCGAATAATAATATTCCGTTGCCATCTGAATCAGATATGCGCGATTTTTGGACAAACATTTGGAGTAAAGATATAAAACATAATGAGTCAGGTTCATGGATAGAAAATGAAGAACTCAATTGTTCAGACATTGAACAAATAAGTTTTTCTGATATATCGGTTGAATTGTTAGCCAAAATTATAAAAAAAAATCATAATTGGAAAGCCACGGGTTGCGATTGGATACATAATTTTTGGTACAAACGTCTAACTACTTTACATCCTCTGTTTGCAAAAAATCTTTCAACACTTGTCAAACAACCTCAAAATTTTCCTAATTTTCTAACTAAGGGCATTACTTATATGTTACCTAAAAGCGAAAATATTAATAATCCCTCTCAATATAGACCCATTACGTGTCTACCGACAATATACAAAATTTTAACCTCTTGCTTGACAGATTTAATATATACTCATTTGGATGAAAAAAATATTTTATCTGAACAACAAAAAGGTTGTCGCAGAAAACATATGGGATGTAAAGAACAATTTGTTTTTGATTCTGTAATTTTAAAACAAATTCAAAATCAAAACGTAATTTACATACTTGTTATATAGATTATCAAAAAGCTTTTGATAGTGTCCCGCACTCGTGGCTAATCAAAATATTAAAAATATATAAAGTTAACCCGATTATAATTAGCTTTTTGAAAAATATTATGTCCTTTTGGAATACAGATTTACTAGTAATTTAAAAGGTTAGAATAGTAGTACCGGGCATTTCAATAAAAAGAGGGATTTTTCAAGGAGACTCATTGAGTCCTCTTTGGTTTTGCTTAGCATTGAATCCTATATCTAAAATGTTAATTAAAAGCAAGTTTGGAATAAAAATTAAGGGTAATACAAGAGAGAGTAGTATAGTTTCACATATATTATATATGGATAATATAAAATTATTTTCAAATTCTGAATCAAATTTAGAGAAAATGATTAAGGTAGTTAAAATTTTTTCAGATGATATTAAAATGACTTTTGGTTTAGATAAATGTAAAACGATCCATATAGAGAAAGGCAAAATTGTAGATGGAGACGAGGGTATATTTAAAAATTTCAAAATTAAAAGTATGAAAGGGGATGAGGTTTATAAATACTTAGGATACCCGCAATCGAATAGATTGGATCACACTGGTATTAAAAATGATATTAGGATTAAATTTCAAACTAGGATCAGAAAAATTTTAAAATGCAATCTATCTGCTAAAAATTTAGTAAAAGCAATAAATACTTTGGCAATACCTTTATTAACGTACTCATTTGGCATAATTAAATGGTCCAATATAGATTTAGATAGTTTAGAACGATTAATTAGAACTACGTTAACAAAGTTTAATTGCCATCATCCAAATTCAGCTATAGAACGAATTAATTTACCTAGAAATTTAGGAGGTAGAGGTGTAGTCAAAATAACATCTTTGAAACACAATCAGGTAGAAATGCTTAGAATTTTTTTCCATAGGCAAGCTAATAGCTCAGAAATGCACAAAATAATTTGCAAGGCAGATAGAAACATTACACCTTTAAATATATATGACGAGAATGCTAACATTCTTATTAATACTAACCAGGAATTATTAGATTCCTGGTCAAATAAAATTATTCATGCAAAACACTTCAATTATCTCAACCAAACGTGTGTTGACAAAATTTCGTCAAACAAATGGTTGAGTATTGGAGAGTTGAGCGCAGAAATTGAAGGATTTATGCTTGCCATTCAAGATAGAGTTATTAATACTAAAAATTATAGGAAGCATATAATCAAAGATATTAATCAAATTGATGATTTATGTAGAAAATGTTTGGCTTTTCCGGAAACTATAGAACATATTATATCGGGATGTTCTATATTAGCGCCGTCCGAGTATACATTTAGGCACAATCAGGTTTTAAAAATAATCCACCAAAGCTTGGTAATTAAACATAACTTGGTTGACTGCCGTAATATAGTACCATATTATGAATATGAACCAAATTCATTTTTAGAAAATGAATTTAAAAAAATATATTATGATAAAACTATACTAACAGACAGAACAATTAGTCATAATAGACCTGATATAGTTTTACATGACAAAATTTAAAAAATAACTTATATCATTGATGTAGCTATTCCAAATTCCTGTAAAATTCAAAAAACTGTTTCTGAAAAAATTAGAAAATACACAGATTTAGGAAATGAGATTAAAAGAATTTGGAATTCTCGGAATATAAAAATATTACCATTTGTTATTTCGGCTACTGGCATTATACCTAGGTCTCTGATTCAAAATTTAGGCGTATTAGATTTGTCAAAGAATTTATATATAAGAATGCAAAAATCTGTTATTTTAAATACATGTAGGATTACAAAAGATTTTTTTAATATTTATATTGAGGGATCAGTAGGATTTATAGGTTCAATTAGGAATTCCACAGAGCCGAACCCTCTGATATGAAAATATCTGGAGTCGGTGAATTATTTTCCCATCTGGTCTCTGGTAGGTTGACATGTTGTTCTTGTATTGTTTTGTAATTATAATACTTATATAGTGCAATTGCATAACGTGGATTGACCAGATGATCATTTGGGAAGTGTGTGAAAGGGTTTAGTTTTTCCTGTGGGGAAAATTAAACCCGGACATTTAAATCTGGTATAATAATAATAAATTATTATTTAAAAAATTATTATTATACATAGTATCTCCAAAAAGGACATAGGCCCTGGGAGGGAAATGTTTTTTCTCAGGGCGTCTTCTGTGGATCAAATGTTAAAAAAATCCAATGGTGATGACTGATGACCTTGTTAAACGTCACTGAGAAACAGCATTTTGTTTTGCTCACGCCTGCTTTTTATTAAAATAACTAAAAATCCAAAAGCCAAAGACGAGATGCAACAAATATGGAAAAACCATATAAATTGAATAAAATCCTTGTAGACTACCCCCCTCCCTCTCCCCCCATATTTTATGCATACAAACTGTAGTAGTAAAAATAAATTAAGTGGAAATAAGTTTTATAGGTAGATTAAAAACGATAATATTTAAGCAAAAATTGTGAAAATGTTTAATAAAACACGACTCGTTTAAAATAGAGCAAAAATCGCGAGGGGATGGTCTAAAATAGCATTTAAGTCTCTCTCTCTGGTTTCAATCCTGGAATTGGTTTGCAGCAATTTCATCTATTCGTTTCTTCCACTCTTCCCTGTCTTGTGCGGCTCTTTTGAATTCTGCATATGATAAGCAGCGCACGTCCACCAGCAGGTCCTCCAGGTACTCTCGGCGTGGGCGTCCCCTAGCGTTTGTCCCCTCGGTCATACCCTCCATTATGGCATGCAAGAGGCCTTCTTGTCTTATTGCATGGCCGATCCATCTTGCGCGCCTTTCGGACAAGGTCCTGAGCAGGTGCCTTCCTCCTTCGATTTTTTGGAGAACCTCCTCATTTGTGATGTGGTCTCTCCAGGAAATTCCTAGTAGTCTTCTATAGGACCACATCTCAAAAGCCTCTAGTCTCCGTTTATCTCTTTCGGATAAGCACCATGTTTCGCAGCCGTACATCAAGATACTCCATACATAGGTCTTGATGAGGAGTATTCTCAGTTTCAGGTCTATATTATTCGATTCTATTATTTTCGACCTTTTATTGAATGCAAGCCTAGCCTGGTGTATACGGCTGTCGACCTCGCTCTTAGACCGACCGTCCCATGTTATTTTGCTCCCGAGGTACACAAACTCCTTGGTGTTCTTTAGTGGAACTCCTGACATCTCTACTCTCATCTGATGTTGCGTTCGGCCTACAGTCAGCAGCTTTATTTTGTCTTTATTTATCCTCATGCTGTAATTATTTTGAAGAATGCTTTGCATGGTTGTTAAGGCCTCTTGCAGTTCTTCTTCGCTTTCAGCAACCAAAGCAATATCGTCAGCAAACCTTATCATATCCACCTTTTGCCCGTGTATCTTTACACCTTTTCTGTGACTCATTCTCTCCCTCAAGTCATCAATCGCACTTTGTATATATGCGTTAAAAAGAACAGGTGACAGAGAGCATCCCTGTCTCACCCCTTTTCTTATACTAGCTTCTTTTGTATCATTGTCACATCTAATTATAGCGGCCTCATTCTTGTATAGCGCCTGGATTATTCGTCTATCTCTATATTTGATGTCGATTCTCTTCAGAATCTCTCATTTAAGAAAACACTGCGAATTATTTTATACATATTACTTGTAAAATAACTGAAAAAAAATATATAGATACATAATAATTTTTGGGGCATACTTTGCGATTTTTTTTCTATCGAGGAAATTTCATACAATTGCCGTTTCAGCGTAAGGAATGTGTAGATATTATCTTCAAGAAAAACATTTTTTTTTTCGAAACTGAAAAACTTAAAAGTGTTCAAGAGAAATATGTTAAAAAACAGTAGAAACTCGGAAAGCCGAGGCGAAGAATTTTTTTTTTTTACATATGTTCCACACAGGAGGCCCTGAGTAAAATAATTTCCACCAGGGCCTATGTCGTCTTTGGCGATTTTTTTTTTTACAGGAGGCCCTGGGGAAAATAATTTCCCTCAGGGCCTATGTCATCTTTAGGGATGCTGTGTGGAGGGTTTTTTAAGCAAAGGAAGGAGAGGAGAGTTCTGGGAAGGAAAGGGGTTTAAGGGGTGGGTAGGAATCTGGGGTTCAGTATGTCCTAGTCATCCGCCTCCAAGACCTAGACAAACCTCACCCCATGAACCCGGGCACCCCTGCTAAATCACCAAACGTAGCGAACCACTCGGGGTGACCTATGGCAGAGGTGTTGGTTATCCAATAAAGGTTCCCGGGGCGGCGGTAACCATTCCCGCCTCCCAAATTGAATTGATGCTGTGTGGAAGGTTTTTTTTTAGGAAAGGAAGGAGAGGAGAGTTCTGAGAAAGAAGAAGGTTTAAGGGGTGGGTAGGAAACCGGGGTTCAGTGTGTCCTGGTCGTCCGCCTCCAAGACCTAGACAAACCTCACCCCATGAACCCGGGCACCCCTGCTAAATCACCAAACGTAGCGAACGACTATGGCAGAGTTGTTGGTTATCCAATAAAGATTCCCGGGGCGGCGGTACCCATTTCCGCCTACCAAGAAATACTTTGTACTAAGCAATGGTTCAATCAACCATTATTCATTAGCGTGTATATTTAGTAATATTTTATATTATGAGGTCAATTATCAATAATTATAATTTGTATATTATTTATAATTAGTGCATAATAATATTTTGTGTTTATGTTTACATTATAATTGAACGTGAACATCCTAAACAAAAATAAATCACGATAATGAACATCCTGTTGACAAATTGCTCAATTACAAATTAACGGGATAGCACATTTGAGAACAATAATTAATCTTAATATATAAAACAATGTCGGGTTAGTTACACCATTTATAACTCGAGATCGGCTGAACCAATTTTAGCCCCGGATAACAGAATAACTATTAAAACATCGCAAAAATTCACGAAAAAGAAAGTTATGAAGAAAATTAATTTTTTCATACATTTTGTACGGAACGAATTCTCATATTTTGCAGCAATATTGTGATAGGTATAATATATAACTGTGCGTGAATTCAAAAATTCAAAAATTCAAAAACGTCAAATGTCAATCGCTGATTGTTTTTCTTTTGTTTTTAATCATATAATGCTGCCCCTCTTTCTTATACACTAAATTTCAATAATCGAAAATGAGGCAAACGGTGAACTTACGTCTCTGCACCCCTCCAAAGGAAAAAATACAATAATAATAAATCTCTGAAATGAAACGCATTTTTTTTTACGTAAGCTCCATTCAGGACCTATGTCACCTCAGGGGATGCTGAGTAGGAAGGAAGGATGCTGAAGGGTGGAAAAGGAAGTTCTGGGAAGGAAAAAGGCATGAGGGGTGGGTAAGAATCTGGAGGTCAGTGTATTTGAGAGTGAATATATCCCTCCAACTGCGGTGCAAGGCCATTGACTTGACCGGAATTGACCTTTTACCTTGACCTTTCAAAAGTCACCCCATGAACGTACTGAACCACTTGGGGTGACCTATGGCAGAGGTGTTGGTTATCCAATAAATGGTTCCCGGGGCGGCGGCACCCGTACCCGCTTCCTTTCAAAAATTCCCGTAAGTAAGTGGAAAAGTATGAAAATCACAAAAAATATAAATCCGTACACAACGCCATCTCGGATACTGACAAAAACAAAACACGGACAGTCGGGCATCGATAATTGCTTCATTGTGTAATTTTTAACATAATAATAAAACTTTATTTAATTCAACAGTTATTGATTCTGAGGCGGTATGAAGTTCGTCGGGTCAGCTAGTATTTATATTAAACAAAGTCGGGTTAGTTACACCATTTATAACTCGAGAACGGCTGGACCAATTTTTATGATCTTTAATTTGTTGGATTTTTCTCCGTCCCGAATAAGCAGAATAGCTATTAAAACATCGGAAAAATACACGAAAAAAATTATTATGAAGAAAATTATTTTTCTCATACATTTTGTATGGAATGATTTATTATATTTTGAAAGAGCTGCAGGAATATTGTGATAGTATGATACGAGTATTGAATAGTGAGAGATTTCCAAAAATTCAAAAACGTCAAATTTCAATGCGTTGATTGTTTTGATTTTGTTCTTAAACATATAATGCTATCCCTCTTTCTTACATACTAAATTTCAACACTCGAAAATGGGACAAACGGTTACGGTATGTTTGGATCCCCCCAAAGGAAAAATACGATAATTATAATAAATCTCTCTCAAACGTGAAAGAAAATTTATTTATTTAAGTTTTTATTACAGTAGTGCAATCCCAGTCTGCCATACTATATAAACTAAAGTTCAATATATTTTACAGGGCAAATAAAAATCTAAAAGAAATAAAATATGATATCGTATTAGGTTAGGTACCTAACGAAAACAAAAAATTTAAATAAAATTCGAAGTCAAAAAAGAGTAGAAAATATAAAAACTGGAACTACTAAATTTGTAGACTGGCAACACCAGTTTAACAGTCAAATATTTTTTTGAAGTGCAATGACACTGAATGTATAGAACACAGTAAACCACATTTTAAAAGAACATTTTTTCTCCATGACCTAAATTTGATTAACAGGTGATTTATAAAGCGATTTGATTTAATTTAATTTAACATAAATTTGAATTTAACAATAGATAGAAAGGAAGAATCACTAATGGTGAGTTTAGTTATGCTACTTTTAGATCTGAATGAGTTAAATATATTCAGATCTAAAATTAGAGACATGATCTAAAGCCCAGGCAACGCTAGGTACTTTATCTAGTATTAAATAAATATGAGCAATTCTTAAACTGTGCTTTATATTTTATTACATTATAGTTATTCTTCATTATGTTAACACAAAATTTCAAAGGTATAATAATAATATACCTATATGCAATTCTAATTTTGAGATCGGCGATTATCTATACTGCAATGAAAAAATATTTTTTCCACTTTTAAGCCTTTTTAATTTTTTATAGAAATGTAGGTTACACAGCTTTACTTTAACACCATGAGTTATGTGTTTAGTATTGCCATTTGATCAACAGTGGCGCCCTCATATATTTTCTACTCTTATTTGACAAACTGTAAATAATAATAATAAAAATTAATCACAAAATTAAAAACAAAATAAAATTAAAATTAAAAGAGAAATATTTGTTTTTTTTATCGTCCATCAGGGAGGTCGCCTCATCATCTGCATCCATCGCTCATTTATTGGGGAACTGAGCCACTCGGATGCAGCCACGACAATGATGTAGGTTGATTTCCGTGTCCTGCTCCAGAAGCTGGCTAGCCGGTGGCGAAGCAATGCTGAAATGAAATGCTATTCCCATAAGTAAGTGAAAAAGTAAGAAAATCACAAATATTAACTACAAATCCGTACACAACGTACCATCTTGCTTCAATTCTTGATAATTGCTTCATTGTGTAATTTTTAACTTAATAAAAAAACTGAATTTAATTCAGCTAATAAGTAAACACAATAGTGTTATTGGTTCTGAGGAGGTACGAAGTTCGCCGGGTCAGCTAGTTAAAAATAAAATATAATCGAAGAAGATTGTTTTGGTTGGAATCTTTAGGAGAATCTGTGGTTTGACATTAGGCAACTACTGGCATACCTCTTCAAAAACTGTTTTTGACAATGTCCAAACTGCTCGAGATACTAGAACTAAAGGGTATACTCTCTTACATATCCATTTCACTAAACATCTTTTCAAAGAAATTTTAGATACTTTACAACAAATCTATATAATGCACTTCCACTGGCCATTAGACAGAAGACAATTTATCTATCTATCTATCTTCTATCTTCTATGATAGAAGATAGAAGTTTTATATCTTATCTTCATTCTTCCAACTTCCATCTTCTATATCTATATATCTTCCATCTATCTATCTAGCTATCTATCTATCTATCTATCTTCTTTCTTCTATCTTCTATCTTCTATCTTCTATCTTCTATCTTCTATCTTCTATCTTCTATCTTCTATCTTCTATCTTCTATCTTCTATCTTCTATCTTCTATCTTCTATCTTCTATCTTCTATCTTCTATCTTCTATCTTCTATCTTCTATCTTCTATCTTCTATCTTCTATCTTCTATCTTCTATCTTCTATCTTCTATCTTCTATCTTCTATCTTCTATCTTCTATCTTCTATCTTCTATCTTCTATCTTCTATATTCTATCTTCTATCTTCTATCTTCTATCTTCTATCTTCTATCTTCTATCTTCTATCTTCTATCTTCTATCTTCTATCTTCCATCTTCCATCTATCTTCTATCTATCTATCTATCTATCTATCTATCTATCTATCTATCTATCTATCTATCTATCTATCTATCTATCTATCTATCTATCTATCTATCTATCTATCTATCTATCTAAAACTAACTAACTAACTAACTAACCATCACGCCGTTTCCCCGCAGGGGTAGGCAGAGAGGACGGACCGCCAAACAACTCGGTCTTGGCACACACTCTTTGCCTCACTCACATTCATACATCGTCTCATACATTCTCTTCTATTATTCTGACTTTTGACATGACCCGACTCAAGTATCTGATTCACTTGATCGTGCCATGTCTTCCTCGGGCGTCCCCGACTTCTTCTACCATTCACATTCGCGTCGTATATTCTTCTTACACTACTTTCTTCGTTCATTCGCTCTACATGCCCAAACCATCTGAGGGTCCCTTTCGTAATCTTACTCATTATGCTTACATCAGCCTTACATTCTTTGCGGATATCCACATCTATCTATCTATCTATATATATCTATCTATCTATCTATATATCTATCTACCTATCTATCTTCTATCTTCTTCTTCTATATAAATAAACATGAATCGCCGAAATGTATGTACGCGCATAACTTCCGAACGACTGCACCAAATTGGATAATACTTTTTTTATGTTTGTTATTGTTAGGACAAGGTTTGTATAAAAGTACTGGTGAGTTCTGGCATTATGAAATTAGTATAAAAAATTGTAATAGGTGGCACGCGAGCTGTTTGAAAACTGAATACACCGGGACTGAATGTATGGAATGCGGGAGGGGGGTGGGGAACTCGGGTAGGGGTTTCATGGGAGGGGGGAGTGGAACCCGGGAGGGGGATTCGCGAAAACGGGGGGAGTATAGTAGGGCAAGGAAAGGTGGAGGAGGCGGAGTAGGAACGCGAGAGGGGAAGGGGACGTGAGAGAGGAAGGGGAATGGGACGAATGGGAAAGGGCACGCAGGGAGAAACCATTTCTCTATTAAATCGCATAGCAACGCATGCAGCGTACAAGCTAGTTTTAAATATAAATCAGATAGGTACTATTTATAAGACGAACCCTACACGACCAATATGTATTGTGATCAGCAGATATTTATTCCTGGGGGACCAGCCAGTAATAAAAGCCTACATTAACCCGCCTCACAACGCTGACCAACCGTGTTCCCTGTATTTATATCGGTGACCCAACAGTTGATCCGCTGACAATTGGCCCCCGAAATGATATTTACTATAAAAATACTCGCCATTCAAAGAAATAAACTGTTTCTCCCTGCATGTCCATTCACATGCGTCCCCGTTCCCCTCCCGCGTCCCCATCCCATCCTCCCACCTCCTTCGTTACCCTCCCCCTCCTGCCTGCCCTTCCTGCCGCTAAAATAGAAATACACAAATTTTCAAACCACTCGAGTACCGCCTGTAGTAAATTTTTGTATAAAAATTTCATAACGCCCGAGCTAACCATTGTGTATAGAAACACAACACTCTTCTGCTAAAATGTAATGCTCTGTAAAAATTTTGATTCAACCCAGCGTTTAAAATGGTCCCCACATATAAATATTCTGAACAACAGAATAAGGAAACTAACATATATATTTAGATGCTTAAGAGATATTTTAAACGAAAAATTACTTAGAACCACATACTTCGCTTTCTGTCAATCAATTATACAATACGGCATTATAGGATGGGGCGGTACATATATAAATCAAACACAAACAATTTACATATCACAAAAACTAATAATAAAAAAAAATTTAAAAAAAACCCCTACTCATATTCATCAGAACTGTTATTCAAACAATTTAAGGTCAGAAAATTAAGTGCATTATACTTTTATCACGCAACATTAAAAATTTATAAAGATAATATTCAAAATAAAATTGCACCCTTTAAAAATAACAGAAATCTTAGACAAACATCAATACTTCCTGTTCCAAAATGTAAAAAAAACAGGAGGACAGTTAAATCATAAATATCTCGGAGTTAAATTTTTTAATTCACTACCTGAAAAAATCAGAAACATGAACAGTAACATAAAAAATTATACTGAAAATTTGAACTGAATAAAAAAAAATAAATTGAACCAATGTAATAACACCCCCCATACACACAAGCCCTGCTTATTTATGGGGGTACATCAAATACATGTATTGAGCAGGGCATATATACATGGACACCCTAATCACCTAGCAGTATGAAATATACTTTACGACCTATTCTCATACCTACCAAATATACATAAAAGATTTCATAAAAATTGGTTGAGCCGTTCCGGAGGAGTGCGACCACAAACACCGTGACACGAGATTTTTTTTTATATATTTAGATACTTGGACCAGGTGGTTTAGTTTGTGTACCTGGGAAGTACGTTTACGAGAGATGGGAAGGCTGATATAGATATTGAAAGAAGGGTCAATGCAGGTAACTCTACTAATGGAAGACTGAATGCTGTTGGCGCTGATAAAAAACTGTCAAAAGAAGCGAAGCTAGCAGTCCACAATGGAGTTTTTTATTTTATTTTTATTATTAAGTTAAAAGAAACATAGTATTTCGCTTTCTTAACTTAAATACAGAGCATATATATATAGTACAGTAGTAAGAATAATATTTTTAATTTTGTTCCAACATTTTGAGTTTAAATAGTTTTAATAGTCCTGGTACCTACCCTGATGTACGGCAGTGAGGCATGAAACTGGCAGAGCAAGGATGAAAGTAAACTGAATGCTGTTGAAATGAGATCCCTGAGGCGAATGTGTGGTAAAACCATGTATGATTGTGAGAGAAATGTGAATATCCGCAAAGAATGTAAGGCTGATGTAAGCATAATGACTAAGATTAAGAAAGGGACCCTCAGATGGTTTGGGCATGTAGAGCGAATGAAAGAAGAAAATAGTATGAGAAGAATATGTGACGCAAATGTGAATGGAAGAAGAAGTCGGGAACGCCCGAGGAAGACATGGCACGTTCAAGTGAATCAGATACTTGAGTCGGACCATGTGAGAATAATAGAAGAGTATGTATTAGACGATGTATGAATGTGAGTGAGGCAAATACTGTGTGCCGAAACCGAGTTGTTTGACGGTCCGTCCTCTCTGCCTACCCCTGCGGGAAAACGGCGTGATGGTTAGTTAGTTAGTCAGTTAGTTTAGATCGAGATAATTTTTTGTGCATTTTTACCAATTTCACTCGTAAAATCGACTTCAAAAATACCTTTAGTATGGATGACAAAAGAATTTATATACAGTGTAGATTTTTAGTACATATATGCTGGTATACAAATGTATATAGATAAGTACTTTTATCTTTGATGCACTTGAAAGAAAACATGTTTTTTAATTTGTTATTCGGCGGTACATCCTCTCTGCACATCCCTGCGGGATCACTTAGTTATATTTTGTGTAATTCGGTATACCGTATTTTCCCTGAACCGACTGTATATTATACATGGGAATACCGGCGGGACCAATAGGCCACATGCATCACATATTTTTTTTTAATTTCCGGGTTAGGCAAATATTGTAAGACATTCCGGTTTTTTTATTGTATTTTTGAAACCCTGGCGATTTATTGAAAATTAGACCATTTTTTATATACCGGACGGGACATAATTTTTATAGGTGCGAAAAAACGATAATTACATAGCCGAAAATCATTTAAAAAAAAGAACATTTTCCACAAGAAAGGGCACAGGAGAATAACGAGGCATACCAAAAATATTACATCTCATAAATATTTTTTTCTTTGATCCATCTTATTGATGATAAATCATTATAATGTTCAACGTCTATATTACTAAATCCAATGTAATATACTTGTAAATTATAATAATATTAAGAATATTATAAAATTTGATTTTGTTAAGATCAGCACCCACTACCATTATACCCCTAAAACACGTACGGACAGCGTTAAATGCACGGGGTTCTCTTCATAACGTCTATCAAAAAGTCAAACCAAATGATAAGTTCCCAGAGAACCAACAATAAATCTAGTGAACGTTAAATGTCAAATTCAAAAATTCGCCTGAAATCAAAGTGTTGCCATATAAAAAAAATAATTCAGTGTGGAATTTTACAAAATTAATAGGAACATTTTCGGAGACGGGGCATTTTCATGTAGTCACAGGCCCAAATAATTGATTTATTTATTTAAAAAATTAAAAATAAAACTGTACATTTCTAAAAAAATTTACTAACATTTTCGTAATCTTACTAAAAAAATCTATCCACACGATTTTTTCCAAGTCATTATGAAATCCATGTAAGTGGTCTATTGTCGGTATTGTTACATAAAAGTATTTGTAACAAGGTGTGTGCACCCCCTGTACACACTTTATGGTTTCGGTGTGTGGCACCTCTAGTGCTTGCCCCTTGACATATGGGCATTGGTAATATTGCGAGCTCTACAATATTTTGGAATGCAACAGTTGTTGATCCTGGACAAATCCAAATCAGCAGATTTGAAAAGAGAGCTTGTCATTCTTTGTGTAACAACCGAGAGCTCAGGGCGGTCCTCTCAACCGCAACACGACGGATCCTTTTTGAAGATCGCTACGATCGTGATTATAAACCTTGGACGACATACTCGCCATCTTGAGAGCTGACTGGAAGTCATCCTGGAGGGATGATTGGCATCGAGAATCAACCGCCTTTCCTATTTCTGGAGGGTCCTTTTGTCTGGGAGCCATTTCGGTGGAGTCCTCGATGTGAGATTCGTTTCACAAAAGATTTTCATTTCAACTGACCACGGTGTCAAAATGAAGTATTTAAACCTAAGCAAGCCCAAGCCAGACAGCCTTAGTTTCGGGATGTGATCTTTTAGTCTAATATATATATTTTGTATTTCTAATACTTTCTTTTCTTTGAAAATATTAACCTCTTCCTTACATCTGCTATGCGAGTCATTTTTGCTCATAATAATTTACCTTGTACATTGTTGCCACCCCATCCCCGGTAACACTGTCATGGAACCCTTTAAATCTGGATAGTGGAGGTAATCCACCACTTACCCGCCCTGGTATAAGTAACAGATGGTTACTCCTTCAAAGATCTCGCAAGGACTCAAATTTTTTTGAAAGAACGAATCTACATTTAAGTTTGAACGAATCTAGACCTCCAGTGTCCCTGCATACGGTGTTAGGAAGCAGTATGCAAGTGCTTACATAATATACAAAATGCGAATATAAAGCAATTCAGGGGTAAATTAATTAAAAAAAGATAACAGAAAAACATAAAAGGCGGCTGCTCGTAGGGTAATGGCATCTAGCGTATGTTGCAAGCATTTGCAAGAAAAGATAATGAAAACAAGTATTTTGATATGAAGAACGCTTGTGTCGGGTGGGATACCTCTCTCGTCATCTGGCAGTACCAGCCAGAATGTGTATGGTGGTCGGTCTGCCGTGAATGAATCTCAACGTCCGCGCCTTTTAGCCGGTTTCTCGGTTGTGCCTTGACGATAGTAAGTGGGTAGTAGGGGAACGTACCCGAAGACCCTAAGGATGGAAGCGTCGAGTTGCCGGTTTAAATCTGTACAGTGGAGGTTATCCACCTCTTACCCACCCTGGTATAAGTAACTGATGGTTACTCCTTCAAGGCTCTCGCAAGATTCTAATTTTTTTTACTAAACGAAGCTACATTTATTTATTTTGAACGAATCTAGACCTCCAGTGTCCTTGCATACGTTGTTAGTAAGCACTATGCAAGTGCTTAACAGGAAAAACAAAATGCAAAAAAATAGGTTAGTAAGACAAAGATAAATTAAACAGGGCAAAAGAAAAACTCATTCATGAGACTCCATGAGGCGGCATTGCATCTGTAAAAACCTGCAAGCACCTGAAGATAACATATATAAATTGTTATGATAAAATATTTGTCAATATATCTCGAAGTTTATTTTATCATAGATTTAGGCAAGCCGGTACCTCATTTCAAGAGGTGATTAAATAATATTTAAAAAAATAATAATCATCAACATAAATTTATTTTTTTGAATTTCGGAAGTAAAATCATTCAATTATTTCTTTTAGAATATGATATAAAAATTGGAAAATTTGTTGAGAGCGCACTCCTCAGTATTTAGTCCGTCGTGGTGGATTATTTACTAAAGTCTAACGTGATTCTTATTTACGTGTTATTTCGTTAACATTATAAAAGTAAAACGATTGTTTATTGAACCGAAATGGTTCTTTATTAAAAAGGCCGCGACCAATATAAATCGTGGTGCCGATAAGGTGTTTTACACATTTCTGAGATCGTAATAACCACAGAATATAACCAAAGAATATAATTTGAATTTACTTGCCAAGTATCAGGGCAGTATATTTAAAAATATGGAGGATTGATAAATCACAAGGAGACTAACCTGTCTAATGACGAAGGAATTATAATCTCGCCTGGATTTACAAATATTCCATGGCTGGAGTGAAATGTTGGAGCAAATACTGTTTTCAGCTGACTACAACAGTTCAAGGTATTTTGTCGGACTTTGCAACATGAGAAAAACCAAGATTTGTTATTTAGTTAGTTAGTTACTTGAATTTTGGGTCGATCCAAGGGAGGTGAGATTGAGAGCTATAAATGTGTTTTAATGTCCCAATTATGTTTTAATAAATCGATTATTTCTTGTTGCTTATCAATACTGTCTATTTTATTTAAAATCCTTCTATTTTAAACTTAAAGTTGTATACCAAAGGCCCTGAGAGAGGATTATTGCTTACCCATCTGCTAGCCTGGTTAATCAACCAGTGGCGCCCCTTTAAAAATAAAGCTGGCAGATGTTATTTCCCTTTTACAAGATAGATAGTTAGATAGAATCAATTATTTTAAATGAATTTTGGTCTTTCCATAAATTATTTTATTCGCGTAACAAACACTGATAGAGAACATAAGTAATACAATAAATCTCAAATCAATTGGCAAGTACCAAAAAAAAATGTGAATGGCTTTCGGTCTGACCATAAACTACACTTAGCTTCCGTGTCCCTTAGCCAAATAAAATAAATAAATAAATTAAATAAATGTAAATTAAATAAAAAAATTACAAAAAATCTTCAAATCTGTACAGTCACGGCAGTTCTTGTGAGGTGTCAAAAAATTTAAAACGACTACAATAATATCATGATTCATAATATGATGTCACCGTCATCAGCTGATAGCAGGTACCTAACATTTCTGACTCACGACAAAACATGACAAATGTCACATAGTGTATTAATATTGTATATTGTATGCACTGTGGACTGAGATATAACATACCTACATTCGATATTATATATTTATGTATATTCTGTATTGCGTGAAGGCCTTATCGGCGGTAGACTATCAGTTGGGCCCCTTATCAGCTATCAGTCAAATTAATGTTGGCGCGATTAAGTAAAATACCTAAATTATATGATGGAGTGTAATGTACTGTATTGCGAAGTGCATTCACTTCGGTTGGTTATTGTAGTATTCGGTTGGTTATTATAGTCAACGAAAAATAATAAATTCATTTTAAATCTTTCGTTATTAACTTTGATGGCCGGCGTAGTCTAGCGGTAAGGCTTTTGACTCGCAATCCTAAGGTCGCGGGATCAAATCCCGGCGTGGGCAAATAAATTTAATTTGATCAATTTGTGTTATTTCACAATTAATTAATTAATTAGAAATAATATATGGTATATTTGTGGAGAGCGGAGATACTCTCAGAATCGCCCTGGTGTAAGACCGTCATACAGAATTGAAACATTGCTTGAAATGGCTTTAGCCGTGTTTGGTGACCAGATCTTAATAGCCGGGTACTTCCCCACCTTCCTCTTCCTCATCTCCTTCCCCTTTCCACTACCTTCAGCCTCACAACATGCCCCAATTGGGGATGCCGTAATCTCACTGGCTCCGCAAGGGAACAGCTAAGAATCTTGTGAGGTATTCATATAAACAAAAACAAAAAATGCTTATTTATTAATTTCAATTATTTACAGACATATCAGACTCAGGGCCTTTGTTATCTTTGGATATGCTGTGGAGGGTCTGTTTAAGGCAGGGGTGGGGACCCTGCGGCCCGCGAAGCTATCTGGTGCGGCCCGCGAGCACTTTTGGTTCGGCATGCTGAGAAAAAAATAATACAAAACAGAAAGCACTACAAAAACTTGCACTCGGAAAGCGAGAACGGTTTTCTTTCACAGTATTACAGCTTAATTTATTTTCAAGTTATTATTACTAAACCGAGAGAAAGTTATAAGTTATATCATAGCTGAAAGGTGTGTGCTTAAAGGTACGTTGCACTTATGTTTCTACAAATCAGGTTATATGCAAATACATACAACACAATCTAACATTCTTTTTTAGTCTTACTTTAATTTCTTATCTCAGTATTGATTACAATTCTGTTCAGGAAGAAAAAAAATGTAATGTACTTTCTGTACTTGCTACACTTCTGCCATAAAAATAGTTAAATAAAAGAGAATTCCATTTAAATTATTGTAAATACATAGTTAAATAAATATAAAATTATAAAAAAAATATTGCTTCAATGAATTTTCTGTGTCTTCAAATACGTGTTCTGATTACAATATAATATTAGCTTGTAGACCCCTACGCAGAACCATTCCTAAGTTAAAACCACTCTTTTGTTCATAATGCAAATTCTTACGGATTACGTTACGGATTCATCTGCTTTTTTTTTTTTTTTTTTTTTTTACATTAACTCCACACAGGAGGCCCTGAGGAAAATAATTTCCCTCAGGGCCTATGTCATCTGGGATGCTGTGTGGAGGGTCTTTTTGAGGAGAGGAAGGAATGAACATTGGTCTTGAAGAGACCCATGTTGTAGGAAGGAGGAAACACAGAGGCCGGCAAATCATTCCACAGCCGAGCTGTTGAACATAAGAACGAGTCGAAGAAACGACCCGTTCTCATGTGACTAATGTCAACTGTGTACAAATGTTGGGCACGCGTTTGGCGTGTTTCCCGACTATGCACCGGTGCCGAAGGGATCAATGATGCTAGTTCCTCGGAGCATCTTCCATTGTAATACCGGTAGAACAAGGATAGCATTCCCACCCGACGCCTGTGCTCTAAAGATTGCAATCCGTCTGTTAAGATGGGAGAATCTATCAAACGGACCGCCCGTTTCTGCACAGAGTCGAGGGTATTTTTCAGGTATTTTGGAGCTCCAGACCAGAGGTGGCTGCCAAATTCAACCGTGGGGCGCACTTGCGATTTGTACAGGGTTAGCAGTTGTGTACTTTTAAAGTATCTGCGGGCCCTGTACAGTACGCCCAGTTTTTGGGAGGCTAACTTTACTCTGGCTTCGATGGAGCCCCCATACCTGAGCTGGTCACTTAGGGTTACACCAAGCAAATCAATGGAGGACCTGTTCGGAAGATTGCTTCCGTTGAAAGAGACTAGATTTTCATTGCGATCCCTTTTAGACGTAATCAGACAAGATTGGGTCTTTGAAACATTAAATTCAACGAGATTATTTTTACCCCAAGAGAAAACACTCTCGAGGTAACCGTCCATTCTTTGCTTCAAAGCCTTACGAGCTGTTGGAGTTTGTGAGCCCTTTGGGGGCTTGTCAAACAAAAAGCTATCATGAACTGTACTGTCATCCGCGTAGCAGTGAATTGGTGCACATGACAAAAGGTCGTTGATGTGCAACAAAAACAGAGTTGGAGACAACCGATCCCTGCGGGACGCCAGCATTTATCGAGTGAGAGGAAGAGGTGAAACCATCGACTACCGTCTGAATCGACCTCTCCCTCAAGAAGTCGGCAATCCACGTACACAAGGATGCGGGAAGTCCGTAAGAATGCAGTTTGTTGACAAGTCCTCGGTGCCAAACCCGGTCAAAGGCCTTGGATATGTCCAGTGCAACCGTTTGGGTCTCACCGAAATGTTCCAGGCATCGCCCCCAAACATGCGTCACATACGCGAGAAGATCACCGCACGAGCGGTTCCGCCGGAATCCGTATTGACGGTCGTTAATAATTTTGTTCTTCTCGAGGTATGTGAGCAGTTTGTCGTTGATCACACGTTCCATCACCTTAGACAGAACTGATGTGATCGCTATGGGGCGGTAGTTGGCCGGGTTGGAGCGGTCACCCTTCTTTGGAATAGGATGGATAACCGCTTTTTTCCAACCAGAGGGCACAGAGCCAGTCTTCAGGGACAGTTTAAAAAGCTTCGTCAAAATTGGAGCTATTTCTGCAGCGCACCTTTGCAGTACCAGGGCAGGTATTCCGTCAGGCCCACTAGCTTTATTAACATCAAGCCCTCGTAAAACATGGAGTACTTCCCGATGCCGGATCCTCAGCTTTTTCATACGAAAACCGCAGTGAGGAACCGACGTCGGGACAGCACCTTGGTCATCGAGGGTTGAGTTATCCGCAAACATTTTACCTAGTAAGTTAGCCTTTTCGGTGGCGGTGTTTGCTAGTGAGCCGTCAGGTCTGGTAAGAGGTGGCAGACTGGATTTGCAGAAATTGCGACCTATTGAGCCCGCAAGCGACCAGAATTGCCTGCTGCCATGCGGGCATGCAGTCAGCTTTCTGCTGATCTGCTGGTCGTGCTCGAATTTTGACCTATTTATGATTCTCTTGGTTTCCTTTGCCATTTTGTTGTAAGCTGTTCTGTCTTCGGATGTTCTAGATGTGTTGTAGGCTCGGTAAGCCGCGTTTTTTCGTCGCACTGCTTCAGCGCATTATCGACTGAACCACGGCTTTGAGCCTACACCAGTTTCCTTAACAGTAGATTGGATGAAGCCATCCATCGCGGATGTGATGACCTCACCAATTTCCTGGGCACATCTTGAGGGATCCGAAGTCCGAAAACAGACAGCTGACCATGGGAAAGCATTAAAATGTGCCCGCAGACCGAACCAATCTGCTGACCTATAGTGCCACACTTTTCTCTTCAGCCTCTCGTTTGGTGGTCTGAAGTTTACAGGGATTGATGTCGTCACCAGGCAGTGGTCGGACGATCCTAAAGGCGCTGTGACTTCAATACTGTAACCGTGTGGCACAGTAGTTAAAAAAAGGTCTAACAGATTGGAACGGTGAGTCTGGACATCAGGAACCCTTGTTGGCTCCTGAACCATTTGCTCCAATCCGTAGCAAAGGGCAAAGGATTCCGCTTGGCGTCCAGCCGAGTCTGTTGATCCTGAGAACTTCAACCAAGGTTCGTTATGAACATTGAAGTCCCCCAGGACCACAAACTCTGCCATAGGGTAGCGGGGCAAGAGGTCATCAATAGTGTCGCTTAAATGTTTGAAGAGCTCGGACGTGTCTGATTCGCTAAGGTTCGGTGAGCGGTATAAACACGCGTAGAATCTTACCGTACTGGCAAGATTGACGCGTACCCACATTACGTCGAATCTGGAGTTTTCCAGATTCAACAGTCGCACACAGTTGACGTCAGCTCGACTATAGAGACAGACACCTCCTTTAGGTCTGAACTTGCTTGCGAGGGTGAAGCCCGGGCAGTCCAGATAGGAGGCGTCTACAGGCTCGGCTATCTGCGTCTCAGACAGGAATAGTAGGTTGGGGCGTTGAGAAAAAAGGTGGTGGTGGACGGAGTTTAAATTGGTATGCAGGCCGCGAATGTTGGTGTAATTCACCAACATTTTTGGCCTACGCCGGGGTCGCCTACTACTCGCCGCTGTAATGATGTTAATTTTTGTTGTTTGTTTTGTCATGATTTTAAATATTATTATGATGGGGTGTGGGGGGAGGGAGGTCTGGGAAGGAAAAGGTATGAGGGGTGGGTAGGAAGCTGGGGATCAGAGTGTCCAGGAGTGACGAACGAATGAATCCAATCCACCCACTGCGGTGCAAGGCGATGGATAGGGAGAGTCCGGCTGGAGAGGTCACCCAATGCGCCCCAAACGCTACTGCTGGGTCCACTCCGGTCACGAACCGGCACAACAGCAGCGGCGGGGTTTTTACACTCGTTGATGGGGCAGCCCACCCTCAGTCGTGAGCCTGAGGGTCGGGCCCCTGTACTACCGAGCGGCCCGGACAGCGGTAACCGGTTGTAAAGGGTCTCCCTCAACCAGCATCTCCCAATCCGGCCCGCCACGCAGAAGGTGGGCCGACGCACCCGCCATCAAGACTTGAACAAACATTACCCCAAGAACCCGGGCACCCCTGCTAAGTCACCAAACGTAGCGAACCACTTGGGGTGACCTGTGGCAGAGGTGTTGGTCATCCAATAAATGGTTCCCAGGGCGGCGGAACCCATACCCGCCTACCAAATTGACGCAATTCGAAGAAAACCATCCATGTGTTTCTAGTGCGAAAATCGGAACAAAACCATTTTCGTGTTCTGTTTGTAGTATCAATTAAATCTGGGGACTCGCATGCAGATTCATTCTAAAGTTAAAACCAGTTTCATGTTTCGAATGATCTATCGAAATTCCAGCAGCGGATTAATCTGCTGACGGATTTCTAAGAAAACAGTTCTAATGTTTTGAGTGGAGTGATTTTTTTTTATTTCAAATCAATATTCGTAAAATTTCAAAAAAACATTACTTTCGCTAAATGGTTGATAAAATCGTAATTGCTGCAAAATTCATAATTGGTACGAAAACCATACGCATATTACGATATTAATATTAATTAAAGCCGGGGAATCGCATACAGATTCACTCTTAATCTTAAACCAGTTTTTTTGTGTTCAGATTTTAACGATAAAATTCCAGTTGTGGATTCATCTGCTGATACATTTTGAAGGAAACCGTTATTATATCTCATGCACCGGGTGGTAGTTTTACATTTGAGTTGCACATCGTACGCTGCAAAATTCTAAGAAACTGTCATGTGTAACTATTACTTAAGCTTGTAGACTCCTCGTCGTGCCTCATATTCTAAATACAAAGTACAAATACTCGTCACCTGTGATATAAGAATGCGGTATAAAGTTTCTACCCCCCTCCCCGGCACGTCAAAACCTATGTGCGGCCCGCGAGTGATACCACAAACATGCAAATGGCCCCCGATACCAAAAAGGTTCCCCATCCCTGGTTTAAGGAATGGAAGGAGGGAAAGTTATGGGAAGGAAAAATCTGTTAGGGTTCGGTAGGAATTTAAGGATCAATGTGTCCAGGAGTAATGGATGTATGAATCCATTCATCCCTCAAATAAGAACAAGATTATGGGTCGAGAGAGACCAGCTGGATAGGTCAAAGAGTCTCCCCAAACCGGCTTCTGGCGATCTGGCCCGCCGTGCAATTGGTTGGCAGGCGCATCCACCTGGACAGTGGACATATGTCACCCGACGAATCCGGGCACCCCTGCTAAATCACCACCCACTTGGGTTGACCTATTTTTATCCAATAAATGATTCCCTGGTCGGCGGTACCCAAACCCGCCTTCCAAATTACAATAAATTTATTTTAATAAAGTAGATATATTTAAATGCATATAATACAATATAATACATACGTATAATACATTAAATACATCTTTAAAAACCTTGAAACTTCTTTTTTATATCTATCTATCTTTAAGGGACCGTTCAAGTATTACGTAACGCACTTAGGGGGGGAGGTGGGGTCTTGTGAAACGTTACTGTGCGTTACGAGGGGGGGGGGGGGGGGGTGGTTCGAACAACGCGTTACGTAACATGTTTTTCTTTATTTACATTAAAAAAACTAGAGAATTAAAATCTTCCAAGTTGGCAACCCTTTTCGTTCTCAAATCTCTTATTTTATTTATTACCGCAATCGCGATTAAAACAAAAAAAAGGTATTTAAGCGACTTTCCAGTACTTTGCGCAACTTAATTGTGACTTCAGGTAAAAATTGTCACTTGGGCGTTACGTAACGTTTAGGGGTCAAAAATCTTCAAAAATTGCGTTACGTAATTAACGTAATACCTAATGTTTAAAAAATGTTGAAAAAGAAATTTTGAAATGTAAGCGGATGATTCTGTTGTACAACAATTTAAATAAAATAAAATTAAGATACGAAGTTTTAAAATATTTATTTTTCTGTAAAAAATTAGGCTATACCATAGACATCAGAATTCAATAGACCAGAATATACGGACGAGGGGGTAAAACCAAACTATGAAGGGGGAAGAGGGGAAAGATGACTGTGATTCGTTATACAATCAATCTGACAGTAAATAGGCATCTCGCATTACAATATCACCATTTAGTTCTTAAAAGCAAAATCTTTTTTTTTTTTTTTTTTTTTTTTTTTTTTTATTAGCAAAGTTTTTTCGGTACATTTACATATGGGTAAATACATAATAACAAAAAATGTAAGTAACAAAAAAAAATCCCACAAAGGCGAAGCCTGTGTGTGGGTATTATATTATGTGGATAACAGTGGTAGTTAAAATAAAATTATAAAAAAATAAAAAATATATATATACATATATAAGCATAGAGTCTACAGTGATCAACATGAATGACTTCGTAGGAGTTTAAAAATTTAAAAATATATGTAAGATAAACACACAAATTAAAATATATATGCATAGTGTCTACAGTGATCAACATGATTGACTTCATACGAGTATAAAAATTTAAAAATATATCTAAGATAAACACACATTTACACCCATACTTAAATACACATGTACATACGAGTATATATATATATATATATATATATATATATATATATATATATATATATATATATATAGCATATATATATATATATATATACACATATATATTTCCTGTTTTTATTCTAAATATTCAGAAAGACTCCACATTTTAGAAGCTGATTGAATTACAGAAAAAACTTATTCAGTTCCAAATTATTTTTTACCCAGATTTTAACATTTTTTTTAAGTACGTTCAGATTTTGATCCTTGCTGATGGAGTGGGGTATGGAATTGAATAGTTTTGGGGCAATGTAGGTAATGTGTCTTTGGGCCAGTCTGGTTTTGCAGTGAGGCACTGTGTACACGCACGTGTTATATCTCTGGCTAGAACGATATGTGTTTTTATTGAAATTGTTTGGACGTGTAAAAATATATTTGAGACATTGGATACAGTAGATCCGCCTTAGTTCTAGTATTTCAGTTTCTTGAAATAGCTGATTGGTAGGATACATCTTGGACTTCTGGTACATTACCTTAATGATGGACTTCTGAGCAATTTCCAATGGTTTTATATGGTTATTGTATGTTCCTCCCCAGGCGATTATTCCATAGGAAATGGACGAAAGCACCAATGCATCATAAACAAGTTTCATGGTTCTTGTATTGACGATATTGCTCATACGTTTGAATATATAATTTAAGTATCTCAGTTTATTTACAGTTTTTTCTACATGGTAAGTCCATTTGAGTTGGCTGTCTATAGTTACACCTAAGTACTTGATATATTTTCCTAATTTTACATCTTCGCAGTTTGTGCATGTCGCAAAGTTACAATTAACATTATGGAACTTCAAGTTAAGATTATTTTTAGGGGATGACTTTTGGGAATTATAAAAGGGAATAAAAATAGTTTTATCATAATTTAGGCTAAGAAGATTTCTATCTAGCCAATCTTTGACTATTGCAATGCATTTGTTGGCTTTACTGATTGTATCTTCCCAAGTTTTACCTTGTACTGTGATTGCAGTGTCATCGGCAAAAGAGAGAATTTTACCTGGTATTACAATATTGCAAAGGTCATTGATGTAGATTAGAAAGAGAAGTGGTCCTAAGACAGTTCCTTGAGGAATACCATGTTTTGCTAGACCATAAGTGCTTAAGCTTGATCCTATTTTTGTGCGTTGTTGGCGATTTAATATATAGCTTTTTAATAACATGAGACTTTTGTTTTTAATTCCAATGTTAAAGATTTTCTTTAATAGAATTCTATGGTTGACTGTGTCGAACGCTTTCTTTAGGTCCAAGAAGATGGTTAGAGATTTAGTGTTAGAGTCTAGATTGGAATATATGTTTTTGGTTAAACTAAATACAGCGTCGTCGGTGCACAGGTTAGTTCTAAAACCATATTGATTAGCTGAGAGGATTGCCTTGGATTCTAAAAAGTTCATAATTTGTCGTTTTAAACACTTTTCAAAGATCTTGGATAATTGTGAAGTTAAAGTTATTGGTCTGTAGTTGTCTGTTTTACATTGGGATCCGGATTTATGTATTGGAATAATGTGAGCGAGTTTAAAATTATTGGGGTAAATGCTGTGTTTGATGCAGTTATTGAAAATGTGATGTAATGGAATGATAATATGTTTTTTAATTGATTTGATGGTGGTATTGCTTATGTTATCTGGGCCATTTGCAGACTTCTCTTTAAGGTTGTCAATTTGTCTTGAGATTTCAAGTTCTGTTATTTCTTTGAAAGTAGAAAGCTCAGAGGTAGTATCATTAGACTCTGAAAGGTCGGGAGGAATTTGATTCGAGTAAATACTAAGACTCGGGTTATTATCTATTAGGGTTGAGGCAATGTTTGTAAAGAAGTGATTGAAATTATTTGCGATGCTCTCAGCGTCTTCAATGGTGGTGTTATTATCAGTAATGATTTTTTGGGGAATTTTATCAACCTTTTGATTCCTATTTGAAATTTCATTTATTACGTGCCATGTTTTTTTTGAGTCGTTGTGAGCATTATGTAGTTGTGTAGAGTAGTATTGTTGTTTTCGTTTTTTTATGATTGTGTTTAGGTAGTTTCTAAATAAAATGTATTCATTACGTTTGGTGTGGATCTGTGCTTCGTTTTTGGTTGTGTAATGATTTTCAAGATTTTTGTAGATTTTGAAAAGTTTGTTTCTGTGTTGTATTGAAATTATCAGTCCACGTGTAATCCACGGCTTTATGTGCTTGTGTTTACTTTTTGGTGGTGTTATTTGTTCTTGACTTTTTAGAATATGTTTTTGAAGTACTTCGTAAAAGGTATTCAAAGTTAAATTTGGGTCATCATTCGATAGTACCGCGATCCACGATTCTTCGTTCAGTAAGTTATTTAGAGTTGAGTAGTTGATTTTAGTAATTGTTTTGTTAAAATTATTTGGATCAGCGGAGATCCATGAGATCGATGAGGGCAAGGTTGGAGTATGGTGGCCGTAGAAGGTAGGATAGTGGTCAGTTATGTCAATTTTTAGTGTAGCGGATTTATATTGGTAATTTTTGTTTGATTTAAGGAATATATGATCAAGGCATGTATCATTAGGATGATTAGGTCTGGTGGTGTTATTTATGTACGATAGATATCCTGTGGAATGCATAACATTTAGATATTCGTTCGCGGCCGGATTTAGTAAGGCGTTTTGAATATTTATATTAATATCACCCAAAAATCTGCTTTGAATGAATAGACCTTTTTACATGGGAGCGCGAATTGCTTGCCACGATAATAACATATTTGCTAAGGCCAAATGCTCGCCCCAAAAAGACTCGCCCCAATACACATAGCAATATTTTGTTGCCGTGTTTAGTTAAAACACTTTTACAAATGTTTCATAATTTACTTACCCCTGTAACCAGCGACGAGCACACTGGAGAACCGCCCACATTCGCTATGTGCACATTGATATGTAGATATATTGTATAGAATACGCTACCGTTTTGGCGTTGTATTTCGTTAAATGTATGGATGTTACCTTCTAGCTGTTCACGGCAAGAATGATGACGTCACACATTTTAGATTCAAGCGAGGCTCTATCCCCTCCCCATGGAGCGAGCCGGTTCCAAGGAGGAGCTCCAGCCGGCGCCATGTGGAGGGGGAAATAATACGTTTTTATCACTTAGGGCAGGTCCATATATTCATATGTCCGTGGGCTATACACAGTATAGCAGTGAAGCTTGGCCGATGTACTTTTTCTTCATAAAATAGCCAGATCCGTCGTAGATTGTCCAGAACTCCTAGAACGAATACAGATACGAGTTCCTAACAGACGAACAAGATCAGACATGATTCTTAGCCTCCCTCGGTGCAACACTAATTCCTCAGAGTATATATTGTTACTCTGAGACTAATTCTAAGCAGAACTCTTTCATCTATCGTGCATCCAAAACTTTCAACACACACTATACACAATTTGACACTTTTAACTCTGCACCACACTCCTTAAAATCACACAGGCACTCTCTCGATACTCTACAATAACAATACTTATAGATACCCTCTAATACAACCACCACTCCATAAACTTCCCTTTTTTTTCTCTTTAAATTTTTTGTCACGCATATTTTTATTACTATACCGATCCCCGCATCCTACCCCCTTCCTATTCCCGCCTAAATAACTCGACTTTTGAAATGTAATTTTTTATTAGTAAATATCCCTGGAATCACTACACTACTTGTATACAATACCCATGTGGAAACCTGTAATGGTTCAATTATTGTACTCAATTATTATATTCTCTGTTATTAATGTAAACTGTTGGTCTCCCAAATAAATAAATAAATAAAAATATAAGTGTTTTATGAGAAATATGCAAACAAAAGAGCGAAACCGGTCAGTACTTACCTAACTACTTGTTGTAAACGGTCAGTAAGGTCATTAAGAGTGATGATATAAAACGAGTGTGCTTTAGACCATACGATACGACTGAAGTAAAACTCCATCTATATGTACAGACAATAGGCCTGCACTGTGTCTTAGATATACGAAACGTAACTGGCTATGAGAGAAAGAGAGAAAGAAAATATGTGCTCGCACCTCTCTCTCTTGCCCCTACAGTAATATACGAAACGTAACTCTCTCTCTCTTTTTATCTTCATAATCTTGTCTCCCTCTCAACCGTCCGCCACTATACGTAACGCTCTCGTCACGCATTCGGCAGCTTACTCCCCAAGTAAAGTGTGCGTAAAGAATTTTTATTTCAAAAATATTTTTAAAAAATTGGTTAAATTGGTTAAGTTAGGTTAGGGTTACCGGCTATTTTAAAATTATTTTTATTAACCTTTCTGAGGTGGTTTTGAGTTGGATTCATTCTGAGTTGGCATGGAACCGTTGTAAACGAATCGTGCCACAAAAAAACGGAAACATCTTGTTAGTTAAAAAAAAGAGAAGATGTGGATATAATATTATTATATAAAACATTTTTGTATCATTTTAAATATAATTGAACCATTTCTTGAACACTTGACCTTTACGACCAAAAAATAATGATAAACTCACATAATACATTTTTATATCGGTCGTCCAGTTGATTAGACAGAAATCTCCAAACATTAAGTTTTGAGATATTGAGGAAAGCCATGTTCGGATGCTCACCATAAATCAAATTTGCCCGTGTCTGTGTTTTTCATATTAAATGTGATATAAAATAATACCGGGAGGCTTATCGGTCCGGTACATGTATGACATTTTCAACTAACCTACTAGTGACCCAGAAAACAACAACATTTTGTTTATTTCACTACAAGGTGATTGATTGATGAGATTGAACCCTGTACAAATCACAAGTGCGGCCCAAGGTTGAATTTGGCAGCCAGCTTTGATCTGGAGCTCCAACATACCTGAAAAATACCCTCGACTCTCTGCAAAAAAGGGCGGTCCGTTTGATAGATTCTCCCATATTAACAGACGGATTGCAATCTTTATAGCACAGGCGTCGGGTGGGAATGCTAACCTTGTCCTACCGGTATTACAATGGAAGATGCTCCGAGTAACTAGCGCCATTGATCCCTTCAGCACTAGTGCATAGTCGGGAAATACGCCAAACGCGTGTAAAACATATGTACACGGTTGACATTTGTCACATGAGAACAGGTCACTTCGACGCGTTCAACAGCTCGGCTGTGGAACGATTTGCTGGCCTCTGCATTTCCTCCTTCCTGCAACATAGGTCTCTTCAAGGCTGTGAGAATGGTTTTGGTGGTACTTCTGCTTTTCAAATGTGCAAGAGCGAGACGGCAGAAATAGGGTATAAAAGGTGATTGATGTTACTGCTCGCTCTCCTTAATCTCCGACAGCTCTATTAGCTGGCACTTAGCTTTACAACACAGATGTGTCAATATTGTGCAAATAAATAACCAACTCGTCCACGCGCGTTTCGTTAAGATCTGCAAGATCTCATCTTACGCCTTCACCAACAGTCTAAATAACAAAGACCAATGTTCATTCCTACCTCAAAAAGACCCTCCACACAGCATCTCAGATGACATAGGCCCTGAGAAAAATTATATCCCTCGTGTGGAGTTAATGTAAAAAAAAATAACGTTGTTACTTTTATATCTAACAATAAACTTACTGTGTATCAAGGTACTTACGACTTTCATAACGTATTAATATTCGAGGAATACTGGAGATTCAGGGCCCAGTATTTAAGGAGAATCATCTCAGCGGTTTGATAAGGAATCAAACCCGCAAAGAGCAATACATCACACTTGAGCAAATATTTTTAACCCGTCTGCTTGGTTCAATATTTTCGCACCTCACAATCCGGAAGCCTCAGTTTCGGAAGTTTTCGGAAGTGAAACCGTCACTTTGGATCGGGATTGTAAAATATCTATGCAAAATAGCTTTCATATTTCAAAGACAATAAGAAGCATTATTTCGTTCTCTTTCTGGTTAAAAGAAAAAATACATATGTTTGAACGAGAGGAAGAGAGATATATAGCTTTTAAAATGTAAGGTCGCTCGGGACGTTTTTGGTCTTATGAAAGTATAACGCGATTACGTGTTTTTGGATGTATTTATTCCTAAACAAGCAGACGGGGTTGTAATATAGATATCGACCAACAGCTTGTTGGTATGTTTTGCTTTTTGATAAGTTACTTCTTATAGGAGTAAGGACCCTCCAAAAATGGTTGAATAAACACTAGGGTGGTCACAAGATATAAGGTGAAAAAATATTTTCGTCCTAATGCCGGCGGGACGCCCCTAATATTTGCTATTTGTCTACGAAATAAGATTTGGAAAGTTTTAGCTCAATTGGATAATGTTAACCCGTGCCTCATCGAGATTAAATTTGAAAAAAAGATTTTTTGGCAATAAAAATCGCCGTTTTTTCCTCATAAAATGAAAACTATTTGTCCTAGAAATTTGATTCTTGTTTCATTTCATAGGAAATGTTGCTATCTTCAAGTTTTACCGTAATCACTTTTTTGTTAAACGTTTATATTTGAAGATATCTATTATTTTCCAAGACCGGACATGATCCGAATCCTCAAAGTCGTCTATCCCTTAAAAGGTCGGATTTGTTACAAAAGACCTACTGCCAAGGACCCTTTCTTCAGAGAATCCCTACCTGGAGTGTCATAAACCACACCCTTCCTTTTGTGTTCCTTGTCTGGGGTTCCTGGGGTTTTCGCACTCTTTAGAAAGTGTGTGAGAGAGGTCAGAGGGCTTTAGTTAACATTTTCTTTTCAAACAGTGAACATGTGAACATTCTGAACATTATTGAACAACGTTCTTCTAGTGAGTTTTTTCTTCTGTGAGGTTTGTGGGACTATGTCTTCTACACCATTAACGAGCGATGCTCGTGCAGGTTCGAGTTCAAGTCAGAAAGAAATGGTGTATTTAATTGGCCACATGTCTCATCAAATCACTGGCAGTAAATTACCATCTAATTGTCAAGTTTTACGCAGCTTATTTTATAATATACGGCAAGTGAAATTGAACACCAGAGAAGCTGCAAGACTTACAATACAGGAAGTTGTAATTTTTTGGGAGAAAGCTAAGATACCAACCAGACACTTTGAAAATTGTGTTGTAAAGCTTGAAAAACTGTACGAAAAGTGGAGAAAACTACAAAAAAACGCTAACAGATCTAAAAGCACAGCTCAAAATAAAATAAAAAGTTGAAGCTTTCAAGTCAGCCCTTGGTGACCTTTTTGATATTGCTCATCAGGATGCATTAAAAAACACTGTTGAGGAAGACAAGCAGTTTTTGTTACTCCAGAGCAAAAAAGGACGTCCTGGCTGCATGGGAGGCGTTGACATGAATTTCGTAAAAGCACAACAACGAAGAGAAAAGAAACGAGCAGCTGAGATGGCGAGATTGGAAAAATCACAAAACAAAGTACGTTAGTAGAGTTTTTCTCTCTTTTTTTTCAGGTTTTCCCTATTCTTTTTCTCTTGAGATTATTTGACTTGATGCCTATTCCGTGAGTGCTTTGCTGCTTGTTACCTAATGGATTTTTTCCTTTTTTTTAGAAGATAAATTTAATTGCACAACTGGAATCTTCAACAAGTAGCACATCAGAAGAATAGCAACAAGAAGAGATGGAGGTGAATTTTCCCGACACAGAGGAAGGAGAACCAGAAATAAAGAAAAAGAAGTACGCTACAGGAAGTGAAGAGATTATTACCGAAAAATTGGCTTTATTGTTAGATAGATGTAGTATTTCAGATGGAGACGCAGTTTGAATAATATCAGCTACTGCAAAGGCGTTAGGTTTTTTGACACACAGAATTTAATTGTAAGTAGAAGTGTATACGACTTCGCAGACAGCTATTCCGAAAAAAAGGACTAAAATTATCAAATATAGGTTCAAAAATTCTGATTTAGAAGGAGCTGTTGTGCACTGGGACGGAAAATTACTTCCAGATATTTTGAGTAAAGAAAATGTAGAAAGGGTAGCAGTTTTGATTAGTTGTGGGGATGAAGAACAGTTGATAGGAGTTCCTCAGCTTGAAAATGGTACGGGAATTACTCAGACAAAAGCTGTATTTTCAGCAGTTGAAGAGTGGGGGGCAGTTGAGACAATCCAGGCAATATTTTTTGATACCATTGCGGTAAATACTGGTCGCCTCAACGGAACCTGCGTTTTGTTGGAGCAATTATTAGAGAAAATTCTTCTTTATTTAGCATGTCGCCACCATATTTTAGAAATTATTCTCAAATCAGTTTTTGATTTTAAAATGGGCACAACTACTGGACCCCGCTCAAATATTTTCAAAAAGTTTCAGACCTGATGGTCGAAGCTAGACAAAATACAAAAGTGCTATTGAAGATAAAAATATTAGACATAAAATAGGGAATTCAGGTGAAATATTAATTTTTCTTACAGAACAATTAAAAAACCAACAGCCAAGGGATGATTACAAAGAATTAATTGAACTTTCGTTAATCTGGACAGCATATGTAATTAAATCTTGCAATATTCTTAGTTATTTAAAAAAAATATATATATAGAAAGTAAAAACTTCAACCTTGATGAGGCACGGGTTAACCTTATCCAATTGAGCTGAAACTTCACCGATCTCATTTCTTAGCCAATTGGCAGCTTTTAGGGGGGTCCCCTTAAAAAAATTCCAACATTGATTTTTTGTGACCACCCTAATAAACACTCAGTATACAAACTAGACGATGTATTTTTAAAAAAGCAAAACGTACAGATATGGAATATATTCTTTTTATACGATTGGTAAAAAAGATCTTAAAAATCGGTCCAGTTTTAGAAGAGAAAAATGGAGAATACAAAACCTCGATTTCGACGGTTTGTTAAAATATTATCAGCCCGAGGTGTCCGTGTCCCTTTCGCTCAGAAGTCGGTTGGGTATCAAGAGGTGTTCCTCTTAATGTATCGATATAAAATAACAACTCGTAGATATATTGTGGGTCTTACAAATTCGGTCGAATAATTCTGCTCTTTATAACTGATTTTTATAACCAAAATCCCCATCTAATTCCGTCGCCTCGCTTGGAAAGCATAATATCTTGAGAGACAAATTTGGTCCCTACAGACCAACACAAAATAAAAAGAAATGCTTTTTTCAATATACAACCGCAAAATAATTCACTAGTGCAGGGTGCATGCGGCTCTTTGCATAGGCGTCTGCGGCTCTTCAGATATCAATTGCAATTTCACCTCTACTCAACCAGCCTCATGAGATGGAGCCGCCGAACGAACATTGACTCGATCAGCACCAGTGTTACCAACTCAACTCATGGAACGCTTGATTTATTGAACGAGCTTTCTGAAGTATCACAATGGTTTCGAAACTTTCGGAACACAAGGCTGGTTTAACGTTTACACCTAACGGTGATTCTGCGTAAAATTCTACAAGATTAAATTATTGTTGCACGCGGAACAAGTAAAGGGTTTCCCTCAATGACGTTATATACCGTAGACGCGTGGTAGACATCTCAAAGTGAGAAGCCAACACCAAGACAATTGCACTGTACTCGATTTCTAGTACTTTAGTACTAAATCTACTAAACTGCCACGCGTCGAGTAAGGTCGTGCCCTACTAGTAAGTAAATTGCATTAAAAAGCGCCAAAATTATCTCCTGTGTGATGAGAAAATGTTTCCATTACACGGTAAACAGTAGTAAAAGCGAAGGAATAACATTTCATTTGTAAATACATGCAAATTACTTATTATTATCGATTATAAAAATAATACAATTGCTTTCCGCCCAAAGATTTTATGCGTCGTTAGAGAACTCAAGGCCTACTAAAGTACAGGTCTGGATGCGCAACAGCCGAATTACAAAGTCGATGCCGTCGCTAAGTAAAATTAACTTTTTATAATAATAATATAATCTAATGATTCTTTACTTACTTGATTGCGGTAAAACAACATACAAATCAGCAGAAACAACAAATACAATAACAATCAACGCCATTTGCAAACTATCGTTGTTCATTATAGCTATTTGACACCTCAAAATTCGACTGGTGCCCAGGCCTCCTACTTTAATCGGCCTTGAGACAGTATTGGACGGAACTTTTGAATTTTGAATACGAAAATGCCGCCAGCGTTCTATATTTTGTTTCGTCCATATGTACATGTTCTTTAAGCGTCTATCTTTATCATACATGAATAACTTTTGAAAAGAAATTATTGAAAATCTCTGAAAACAAAAGAGTGTTGATTAATTGCCACATTATATCTTGAGTTTGTGAGACTATGGCAAGTCTATTTATATAATGTCATTGGTTTCCCTCCGAATTTTTCTGCAATTTATCTGAAACTAGAATTTTATAATTTTACTCGGAACCGGAAAATGATTTCTCCAAATTTAAGTTTTGTATGAAAAAGGCCGCGCAGCCGTTCCCTTGTTTTCACCGGGTATTTATGACAGGATTAATAAAAAAACTTCATAAAATCAGATATCACGCCGTGTTTTCCCAAATTTTAATTGCCGTTGATTTGTGACGAGTGACAAATAATTTTAATGGTTTTTATTACCTGATAAGACGCACGCAATAAGAAACTCACAGATAATGATTGAAATTCTACATTATTTGGATAATACAGAATTTCAATCAAATACCTTGGTGTAAAAATAGATACATTTTTGAGATGGAATGATCATGTCAATACTTTGGTAAATAATACTAGAAGACTTACCTATATCTTTAAAGAACTCAGACATATACTGGACAAAGAAAAATTAAAAAAAGGTTTATTTTGCAATAATCCAGTCTATGCTTTCTTATAATATTTTGTGGAGCAGCTGAGAGCCCAGGGCGGTCCTCTCGATCGCAAACCGGCGGATTCTTTTTTAAGATCGCTACGATCGTGATTGTGAATTTTGGACATCAAACTCGCCATCTTGAGAACTGACTGGAAGTCATCGGATCCGCCTTTGCTGTTTCTGGAGGGTCTTTTTGGCTGGGAGCCATTTCTCTGGAGTCCTGTCCTTCTCACGATGTGAGATTCGTTTCACAAAACAAGATTCCATCATGCGTCATTTCAACTTACCACGGTATAGACTAGACCGAACGTCATGCGCATTCTTGCTGGGACTGCCAATCGATTGGAGAGGACTCCCAACCGTTTGCCATGCCCTTATTACTTATCTACTGTGTCTTCCTCCCAAACAGGTGCTTGTAGGATACGCCGGATACAATCACCCAGCGCTTGCCACCTCGTGGACTTTCACCAACCTGTCCCACTGTCTTGTCTATATTTTGTCATACTAACACATATTGTATCTGTATTTCCTGCTAAGCACTTGCATGCTGCTTATTAACAATGTATGCAGGGACATTGGAGGTTTAGTTTCGTTTTCAAATGTAGAGTCGTTTTTACCAAAAAAATTAGAGTCCTTGCAAGAGCCTTGAAGGGGTAACCATCTGTTACCTATACCAGGGCGGGTAAGTGGTGGGTTCTCCAAATGTTACCACGGTATCAAAATGAACTATTTAAACCTAAGCAAGCCCATGCCAGACAGCCTTAGTTTCAGGATGTCATTTTTATTTTAATATATTTCTTTTGTATTTAAAATACCTTCTTTTCTTAAAAATCATTAACATACTCCTTATATCTGCCATGCGAGTCATTGCACATAAATAATCTACCTTGTACATTGTTTTCACCTCATCCCAGTTAACATTTTGGCTGGGAATCCTGTCAAAAGACTTTTAAATAACTACTATAACACAATTGTTGGTAAAATGTTATTTATTTAAAGTAAGTTCACATATCACATATAGTAAAAATAATCACAATGTATCAATTCACAATAATAATAATTAACTGAGCAAGGGATCGGAGGGAACCTTGCTGTTTAGTCTTTGGGAACAACAAAACTGACTGTGGTTCTGCTTAGAGGGTCGTACCATAGGTAGGACGAAGCGCAACTAAGGCAGCAGTCGGGGTCTGGTTGGTGCTTTACTTATGGTAGTAGAATACTCCTTAGAGGGTCGTGCCAAAGGACGAAGCGCAACTAAGAGAGCGCACTAGTCAAGAGCGAGCTACAGACGAACTGGTTTAATTTAGGGCTCGCAGCTCTTTATATAGGCCATTCCTTGTTGCGGGGCGTGGTTTATGTAGCGACTCGAGAGTAGGAAATGCGCAGAAGGCGTCTGCGCAGCCTGGTTCGCCTAGTTTTGGGTGAGCAGGATGGCGCTGTACGGGGGAAAGAGATGGTGTAGTGGCAAGCGTAAAAACGGCGCGCTACACTACTAAATATTGCACAAAAACTGATTCTTAAAGTTATGTTCAAGAAAAAAATTAGATATCCAACTCATTTACTTCATAAGGGATGTAATGTCATGAATGTTAAACAGCTTTATATATTACACAGACGCTTTGTAGATTTTTTAATAATATTGATATTTCAGAAAGAACACAGCAAATTCGTACTCTGGCTCTGGTCTGAACTCTGTGGCAATTCAAACTAAATCTTCTTTTGGTCAAAGAAATTGCTTTTATCAGGCTTCACTCATATTTACGAGAGATGGGAAGGCTGAAAGAGATATTGAAAGAAGGGTGAATGCCGGTAACTCCATTAATGGTGGACTGAATGCCGTTGGCGCTAAAAAAAAACTGTCAAAAAAAGCGATGCTAGCAGTCCACAATGGAGTCCTGGTACCTACCCTGATGTATGGCAGTGAGGCATGGAACTGGCAGAGGAAGGATGAAAGTAAACTGAATGCTGTTGAAATGAGATCCCTGAGACGTATGTGTGGTAAAACAATGTATGATCGTGTGAGAAATGTGGATATCCGCAAAGAATGTAAGGCTGATGTAAGCATAATGAGTAAGATTAAGAAAGGGACCCTCAGATGGTTTGGGCATGTAGAGCGAATGAACGAAGGAAGTAGTGTAAGAAGAATATACGACGCGAATGTGAATGGTAGAAGAAGTCGGGGACGCCCGAGGAAGACATGGCACGATCAAGTGAATCAGATACTTGAGTCAGGTCATGTCAAAAGTCAGAATAATAGAAGAGAATGTATGAGACGATGTATGAATGTGAGTGAGGCAAAGAGTGTGTGCCAAGACCGAGTTGTTTGGCGGTTCGTCCTCTCTGCCTACCCCTGCGGAGAAACGGCGTGATGGTTAGTTAGTTAGTTAGTTCACTCATATTTGCCTTTCAGAACATATTAAGTCATCTAATTCCTTGAGCATTTTTAAAAATATCGTTAAATTATTTGTGTTAGTCGAGGATTGCCAATTGTTTTTCTCTACCTTATCCTTTCTAAAATAATATCATATAAATATTAGATAA
This sequence comes from Limnephilus rhombicus, assembly GCA_929108145.2. NCBI lineage: Eukaryota > Metazoa > Arthropoda > Insecta > Trichoptera > Limnephilidae > Limnephilus > Limnephilus rhombicus. The sequence goes on along the minus strand of OV815297.1, from coordinate 29,657,624 downwards.
ATGAAACAATATTTGGTTAATAAATAAATAAATCTCCCTTCTAATATTAAACCAGCTTTATAAATAAGAAAAAATATCAGTAATTTTTTGAGAAACGCTAAAGATAAAGACCATAAATTGACTAATTCCGGAATATATAAACTCAAATGTAACGATTGTCCATCATTTTATATTGGAAAAACAACTCGTAATTTTGAAATCAGAATCAAAGAACATTTAGGGTGTCTTAATAATAATAAGTTTTCTGAGTTCGCTAACCATATCATTGAAAATAACCATAGTTTTGAAAAAAATACGGGGATAAATATTATTCGTATTAATCATAAAGGAAAACGCTTAGATAACTTAGAAGCATTGGAAATAAAAAAAATCACTTAAAAATAATGAATCTATTATCAACAAATAAAAAATATTGTCTTATAGCCAAATCATGGATATGTTCCCCTACCCACCCACTCTTCATTAATGCCTAGCAACGGCTCCACTCCACAATCCTTAGTAATAATACATTGTTCACATCCACTATTTTGAAACTGTCAAATCAGTATACGTTTGCCTTGAAAAGGAAATGGTCGTTCCGAAACCGGTCGACTTTACTCAAATATACAAGTGGTTCAAACAAAGTAACATTGTTTCATATAGCTTCATTCAAAAGTATATTATCATATTATTTTGTCTTAACTGTTTTGTCATCTTTCTGTAGCCAAATTAATGGCGATTTATATATTAATCACATATATATTTCTCATCTTAATCCTTTTAAATTAAAAATATTTTCTAAAAATCAAATCTCAACATTATGGTCACCCTACATGTTTACAGCTTAGTAGGTACCCATCATACTCATAATCTGTAAAAAACATACAACAATATTGTTCTTCAATAACTGTATTATTTTTGCGTTATTTTATTAAATTTTAGAGTTTTTAACCTCAACACAGGCTTAACCTAGTGCGGTTATAAACTGAATTGTAAACATTAGACCTATGTAGGTACCATGTAAAGAAACAAATAAATAAAATAAATATAAAATTAGGAATAGGAAAGCAAATCTTCAGATGTGCGTTATTATTATTATTTGTATTTGTGGAAATGTTCACCAACCATTTTATCGGATACGATTCGATCATCATCATCACATCTACTCTGACGATGGACACTGTAACGCTGTCTGAAAGGTTGGCTACAAGAATGAGGAGGCGCATCACGACAAAATATCTCAAAATTATACATATAAAAAAGTTATTTGTTTAAAACCACTTTTTTGATTTATACACGTCGACCGGTTTCGGTTGATCTCAACCTTCATTAGGATAATAAACACATAAACTAAATTTCAGTTCAGAGGAAGATTAATAAGGAAAGGAGTCCAGAGAAGCCAAGCATGAACGGTAATGAAAGGTAAGAGGATTCAACAAGAGCAAAGAATAGGGTATTTCGAACGAGGAGCAAAGAAGAGACTAGAAAAGTCTATAAGAGACAAGAGACAAGAAGATTCAAGAAGAGACGAGAAATCAAAGAGGAGGCAGGAAGAGACTGGTAGAGTCTACAAGATACAAAAGACAAGAAGATTCAAGAAGAGACTAGACGATTGAAGAGGAGGCAGAAAGAGACGGGATTATCAAAAGAGGGGCGAGAGGACCTGGTAAGAGGCAAGAAGAGCTGAGAAGAGACGATAAGATTCCAGAAAAGTAAAGAAGAAGTATGAAGAGACAAGAAAAGCCTCGAAGAGTCAAGAAGAGCCGAAAAGAGACGAGAAGATCAAAGAATATAAAGAAAAGACAAGAACAAGCAAGAAAAAAAGAGGAGTCGACAAGAGACGGGAAGATTCAATACTATTATACACATCGCCCGGTTGATCTTAACCTTTATCAAGAAAATGAACATATAACTAAATTACAGTTCAGAGGAAGATTAATAAGGTAAGGAGTCCAGAAAAGCCAAGTTTGGACGGCAATGAAAGGTAAGGGGATTCAATAAGAGAAAAGAATAGGGTATAAGATGAAAAAAGAGCCAATTCGAACGAAGAGCAAAGAAGAGACTAGAAAAGTCTATAAGAGACAAGAGACAAGAAGATTCAAGAAGAGACGAGAAATCAAAGAGGAGGCAGGAAGAGACTGGTAGGGTCTACAAGATACAAGAGACAAGAAGATTCAAGAAGAGACGAGAAGATTGAAGAGGAGGCAGAAAGAGACGGGATTATCAAAGGAGGGGCGAGAGGAACTGGGAAGAGGCATGAAGAGCTAAGAAGAGACGATAAGATTCCATAAGAGTAAAGAAGAAGTATGAAGAGACAAGAAAAGCCACAAAGAGTCAAGAAGAGCCGAGAATAGACGAGAAGGTCAAAGAATAGAAAGAAAAGACAATAACAAGCAAGAAAAGAAGAGGAATCGAGAAGAGACGGGAAGTTTCAAGAAGAGGTAAGAAGAGTGCCAAGGAGAGGCGAGAAGATTTAAGAAGAAGCTAGAAAAGTCAAGAAGAGACAAGAAGATACTATTTTGTTTTTTGAAGAGTTTTATTAAATGTACATAACCTGAAATAATTAACCTACATAAACCTGAAATAATTGACCGCTTAGTTAATAAGAAACAAGCAAATTTTTTAACAAAAAAGTACATTTACAGTGGTAATAATATGAGCAAACCTGGTAACTACCCAATATATAAAAAACTCCTTTTTACAGGCGATTTATCCTTAAAAATATCCCGTTTATTACCAGATCATATTTCTCCAGCTTTCTATACTAATTCTAAAATAAAAAAATTGATAAATTATAAGGATGTTTCTAATAAATTTGAAAAAAACGGGATATACACTTTAGAATGTAACGATTGTGACGCACAGTATGTAGGTATGACAACTAGAAATTTCAAAACTAGAATCAGGGAACATGAACTTTGTTTAAGAAATAATAATTATTCCGAATTTATTTATTTATTTATTTATTTATTGTTTGTTTGTTTATAAATATTACATAATACAATATAATGAACTTAAAATGTCCAACTAGGCAATTTCCCGTTTTAGGACATTCCAATATGATAATGTTTTTACATGTAAATTATAGTAAGTTATAGTGTTGACTATTCTGTTGGTAAAATAATACATATGTATATTCATATTCTAGAATATTTTCAGTTATACCATGACATTTTTTACTATTGTTTAGCTGACATAATAAACTAAAGTAATATTAATAGATAAAACAAGAAAAATGAATTTGAAAATGAAAATGAATGAAGAAATTCTGTTGGTAAAATAATACATATATCTTATATATATATAAATTTGCGAATCATTTAATAGAGTCAGGCCATAGCTTCAATAAAGAAAAAACAAAATTTAAACATTGCAATATAAATTCATGCTTTAATCTTTGCGCTTTAGAAACGCTCGAAATAAACAAAAAAATTAAATCTAAAATTAATTTAGTGAATAAAATAATAGCGCCTTGCAAATCTCCTTTACTAACCATGTTTCCGTAAAATATTGACTCCTCCCACCGCTTTCCCCCTCCCCCCAAAATCATCCCTCCCACTACTCCCACATAATTAATCTTTGGTACTTGCATATTATTTTTTAAGTTAGTTTTAATTCTGCTCGTGAATGATACGGTTGTATCGAAACCGGTCGCGGAAAAATTTAATTTAATTTAAGTAACAAATGTACATTTAATAAAACTCTTCAAAAAACAAAATGTCTAGAAATTGTTACATAGTTAATGCCCAAGAAATACAAAAAAAAAGAAGATACTAGCCGAGAAGAAGCAAGAAGAAGGAATAAAGAAAGGAAAAAATCATAACGCTCAATCCATTCCTTTATATGTATTCCAATATTGGCTTATTAGGTTTCCATGTATACCGGTCGAAAACTCCAACCTCCTTCCCATCCTCAGAGCACGTGAGCAATCAACAAAAGAAGACAACTATCTTGTTGTTGTCTACTTATCTACTTATTACAATTTGATAGAAAACTGAAACGATCCTAAAATCGGCGTTTAACGGGGACCTTTCAAATGTCAAAAAAAACAAAATGGCGTTCAATGGCAATTTGAAGACAATGTTATATTTGAATTTTTGCAAATTAAGGCTACGTTTCCAGAGAAGCGGAGCTGAGCTGAGACTTACAAAAATTGACCAATGATACTGCTCAAATCACACATCTCATCTCCGCTCCGCTTCAATGGAAACAGTATTAGCTGAGTTGAGAAGAATTATATTAAAACGTATAGCGTGTTGTGCAGAGCGGAGCTTTGTCATGCTGAGCGAGGCACAGCGATGCGGAGTTGAAAGAAATATAATATTTCGTTTTCTTAACTTAAGTACAGAGCATATAAAGTACAGTAGTACAATTATAGTAGTAATATTTTTAATTTTGTTCCAACATCTTAAGTTTAAATAGTTTTTTTTAAAGGTTTTTATGTTCTTTTCTGTTTTTAGGTTATCTGAAAGGAGATTATATATGTGAACTCCCTCGTGGTCAATATTTCTCTTGCCACTTTCAGTCTTGACAGAATTTGTGTACAATTTATTGTGTTGTCTAGTATAATGTTCGTGTACTTGTGATGTTTTTATAAATTTTGTGTTTGTGTGTATAAGTCCATTTAGTATTTTGTAGATTAAAAGACATATTCGTTATAAACGTTCGCCGCGTCCCCCCCGGGCCCCCGCCTTCGTTCCTCAACTATAATTTCTACAAATTTAATTATAAGCGAGCAAACATAGAACTGTGCAATAATATTCTATCGCACTTTGATTGGACATTTTTGTACACCATAAAATCGGTGGATGAAGCAGTGAATTATTTATATAATGTATTGTTCAGTGTTTTTGAATTATGTATACCTATTAAGAAACCCAACATCACAAACAATGTATATCCGATATGGTTCAATTAGAGTATTATACATAAATTGTAAAGAAAGGAAACGCTCCGGAAAAGATATCTATTGCACAAAAAGCAATCCGATTATCTAACATTTTCAGCGAGTAGATCCGAGCTAAAATATGAAATAAATTTTGCTAAAAAACAATACATGAAAAATGTTCAGAATGGGATCAAAGACGATATAAAGTTTTTCTGGGATTATATTAGGTCACAAAAAGTTAACCCAACCTCAACAACATGCTTGACTGAGGAAGGCGTAACTTTTACTAACCCTGACACAATTGCTAATAAGTTTGCTGACTATTTTCATTCCGTTTATAGTCAAGTAACCCCGAAACTTGAAACCAATTTCCCAACAGCATCACCCTGGAATGTTGGAGATATCTCACTCGGATTGACCAACATCCAGGAAATAGAAGCCTGTATCCGGAATATGCGACCTGACAAGGCTACTGGTCCGGACAGTATTCCTCCTTCGATTATTATAAAAATCTCTCCAAATATCTGTGTATCCCTTGCTTACATATTTAATCTCTGCATCATGTCATCCACGTTTCCACAGTGTTGGAAATTAACGAGGGTCAGCCCTATTTACAAAACCGATGAAAGGACTGATGTCAGAAATTATAGACCAGTTGCAGTACTGTCAACAATTCCAAAAATTTTTGAAATGATTATCTGTGATAAAATCAGTACGCAAATCGCGCCTTTCTTACGAGAAAATCAACATGGCTTCTTACCGAGGAAATCAACGGTAACCAACTTACTCTCTTTTTCTCGACGGGTAACAAAAGGCCTAGACTGTAGGCATCAGACGGACGTAATCTACACGGATTTCGCAAAGGCATTTGACCGAGTAGATCACGACGTTCTATTAAGAAAGATGCACAAAATAGGTTTTAATCAACCCTTACTGATATTTTTTGCGTCATATTTAAAAGATAGAAGCCAGTATGTAAATGTAAATGGATACGACTCCCATGAGTTCGTAGCTCTGTCAGGAATTCCTCAAGGATCGAATCTAGGTCCCATGTTATTCCTTATTCTAATAGATGACATTCAGGACTGCATACGTCATAGCTCATGTCTCCTATTCGCGGATGACATGAAACTGATGATGGAAATCGAATCAGATGACGATTATTCCAAACTGCAGGCAGACCTCGATTCAATCATGAAATGGTCGTTAGAAAATAAACTTAATTTCAATATTAAAAAATGCGTCGTTATGACTTATAGTCGTTCACAAAATCCGTTATTATACCCGTATAGAATGAATGGAGAAATACTAACACGCGTAAATATCATCAAGGATCTTGGGGTGACCTTTGATCCCAGGCCAACATTTTCAAATCATATAGTGCAGTTTACTTCGGCTTGCTCCAAAATACTTGGTTTTGTAATTAGAACTTGCAAACAATTCAGTAACGTAGAAGCAATGACCGCCATGTTCAACGGAGTGGTCAGAAGCAAGCTGGAGTACGCTAGTACTGTCTGGATACCAATACATAAATATGATTGAACAAATTCAAAAAAAAATCCTAAGGTATGTTTACATGCGATCTTACGGAATATAACCGAAATTCATGCATCACGTGGAACTGCTAAAGGAGACAAATTATCAAAGCCTAGAGACCAGGCGTAATGCCGCGCTCATGGTATTCGAATTAAAGTTAATAAAAAACCTTATTGATTCTCCATATCTCCTGTCATGCTGTGGCTTATTCGCTCCTGACAAATACTGTCGAACTCGTAGCCACGCCCTATTCCACATACCGCAGGGTCGGACAGATGTCATGGCTCAACACAGCATGACAAGAGGTATGGCATTGCTTAATGCCCTACCAGCGGATATAGATGTGTTTGATATCACCGTAACATGTTTTAAAAAAACTATATACATGTATTGTTAGTTATAAGAAAATTAAAATTGTACCGTAATTGGACTCACCTGTCTGTCGTACAATAAAAAACATAAAAAAAATATGTTATATTTATTTATTTTATTTTAAATGCACATTTACAGTTATACATAACCAATAATAAACATACATTTTTTTATTAAGTAATAATAGCGTTTTTAAATTGATGAATATTTAGTTTAAAAATATCTATATCAGGGGGCAGGAAATTTTGTAAAAGAATCATTTTTCCGAGCGGCATTACTAATGGTAAGTTAGTTCTGCATCTCGGAACAACAAAGGTTCTGTGTCTGCGCGCTCTTGTGAAGTTGTCGGGGACATAAAACTCAAATTTTTGTAATATATCGGGAATACAGATGTTACCGCTTAAAAGTTTATATGCTGTTGTCAGCAAAGCAGTTTTCCTTCTTTCGGCGAGGCTATTAATATCCAGCATGCCGGACAAAAAGGCTGATGGATATAACCAGGGATAATATCCGAAGTCTCTAAGATATTCGTCACTCTCTCTCTGGTTTCAATCGTGGGATTGGTTTGCAGCAATTTCATCTATACGTTTCTTCCACCCTTCCCTGTCTTGTGCGGCTCTTTTGAAGTCTGCATATGATGAGCAACGCACGTCCACCAGCAGGTCCTTCAGGTACTCTCGGCGTGGGCGTCCCCTAGCGTTTATCCCCTCGGTCATACCCTCCATTATGGCATGCAAGAGGCCTTCTTGTCTTATTACATGGCCGATCCATCTTGCGCGCCTTTCGGACAAGGTCCTGAGCAGGTGCCTTCCTCCTTCGATTCTTTGGAGAACCTCCTCATTTGTGATGTGGTCTCTCCAGGAAATTCCTAATAGTCTTCTATAGGACCACATCTCAAAAGCCTCTAGTCTCCGTTTATCTCTTTCGGATAGGCACCATGTTTCGCAGCCGTACATCAAGATACTCCATACATAGGTCTTGATGAGGAGTATTCTCAGTTTTAGGTCTATATTATTCGATTTTATTATTTTCGACATTTTATTGAATGCAAGCCTAGCCTGGTGTATACGGCTGTCGACCTCGCTCTTAGACCGACCGTCCCATGTTATTTTGCTCCCGAGGTAGACAAACTCCTTGGTGTTCTTTCGTGGAACTCCTGACATCTCTACTCTCATCTGATGTTGCGTTCGGCCTACAGTCAGCAGCTTTGTTTTGTCTTTATTTATCTTCATGTTGTAATTGTTTTGAAGAATGCTTTGCATGATTGTTAAGGCCTCTTGCAGTTTTTCTTCGCTTTCAGCAACCATAGCAATATCGTCAGCAAAACCTTATCATATCCACCTTTTTCCCGTGTATCTTTACACCTTTTCTGTGACTCATTCTCTCTCTCGAGTCATCAATCGCACTTTGTATATAAGCGTTAAAAAGAAAAGGTGACAGAGAGCATCCCTGTCTCACCCCTCGTCTTATACTGGCTTCTTTTGCATCATTGTCACATCTAATTATAGCGGCCTCATTCTTGTATAGCGCCTGGATTATTCGTCTATCTCTATATTTGATGTCAATTCTCTTCAGAATCTCGAAGAGTCTTTTCCATTCAACTTTGTCGAAAGCCTTCTCCAGGTCTATGAATGCGATGAATGTGTTTTGGTTTCTTTTTATTATTTTTTCAAGTAGTATTCGTAGTGACAATATTGCTTTTCTGGTTCCTACCTATTCTAAAGCCAAACTGGTCTCCGGAAAGGATGTTCTCTACTTTTGGTTCGATTCTTTTTAGAATGATATTAGTCAAGATTTTTGAGGCATGGGATATTAGGCTAAGAGTTCTGTGTTGTTCACATTTCGTCGTGCCCGCCTTCTTCGGTAATGCGACAATTAGGCATTTCTCGAAATCCTCTGGTATCTTTCCAGTCTTATACATTGTCTGTATCATTTTAAACAGGGCATCTATAGTTCCTTTTCCTGCTGGCTTAATTAGTTCAGCCGGAACATCATCGATTCCGGGTGCTTTCACGTTTTTGAGATTTTTCAGTGTGAGGTTAAACTCTTCTCTAGTGATTGGATCTCCCAAATCATCTGCGTTTACCTCATTTTCTCTTTCTATCAATGTATTCGTACAATGTTCTTATTTTCAAAAGGTTCATTTCCTGGTATAGTTTTTTCGTGGGAGTGTGTGGGTTATAGTTGAAGAGTTTTTTTAATAACTTTGTTCAGTATTATTTGTATGTCGCTTAAGTACGTAATGTATGCGTTTCCCCATATTTCTATTAAATAATTTAGTTTGAACTATACCATCAAAATGCAACCAAAATGTATTCACAGCCCCGCTCGGCTTAACTTGAGCTAGCTATAATACAACTTAGCTCAGCCCCGCTCGGCTCATCTTCAACCAGCTACACAGCTTAGCTCTGCACCACTCATCTTTGCGCAGCTTCAATGGAAACCCTGACCTCTTTACACAGCCCCGCGTAGATGAGCTCCGCGCAGCCCCGCGCAGCTCCGCTTCTATGGAAACGCAGCCTAACTGGGTCAAAGGCTTAAATAATGTATTCTAAATGTGATTAAGAATTTGTCAAAGTATTTATTTACCTGGTGACTTACTACTTAACAAAATGAGGAGTTCCCTGTTTGTATTAAGGATTAGAATATAATCATTTGCTATCTTGTGGATACGTGTGCTGTGCTTATGTTAAAAATATACATACTGAAATCAACAAAGATTCAGAGATTGCAGGCATTTTAAATAACACACAAGCCCTAAGAAATGGGCTGGGCAAATTGTTCCAATTGGTGATACATTGAAATTACGTTCTTTAGAGAAGATCGGATTTAAAAAAAAAATGTTTCTTTAAAATGAGGAAAAAACAAAAAGGTGCTTTTTTACGCAAAGTTTGACTTTTTTACTTTACCTCCACATAGGAGGCCTTGAGGAAAATAATTTACCTCAGGATTTATGTCATCTGTTCACAACCATCAGCGCATTGACATTTGACGTTTTTGAATTTTTGGAATTCACTCAATTAATTTGTTTTATTTTTTATTATATTAATGTAAATTTATATGATACTAGCTGACCCGACAAGCGTTGTTCTGCCACATAAATTATTTCCAGTGAATATTTTGGTTGTTAAATAAAAAATAACGAATGTATTGTAAGTGTGTGGGGATGTGATCTATGACAGAGAGAGGAATGGAGCGCTGTAGACGCTGACCGCCGATAAAAACAAAAAAAACACCAACTAAAGTACGAAAATGAAATAAAGAAAATCAATATGAATTTCGAAGAGAAGAATTTTTTGTCAGTCCGTCTTTAGCCAACAAAAATAAAAGCTCGATGGTTTGCCCACGCGAGTACATGATTCCGAATGAAATATCAAAATGACGCCACGCTTCTCGTGAATGTCTTGCGCGTATGTGAATGAAAGTTCCATGAGGCGGACGTAGCGTCATCTGTCATTCAACAACATACATAATTTCGTTCTGTTTGAAATACGAAAGACGGTTAAATTTTTTCATACAAAAGAACTAAAATCGCGATTTAAAAATGGGGGGTGGGGGTAGGGGGTTTAAAATTTGGGGTTATTGGCATTTTTTGATGCTAAATAAAAAAAATACCAAAAAATTAGATTTTTTTCTAGATAGGGACACCCTAATCACCTAGCGGAATGAAATATACTTTAAAATCTATTCTCATACCTACCAAATATCCATACAAAATTTAATAAAAATCGGTCAAGCCGTTTCGGAGGAATGCGACCACAAACACCGTGACACGAGATTTTTGTATACAAGATAAAGGTAATAAATTAAGTACATACTCAAATATTTTGATACTAACCGTGGAAACATTAGCTTGTGGCTGGAAGAGTAGCGTACGTTTTTTAATGCTTATAATGTATGGTAATAACTTATAATACTTATAAAAGTAAATTAAGTACAATGTGAAAGTAAAAAACAATAAGTTATAAACAATATATTAGCCTTGTAACTATATTCCATCCTTTCAAAATTATCGTCACGGCTAGTAGTATTCCATAACAAAGGAGTGTGCCAGTCGGCCTTAAAAATGTTAGGGTTTAATAATAATATAATAATAACGTAGTCGGAAACTGTTCTTCTGCGGTTAATTTCAGACTTGATCATCGGGATGAAAGCAGGTAAGTTGAGTTTGGTATCTGCTCTTGACATGAGTGCGGCATTTGATACGGTAGATCATAGTATTTTATTAAATGTGCTTGAAACCGAATTTGGCGTTCGAGGTGATGTACTCCAATGGATGACATCATACCTGTCTGGACGAGTAGCCTCAGTAATTTTCAATAATTGTACTTCACCTGAAACTCCCGTAGAATGTGGAGTTCCCCAGGGTTCTGTCTTGGGTCCCATTCTCTTCATTCTCTATACGAATCGCCTCGAGAAACTCATTCAATCAGCTGGCTTTGAATCAAAAGGCTATGCAGACGATCGGTTCATTTTCAAGTTTTGTTCCCCGGATGAAAAGACGTCCTTAAAAACGAGGTGGTTAGTTTCATTGACACAGTCTCAAGTTGGATGTCTGTCAATAAACTCAAACTTAATCCGACCAAGACGGAATTTATTTGGATAGCTTCTCCTGGAAGGCAAGTCCTCATCGACTCTAATCCAATCCATATTCAGAGCACAGATATAATCCCTACTACAGAAATAAAGTTTCTAGGTTTCACTATAGACAATAGTCTTTCTCTTGAATCACAAATTTCCAAACCTGTAAGTTCAGGCTTTTTCCATCTAAGGCAGATAAAATCAATCAGGCGTTGCCTTCCCTCTGATGGAGCAAAGTCACTCATAAATTCGTTCGTTGTCTCACGTATGGACTATTGTAATAGTGCGTATGCTGGCTTACCTAAAAAACAATTCAATAGAATCCAGTCCGTTTTCAATGCTGCGGCGAGAATGATTTTTGGTGAATCTAAGAATTGTCGTATTACCCCGCTTCTAAGGGATCGCCTTCATTGGCTTCGATGCCCGGAAAGAATAGAGTTCAAGATCTGCTTAATGACCTTTAAAGCATTGCAAGGAATGGCTCCAGCCTATATATCGGAACTATGTGTCCGACAAAACTTAAGCGATAGGCAGCTTACTCTAGGTCAGCAGATCTAGATGTTACTAATCGTTTAATCGAACTTTCTAGGTCAAATCGAGCCGTTTATTATGATCGATCTTTTCGTGTAACTGGCCCGCTCATTTGGAACAAATTTCCCTCAGCTCTTACTAATATCCAGAACTTGGCTGAATTCAAAAGAGCTTTAAAAACAAACTTATTTAAAAATCATACCTTTCATGAATTTTAACTCGTTTTCAATCTACTATAATAAGCCATGTTCCTCAAGTTTCTGGTAATTGTTTGGTTTCGATTACCTCCTTACTATAGTTTTATGTGCACTCTGTTATTATAAATACTACGTTATTATTATTATTATTAGCGCAGTTTTGTGATATTTCACTTCAAGTGCGCTTAATTATAATAAACTTAAAATTAATCCTGTAGTGTTCCTTACGAGTCCTTACAAAATACAAAATTGATTAAATAATGTGAAACAAAGAATATACAGTATTTATTTATTTATTTATTATTAGTTTCAATAGCAAGGTTTGTACATGTATGTATAATGTATAGTATAAGTATAGATTCTTTTTTTTTTCACAGACCTCCTCACTAGGATTTCATGTTCTGAGGTGGCCTGTATTTTTTTTTTAAATATTTGTATTTGGTTATGGATTGTCTTTATATCATCTTCATGATGTTTGTAATTTTATTATCACTTTGATCTCTCAGCCATGTTTTTACTTTTGTTTTAAATATATTCATTTCCTTTATATTTTTGATTTGATCTGGTAGAGCATTGTATAATTTCATAGCATGGAATTTATTATTTCTCTGTCCAAAAGATGTGTTCAAACTGGGAGTAACCAGGATGTTATTGCTTACTGCCCTGGTTGAGTATTTATGTTGGGCAGTGGAGTATACATATATGTTTTTTTTCAGTTTAAATAAAATATTTTTTGAATAAAGTTTCTGTACATTGAAGACTTGAAAGTTATTAAATATTTCTTCCGTCGGAGTTCTAAGCGGAACTTTCAGTATTGTCTTTAGTACTCCTTTTTGGGCTATATTGAGTCGCTCTGTGTGAGTGCTCAAGGCAGACCCCCATCCAGTTATACCGTACTCTATTTGTGATTTACACAAAGCATAGTATACTTTTTTAATATCGTTTATGTTGAGGATATTACGAATGTTTCTAAAGAAGTATATGTACCTGGTTAGTTTTTTTGTAATTACGTCAATTTGTGAGTTCCATCGGAGATTATCATCAATCTCAATTCCAAGATATTTGATGCTTTTGGAGTGTGCTATAGTGGGACAGAGGCATGATAAGCCTAGATTTTGTTGATAAATTCCTTGGCATGTGTGTAATTTGAGATTTAAGTCCTCCGACGGCTGCCCTCTGGCTGTTATAGAAAATGTAAGATATTTTGTTTTATTAACATTAAGCGTGAGGGAATTTCTTTTAAGCCAGGTTTGCAGGAGACTAAGCCCGTGTTCCGCTTCTTTGTAAGTATTTATCCAATCTTTTTCGTTAAATAAAATTACTGTGTCATCAGCAAAACTAATAATTTTTCCTCTTGTTTCTAGGTTACAGATATCATTGATGTATATCAAAAACAATATTGGTCCTAGTACACTTCCTACAGTATATACAAAGCAATTCCCATGAACAATATTAACAAAAAGAATCATTAAAACTAAATTATAATAAAGTATAGGAGGCAGTTTACGTTTAGAAATAATAATAACAGAGTGCACATAAAACTATAGTAAGGAGGTAATCGAAACCAAACAATTACCAGAGACTTGAGGAACATGGCTTATTATAATAAATTGAAAACGAGTTAAAATTCATGAAAGGTATGATTTTTAAATAAGTTTATTTTTAAAGCTCTTTTGAATTCAGCCAAGTTCGTTCTCCGAACAGTCATAGTTTTTCGGGATACCCGTGCTCTGAAGGTTTTATACTTCTCCCTGGTCCGCAGTAGGCTGGAGAGTTCTTCGCTTCTCTGAAATCCTCACGAGGTGGGGTGCTCCCTCATGTTGGAGAAGGTTCAAAAAAAGTTTCTAACAATTCTCTACATGAGGGAGTACGGCCACTATCCATGGCTCTACCCGACTTGGTTTTACGAAATATAAAAAAAAAAGTATTTTTGCAAAATCGCTATCCAATCTTCAAACCACTACAAAATGGACAGGCAAATAAAACGCAAATGAATGCGACATCCAGCTACTCCGAAGAAGAAAACAAAAATACTAATAAAATATCTGTTGATTTTCCCTAATAAATAAAATAAAATAAAAATAAAATGTAAAATAAAATAAGTATAGGAAAAGATGCACTGGAATTCGACGACAAAAATATGGAAAAAATCATTCTTCAAATCGATAAAATAAAAATGACCGTGACGTCTCCGTAGACCCCTACGGTGCGGTGTGTGAGAGAGAAATGCAAGAAAATTATGACTTTTTTCGTCTGGAGGGAACAGACCTACGTATATTGTGTATCTCATCTTTTGAAAGAGTTGCATCATCATTTTGATAAGGAACGTATGATTATTGTAGTGAACGTATGTCTCGCAGTATGAAAGAGACATGCGTGTATGAGTGAGACAGCATGCGGAACGTATAAAAGGCGTGAATGTTGTCTACTCGTCCTCTCTTAGCATTTAGGCTTCCTACGACGCACCTTTGTATTACCTCGGAATAAACAGTAATAATCTACCCACGTAGTATTATTGAAATCCCACAGATCACCATCAAGAGGAATCTGGATCCACCACCAGGAGTCCAGAGTAATGTAGATAACCGGCCACGGTCATCACAATTATTGCCTTTTTATGCCGTCACGGTACCGTAACAAAATCGTCACGGTAATAAAAAAAACGTTCATCACGGCTCATTAAAAAGAGCTAGCTCAATTGAGCGACTCGTTCATGAACGACTCATCTCATCTAGAGATTCCCCCGGCACACGCGAATAGGTGCATATGTCCGAAATCTATTGCGGATTTCTTGGCACACTAGAGGTTAATTAGGTGACAAATATATTGTGACTCAAAACACGAGATTTATTAAATTATATTTGAGAACTTTTTGTGATTTTAGTAGATTGGTAGATTTGTTTCGATATCGATGAATCTACAGAATTTGTCATAATATGATTTTCACATATCTATTCCGATACCACATTAAAATTATACTACCACGCAAAAACAAGATTCGAGACCTTGGCGTGATTTTTTAAGCAAATCTCTCTTTCAAATCTCACATATCAGACATTGTCTCCCGCGCCAACAAAATGCTCCGATTTGTTCTTCGTAATGCGTGATCATTTACTAATGGAATTGCAATACGAAGAACATATGAAGCAATTGTCCGTAGCATCCTGGAATACAGATCCATTATTTGGGCCCCCTCTGAACAAAATCATATCCTAGACATAGAAAAAGTACAAAAAAGGTTTATGCATTACCTGTATATGAGGGAATATACATACTACCCATTCGTGTATCCATCGTTGTTCTTAACAGGATATACATACTATATACATACTACCCATTCCTGTATCCATCGTTGTTCTTAACAATCTTAATACCTTAGAAGCCCGCCGAAAAACATTTTTGGGGAAACATTTTTAAGCTGATCTCCGGTGCTGTACTGAATCCACATATTATGTTGAAGGAGATTAACCTATATGTCCCTAACGCGTATACTCGTGGGAGATCCCAGGCACTTTTTTATGCTCCGAAAGCTATAACTTCTTCTTTTCAGAATGCGCCATTAAACAGAGCAATTCAACTGCTTAACGATTCTGCATTGAGCATAGACATCTTCAATACCTATAGAGATTTCAGTAACTATCTTTTGACATACGTCTCAACATAGTTAAACTGCCCTCTTGGACTTTTTGACAATAATCTTAATAATAATAATCTTTTGTGACAACATAACTACTTTTTCTACGTCCAAAACATATTCACTTCTAAAAACATATCGGAAATCAAACCATAAATTACACTCAATTTGGCTCGATGGATCGCGAGAGACTGGTTGAGGGAGACTCGCAACATTGCCTTGCACAGCAGGTGGAGGGATAAAGTCATATGTCCGTCACTCTTGGACATACTGACCTCTAAATTCCTACCCAATCCTCATAACTTTTTCTTTCCCAGACCTTTCTTTCCTTCCTTCCCTTAAAAACATCCTTCACTAACTAAATAACTAACCAACCATCACTCCGTTTCCCCGCAGGGGTGGGCAGAGAGGACGGACCGCCAAACAACTCGGTCTTAGCACACAGTCACATTCAAACATCGTCTCATACATACTCTTCTATTATTCTGACTTTTGACATGGCCCGACTCAAATATCTGATTCACTTGATCGTGACATGTTTTCCTCGGGCGTCCCCGGCTTCTTCTTCCATTCACATTTGCGTCATATATTCTTCTCACAATATTTTCTTCTTTCATTCGCTCTACATTCCCAAACCATCTGAGGGTCTCTTTCTTAATTTTACTCATTATGCTTACATCAGCCTTTCACTCTTTGCGGATATCCACATTTATCACACGATCGTACATGGTTTTACCACACATTCGCCTCAGGGATCTCATTTTAACAGCATTCAGTTTACTTTCATTCTTCCTCTGCCGGTTCCATGCCTCACTGCTATACATCAGGGTAGATACCAGGACTCCATTGTGGACTGCTAGCTTTGCTTCTTTTGACGATTTTTTTATTAGTGCCAACGGCATTCAGTTCTTCATTAACGGAGTTAACTGCATTTACCATTCTTTTAATATCTCTATCAGCCTTCCCATCTCTCGTAAACATACTACCCAGGAACACAAACTCATCCCATACCCTTCATGCGTGTATCTATTGCATGTTTCTGCCGTCACGGTTTCGTAAACGTGGGTCGTTATGGCACTTATGATAGCGCTCAATCACATAAAAAATCGTAACAATACTAATATGTCAAATTTAAATGAGCATTTAAAAAAACATAAAATTATGATTTCGAAATCATTAAATTAATCAAACA
This sequence comes from Limnephilus rhombicus, assembly GCA_929108145.2. Classification (NCBI taxonomy): domain Eukaryota; kingdom Metazoa; phylum Arthropoda; class Insecta; order Trichoptera; family Limnephilidae; genus Limnephilus; species Limnephilus rhombicus. The sequence continues at coordinate 29,640,714 of OV815297.1, read as the reverse complement.
AGTTTTTTTATCAATATATTAAATTTAATCTTAAATTTTTAACAATCAACATTGTCGTTATCAAAAAATTAATATAATCTAATCTAAAGTGCAATAAATTTCCTATCCCCCTTTTCATTATGACAAATTAATTAATTCACTATGGTGATGGTCTGGACTCCGACCTAAATTTATTCTCAATAATATTTGACCTCGGATTTACAATGATTCAATTTGAAGACAAATCAGTCTGCATTGCTTAATAATTATTAATGACGAGTCCGTTTTATCGTATCGTATAATCAGAAATATCCGATATGTCAGATAGTAGAAGACACGTAATTTGATAATATTAATACTGTATCGATAAAAAACCGATTTTATTACATACTTAATGAATACTCTACTATGACAGTGACAGTTAGTGGCATTTTGTGTTAGTAAGGAACTCCAGTGAAAAATATATGGCTAAAAAATATACATTCGTATAGACCAGGCCTGGCCTACCCAAATTGCACAACGGGTGCTGTGAATTTGGTGGGGTAGATTGATATCTAAACAATTAACTTTGCAATACTTGCAAAGCATATCTAGGTCACAGAGAGATGGCACTACTTTGATTTTTTTCATGTCGTCGGCGTAAAGTACCTACATATTCGGAATTTCGAAAGCACGATCCAATGTCATTTATTTAAATGTTGAACAAGAGCGGACCTAGGTGGGAACCCTTCGGGACACCACATATTACATCTATAGACTTTAAGAAGACACTGTTGATTAATATTACCTGATTGCGATTACTAACGTAGGACTTAATCCATCTAAATAGGTCGCCATGTACATCAAATAGGATAAGTTTTTTTTCAAAAGAGTTGAGTGAATTACACGGTCAAAGGCTTTATAGAAGTCTGTATATATAGTGTCAATCTGCTCCTTATCATCCATCTTGCTAAGTTAATGAAAATGGCGAGGTTGGATGTTATCCATACTGATTTGGCGTAATGATTGTCGAAATAGTCAAGTACAATTGATCAAAAATGATTTTTTCAAGAACTTTACTTAGAATAGGAAGTTGGGAAATTGTACGGTAGTTTTTAACGTCATGCAATGTCTATCACCTGTCTAGATTGGTGTGAAAATGGCCGATTTCCATTTGAGAGGAAACGATCTTTCTGTCAGTGATTTTTTTAAGATGGCGCAAACCGGAAGACAGGTATACTTACTGCAGTTGCGTATAAAAATTCCGGTCAGTCTGTCTATTCCAGGTCCTCTTTTAATGTCTATGCTTAAGGCACCGCAACCGCGCGCAAAAAGAAGAAGATGGAGAGATATGTAATTACGAATGTTAGAGTAGCGCGCTAATATTTAAAGCGATAAAATCAATGCGAAAATTGCGAAAATGTTTAATAAAACACCACTCGTTTAAAATAGATCAAAAATGTCCTGGAAGGTATCTTAAGTATCATTTAAAGAAACATTGTGAATTTTTTCACAATTATAACTTGTAAAATAACTGAAACAAACGTGTTTATAATAATTTTCGGAGCATACTTTGCGATTATTTTACCGAGGGAATTTTGTAGATCGAGGGAGATATGTAAGAAATTAGTAGAAATTCGGGTAGCGGCGCGTCAAAGACTTTAGAGAAATCTGAAAACATAGTATCACGTTGCTGCTTTTCGTCCATATTGCTATACAAGGAGTTAATGAAAATGGCGAGGTTGGATGTTATCCGTACTGATTTGGCGTAATGATTTTTTGAAGAACTTTGGTTAGAATCGTAAGTTGGCAAATTGGACGGTAGTTTTTAACAGCTGATTTCCATTTGAGAGGAAACGATCCTTCTGTCAGTGATTTTTTTAGATGGCGCAAACCGGAAGACAGATATATTTACCGCAGTTGCGTTAAAAAATTCCGGGCAATCTGTCTATTCCAAGTCCTTTTTTAATGTCTTTATTTGAGAGGTATTGGTGGTTTCTTCATTTATTCTGATTGAAGATTGTGTTGTTGAGAGGATCTTCCTTATTATCTCATCGTGAGTTGGAATTTCATACTGCAAATTCACGAGACGTCACTGCTTCAAATTGCCTGCACTCATTGATTTGTAATACTGACATTGATAATTTAGTTTTGAAACATCGATGAATCAATGACAACTGAAGTGTTCAAAATTGTAATAAAAGTGTATCTAATAAAAAGGATTACGGGTATCTTTTTTCGTGACAATGTTCTCCAAATGTCATTATTTGTTCAAACTTGCGTCAACGACAATGAGTCTCTTTATTAATCTTCTTAATTTTTGTTTTTGAAGTGAAAACTTCTTTAGTACCGTTGTGATTTGAAACCCGATAAAACGGAAGCGAGCGACACTATAAAGAGATAAACACATACATCTGTAAGGATAGCGATAAAATATTTATTTATCTCACGGGTACTCGGTTCCATATAATACGATAAATACACGGTCCCACGCAAGTCTCCTTTGGTCCAGTGGTATAAAGCACCTGACTGAAATCTAAAGGCCAGACATTCAGCGGACCAAGGGCCAAATCCTATGAAAACCAAAAAAAATAAAAATATTATTTTGGTAAAAATCAATATCCAATGTTATATCCACTCAAAAATGAACAGGCTAACAAAACACAAAAAAGCGACATCTAGCGACTCCGTAGAAGAAAAGACAAATATCTACTAATAAGATTACCAAATTGATAAGGTCCACTGGAATTTCAAGACAAAAATATGGAAAAAATCATCCTTCACATTGATAAAAAAAATTGAAAACATTAAAAAATAAATAATCACTAAAATGGAAAACGACAGAAACTCTAAAAAGTATTGAATTCGTATTATATAGTAATAGTAATCAATATAGTATATTATTTTATCAATATAGTATACTATGCTTTGTGTCAATCACAAATAGAGTACGGTATAACTGGATGGGGGTCTGCCTTGAGCACTCACACAGAGCGACTCAATATAGCCCAAAAAGGAGTACTAAAGACAATACTGAAAGTTCCGCTTAGAATTCCGACGGAAGAAATATTTAATAACTTTCAAGTCTTCAATGTAGGTACAGAAACTTTATTCAAAAAATATTTTATTTAAACTGAAAAAAAACATATATGTATACTTCACTGCCCAACATAAATACTCAACCAGGGCAGTAAGCAATAACATACTGGTTACTCCCAGTTTGAACACATCTTTTGGACAGAGAAATAATAAATTCCATGCTATGAAATTATACAATGCTCTACCAGATCAAATAAAAAATATAAAGGACATGAAAATATTTAAAACAAAAGTGAAAACATGGCTGAGAGATCAAAGTGATAATAAAATTACAAACATCATGAAGACGATATAAAGACAATCCATAACCAAATACAAATATTTTAAAAAACTACAGGCCACCTCAGAACAGGAAATCCTAGTGAGGAGGTCTGTGAAAAAAAAAGAATCTATACTTATACTATACATTATACATACATGTACAAACCTTGCTATTGAAACTAATAATAAATAAATAAATAAAATAAATTTTAACTAGGCAATTCACCCTAAGAAGAATGCTTTGTGCCGAAAATGTTAGAAAGATAGTTATAATTTTGAGGATAATCTTGACCACCATAACATGGGCATCAGCCTAGCATGGTGGTCGAAAAATCCACAAATAATGTAACCATATTATGCAATGAATAAAGAAAAATGAAAAAAAAATCTATATGAGAATAAGATAAATCAAATATTGAATCTCATTCAAAACCCGTCTGCTTGTTTAAGAATAAATACATCCCAAAACACGTAATCGCGTTAAACTTTCATAAGACTAAAAACGTCCCGTGCAACCTTACATTTTAAAAGCTATGTATCTCTCTTCCTTTCATGCAAACATATGTATTTTTCTTTTAACCAGGAAGAGAACGAAATAATGCTTCTTATTGTCTTTGAAATATGAAAGGTATCTTGAATAGATATTTTACAATCTTGATCCAAAGTGACACTTTCAGAATTTATGCGCGAAACCGAGGCTTTCGGATTGTGAGGTGCGAATATATTGAACCAAGCAGACGGGTTATAAAACTGAAAAAACGCGAGAATTGTTGAGAGACAGCAAACACGTAATACTGAGAGGAGAATGGTGTGCCACAATTATACCTAATATTATATTTAATTTATTTAAATTGTGAAATAATATATATCAATGCCGGGATTTGAACCCGCGACCTTCGGATCGGTAGTCTAGACGTCTAGAGCCTTGCCCCTTAACTACGGAGGCAGTCAAACACGTTTATTAACGAATCTTCCTTACCAGCAACACAGTTACTAGCTAGTGGCGTCAAAGCCGGCCAAATTTTAAACAGGTGTCAAAATTTCAGATATCGTAATTCGGGACAGGTATCCTATGTCCAAATTTCAGAATGTTTAAGCGGCCCTACAAGGATACTGGAGAATTTTACTGTCAGTAATTATTGAATACCGGAATTTAAAAGGCTGTACGCCAAATATTGGAGGAAATTACCATCTAACGGTTTGAATTAATACATAATTTTTTCAAACATATTTTTAACCACTGGAGCGATCACGCGAAATAAATAAATGTGCCTCGATTGCTCGAGATTTCCTGGAAGATCGTTTTTTTTAATTTTTCGCCAACATTAAAAAATCATGCCTTCGATTTTTAACATGGAAACAAAAACTTATTAAAGTGCTATAGCTGCAACCTGTATTTTACCGTTTATCTCATATTTGTAAGATTTGTAAAAAAATATACTTAAAGAAATTGTAATGTTTATAACAGCGCGAATCCTGCGTGTTTTTTACTTTGAAACTGCCGTCGAGTCAACATAGAATAATTTCGATTTCTGTGTGTTGTCTATGGTATACTTGATAATGAAAGGTGCATAATAGGCCACTTTCATTGAATTCATAACGACTTGGAAAAAATCGTGTGGATAGATCTTTTTATTAAGATTGCGAAAATGTTAGTAAAAATTTTTAGAAATGTACAGTTTTTTTTTATTTTAAAATAAATAAATCCATTATTTAGGCTCGTGACGTCACTACATCAAAATGTCCCGTCTCCGAAAATGTTCCTATTAATTTTGTAAAATTCCACACTGATTTATTTTTTTAATATGGCATCACTTTGATTTCAGGCCAATTTTCGAATTCGTTCACTAGATTTATTGTTTGTTCTCTGCGAACTTATCATTTTGGTGCTTCTACACGCTTGCGACAAACGGCTTGTCGCAAGCTCAGGCAAGCTCTGGCAAACGAATGGCTGGCTTCCACACACTTGCGAGCGCGCCAGTGTGTTCGGAGCATCCAAGCGCGGCGGACGTCTACTTAGGCTATACTATGTTTGCGTTAATCTATTTTTATTTAGGTTCCATGCCACCTCAGAATGAAACCAACTGAGAAACACCTCAGAAAGGTCATTAAAAGCTATGAAAAAATAAGTTTAAAATAGCCGGTAACCCTAACCTAACTTAATCAATTTTTTTTATCATGACCTTTCTGAGTTGGCCGGTCAGCTTTATTTTACCGTGAAACAAAAGACAAGGGGAAAATATATTTTTTATACCATTGAACCATTGAAGATGATAATACTAATAAAAATATGAAAAAGAACAAGACACAGAAAAATACAACGTCTAGTTCACACGCGGTAGAAGTGAAACCTTCAGAAAACTAAGGTAGAAAAGAGTGGGGAGGCTACGAAGCACCGCACAAAGAGGAGACATTATCTCGCAGGCTAAATCCTATAGATTTTTGTCTCTTTTTAGTGCCACTTTTTCGTTTCATCGAGTTTAAAATCACAACGGTGCCAAAGAAGTTTTCGCTTCCAAAGGTAGTGATCGCAATTGGGACCCGAACTCAAGGATCACTTTTCTTATATAATATTGTCTTGTATTATAAAAAAAAGTTATTCTAACAAAAATCATATATTTTTATTCTAATAATATTGTATAAATCCTCAATAAAATATAATTTAATTATTTTGACTTTTTAGGTTTTTTTTTTTTTTTTTTTACATTAACTCCACACAGGAGGCCCTGAGGAAAATAATTTCCCTCAAGGCCTATGTCATCTGGGATGCTGTGTGGAGGGTCTTTTTGAGGAGAGGAAGGAATGAACATTGGTCTTGAAGAGACCCATGTTGTAGGAAGGAGGAAACACAGAGGCCGGCAAATCATTCCACAGCCGAGCTGTTGAACATAAGAACGAGTCGAAGAAACGTCCCGTTCTCATGTGACTAATGTCAACTGTGTACAAATGTTGGGCACGCGTTTGGCGTGTTTCCCGACTATGCACCGGTGTCGAAGGGATCAATGATGCTAGTTCCTCGGAGCATCTTCCATTGTAATACCGGTAGAACAAGGATAGCATTCCCATCCGACGCCTGTGCTCTAAAGATTGCAATCCGTCTGTTAAGATGGGAGAATCTATCAAACGGACCGCCCGTTTCTGCACAGAGTCGAGGGTATTTTTCAGGTATTTTGGAGCTCCAGACCAGAGGTGGCTGCCAAAGGTAAATCCAGTCGCAATAAATTACGTAAGTGCATTAAATTTATGTACTTGTACATTTTAATAAGTCAGGCTCGCCTCATACGCCATTCATATTCATATGTCTCGTAAATATTATCATAGACCGCACGGAGCAAAAACGGCGTGCATTCGTCGTCAGCTCGGAAGTTCCACTGAGCGCGACCGAGCGCTTGCCGCTTGTGGCCAAATTATCCGACCTCGCCAGATCGGTGGCAAGCTCTTGCAAGCTCTTGCAAGCCTACACAAACGCGCGCTCCAGACGTTGGGACTTGTGGACGCTTGCCGAGGCTCGCCAAGCATTTGGACCCGGCTTTTGGTTTCACTTTTTGACAGATGTTCTGAAGAGAACCCCGTACATTTTAGAAGTCGGCACGTGTTTAAGAGGTATATTGGTTATGGTGCTGATTTTAGCAAATCAAATTTTATAATATTCTTATTATTATTATTATTTACAAGTACAAGTATATTACATTGGATTTAGTAATATATACGTTGTACATTATAATGATTTATGATCAATAAGATGGATCAAGGAAAATAATATTTATGAGATGTAATATTTTTGGTATGCCTCGTTATTCTCCTGTGCCATTCGTGTGGAAAACGTTCTTTTTTTTTTAAATGATTTTCGGCTACGTAATTATCGTTTTTTCGCACCTATAAAATTATGTCCCGTGTTTCCGGTTTATAAAAAATGGTTTGATTTTTCGGATTGAAATTTTCAAAAAATCCCCAGGGTTTCAAAAATACGATTAAAAAAAAAAAAACACAGAATGTCTTAGAATATTTGCCTAAACCGGAAATTTTTTTTAAAAAATGTGATGCAAGTGGCCTATTATAGAAAAAAGACTTAAAAGAAAAAATAAAAAAGACAAAAGTTGGCGGGAAATTTTTTTTAAAATTATTTTTTTTTTAACATCGTTTTAAAATAGTCTACGAAGTTCGGATTTGCGACCTCTATGCTCATAATAGATAAAGCATTTAAATAGCTGCGTTTGAAAATAAATGGCTGGTCAAGGATATGTCTTAAATAGTAACAATAAATGTTTTACGAATGGTAGGAAAATGTGGTCCAATTTTGGACCGCTATCAATGGCAGAAAAATAAAAGTGGTCCATTTTTTCGACAATAATCGCTCTAGTGGATAATACATTTTTTACGTTAGAAAAAAGAAGAAAAAACATGTTTCCAGTTCACACACGGTAGAAGTGAAACCTTCAGAAAACTAAAGTGGACAAGAGTGGGGAGGCTACGAAGCGCCGCACAAGAGGAGACCCATAAGCTACGAAGCACCGCACAAAGAGATGGCTCTTTTTGTAGTGTCGCTATTTTTCGTTTCGTTTTAAATCACAACGGTGCTAAAGATGTTTTCACTTCAAAAAATCTCTCCAAAACTGTCATGTCATTGGAGATGCTATGTGTAGGTCTTTTCAGGAAAAGGAAGAAGAGGGAGTTCTGGGAAGGAATAAGGTACGAAGGGTGGGTCAGAATCTGAGGGTCAATGTATCCAGGAGTGACGGACATATGAAACCATCCCTCCCATTGCGGCGATGGGTCGAGAGAGTCCGGCTGGAGAGATCTAGGTTAGGTCTCCGTCAACCAGTCTCTCCCAATCCGGCCCGCTGTGTAGTAGTGGGCAAAGCATTCACCGCCAAGATCCAGATAATCCTCACTCCTTGAACCCGGACACTCCTGCTTTCACGAAACATGGCGAACCACTTTTTCATATTGATTTTATATGTGAAGGATGATTATTTCTGTCGCCATATTTCTGTCGTCGAATTCCAGTACATCTTATCCTATTCATTTGGTCATCTTATTAGTATTTGTGTTTTCTTCTTCGGAGTCGCTAGATGTCGCTTTCCTATGTGTTTTCTTTGCCTGGACATTTTGGAGTGGTTTTAAGATTAAGTATTGATTTTACAAAAATAAAAAATATTTTTTTTTTTGGGTATTGTAGGATTCGATCCTTGGTCCGCTCAAGGTCTAGCCGTTAAGGTTCGTCGGGCGCTTTAAACCACTAGACAAACGGAGACTTGCGTGGGACCGTGGATTTATCGTATTATATTGGAACCGAGTACCTACCCATTATTTAAATAATTCTTTTATTGCTGTCTCATTCTCTAGCAGTCTAAATCTTATAGATATAATATATGTGTTTGTCTCTTTTTAGCGTCGTTCCCTGCCGTTTCATCGAGTTTCAAATCACAACGGTGCTAAAGAAGTTTTCACTTCGATAATCGATGTAGATTTGTGTGTAGGTGATGGAAGTATGAACGCCCTCTAGCTTTTGTTTCAGTGCACTGTCAGTTCTACCTACATTTTTCGTGCACTGTCATTTACGATCTTTTACGTTGTCTAATTATAAAATAAATAGTTCTAAAGTCTTAACTGCCTTTTCTTACATTTCATCAGGTTATGGGCCGCCCCAAGCCTGCCGTTTACAGTTGTTTTTGTGTTTTGAGTGGTAATTACAAAGAAAAAATAGTGAAAACTGCGAGTATAACCTCACTTTGGTTACCGCGCTCGCGAAAGATTTTTTCTTTTCAGACATCTATCTATCTATTACTTACTGTTGAATGTTTAAATATAAATATGGCTGGAAATAATTCGATGATGTCGATTGAGAAGTTGACTGGTCGTGACAATTGGGCAAGTTGGAGTTTTGCGGTCAAAGCATACCTACAACATAAAGATTTATATATGTAGTTGTATTTTGAAAGAACCAGTGGCTACAGATTCTAATTCAGTTAAACAAGACATCAAAGCCAAGTCAAAGTTAATATTATTAGTAGACTTGATTTTATATCTACACATTCAAGAAGCCGAAAATGCAAAAGAGGTATGGGAAAATTTGGCAAAGGCATTCGAGGACAGTGGATTGACTCGAAAAGTGGGTTTATTAAAAGAACTCATTAACACCAATTTAGAAAGTAGCATTTCAGTCGAAGACTACGTAAATAAAATTATGACAGCCGCGCACAAGTTAATGAATATAAAATTCCATGTGGACGATGAGTGGTTGGGCACATTAATGCTGGCAGGTTTGCCAGAAATATATAGGCCCATGATAATGGGCTTAGAATGTTCCGGTATAAAGATTAGTGCTGATTTAGTAAAAAACAAATTACTACAGGAAGTAAAGACATCAGACACTACCGCACTTTATACAAACACAAAAAAAATCAGCCCAAAAGTATTAAGAAAGGCCCAAGATGTTTTAATTGTAACAAGTACGAACATCTCAGTAAAAATTGTTGGCATAAGAAGACAAGTGATAATAATAAAAAAAAAACAGATGAAAATACAGGGTATGTTGCAGCCTTTTCAGCATCTACAACAAACGACTCTCATTCTTGGCATATTGATTCAGGGGCATCTATGCATATGACCATGCACCGTGACTGGCTCACTGATATCATTCCCTCGTCTGTACCGAGCATCAGAATTGCTAATAACAAAGTATTAAAGGTTGAATGCTGCGGTAATGTATGTATCAAAATAAATGCAAACAATGGCAGCACCGATTCAATACAGGTGAGGAATGTTTTATATGTACCAGAATTAAAAACAAATTTGTTGTCAGTTAGCAAAATAATTAAAGGTTGATGCAGAGTAATATTTACCGAACATGGCTGTCAAATTTACAATCCGAGTAACAAGTTAGTTGCAAAGGCCGAATTAATTAATGACACATATCTGTTAAATATGTACTTGTGATAATCAAAATATGCAAGTCATGATGGCTAAGACTGATGATGATACTTATCTATGGCACCAGAGGATGGGTCACTTAAATTTCATTAGCCTTAATAAAATACCTAACTGTACAGAAGGTGTAAAGCTGTCACTAAGAACAGAAAATTTCATTTGTGTTATCTGTCTTGAACGCAAGCAAACGAGAAAACCGTTCCCCAGTGAAGGCTCCCTTGCAACCAGCCTGCTAGAGCTTATTCACAGTGACGTATGTGGACCTATGAAGCATACTTCAATTGGAGGGGCAAGGTATTTTGTAACCTTTATTGATGATTTTTCTCGGAGAGTACATGTATATTTTATTAAGAATAAGAATGAAGTATTTGAAAAATTTGTGGAATTTAAGAATAGAGTAGAAAATGAGTTAAGTACAAAAATGAAAATTTTGAGAAGCGATAATGGAACTGAATACAAAAATAAAACTTAAAAAAACATGGAATACTGTACCAGACATCTAATTCATATACAACAGAGCAAAACGGCCTCAGTGAAAGAATGAATAGAACTTTAATAGAGCGAGCTAAATGCATGATTTTAAATGCTGAGTTGCAGGTCACATTCTGGGCAGAAGCGGTAGCTATAGCAGCATATATCGTGAACCGTTCTCCCACCTGTACCTTATCCGATGTGACGCCCTATGAAGTATGGACTGGTAAGAAACCAAATCTAAGTCACATGAGAATCTTTGATGTCCTGCAATGGTGCATATTCCTAAACAAAAAAGAACTAAGCTTGATGTGAAGTCACGTAAGTTAATTTTTATTGGCTACAGCGACAGTACCAAAGGTTACCGATTTATAGATCCTGAAACAAAAAAAAAGAGTCTTGAGTAGAGATGTTGTATTCCTAGAAGCTTCTATTAAAAGAAATAAAGTGGACAATGTACCTGAAAAAGAAAAAGAAATTTGTAAAAAGGACATAGAGATAGAAGAAAATTCAAAGGAAAGGTATGATGAAGTAAAAGAAAATAATTCTGTTTACTTACCTTTGTATGATGAACCCGAAGAACCTATGGAAAGAAATATTGATGATGAAATTAATGACAGAAGAGAAACACAGACTGAATCACAAAGTATTTATATTTCAGATGATTCTGATCAATATGAGGACGTTAATGATGACACGTACGTACCAGACAGGACAGTTGACTCTCCACTGGAATCTAATATGACTCTGAGATCGCTGCCGAGGAGAATGAGATGTCAAAATAATGATGGAAATGATATTCATCCAGGTTCCTCATCCTTAATGTATCAAAATTCTGAGTCAACTATTAATTTACTAAACAGTGATCCACAAAGTCTACAAGAAGCTCTTAACAGTGAAAAGGCTGATGATTGGAAGAGAGCTATGGCGGAAGAATATTAGTCATTAATAAAAAAATAATACATGGACACTGGTTGACTTACCAGAAGGAAAATCAATAATTCCCAGCAGATGGGTATATAAAACTAAGATGAATGCCAATGGATCTATTACACGCTATAAAGCTAGACTGGTGATCAAAGGATATAAACAAGTGAAGGGTATTGATTACAATGAGGTATACGCTCCAGTGGTCCGTTATACTTCCATAAGATACTTGATTGGTCTTGCTGTCAAATATCGACTTAAAATACACCAAATGGACGCAGTCACAGCATTTCTACAGGGTGACATTGATGAAGAAATTAACATGTCCTTACCACCTGGCTATGAAGATAAAAATAAAGTATGTAGACTGAACAAGTCAATATACGGACTTAAACAAGCGAGCAGACAGTGGAATAAAAAATTAAACACTGCTCTGTTAGAAATTGGAATGACTCGTTTAGACTTCAAACATAGATCCATGCGTTTACTACCGTATTTTGAATGAAAATGATATGCTTTTTATAGCAGTGTATGTAGATGATATAATTTACTTATTTAATAATGAAGAAACTTCACCTCATCAATGGGTTTAATTTTAAAGCGTGTGCGTTCAGGAGAGGATGATGGAAGTATGTACGCCCTCTAGCTTTTGTTTCAGTGCACTGTCAGTTCTACCTACATTGTTTGTGCACTGTCATTTACGATCTTCTACGTTGTCTAATTATAAAATAAATAGTTCTAAAGTCTTAACTGCCTTTTCTTACATTTCATCAGTAGGTACTTTTGCTCTTTCCTTTTAACTGGAAATGTTAAGAAGCGCAAACAAGACAAAATGCTGTTTCTCAGTGACGTTTGGCCAGGACGTTACTGAAGACAATACATACGCATTAATACACACAAAAAAGGTGTCGTTTGGGTCAACTGTTATATTTGCTCGAATTATACATTCCACTTGCAGTAGTGCAAAATATGATTGCATTTTGCATTTATGGAAATCTGCACAATTGGGTATGTACATTTGTACGACAAATGACCAAGGCATTGAACGTGGGCATGACGTATCTAACAATTTAATTAGCATGTGGGACAAAGCAAGCTATGTGTAACGCTCTGAAATTACTGCCTTCCCACGCGGGTTTTGCAGGCGTAAAATGAGGTGACTTTCATCAATTGTCAACTTTGAAACAAATTTTTTTGTTGTAATAAATTCATTTCTGTTTGAAAATTTAATGTCGTACTCATTGCACATGTTTAAACTGTCAAAATATATACACATGCTAGCAGACCCCGCCACACGTCCCTGTGCCGAAACACAACGCCATTACCCAACCTTTATAAAATCCACACCACCCGCTTTCCAGCTGCCCGCTGCCTGAATTGAATATTTGAATTTCTCGGCTTTTCTCTACTATAATAAACATGTATTATACATGTAAACCTTCCTTTTGAATCACTCTATCTATTGGTGAAAACCGCATGAAAATCCGTTGCGTAGTTTAAAAGATCTATGCGCACATACATTTTGAGCGACTTCATTTTATACTATGTAATAATGATGATGATGATATATACAGGGTGACCCCTGAGCATATTTGGAGACAATAATGTTCATGTCATTTTGCTATCCGATGACTTTTTACTTCTATAAAAAAAAAATCAATAACACGTCGCCACTGATCCCAATCCAACACGCGATGGGATCAAGTGATGTGTGCGCTGTGTGTGTTTCAATCTTTTCAAGATACAAATAATAATATTAGATATGATTGACTACGACTCTATAAAATAATTAAATATAACTCGGGCCGTGGTGACTGCTCCAAGAAAACAAGTCAAGCCAATATGTCGCATGTTTTAGGTAAAATTATGCACCTATTGTGGTTGATTTAAATTCATATTTCATGGTGCCATATGATTAGAATTTAAATAAGATTACTACATAATCTAAAAGTAGTGTTTGAAAAATAAGTAAACCAATAGGTAATAAACTAGATAATAAAAATGTTTCACGTCATGTCGTGGGCATAAATATATCAAATATGACTAAGCGTCACAGAGGGTGCAACGTGGTGGGGTTTTGACAAGGGAAAACCAGGCTACACTCCAGTATTGCAGGATTCCGCTTAGAATCATTCCTCGCGACCGCAGCGCCTTGGAGACCTTATTTTACGGACAACCCTAGTATAACATGCGACTCCATATCTACAGCATGTATGTCGGACGAATATCTACAGCTCATATAATAATAATATTTGGATGATTTATATAGCGCCGTTTTTGTGAAAAATCACCTCAAGGGCGCTGTACAAACTTATAATACATTTCTAAAATCTAAAAAACTACAAGCTAGGCAAACAATTATAAACAACTTATGGCTAAAAATTGCATACATCGGTTCATTGATCACCGATACGAAAATATGTGTACAATATTTTGACCAATGAACGCGATGCTGCCTAAAATTTAATGAAAACAGGACCATACTTACCTGGGAGGTCGCTTGAAATTAACACTGTATATTGTCCATTTAAAGAAATTTAGATAGAGTTCGCACGCAGAGGACAGTATTGTGAACACATGTTATTTAATCCTGAAAAATATTTTAATATTAATATGTAATGTATTCTTTGACGAGTGTATTTTGGAAAGTAAAAGCAACATATAAAGGTGGGAGGTGCGGTAGTACCAATAAGGATTTGATCTTTCTAAATGTGATTCGTCAAGAGACAGATTGATGTGTAAGGAATCGAGTAATTTTAATTCAGTAAGAAAAGTGTGATTAAGACATATCATAGACAATACAAGTATGATACTCTCAAATAGGTATATTTAAATTACGGGTATGAGAGCCCAAAAAGGAAGGTTTTTAGTTTGGACCTAAACTCTGTTGGGCTTGTTATGCATCTTAATTCCGGAGGGAGTCTATTCCAAGCCTTAGGCCCAGATACTCCGAAAGCACGATCTCCAAACATAGTATTTTACTTTCGTTTAGGTTCTATTAGTCTGCCTTTAGCAGATGAAGTTGTTTGTTTTAGCAGATATGTTGGACTAATATCTACGAACTTCAGAGTCTGGACTAATATCTACAGAGCTAAGGTCGGACGAATATCTATGACGGTCCCAGTGGTGACTAATATCTAATGGAGCGTAGGTTGGAATAATATCTACAGAGGGCAGCTGAGCAAGAGATTGTACGGAAAAGCATAAATTACTTCAATTACGTAATTACTAATTACGTTAAGGCTTAAACGTTTAAAGTACGTACATGAAGTTTTTGCATAATATTACGTATTTTGCTGTTTACGAGGACAATAATTTATTGAACAAACATGGAGGTCATTATACAAAGATATTTATTTATTTCGTAAAACACGGCACCACAACCTAATCTAACCTAACCTAACCTAACTGACATAGAAATAGTCATGGTAACAGACTAAATAATTTAGAAGCACTCGAAATAAAGAAAGCTGTTAAAACAAAAACCCAAATCCTTAATATTCAGCTAAATGTGTCCAATAGTCTGATATTAGGAATTTTTACATACATCCATACATAAATTAAGTTTTTTAAACTGCATACGCAATGTTACGTTATTCCAATATGCAATTGCAAATCCAACCTCTGCCAGTGCTGTAGATATTCGTCCACACTTTGATTCTCATTGATATTAATCAGCAGTTTGAGCTGTAGATATTCGTACGCACGTACGTACGTATCTCATAGATATTAGTCCGATCTGTTCAGTTTTTGGAATTCCTATAGATATTACTAGACGCCTCCTAACATGCTATTAATTTGGCAGGAGAACGATGAAAAAACGGTTTAGACAAAATAATATTAATTTAGCTTCATAATCATAATCATTAAGCTATTAATTTAGAAAGGATAAAGTAGAGAAAATCAATTGGCAATCCTCGGCTAACACAAATAATTTAACAATCTTTTTAAATTGTTCAAGGAATTAGGTACTTAATATGTTCTGGAAGGCTATTAAATATGAGTGGAGACAGAAAAAAATGTCTTCGAGCAAGAGAAGATTTATAATTATAAACTAACTAACCACCACGCCGTTTCCCCGCAGGGATAGGCAGAGAGAACAGACCGCCAAACAACTTGGTCTTGGCACACATTCGTTGCCTCATTTACATTCATACAACGTTTCATAATATTATATTATAAAAATTCATAATTATTGATCTTTTAAAACAGGAGATATGAATTTATAAAAAACGAGTGTGCTTTAGACCACCCGACTGAAGTAAAGCTACAAGACAAACCTCGCCCAATGAACCCAGGTATCCCTGCTAAGTTACCAAACGTAGCGAACGGGGTGAACTATGACCTATGGGTGGCATATGAGATTGATGTGAAATATGACCATGGGGTTGACCTACGACCTTGGGTTATCCTTATCCGTATCCGTATCCTTATCCTTATCCTTATCCTTATCCTTATCCTTATCCTTATCCTTATCCTTATCCTTATCCTTATCATTATCCTTATCCTTATCCTTATCCTTATCCTTATCCTTATCCTTATCCTTATCCTTATCCTTATCCTTATCCTTATCCTTATCCTTATCCTTATCCTTATCCTTATCCTTATCCTTATCCTTATCCTTATCCTTATCCTTATCCTTATCCTTATCCTTATCCTTATCCTTATCCTTATCCTTATCCTTATCCTTATCCTTATCCTTATCCTTATCCTTATCCTTATCCTTGTCCTTTTCCTTATCCTTATCACTCCCCGTTCGCCTAGCAATCGATCACCATTCGCATCGATTACCGTTCGCATGACATTTTTCGTAACAATCACCACTTTTCGTAACGCATTCACCAGCTCGAGCGTGCGTAAAGAAGTTTTACTTCAAAAAGAACTTTTTTTTCACTCTCTTGACCATTAAATATCATTTGGTTCTTTTCCAGAGTTTGAAACTTCCGCTATCAATATTTATTAATTTATTTTTATTTAGTACAAGATTATACATTTGTTATACATTATTTATAAAATGACTTGACTGCCCAACTAGGAGGATTCCCGTTTTAGGACAGTCATGACGTAAATAAATTCATAATTTGACATTTTTTTTGGGGTTGCAAAAAAATCATTAAAAATAAGCTAGTAGTTTCTGAATGGTAGAGAAAATGAATTGTTCAGATACCCGCGATTATCAATGTCGCCCCCGCGATTCAAGTTTCCCCATATTACTCGTAATATGACAACTTCCTGTTAGGTTAATATTAGTACAGGAGTTGCAAGCGGATGCATTCGTGTCCGGTGGAAAGTTGACCGAAGAGTTTATTGACTTAATTATCACTTTAGCTGGCAAGTAATATAATATATTTGTAGGATTTATTAAAAAAATTGTAAATTTTATAACCGCGCGAAACCTGCCTGTTTGTTACTTTGAATCTGCCGTGAGGTGTACTTATTCGAGTCAAAATAGAATATTTTCGATTTCTTTATGTTGTTCGTTACTTGATAATGAAAGATGCATATCTATGGAAAAGGGATTTTTTTTTTACATGAATACCGCACAAGAGTCCCAACTGCCCCCGTCTGGAGCCAGTGAGACTATGGCATCCCCAATTGGGGTATGTTGTGAGGCTGAAGGTGGTAGGGAGGGGAAGGAGATAGGGAAGAGGAAGGTGGGGAAGTACCTGGCTATTCAGATCTTGTCACCAAACACGGCTAAAGCCATTTCAGGCAACGTTTCAATTCTGAATGGTGATCTTACACCAAGGCGATACTAAGAGTATCTTCCACTCCAACCGTGAACGGCTGATCAAGAATTAGGGGTGAAAAAAATATTTTTTTAATTTATTTTTAAAATCGTTCTAAAATAGTCTACGAAGTTCAGATTTGCGACGTAAATAAAATAGCTGGCCATGGTAGTGTTCTAATAATAATTGGATAATTTGTGGAGAGCCGTTTCTGTGAAAAATCACCTCAAGGGCGCTTTACAATTTATTATGAATCTTAGGCTCTATCTAATTTTATTATTTACTAACAGATACAGAAACTTACCTGCAGAACACTTCCGATAAACACACTTTATTAGAAAGTTTATGCTTGGGGAAGATACAACTTAGCACGTGGAGGACATTATGTTCAAAACACTGGACATTGCATGACTTTACCCTTGCTACCCTCATCACTGTTGGTTTTACATTTATATTTGAGAAGATTAATGCCAAAGTTGAGTTAATGTTTATTTTGAAAGTCTGGAGAATTTTAAGAATATGTTTTATTTTTACACACTTAGTAATTTACAATGTTGCGAACCGTGAAAGCGAAGGTGAAAGGTTTTTTTTAACTTATGGATACGACTGTCTGAAAAGATGAGTTTTAAGTTTAGCTCTAAATTCCGCTGAATCTGTGATCATTCTTAACTCGTGTGGCAGTCCATTTCAGGCTTTGGGTCCTGACACTCCGAAAGCATGCTCACCGAATTTAGTATCTGGTGTGCGCTTTGGTTCCTTCAACCTTCCGATGCTGATGTTGCTGCTGACCTGAGGGTTGATTGTTGAGAATTGGAATTTTCTGGAATACACATTTCTGATAAGTAAGCCGGAGCCATTCTGTTAAGGGACTTGAATACCGTCCAGCAGAGATTAAACTGGATTCTCCCGGGGCACTTGAGCCAGTGAAGATTTTTAAATAATAACAATAAATGTTTTACGAATAGTAGGAAGATGTGGTCCAATTTTGGACTGCTATTAATTTCAGAAAAATAAAAGTGGTCAATATTTTTTTACCATAATCGCTCCAGTGGATAACATCGCTTTCTAGTGATAAATCAATAATCATTGCTTCACCTCCTGTCCAATAGTATTTAAATGACTGATGAATTGCTTAAGCAATCGTAAGCAATTCGGTGTCGAAAAATACTTATGAGCGTTTTCCACGATGCTTTTTCATACCTATACCAATAGGAAAACTTTCAATTTGGCTGGCGGGTATGGGTATCGCCGCTCTGGGAACCATTTATTGGATATACAGCACCTCTGATGATGATGAGAAGTGTTCACTTCTCTCAAAAAAAAAATTATATATATATATATATATATATATAACACTTCTCTCTGAACACTTCTCATCATTTATACATATATATATATATACTTTTTTTTTACATGAGCTCCACACAGGAGGCCTTGAGGAAAGTAATTTCCCTCAGGGGAAAATTACTATGGATGTATTTGTCTCTTTTTAATGTCGTTATTTTTCGTTTCATCGAGTTTCAAATCACAACGTGCAAAAATATCAGAGTATGCAATTCACACGCGGTAGAAGTGAAAACTGAAATAGAAAAGATTGGGGAGGCTACAAAGTACCGCACAAAGAGGAGACTTATTTTACTATCTCATTCTCTCGCAGGCTAAATCCTGTAGATGTCATTGGCGATCAGTGAGTTTTCAGCAAAGGGTCCTGGGTTCGAGTCCCAGCGGAGCCAATATCTTTTCTGTCTCCAGATTTTCGATTGAGTTTCGCTAATATTGTCTTCATTTAATAAAAAAAAAGGTTTTTGGCAACAACAAGGTCAATAACGTCTTGTCTTAGCGCTTTAGCTCTCTGAAAACTCACGGACCGCCTAGATCAGGGTTTCCCAACCAGTGGTCCGCGAGAGGCGAGAAGTCTGAATAAAAAAATCTGAACAATATTCAGTTCGTCATTACTGCAGAGGCGTAGTGTGGGAGGGGGCGGGGGGGGGCCGCCTCGGGCGGCACTTTTAAGGGGGGCGGCAAATTTTCACAATAAATAATAATATCATCTTGGAAAAATTTAAACTATTTCAAATCATTATTTGAAAAGGTTCTTTGATACTTTCGTTTACGAATCCAACACTTTTTTTATTATTTATTAAAAATATCTATAATAATTTTATTTAAGCTGCGAATTTCGCAATTCGTAGGAAAACTGCCCGCATATTATCAGGGCCGGATCTACGAAATCTGGCGCCCTATGCAGTGGATACCGATGCCCCCCACCCCCCCCCCCTACATTTTTATTTTGATTAAAAATTCGTTCACCCCAATTTTTTTTATTTTTTTTATTTAATTTTATTTTTTTTACACTAATTTATCAAATAAAATCAAGACATATAAAGGGTGTAACTTTTCCAAGTGACCTGGCGGTAGCTCTCACACTCGTTTTTTTTAAAGAGAAAATCGCCAGGAGCCCTATACTCTCTGAATCTATTGGGTAAACATAAAATTATGGTGCTTTTTTAATTATTTTAGGAAAAACTCTTTTTGCAAGTTATGCTTTAAAATAATACAACGAATTGTTTGTGCCCGTACCATGATTTAAAATAAAGGTTACGAGACAATGCGGGTGGTTTAGCTGAACTAGATCCATTAGACATTCTTGAGATTTACTGCGTTTGTGTATACCCAACGCGAATATTAATAGAAAAAGCAAATACCAATACGTTCTCATGGTAACGTACAACACAAGAATAGCATCTACAGCTTCTGACTAATAAGAATATAACCTCAAATTTGTACCTTGCATTACCCGTGTTGTGCGAACAAACACCAAATTGAGCGAACAAACACTAAACACTGACGTATGGTATCAACGGCTTACGAAAGACGCTTACACTGACACCGCAAAATAACAGATCCAACAAATCTAATAGGTATTAATTATACACATAAATAAACCAGTCATTATGCATTTAACGAACTTTAAATAATATGTCAAATCAATGATCTGCAATGATCAAACTGTCAACACGTAACACGTTGCATCCTGCAAACCGTGCGATGTTTTTGTTAATGCAATTTACTGAAGATTTCATAAGAAAATGGTCTTTAACGGCCCTCGGTATTAAAATGTTTCCAGCTAGAATTCGAATATCGAACTCGTAGCTCGTGCAGCTGGCCAGTGCGTTCCATTCAAAACCAAGACACTCGCAGAACAAAACAAATTATTATTAATTCAAGATATAATGATTACGAAAATTATGTTAAAATATATTTTACAATGTGATGTAATATAGCGATAGCTTGATTCATGGAGGAGGTTCTCAAAACATTTAATATAACTTTTTATATGGAATTTTTTTGATACTTACACAGATGAAAAAGGTACACATAGTAAAAGGTACATATAGTAATACGTAAATAAAAAGTGACAAAAGGCTTGGCCTTTGTTCCAACCTGGTTTCGCAGTGCGGCGGGGCACTGTTAATACTAAATTGTCTAGTTTGATTTGAGGTTACGGGTTCAAAAGCCGGCGAGGACAAAATAAATTTAATTTACATGAGTATATCATATTGTAGAATTAAAATAAAATGTATATAGGTACATATAATGAATCTGTACGTCGTTCCAAAGTCGAAGATACATTCAGTATCGCCCTGGTGAGAGACTATAATTCAGAATTGAAAGTTGCTTGAGAACGGCGTAGTTATGTTTAGTGACTAGATCTGAATAACCAGAAACTTTCCAACCCTTCTCTTCCCTATCTCTAAAAATGTGGACTACATACATTAGGAATATAAATGAAATTTCTTCTGAAGACACTTCAATGAAATAAAATGTTATTGATTTCTTCGAAACAATTCCTTCTTACATGTTTTGGTTTTAGCTAAAACCAATTTTACTTTACTTCTTTTCGCTATTATGCACTTTTCTAAATACTCAGGATTTCTAATAGGCATGCAGCGAATATGTCGAGGATCAATTAATTCGGGTAGCATGCAAAAATTGTAAAAGCGTTTCAGCTGTTCAACCATATTAGTCTGCCAAAATTCGTCAGCCCGTAAATTTTTTTCGATTTTTATTCCGAGTTCAGTCTATACAACAAACATACAAATATCTTTTTTTGTTAAATGTAATTGGCCCTGAACCTAGTAAAACTAATCGTGAGATGTATTTACCAGCATTTCTCCATTTTTGTTTAGTTTCCAAAAGGTAATTTTTTTGGATTTTACTGCTTCATGTATGAGCATGCTGCGTGCTGCAAAAGGACATTTAATTTCAATCACGGTGTCTTCAGAAGAAATTCCATCTAGGGTCGCACCCATATACGGATACTCTTCATCTATGAAAAGACCACACTTTTCTATGGTAATGCGTTTTAGTTTTGCAAGCTCCTTCAGGACATCGTATTCATGTTTTTGTCCGTGTCGAATCGAAGGAATATTTGGTAACGATTGCTGGTACAGTATATTTTTGACTAATAGAGCGCAACTGATATTTCGCCCCCGTTTGCACACTTTTCCAAACCCCGATACCGTAATCATATTGCGGCACATCTCGATCCACATTCCACTAGATGCTTGAAGTACTGTCGCCCTTTCAATTGCTTGCCTATCATTGGCTATGGTAAAAAGCCTTTCTAAAAAATCATCTTTATCTGCCTCATACGATGCTTGGTCCCTATCAAGTTTTTCTGCATTGGGACCATAATGCTGATCTTTTGCTGGAACGAGCTGCAGGGTTTTTCTTTTCTTTTTTACTTAATTTGGAAGGCGGGAATGGGTACCGCCGCCCCGGGAACCTTCATTGGATAACCAACACCTCTGCCATAGGTCACCCCAAGAGGTTCGCTACGTTTGGTGATTTGGCAGGGGTGCCCGGGTTCATGGGGTTAGGTTTGTCTAGGTCCTGGACAGGATGACCAGGACACACTGAACCTCAGATTCCTACCCACCCCTTAAACCTTTTTCCTTCCCAGAACTCTCCTCTCCTTCCTTTCCTTAAAAAAAAACCGCCACACAGCATCCCAAAAGATGACATAGGCCCCGAGGGAAATTATTTTCCTCAGGGCCTCCTGTGTGGAGCTCATGTAAAAAAAAAACTTAAAACTTGTTGATTATTTTTCTCCAATATTTTTAATTCTAATTGCTTTATGAGTTTTCCGGGATTATTACCGGTTGCAAATTTAAGCAAAGAATAGTGTGGACGATCCACACTTTTATATTTTAAAAATATCAAATTGTTTATTACCTAGAAACCCGAAAAAATGTTAACAATAAATTAATTCGTTCACACTACGCAGCTTCAACGGAAACTCACAGATGAGAAAGGCGGCACGCTATTATAGTCCCTACGCGCAACGCATAGAGTGTAATATTGTTGAAACGTCGCATGGAAGTATTGTAATTACGCTGAATTTCGAACTTTGAAAAAAGATTGACACGACGGACCGTAAGAAGCGTGCGTTCACGGCCACCTCTTAGAGCCGAATGAGTAGGAGAATTCTTAGATGTTCATTATATAGTATTTAACGAAAATAAATAGTTAATAAAAACATATATCTCGACAGAAAAATGTATTTATGATAGCTTAGCGTGGCTACATTATCGATATTTTGACGATTAATAACTTAGATTGTCGTTTGAATCTGAGAATTCATGATACTCCATACAACGATTGAGATCGCTAGTAAGGAAGGCCCCTTCTAGAGACTTAAATCGTACAAAATAAAACAATAGCGAGCGTACGCTAACTTGAAAGGCGGTCGGTTTGTTTGTTCTCTTGAACAAAAACATCGCGCTGTGATTGGTTATTGAATTTTGATCGCACCCATTCGTCGTAAAAGACGGTAAAAGATATATGGAAAAATAGATCTTACGTTTAAACTAAATATATGGAATTTGCAAAAAAAAACTGTAACTGACTATAAATTCGTAAGCCGTAAACCAACGTGATGCGTGCGCATGACTGGTTTATTTATGCGTGCGCATTCTGTTTCTTTGGAAAGTGTTGCTAGAGCGTAATAATTATTTCGTACTATGGGTAATTTTGAAACGATTCGGGGAATATTATAACTAAATTTTAATACAATATTTATTTTCTCACGGCGCCCCTTCGGAGTTGGCGCCAGGTTTTTTGCACGTTTTTGAACGTATGGCAGATCCGGCGCTGCAAATTATGAGAGTAATTCTAATTAAAGCTGATAACTCGCAAACAGATTCACTCTTAATTTTTTTTTAATTTTTTTTTATTAACAAAATTTTTTTTGTTACATACATAAAAATATTACAAAAAACATTTCTTTTGATAAGAAGTAAAAAAAAGGAACTATAAAATTAAGTATGTAGCTTAAAGATAAACAATAATACAATTTAACAAAAAAAAAGATATTACAATAGTATTAATTAAAACAAGAATTATGTTTAGAATGCTTTAACGAATGAATTTCAGTTGTGTATTCATCTGCTGATACATTTCGAAAGAGACCATTATTTTATTCGAAGTGCAGATATAAAATTCTAGTTGCAGACTATTTATGTTATGCCAGAATCAAAGAGAAACCATTTTCATATTCTGAGTGTAGTTTTAATTCGCCAAATACCGATTTAATTTATCCCGTCTAATCACAGGAGACGCAAATTGTCCCACACATTTAATTTAAAAATAAATTTGTGATTGCGATAAAAAGTTAAGAAACAGTTTTATAAAAAATTTTTTAAGAAAGGGAATCTGTATTTAAAATTTTAAGTTTATTCTATTTTAGGTACTTTCAGTCGAATATTCGCAGGCGTGTATTTTTTAGCCAATTCACACTTCCAATATAACACATTTCGAAGGAAAACACTTTTTTATTCAATGTTCAGTTACAAAATTCTATATGCAGTGTATTCTATTAATTCTATATGTTCTGAGTGTAGTTTTAATTCACCGCATACAAACTGGTTGTGTGTTTCTCAGAATACAACGATAAATTAAATAAGGAGTTGCAGATTCATCGTGCATTGAGTAAAGCTTTACATTTATTTATTTATTTATTTATTTATTTATTTATTAACGCCCTTTTTCGGGGCTTTTACACATGAATAGTAAGAAATATACAGTATTTATTGTACATAACTGAACTGCCTTCGTAACAATATTTTATATTTGTTTAAAGATAAATTGAATATGTCCACTAACTTGGTATAATTGTTTCCCTCCATTAGTATTCGGGGTAAAGAGGAATACATATGGTAGTTAGTTCCAGAATTACTGCACTGAAATAAATCCTGACTTCTAGTATTACGTAGTGGAATCCGGAAGCTTATCAATTCGAGCAATACCGGACTGTCAACTAAATCATTTAGAATTTTATACAGAAATACCAAGTCAGTGAAAGTTCTTCTGTCTGACAATTTAAGCATATTCATATCATTCAAAATAGTATTGTAGTTCAACATAATTGCTGGAATACCCATTTTAAAATTAAGAAAACGTAAGAATTTGTTTTGTATTCTTTCAACAGCTTGTACATGTATATTGTAATATGGGTTCCAGACGGGAGAATTGTATTCAAGTTGACTTCTAACATATGCAAAATATAACAGTTTTATACACTTAATATTGTTAAAATTTCTAGTTAGCCTAGTTATAAATCCCAACATTTTTAAGGCCTTATTAGAGATTTCTGTTATGTGGTTAACAAATGAAAGATTAGATTGAAAAGTGATGCCCAAGTCTTTAATTTGTGTTAAGGTCTCCAGAATATTGTTATCAATGTTGTAATTGAAGATCACTGGATTTTTTATTCGAGAAAATCTAACTATATGACATTTTGAGATATTTAAGTAAAGTCTATTTTCATTACACCAAATTAACAATTTGTTGATATTATCTTGAAGAATGTTGCAATGGTAAATATTTTGAATTATTCTAAAAATTTTGAGGTCATCAGCAAAAAGTAAGATAAATACATCATGAAATATTTTTGAAAGATCATTTATAAACAAGATAAATAATATTGGGCCAAGGTGTGAACCCTGTGGAACTCCACTTGTTGCATAATTTTTTTCCGACAAAGAGGATTTTATTCTAACAATTTGTTGTCTTCCAGTAAGATAGCTTTCAAACCAGGCTAATATACTGCCATATATACCAAGCTTTTCTAATTTCCAAATGAGAATTTTATGGGAAACTGAATCAAAGGCTTTACTAAAATCAGTATAGACAGAGTCTACTTGTTTTTTTTCTTTAAAAGCATTGGTTATAAAATTTTCATAAATAATCAAGTTAGAAAGTGTACTTCTACCTGGCATAAATCCAAACTGGTAAGGTGATATTACAGGTTTTATTTGGGCAAAAAGTTTGTCAAGTATTAGGCTTTCAAATAGTTTTGGTATGGTGGATTGAATGCATATTGGTCTATAATTACAAATATCACTTGAGATAAATATCAATTATATAATTACAATTATAATTATATTTGAGTTACATAATGCTGTAAAATTCTATCAAATTGATTGTCGCGTGTGTAACTATTATTTGGGGACTCTAACGCAGAATAAATCAATCATGACTTTATTAACATGATTTTCGTTGAAAGAATACTCGTGAAATGTGATTATTAAATCCGGCTCGTATATAAATAGGTCGTAATAAAAAAATAAATAGGATTTCCATGTGCAACCCCCCCCCCCCCCCCCCCCCCGCCATTTGAAGAACCCAAATAAGGGGGAGGCGAAATTTTTCTCCGCCCGGGTGTTTTAAGCGTAGTTTTAATTCACCACATACAGATTTAATTAAAACCAGTTTTGTGTTCAGAATTTAAATGCCGGCAGAATAAAAAAAAACCCTTTTCATGTTCTGAGTGTAGTATTAATTCACCGCATACAGATTTAATTAAAACCAGTTTTGTGTTCAGAATGTAAGTGCCGGCAGAATTAAAGAAAAATCCATTTTCATGTTGTGGGTGTAGTTTTAATTCACCACATACAGATTTAATTAAATCCTATTTATGAATACCCATTTGAATTCAATCCTGCAGATTTTCACATTTAGTTAATAAACTTTATTTTTCTTCCTAAACATTCAGTATTTTAATAAAAATGTTGTAAAACAACATTAGTTTTATGTTACCGACATCAACACGCTTTGAATTCGAATTCTCAATTGTGAAATAATTATTAATTGTTTTTTTTTTTAAGCCTAAAACGAAACACGCTGTATGAAAGTTTTGCATCTGTGTGAGTACTGTGATGAAGTCAACTTAACTTGCGCTTCCAACTTAAGTTGACTTACCTGTACACCAACAATAACTTTGCTACGAATTCTGAGAAGGAAAGAATACGCAGGTTGGGCAATGAACTAACTAATGTCGCTGACATTTTTAATTTAAATTTCGATACTTTTAAAGCCAAATTAGTCCACCACTGTTTAGATGTAAATAATGAATGAGAAAACATTTTATTTAATTTCGATTTTCTTTTGTTTATTGTTTTTTATTGTTCTTATTCCAAAAGCATACAACGAAGACATTCTGCATTTTTTTTAATCGTATTTTTGAAAACCAGGGGATTTTTTGAAAATTTCAATCCGAAAAATCAGACCATTTTTTATAAACCGGAAAGACGGGACATAATTTTATAGTTGCGGAAAAACGATAATTACATAGCCGAAAATATTTTTTTTAAAAGTACGTTTTCCACACGAATGGCACAGGAGAATAACGAGGCATTCCAAAAATATTACATCTCATAAATATTTTTTTCCTTGATCTATCTTATTGATCATAAATCACTATAACGTTCAACGTCTATATTACTAAATCCAATGTAATATACTTGTACTTGTAAATTATAATAGTACTAAGAATATTATAAAATTTGATTTTGTTAAAATCAGCACCATCACCATTATACCTCTAAAACACTTACCGACTTCTAAAATGTACGGGGTTCTCTTCAGAACGTCTGTCAAAAAGTCGAACCAAATGATAAGTTCGCAGAGAACAAACAATAAATTTAGTGAACGAATTAAAAAATTCGCCTGAAATCAAAGTGATGCCATATAAAAAAAATAAATCAGTGTGGAACTTTACAAAATTAATACGAACATTTTCGGAGACGGGACATTTTCGTGTAGTGACGTCACGAGCCCAAATAATGGATTTATTTATTTAAAAATAAAAACTACACATTTCTAAAAAAATTTACTAACATTTTCGCTATCAATAAAAAGATCTATCCACACGATTTTTTCCAACTCGTTATGAATTCAATGCAAGTGGCCTATTGTTATACCTACGAGTTCTCTAAAGTCATCCATGTGGAATTAGCATTAGATGTATTCCTATTTTTTTACATTGAGTTTATGCTTTATTTGTATATTTTGTAATCTTTTTTATTTATGTTATACTGTTGTTATAAATGAAATTTGTATTTGATATGTAAAAGCCCAATAGGGCGTCAATAAATAAATGATAACTCAAGAACAGCTGGACCGATTTTTATGATCTTTGATTTTTTTGGATTTGCCTCCGCCCCGAATAGCAGAATAGCTATTAAAACATCAGAAAAATTCACGAAAAAAATTATGAAGAAATTTCTTTTACCCAAACATTTTGCACGATGAGATCCAAACTCGACAGACATAAAAATACTCGTTCGCGTTTCGAGGTAGCGAGTATTTTTTATTTTTTTTTTTATTATAGCGACTATATAAAAAAATTTTACATACAAAATACAATGTGAAATTAAGTACAAAATATTGTATTTCTTAGTCCTCCTCACTAGGGGGTCCTGTGCCGAGGCGGACTAAAGTTATTTAAATATAGTTCATTTGTCTTCTATGTCGTTTTTAGCGTCTTCGCTAGGGTTTTCTCATTGACCTCTTTAAGCCATATTTTTATTCTTGATTTGTATTCAATTGGATTTTTTATTAGTTTTATGTCTTGGGGGAGGATGTTATGGAGTTTTGTTGCAAAGTATGTATAGTTTCTTTGTCCAAATGTGGTTTTATAACTTGGAATATTTTTTATATCATTTTTATTCGATCTAGTGTTATGCATACACGGTCTAGTAGAGGATTCATTATTTTTGAAGAGCTTCAATAATATATTTTTGGAATATATTTGTTGTACATTTGGTACGTCAAAGTTATTGAAAATTTCAATTGAAGGCGTTCTAATTGGTACTTTCAATATGGTCTTTATGATTCCTTTTTGAATCGTATTCAGGCTGTGTAGGTACGTATTTGCAGCAGATCCCCATCCTATGATTCCATATTCAATTCGAGAATGACATAACGCATAGTAGACCTTTTTCATATCCTTTTTATTTAGCACGTTTCTTAGATTTTTGAAGAAATATATAAGGCTTGTGAGTTTTTCCGTAATACCTTTGATGTGTAGGTCCCATCTAAGATTTTCGTCAATTATTACTCCGAGATATTTTATGTTTTGTGTTTTTTCGATGACGGGGCAGTAACATTGTATATTATTTCCATGGCATTCATGTAATTTTAGTTCTAGTGATTTTATTGGTTGGCCCCTTGAGTTCATTGAAAATGTTATATATTTTGTTTTGCTTATATTAAGGGTAAGCGAGTTGATTTTAAGCCAATTTTGAAGTGCATGGTGCCATAGGTTGCGATGGTGCCATAGGTTGCAAGCAGCTAAAGTGTTTGTTTTTTTTTATTCTAAAAAGATTAGACATTTAGGTACCCAATTAACATAAAATGAAATCCAGAAAGACATCTTAAGTTTTATAATAAAGTCACGTTAGATACCTCAAATTACTCACTGTGAGACGAGTTCAATGAAACATGTTACGATAGCGATGTACGAGTATTATGAATACGACTTTGAATTGTCTGAATAATGAACCATTATCGATCCCAAATCGGGCTTTTGGAGGTTATAATTTGCGATGTCGAATGATCTCTGTAAAGCGATTCCTGAATAATGTAATGTAATTCAATAGCTTCGTATCCCTATGGATTATTAATGGCATTCAAACTTAATTGCACTTAATTGGAAGTATGGCATGAATGAACATGATACTGAGGAATTATTGTCATTGGAGAGAATATCTATCTATTTATTTATTATATTTTAGGAAAATCAATAGTTTACAATTTGATTAATTTAAACATGCATAATTTACCTAACCGAGAAACCAATTATATATTTCCTCATCACACTATTACATTGTGTATCTAGAAATTAAAATGTAATCTTACAACAACTAAAAGATATCATATTATTATAACAGGAGGTAGTTAGTACATAATTTATGTCATTACATAATATTCCATTACATTTATGCAGTTTTGTACTAATTTAATACACATTTGATAGAGCTTTTATATTTATTTTGGTCACAGTTGAAGACATCTATATCAGAGAGAATTTTATTATGTGTTGAACACATTCTTATAAGGTAAACATTTTGGTTTGAATTTGTTTTACAGTGTTTTTCCATAAATAAACCAAGCCATGTGTTTTTCTTTAAAAATGTTACACGAACGTGTGTGCCGTGTAGGTACTTTCAAATCTATTCTGTTCAATAATTCAGGACAGTCAGTTATGTTATTTACAATTTTATATAGCAACATCGCATCTGAGAATTGTCTACGTACACTCAATGTATAAATTTTGAAACATTTTGTTGCATCAAGATAACTATTAAATCGATTGTGCGATTTGTAAGAAAGGTATTTTATGACTTTTTTTCTGAATCGATTCAATTTTGTTTATATGTACTGCGTAAAATGGAGACCACACAGTTGACGCAAATTCTAGATGGCTTCGTACATACGCAAAGTATAGTTGTTTGGTATTACAGTATATGTGAATTATTTTGTATTTCTTACGATGAAACTAAGCATTTTAGCTGCTTTATTTGTTATTTGATTGATATGACATTGATATTTATACATATACTACGTCAGCGGTAGGCAATTAGTTTTGGTGGCGAGCTGTATGAATATGTCATTTTTTGGGAGGGCCACGCAACCGTGTCGACTTCCCTCGTGGGCGTGCGAGCCTGCTCAGTCAGTGCGCTTGTGACTGCCCGTCTAATCGCCCGTCGCCATCGTACGTTGTGTCGTGCATTGCAGTTACCATCATCATATAGCGCAAATGTTCCCAACCTTATCTGAATTATATTTTTATTAAACGTCACCCCCCTCCCCCCCCTGCCTAAAAAAGTGAGTTTACATGTTTTTAAATTATTGGTTCCCACTTGAGCGTTGCTGGTTTGATCCCTTACTAGTTAGTTCTGCAACTCTGTAGAAGCCTCATTTTCCACTTATAATGATATAAGTGGGTGGATTTTCGGTGACTGGATAACTCAGAATTATATATTTAAAAAAGGTTTAATAGGTTACGTTGGATTAAATTAAGAGATTTTTTTTTCATAGCTTTTAAAAACTTTTTTAAGTGTTGAGTTAACTTGATTCTGAGTTGGCGTGGAACCGGATTTTCAACATTCTAAGATTTTATTTGTTTATGTATACATATAAATAATTGCACATACGGAAAAAGAGCGCAGGTCATTGCATGTTTTGAAATATCACGACTAACTTAGTCGTGTTGTATATAGGAGCCCGTGCCTGGAAGAATGTTGTATCCAACATTATTCTTGTTCCGAGATAAATGGAAAAAACGAAACCAGTTATGTTTCATAATACTTTATATTTAAAATACATAAAACATACAATTCTTAAGAGTTTTAATTAAAAAGCAGTTAAGAATAGTAATTAAATTAGAGTTTATTACTAGAGTTGACGCTGAATTTGTGGAATAATATTGTATTTAAAAAAAATTAACACAACTTTATTCCAGAAAATGCTTTTTTTTTACTCCTCGTACCTTAAAGAAAGCAATATGCTCTTCTAACATAAATGTAAACATGTCATTGATGTATTTGAGCTTAAAAAGCAAAAAAAAAATACGAATAAATGTAACCATTTACATTCTAGATATTTTCTTGAGATAAAAATACAACATTATTCCACAAAACTGTTTCAACGGCTAAAAAGCAGGCATAATAATATTTTTTTCTGGACAAATTCTGCTTTCCTGCATTCTTCAGCTTCTTGGCTTTGAATACTTTCTAGTTGAAGCCATAAGTCATTCGTTTTTCTACTTAATCCCATAAATTAAACCATGCGCCGATATTTCAATAAAAGGCATTATACAACATTATTCCACAAGCGAAACTTTAAAAGGCTACCACAGGCCTAAAAAAAATTTCATTGCCATAATCTCTACCTTAAAATATGCGTAATAATATGCCCTACATTATTCCATCAATAACTCAACATTGATAGATTTGTTGAATACAACATTATTCCGGGCAAGGGCTCGTTATTGAATCACACTCGGGGGTTGCTCTGGGTTGCTTGCTCTTAAATACTTACATTTATGTTTTCTTCACAAGAACTAGATATGAAAAAAATAAATATGTTTAATATAGTACGGTGCGCCAAGTATGGTGGGAAGGAATAATCGTCGTCGTGTTGTGCATCGATAATTACTTCGTTGTGTAGTTTTTAATACGGCAGTACGAAGTTTCTCGGGTCAGCTAGTTATGTATAAAAACATTAAACGAATCACGCGGCAAATATCAAATGTCAAAACTGTAATTTAGCGGCGTATGAAAAAAAACATGGCACATCCGAAGTTCATTAATGCCAACTAGGGAATGCAATCCCGCAAGAGCATGTCAATCCAGGCATTTGCGGGACTGAACAATCTTAGTCCCGCTGGATCCAGGTATTTGCGGGATCCAGCAGGGTGGACTTAGATATCTAATCAATCGTTTAATAAAGACCTAATACCTCGATCTACCAACCTTGTTTTTAGAGTTTTAAATTTATACCTAATCAAACAAGTTCTTTGGGACATTTTAAATGGTTTATTTATATACCTTTAGTTAGACATAGGAAAAGTTTAAGTCGTAAATTGGCAAAGTATAAGATAAGACATAAATTTACATAACAGCTTAAATTTAAATAATAACTTTCATACGATAAACAATATTCTTGTACAATAAGCATCCTAAGTTTTAACATTATTTTGGAAATAGCTTCGTTAAAAGTTAAAGTATTAATTGTGTCGTCTGATAAACGGATTCTGATATTGGACACAAGGTAGCCAGCGGCTGAAAAAGCTCGTTCAGCTTCCACGCTGGTTGGCACAATAGTCATTAGCACATTGTAAGTGAATTGAAAGTATGTGCCTTTTAATCTACCGGACTCGAAGTAATTCATTTCCTTCTTTATCAAAACCTCGAGGTTGTTCATATTGCCAGATCTAGGTTGTTGGGCTGTTGATCTCGAACTCTTCATACTAATCAAAGTAAGTTCCAGTTCGTCTTGAAGTGACATTGGTGCTGCTGCTGCTGCTGCGTATGTCTCCAGATTAGCGAGAGGAGTGTCGTCATCGTAATCGTAAGGATCATCAGCGTCAGCAGGAGCAGTGGCTACTGCGTTGTTACCCGTGTCCGTGTACTCTAGCCTTTCGACTATATTTTTGATTGCCTTGCGTATTATTACACTTTTTTAAGATAGACTAAATGTGTCATCAACGTTAATAAATTGACTTCTGTCTTCTTCGTACTTATATGGATCATGTAAGTATAATAAAACAGCTGTCAAGTTAGTTCGCTGCTCTGAAATCCGTATGAACTACGCTTCTCTGTAATCCCGCCAGTCCAGCGGGATCCCGCAAAATTTTCGACCGAGATTAGTCCTGCAAAATGTCTCCGGGATCTCGGTATTTCGGGATCCAGGTATACCGGGATTGGATTCCCTAATGCCAACATAATAACGACATTTTTAATTAAATATTATTTTTAATTTATAAACTAACGTTTAGACAAGATTTTTATGCATAGCACAAAGGGTAACAATTATTATAAGCAATAATTATCAGCCTGAAACACTCATCAACATTGAAAAATCTTCCGAGAAAAGATACTTGCCGCCAACGGGACTTGAACCCGTGTCCTTCTGATTGCCGGTCAGCTGCTCTTGACCACTGAGCTGTGGGGGCTTATCAAATACCCGCCAAATAATTCAATATATACTAGTGTTTCATTCAACAATTACTGCTTATTATATTTTTTCCACCTGAAAACAACCAACTTTATTTTTGCGAGAGAGACATTGCAAGTGTTAAATCCCTCGCTAGGTGACGTCGAGACAAATTATGACTACATTTATTGGGGAAATACTTCCACAAGTTTAAGTATTTCCCCAATAAATGTAGTATTATGTCTCGACGCCACCTAGCGAGGGATTTAACACTTACAATGTCTCTCTCGCAAAAATAAAGTTGGTTGTTTTCAGGTGGAAAAAATATAATAAGCAGTAATTGTTGAATGAAACACTAGTATATATTGAATTATTTGGCGGGTATTTGATAAGCCCCCATAGCTCAGTGGTCAAGAGCAGCTGACCGGCAATCAGAAGGACACGGGTTCAAGTCCCGTTGGCGGCAAGTATCTTTTCTCGGAAGATTTTTCAATGTTGATGAGTGTTTCAGGCTGATAATTATTGCTTATAATAACGACATTTTTATTAATAATTTTTTTCGAAAAATAATATGTATCTACAGTCTTTACACAATGTGTAACAAAAACTGATTGTGTGGCCATTTAATTACCAGGAAGGGCAGGTACCTACCTAATGAGTATAATTACGTATCAGAGAAACCTTCCTTCATTACATGTAAGTACTAAGTACAATTTATCTTAATAATTCTTATGTGCCTACTTGACACAAGTCCCAAAGTACAATAGGTAAGTAGATATTATTAATTGCTTAGAACGTTATCCAGGGTAAATAGTAACTATGCCAGTTCTGATAAAACTAGATAAAAAGGATTGTTAAATTCATAATCTCACTGACAAATCTCCAATCTAACAATATTGTAGATATAGATATTGCTATTTTCTGGTGAAAGCGATGTTTTAACGAGTTCTCAATAAGAAACCACTGATTATTATTTATTTATTTATTCTATTTATTAACAAATCTCGTGTCACAGTGTTTGTCGCACTCCTCCGAATCGGCAGGACTGATTTTTATGAAAGTTTTATGTATATTTGTTAGATATGAGAATAGGTCAAGTATAATTCATACCGCTAGGTGATTAGGGTGTACTTTTAATTTTAATACAGGGCCCCTCCAAGTCACGCTACTCCACTGATACTAGCATTATTCGAAATATTGTAGATATAGATATTGCTATTATTTTCTGGTGAAGGCGATGTTATAACGAGTTCTCAATAAGAAACCACTGATTATTATTTATTTATTTATTCTATTTATTAACAAATCTCGTGTCACAGTGTTTGTCGCACACCTCCGAATCGGCAGGACTGATTTTTATGAAAGTTTTATGTATATTTGTTAGATTTGAGAATAGGTCAAGTATAATTCATACCGCTAGGTGATTAGGGTGTACTTGTAATTTTAATACAGGGCCCCTCCAAGTCACGCTACTCCACTGATACTAGCATTATTTGGGAGCAGACAGTTTTTCGAATTCAATTTTTCGAAATCAATTGTTCGAATTTCAGTTTTTCGAAAGACTAATTTTTCGGCAAGCAATTGAGAGGTATTTTTTTAATTGAATTTGTTAATCAACTTTTAAAATATATATTTCACTTGCTTATGACTAACGAGATACTGTTTGTAAAGCGTCGATGACACAGGGCGAGTTACAAGCTACTATCTACTAAGTTTAAAAGCGGGTAAATCGGCGAGTGAGATTGTCATGATGACACACAAAACTGTCCACTCGCTCAGAAGCGTAGGAAACTGAGACCGCTGCTAGCGCCAGTAACAAGAATAACGACGCCTGCGTGAACTAATTCTTCAGATGTTTGAATGTCGAAATCAGCTGTTTATCGGAAGCCATGTTGGAAAAGTAAAGAGTAAAGTTGACGACCTTTCAACTTTTTTTCGTAGATTATCAACAATCTGCTAGTCACTGCTAGTTAGCAAGTAACACGATGACACTGGGCGAGTTTACTAACAGATAGTGAATTTCCCAGATAGTAGCTTGTAAACTCGCTCTGCGTCATCGACGCTTTAGGTTAGGTTAGGTTAGTTGATATTGTCCATCCTATAATAAAATACTTTTGTACGTACTGTATACATACTTATATCAATTCGAAAAACTAGTATTTCGGTCAATTGATGTTCGAAAAATATATTTTCGAATAATTCAAGTTCGAAAAATTGCATTTCGAACAATTGAATTCGAAAAATTGCATTTCGAACAATTGAATTCGAAAAATTGCATTACGAACAATTGAAGTTCGAAAAATTGCATTTCGAACAATTGAATTCGAAGAATTGCATTTCGAACAATTGAAGTTCGAAAAATTGCATTTCGAACAATTGAATTCGAAAAATTGATTTCGAAAAATTGCAATTCGGTCAATTTACCTAGACCCCATTATTTGATAACAGTCCACACCAAATATTTGTAATCTCACTGTCCTGAATTTGAGGCTTAATTTTACATTATTTTACCGACAATTTCATAATAAATTTACATAAATAAACAAATTAATCTTTTTACCGGTATTGCGAAACATTTCAACCTACAAAAATCGTACTTTAATAAAGCCAGAAGATAAGATAACGGCGCCTTATATATTTGACTACCAGTTTTAGTACTTTGATAATAATATGAGAAAATCAAATATTTGCTCACTAAACTAGAATTTCTACGTCTACGTTTCTAGATCAAACGTTCCCTTGAGACAATATAGTCTGTTCAAAGATAGATTTTTTTGCATTAAGTTTGTTCAATATTTTTCTCTCAACCCTGTGATCTCCAAGGTTATTTCCGAATTTGATCCCCGACAGTTAATCCCCTGAGAGTTTCTCCCCCAGCAGTTGACCCCCTGAAATTATAATTATTATAAAATTATCATTTTTGTTCATTATACCTACATCAATTTCAAAACCTAAGAGAAAAAAATTGTAATTATTATTTTTAATTTATAAACTAACGTTTAGACAAGATTTTTTTATGCTTAGCACAAAGGGTAACAATTATTATAAGCAATAATTATCAGCCTGAAACACTCATCAACATTGAAAAATCTTCCGAGAAAAGAACTTGCCGCCAACGGGACTTGAACCCGTGTCCTGATTGCCGGTCAGCTGCTCTTGACCACTGAGCTATGGGGGCTTATCAAATACCCGCCAAATAATTCAATATATACTAGTGTTTCATTCAACAATTACTGCTTATTATATTTTTTCCACCTGAAAACAACCAACTTTATTTTTGCGAGAGAGACATTGTAAGTGTTAAATCCCTCGCTAGGTGGCGTCGAGACAAATTATGACTACATTTATTGGGGAAATATTTAACTTGTCAAATATTATAATAAGCAGTAATTGTTGAATGAAACACTAGTATATATTGAATTATTTGGCGGGTATTTGATAGG
Source organism: Limnephilus rhombicus (assembly GCA_929108145.2). Classification (NCBI taxonomy): domain Eukaryota; kingdom Metazoa; phylum Arthropoda; class Insecta; order Trichoptera; family Limnephilidae; genus Limnephilus; species Limnephilus rhombicus. Next base: position 29,603,891 of record OV815297.1, on the reverse strand, counting down.
CCCCCTTAGCTCAGTGGTCAAGAGCAGCTGACCGGCAATCAGAAGGACACGGGTTCAAGTCCCGTTGGCGGCAAGTTCTTTTCTCGGAAGATTTTTCAATGTTGATGAGTGTTTCAGGCTGATAATTATTGCTTATAATAATTGTTACCCTTTGTGCTATGAAAAAATAGTATTAAAAAAATAGTAGGTACGTTTTATTTTTTTACAATAGCTCCACATAGGAGGCCTCGAGGAATATAATTTCCCTCAAGATCTATATCATTTGAGGGGATGCTGTGTGGAGGGTTTTTTTACGGAAAGAAAGAAGAGCAATTTCTGGGAAGATAATAGGTATGAAGAATCGGGGGCCAGTGTGTTCAGAAGTGACGGACGTATGAGTACATCTTTTAGACTGCGGTGCAAGGCGATGGATCAAGGGATTCTGGCTGGAGAAGTCAAAAGATTTCCTTAGTCTCTCTCGATCCGGCCCGCCACGCAGCAGGTGTCAATCGTAATTTGCTTGGAACTCGTGAAACTCAATGGTTTTAATTTTTTTTCGTAAATTTTCTCCACAAAGGAGGCCCTTAGCAAATAAAATCCTTCAGGGCCTCTCTCATTTTTGGGGATGCTGTGTGGAGGGCCTTTTTAATGAAATCAAGGAGAGGAAGTTTTGGGAATGAAAAAGTTTGAGGGGTGGGTAGGAATCTGGGGGTCAGTGTGTTCAAGAGTGACGAACGTATGAATCCATCCTGCCCACTGTGGTACTAGGCGGTGGGTTGAGATAGTCCGGCTAAAGAGGTCAAAAGGTCCCCCCCTGAACCCGCTGATATGGCCCGCCACTCAGCAAGTGGGCAGACACATCGGCCGTAAAGACCTTTAAAAACCTCACCCCGTGAACCCGGGTCCCCCCCCCAGCTAAGTCACCAAACATAGCGAACCACTTGAGAAATGACACCCCCGATTTCTACCCATCTCTCATACATTTTTCCTTCCCAGAAATTCCTCTCCTTCCTTTCCCTAAAGAGACCCTCCGCACAGCATCCCCAAAAATGAGAGAAGCCCTAAGGAATTTTTATTTCTCAAGGCCTCCTGTATGGAGATAATGTAAAAAATAAAATTATCTAATACATAGTATAAAGTAAAGTCGCTCCCGCTTCTGTACGCTTAGATCTTTTAAACTACGCAACGGATATTCATGCGGTTTTCACCAATAGAGTGATACACGAGGAAGTTTTGGATTTTGTCAAGGTTTTGTGTGAATTGGTTGAAGTATATAATATATGAATGGATCGGGCTGGCAAGCGGGCGGTGTGGATTTAATGTGAATGCAAATTGACAGTTGGCGTTGGTTATAGAGGTTGGGTAATGGCGTTGGGTAATTTCGTAAGTCACAGCAACATGTCGCCGGGTCTGCTAGTTTTAGCCGCCGATACCCGAATTTCAACCGATTTCTTACAATCTCCCTTAAACATTTGAAGTTTTTAAAAAATGTATGTTATTTTTGAAGATAATTTCTATACATTCCCACACCGAAACGCAATTTATATGAAATTCCATCGATAGAAAAAAAATTGCCAAGTATGCCCCGAAAATTATTATTTTCACGTTTATTTCAGTTATTTTACAAGTTATACGTGTGAAAAAATTCATTTTTTTTTAAATGCTGTTTCAGACAGCCCCCAACAGATTTTTGCTCTATTTTAAACGAATCGTGTTTTATTAAATATTTTCACAATTTTCGCTCCAATTCTATCGTTTTAAATCATAACGCGCTCTCTCCAACATTCGTAATTACACATCTCTCATCTTCGTCTTCTAAAGTAAGTGCCTTTTTTTTTTACATTAACTCCACACAGGAGGCCCTGAGGAAAATAATTTCCCTCAGAGCCTATGTCATCTGGGATGCTGTGTGGAGGGTCTTTTTGAGGAGAGGAAGGAATGAACATTGGTCTTGAAGAGACCCATGTTGTAGGAAGGAGGAAACACAGAGGCCGGCAAATCATTCCACAGCCGAGCTGTTGAACATAAGAACGAGTCGAAGAAACGACCCGTTCTCATGTGACTAATGTCAACTGTGTACAAATGTTGGGCACGCGTTTGGCGTGTTTCCCGACTATGCACCGGTGCCGAAGGGATCAATGATGCTAGTTCCTCGGAGCATCTTCCATTGTAATACCGGTAGAACAAGGATAGCATTCCCACCCGACGCCTGTGCTCTAAAGATTGCAATCCGCCTGTTAAGATGGGAGAATCTATCAAACGGACCGCCCGTTTCTGCACAGAGTCGAGGGTATTTTTCAGGTATTTTGGAGCTCCAGACCAGAGGTGGCTGCCAAATTCAACCGTGGGGCGCACTTGCGATTTGTACAGGGTTAGCAGTTGCGTACTTTTAAAGTATCTGCGGGCCCTGTACAGTACGCCCAGTTTTTGGGAGGCTAACTTTACTCTGGCTTCGATGGAGCCCCCATACCTGAGCTGGTCACTTAGGGTTACACCAAGCAAATCAATGGAGGGCCTGTTCGGAAGATTGCTTCCGTTGAAAGAGACTAGATTTTCATTGCGATCCCTTTTAGACGTAATCAGACAAGATTTGGCGAGTTCCAAGCAATTTACGACAGACGTACAATCGAATTTATTTTTATGCGTTCATTCAAGTATGCAGGTAGATAGGTACCTAGATACTTAAAATATAGCACGTCATTAGTCAAGTTATTTTTCTAATCCATAAAATAATATATACGGTGTCCCAAAGGTGAGAGTTAAACCTCGGAGTTCAGATCAGTTTTTCGAGTTCTCCTGAATAGGCAATTTTTGTTTTTTTGCCCGAATCATTTTTGACTAATAAACTTTGTGAAATAACAGTGCTATTCGGGGATGTGTAATAATAATAAAAAGGAATCTGAGGAACAATGCACAAATATTTTTATTTGTTCTGTGAAAGTTCTATTCAAGTTCTATGATTATTCCAGTTTTATGAAGCAACTGGCCTATAATGATACTCGTATAATAATAGAACTTAAGTAGACCTTTTTGAAGTGAAACTTCCTTAGCCTCGTTAGAGTGATTTGAAATTCGGATGTAACGGAAATGACGCACTACGACACCTGCGAAGCATCAAGCGCAGCGGTATAGTGCGTCGCAAATCTCAGCGGCCAGAGAAATCCAGTGGACGGAGGTTCGAATCCTACGAAATCCAAAAAAATAAACATTTTTGTTTTTTCAAATCAATATCCAATCTTCAATCCATTAAAAAAATAAACAGGCAAAAGAAAGCGACATCTAGTTTCACTTCTATCGCGTGTGAATTACACCCTCTAATTTTATTTTTTGCTTTAGCTCCACACATGAAACCCCGAGGAAAATAATTTCCCTTAGGGCCTATGTCATCTTAGAGGATGCTATGTGGAGGGTTTTTTAAGGAAAGGAAAAAGAGGAGTTCTGGAAAGGAAATATGTATGAGGGGTGGGTAGGAATCTGGGGGTCAGTGTGTCCAGCCCTTCAACTGCGGTGCAAGGCAAGAGACGGGCGATTTTGGCTGGAGAGGTCAAAAGACTTCCTCAACCAGTCTCTCTCGATACCGCCGGTCACACAGCAGGTGGGCAGATACACCGGCTGCCAATACCTTGACAAACCTTACCCAATGAACCCGGTCACCCCTGCTAAGTCACCAGACGTAGCGAACCACTTGGGGTGGCCTATGGCAGAGTTGTTGGTTACCCAATAAATGGTTCCCGGGGTGGTGGTACCCATGCCCGCTTCCCAAATTATTTCCTCCCATGTGTGGCGGTCCGACCTCTCTACCTACCCCTGCGGAGAAACGGCGTTAGGATTATTATTAGTTATTTAGAATATTTATTTTTGTAACTGTGGAACTCGGAAAGACTAATCTAAGGTGTCAATTTTCAGGAAAATCACAAATAATCAATATCTCACGACATTTCACTAAAGTCATATTAATAATAACAGCAAAGTTGGGGGGGGGGCGGGAATTGGCACCGCCGCCCCGGGAACTATTTATTGAATAACCAACACCTCTGCCTTAGGTCACCCCAAGTGGTTTGGTAAGTTTGGTGACTTAGCAGGGGTTCCCGGCTTCATGGGGGTGAGGTTGTATAACCTGGACACACTGAACCCCAGATTCCTACCCATTCCTCATACCTTTTTCCTTCCCAGAACCTTCTCTCCTATATACGGTGATCGGATAACTCAAAATAAACTCAATTCAACACCACTTTTGAAAACTTATTAAAAGTGATGAAAAAAATATATTTAAAATGGTTAAATAGGTTAGTTAGGTTAGGTTAGGTTTCCATCCCTCATACCTTTTTCCTTCCCAGAACTTCCTCTCCTTCCTTTTCTACACACGGTGACCGGACAACTCAGAATGAACACTTCTTTTAAAAGCTATTAAAAGTTATGAAAAAAATATATTTAAAAAATGGTTAAAAAGGTTAGATAGGTTAATAGATTACAATGTATTTTTCAACTTTTTTTCATTGATTTTTATGACTCTTTAAAGAGATGTTGAGTTAACTTGATTCTGAGTTGTCATGGAACGTCCCCATAGCGTCATACTTACTCTGCGTGGAGCTGATGTAAAAACGTATATATTTAGAGTACATTTTTTTATTTAGTATACATTTGCCCTGAAGAAGGAACGGTCATTCTGAAACCGGTCGGATTTACTCAAATATAAAAGTGGTTGAAACAAAGTTAAATTGTTTCATTTATCTAATAAAAAAGTACTTTTTGTGTTCACACAAACAGTTCTCCAACTGGTCTTGGGAGGAGATTACATCTTGGGAAAGAATTGAGTTCTTTTATGTTATTCTGGGATTTTTTTAATACTTCGCGTATTACAAGAGGTGACTACGACAGTAGGCCTGACTGGAAGCTGGCTAAATGAGATCTGAATTGAGTGAGCTCCTCTCTGGTGCCCAAACTCCGAACTAAACTAACTGCCATCTAGCGGACTTTCGGAACAGCTCTTAGCACTGCCCTGTATGTGACAAGCTCGGAAGCTTTTAGATGTACCATAGTACTAAAGTCATATTATGGTAATCTTGTCGTAATGAGTTGACATACCACCCTTTCACGAAATAACGTTAATTTTGGGACACCCTATATAATATTCCAAACCTTGAATAACAATGTAAACACATACATTAGTTGTTAAGTAGGAACTTCCCTGATTAAAGATAAGTTTCCGTAATAGTACCTACGCGAGGTCATTTGCACTTATCTGACTATCTGACTGTGCAAAGTCTTGATTTAATATGCAGTTATGTAAATGTATTCATGTTGCACTTATGATATGCACACATACTGGTAACTCAATGAATGGATACACACTTCTATTTACAGTAGGTAGTTTTACCTTCCTATAATGCAGGGGTCGTCAACAGATCGATCACGAGCCCATTTTATGTATAAGGAGGGAAAGGATAAGAGGGAGATATAAGTAAGTGACGTATTTTTTATTTTTTATGGACTTTTTGTCCGTAAATAAAAAAAATATTTACCGCTGTAAATACCGGGTATACCGGGTACCCGCTGGTACCCGGCATGCGTTGCAAGGCCACTTTAACCTCGGGGTCAACTGAACTGTTATGGTTCCATCCCAAGCCCCGGGAAACTACATTATAATGCAAGCGCCTGCACTATATATTTATTTATTTATTTATTCAACGCCCAGGGGGCTTTTACATGGTTGGTAGTACAATAAATTCATGACAGCTGATTTTACAATAGATAAAGAAATAATAAAAATAAAATTAGATAAAAAATACACACAAGTCACAAAAATACAAAAAAAATATATAGGTACTGCGATTTGATAAGTTTACAAAATATGTTTAGGAATAGTATTAGAATAAGTTTTTTACAAGTTCCACAAAATTCCCCAAGTTGATGTTAAATATATCTACATCACCTAAGTACTGATTCCCTGAAGTTGTATGGATTAATTTTCCAATAATAAAATCATAATTCCCAGGTTTAGGCTCATCAAAAATGCTAATTTCTGTTGTCTGTGCGTGAAATGTTACATTTGTGTGAAATCTGGTTGAATTTGGGAGGCGGGTATGGGTATCGCCGCTCCGGGAACCATTTATTGGATAACCAACACCTCTGCCATAGGTCACCACAAGTCGTTCGCTACTTTTGGTGACTTAGCAGGGATGTCCGGGTTCATGGGTGAGGTTTGTCCAGGTGTTGGCGGCGGATGCGTCTGCCCGCCTGCTGCGTGGCGGGCCGGATCGATAGAGACTGGTTGAGGGAGGCGTTTTGAGCTACCGCCTTCCACCGCAGTTGGAGGGATCGATTCATATATCCGTCACTCCTGGACACACTGACACCCAGATTCTTACCCACCCCTTATGCCTTTTTCCTACCTTTCCTTAAAAAAGACCCTCCACACATGGAGAGGATGACATAGACCTCCTGTGTGGAGCTAATTTAAAAAATAAAAATGAATCCAAATTTGCTTTTAATTTTAGTGTCATTTACAAATTTGAAGAATTAAGAAAAATGTTTAAGTGGGTAGTTAAGTATTTACCTACAATATAATATTATGGTTAATTATTTTAATTGACATTTTGAAATTGAAACTGATTTTTCGATAATATAATAAAAATTGTAATTTCGATGGTGTGTCTCTGTATAACTTCTGTTGAATGACCACTAGAACTGGGATTTGTGTTGTTTTTAAATTAAGGAACTGATTGTGGTTCAGACGACCGAAAAAGTAGGTAGCAAAATTATTTTATTAAATAAAAATTTATATTGGAAATATGTATTTCTTTTGTTTAAGTTTTTGGCAAATTTCGCAATTTTTCAATTTACTAACGATGTTCATTCGAGAGGTAAATTTCGGACCGTCTTTTATAATTCTTTTATAATGAGGCAAATATCAAGAGAGTGGTGGGGTCCCCTTAATGATCTTAGAATTCATATATGCGATATCTTCCTTGACGACAGTGGTAGGTACTTATTCTATTTATTGTGGCTTGCAAAACTAACTTGCCATTGGTCATGCCAGTGGGGAGAGCTGTCTTGTTTTTAAATAGAATCACTTCAAATATCTTCGACCAAGTATATCCTACGTCAGGGGTCACCAATTACTTTCATTAGGGGTTGGGATTTTTAAAATAACATGACCGTCGCGGTCCGGAGGGGAAATAGCCTCATTGGTTTTAAACATATCTATTTTTTTTTTAAATGTGAGTAGAATGCCAACATTCTTATAATTAACTAACCAGGAATTATTAGATTCCTGGTCAAATAAAATTATTCACGCAAAACACTTCAATTATCTCAACCATGGAGTTGAGTATTGGAGAGTTGAGCGCAGAAATAGAAGGATTTATGCTTGCCATTCAAGATAGAGTCATTTACTAAAAATTATAGGAAGCATGTAATCAAAGATATAAATCAAATTGATGATATATGTAGAAAATGTTTGGCTTTTCCGGAAACTATAGAACATATTATATCGGGATGTTCTGTATTAGCTCTGTCCAAGTATACATTTAGGCACAATCAGGTTTTTAAAAAAATTCACCGAAGTTTGGTAATTAAACATAACTTGATTGACTGCCGTAATAGAGTACCTTATTATTTATTATGAATATGAACCAAATTCATTTTCAGAAAATGAATTTTATATATATTTTATTTTAAATAATAATAATATTATAAATAGATATGTTTAAAACCAATGAAGCACAATTCAAACGGCAAGCTGTTAATTAACATTGCTGTTAATCTCAATCTATTTATCTCATCTAAAATATTTTGCGCTTTGAAATTGTAATTTTGTAATGTTTTTAAAATGAATAAATTGAATTGAATATTGTCACGTACTTCAAAAAACACAATAATAGGGAAAAAATTGATTGCACTCTGCATGAAAAATAACGGCCATCAGTCGTACAAAAACCGTGTAAACACGTTTGCGGTTTTCCATAATTATCCACCACAGGACCGCTGCAAGATTTTAACATTATTATTTTGTTTTTATATTCACCATATCGAATCCCTATCACATGACTTCTTGCAAGCAACTGATTTGTGGTTAGTACCAGAGGCGGCTCGTGACTGAAATTATTGACAGCTGTACATTTCACTATTAAATTGTACCTAGTAGTACTACAGGAGTAGCAAATGATTTGATGGGGTAATGGGTAGTTATTTTTTTATGTTTTAATTTTTGTTATTTTTGTTTGTTTATTATTGTCTTTACTCTGTTTAAGTGTGTAAACGTCACAATATTTATAAAACTGGGAAGACTTCGGTGGCTGGGTCATGTATAGGGATGCAACGATATATCGGAAAACCGATAAATATCGATATATCGACCCCTTAAAATATCGATATATCAATATAGAAAAACTCAATATATCGTATCGAAATATCGAAAAACCCTCCCAAATTAAAACATCCACAAAAATCGGGTAAAATGCTATTACCGGCAACATTGACTGTTCAGAGGATGAAGATAAAGGTGAATTTGATTTTTGGAAGCACAATAAATCTTTGACTCACACGCAAATAAAAAATTTAAAAATCTGACAGTGACGACGAGCTTACGTTTATATCTTTCTGCTCCTGTCGAGATAGTCCGGCTGGAGAGTTCAAAAGAACTCCTCAACCAGACTCGCCCAATCCGACCCGCCACGCAGTAGGTAGGTAAACGCACCCGCCGCCAAGACCTAGACAAACCTTTGATAATCGGCGTAGTCCAGCGGTAAGGCTCTTAACTCGCACTCCGAAGGTCGCGGGATCGAATCCCGGCGTGGCAAATAAATTTTATTTTCTTAATTTGTGTTATTTCACAATTTATTCATATAAAATAATATACAGCAAATTTTCGGCACGTTGCAGAGTGGAAGTTACTCTCAGTATCGCCCTGGTGTAAGAACACCATTCAGAATTAAAACTTTGCTTGAATGGCTTAAGCCGTATTTGGTGACCAGATCACCTTCACCTTCCTTTTCCCTATCCCTTCCCCTCCCCACTACCTTAGGCCTCACAACATACCCCAATTGGGGATGCCATAGTCCCACTGGCGCCATACGGGAGCAGTAAGGACTCTTGTGCGATATTAATGTAAAAAACATAACCTCACCCTATGAACCCGGCCACCACTGTTAAGTCACCAAATATAGCGAACCACTTGTAGTGATTTAGGGAAGGGGTATTGGTCGTCCAGGCAAATAGTTCCCGGGGCGACGCTACCCATACTCGCCTCCCAAATTAACTTAATTTGACTATTCCCTGCACAAAAATTACAAATGAACCAATCTAGAACACCATCGAATCAAGCGGTAGACTTTGGAGGTCAAATCTAGAACGCCCCATAATTCTGTCACCCGAGTGCACAGCATACGCACAAAAGAATGCTACGCACCTGCTATTACAACATTCGTATCTTAGATTTTATCTAGATTAAGTGACAGTAAGTTGATAAACACTTATAATCCTTTTTACTGTCGTGTCTTCGGAATAAGCACTTTAATAGTGCGGTATCATCGCTACTTAAGTAGTCATTAATTGTTTAGATATCTTATAATATTATTCTAATCTATTGTAAAATCTCTAACAGTATTATAATGTATCACTATGACAACCCACAGAAGCAGAGTTTTTTTTAAGTAAAACTTCTTTACGCACGCTTGACTTGGGGAGTAAGCTGGTGAATGCGTGACGAGAGCGTTACGAAAAGTGTGATCGGGCGAGGCGAACGGTCGGGCCTTTACGCACGCTTGACTTGGGGAGTAAGCTGGTGAATGCGTGACGAGAGCGTTACGAAAAGTGTAATCGGGCGAGGCGAACGGAAGTTGAGAGGGAGATATAAGATAGTGAAGTTTTACTTCAGTAGTCTGGTCTAAAGCACACTCGTTTTTCGCACTTCAAACTTCTTTACGCGCGCTCGACTTGGGGTTGTAAGTTGGTGAATGCGTTACGAAAAGTGGTGATTGTTACGAAAAATGTAATGCGAACGGTAATCGATGCGAACGGTGATCGATTGCTAGGCGGATAAGGATAAGGATGATAACCCCAAGGTCATAGGTCACCCCAAGGTCTTAGGTCACCCCAAGGTCGTAGATTACCCCAAGTTTGTAGGTCAGCCCTAGGTCTTAGGTCACCCCAAGGTCGTAGGTCACCCCATGGTCATATTTCACCCCAATGTCAAATGTCACCCCTAGGTCATAGGTCACCCCGTTCGCTACGTTTGGTAACTTAGCAGGGTTACCTGGGTCATTGGGCGAGGTTTGTCTTGTAGTTTTACTTCAGTCGTGTGGTCTGAAGCACACTCGTTTGTTTTTTTTTACATCAGCTCCACACAGGAGGCCCTGAAGAAAATAATTTCCCTCAAGGCCTATGTCATCTTAGAGGATGCTGTGTGGAGGATTTTTTAAGGAAAAAAAGGAGACGAAGTTCTGGGAAGGAAATGGGTATGAGGGGTGAGTAGGAATCTGGGGGTCAGAGCGTCCAGGAGTGACGGATGTATGAATCCATCCCTCCGCGATGTAAGGCGATGCGTCGAAAGATTTCGGCTGGATAGGATAAAAGACCTCCTTCAACCAGTCTCCCTCAATCCAATTAACTCCAAATCGTGGGACACACTCTATAACAAAACTAACATAGAGGAGGCCTGGAACTACTTCTCTACCTACCTACAAGACATCCTTGTCCAAAACACCAAAATCACCACAAACACCATTCCTAAAGCGATCAAACCTCTCAAACCTTGGATTCTTGGATAAACCATACTATAATCAAGTGCATTCGGAAACGCAATTCCATACACCAGGGTATGTGCCACAAACCCATATGATATCACACTCCATAATTTCTACAAAAGATACCGTAATATCTGCACACAAGTCATTAGGAAAGCCAAAAATCTATATTACAACAACACAAATTTCCGAATGCAACAATGACCCAAAAAAAATATGAAAATCCTCAAGGAAGCTACCAATTCAAATAAAGCCACCGACACCTTAAACTCTCTCAATATCAAAGATATCACTGTAGACTTTACATCGAACCCCAACACAATTGTCAATTACATAAACCAGTACTTTACAAACATAGGTCCGGAACTAGCAAAAAAAATCCAAATAAATAACGATACGCTTGGTCCAAGTGACCACGCGACCAATGATGATTTCCCAACCCGCTTTGTTCTTAAAACGATTACAGAGAAAGAAGTTTCTATAGTAATAAACTCGCTCAAAAACTCTTCATCAACCGGCATTGATGAAATATCTAACAATGTTCTTAAAAAAATTGCCCCTGGTATACTTCAACCATCTACTTAATATTAGCATCCGCCAAGGGCTATTTCCCACCATTCTAAAACAAGGTCTCACTATCCCTATTTTTAAAACTGGCTCCAAACTTGATATTAGTAATTATCGTCCTATTACGTTGCTAAATTCCCTCTCAAAAGTATTCGAAAAGATCGTCAATAATAGTCTCATGGAATATCTGGAAACCAATAACATAATATCGCCACGGCAATTTGGATTCAGAAAACATAAAAGCACCAATGATGCTATAGCCACGGTCACTGACCATATTTCTGGCCACCTGCATAAGGGCTTGAAATGTCTATCGGTATTTCTCGACCTATGTAAAGCATTTGATACAATCTCACACAGCAAACTAAAACACAAAATGTTTAATATAGGTATTAGGAACAAAGAATTAGACCTCCTCTCCAGCTTCTTATCTGACAGATCTCAATGCGTTAAACTCAATACCACAAAGAGCCAGAATTTGCCCATTAGTTACGGGGTCCCTCAAGGCAGTGTTATAGGTCCAACGCTCTTCCTAATATATATTAACGAGTTATGCAACCTAGATATCGATGCCACTATTGTCAATTTCGCCGATGACACTGTCCTACTCTTCCAAGCAAAAGATTGGCTTACCGCATATTCCAAAGCGGAGGAAGGAATTCAACAGGTAAAATATTGGCTTGACTCGAACATATTAACTCTAAATGTACAGAAAACCAAATACTTACTGTCTAGTAATGTAAAAATTCATCTCTAAACCGGAACGGTGACTGCCCGTGCCTAGAGCAAGTAAACATTATCAAATATTTAGGAGTAACCTTCGATACACACCTGAATTGGAAGCAACATATATATAATACTACAAACAAAATCCGAAAATCTATATATTTTTTCAAACAAACAAGCAATTTCCTTAACCTAAAACTTTTAAAAACAGTATATTACTCATTGTGCCAATCTCACATCGAATACGGAATTCTAGCCTGGGGTAATGCATATTCAAATGCCCTTGATCCCATCATGAAAGCACAAAAACTAATCATAAAAATAATTCTTAAAATGCCGCTTACTACCAGCACTGATACCATCTTCAATTCCTTCAACGTTATGGACATAAAACAGCTCTACTCAAGATCCATATTACTTAATTTACACAAAAACAACGAAACACCATACAAAGCTACACAAACAATACAGAAAGGCAAAGACACTCCAAATACATAGCTTGCAAACTATACAATACACTACCAACTACGATCAGACAAAGTGACTCCTTTACAAAATTCAAACAAGATATTAAAAAATGGATTATAAGTATTGGACGCCACACTATCACAAATATCTGTAAAATAAATCACACATAGACAGAAATAACTACTCACATACAACCTAACCCATATAAAACAAATGAAAATAATGGAATCCTGTCAAATTTAACCTATAAATAGATTAGGCAGAATTTATTTCATTACTCCATCTCCAACATTTATAAAATAACTCTCTTTAAAAGATTTACCACCCTTCCAATCACCCTTCTGTTCTAATTCTATTCATAATATGTACTTTACCTGAAATATAGTAGTTATACTATATTCATTTACATACCTGTATGCCTGTCTCGACACAGGTATACCCTAGTGAGACAGGCATACAAATAAAACCATTGTAAATATATTTTATTATAGATAAATAAATAAAAATAAAAATAAAATCCTGCCCACCACACGGCAGGTGGGCAGACACATCGGCCGTCATGACGTGGACAAACCTCACCCCATGAACCCGGCACCCCTGCTAAATCACTAAACGTAGCGAACCACTTGTGGTGACCTATACAGAGGTGTTGGTTATACAATAATCCATAATATCCAACCGGTCAGTGGTTGAGTGTGCATAGCGCTTGGGTCCAACATTTTCGGCTTTCTATGGTGATAGTAGGAAATTTTCAAACATTGTTGGGTTGTTCGTAACCCGGGAATGTTTGGCGGTACCCATACCCGCCTCCTAAATTGCCTCTCAAGAGCCGTAAACTCTTTAGCTCTGAACTCTGGAGTTAGTTCGAAATAAAATATATTTATCTACGTAATTTTTTTTCGTTAATGAAATAATTCATTTTGAAGGTATTTTCACTCCTGATGCTTCAAAGAGAAATTTGGGAAGTACTTTTAGATTTGTCCTGATTAAAGACTCTCATTAACACATTATATACAGAGTGGAAGATAATCTCAGTATCGCCCTGGTGTACGACCACCATTCAGAATTGAAAAGTCGCTTGAAATGGCTTTAGCCGTGTTTTGTGACCAGATCTGAATAGCCAGGCACTTCCCCACCTTCCTCTTCCCTATCTCCTTCCCCTCCCCACTACCTTCAGCCTCACAACATACCCCAATTGGGGATGCCATAGTCCCACTGGCTCCAGACGGGAGCAGTTGAGATTCTTGTGCGGTATTCACTGTAAAAAAAAAATGGCTTTAGCCGTGTTTGGTGACCAGATCTGAATAGCCAGGCACTTCCCCACCTTCCTCTTCCCTATCTCCTTCCCCTCCCCACTACCTTCAGCCTCACAACATACCCCAATTGGGGATGCCATAGTTCCACTGGCTCCAGACGGGAGAGTTGGGACTCTTGTGCGGTACTCATTTAAAAAAAAAAACACACACACACACTTCAGACGGGCGAAAGCCAGAAACCCGTTGGATAAAATGAATTTTGTGTTAAATCTGTTGGAAAATGATGTGTATTTGAATGATTTTTTTCAAAAGCAATTGCCACACCCCAACTATACAAGTATTGTCCAAAATTATAGCCTAACTTACAATAGGACTCGAAAAACAGAAGTTAAAATCAGTGTTGGGTCATTTCGTCACTTCACTTTCGGATAAGGTTCTAACAGACTTTTTTTCAAAAATGACCTTTGAATGCCAAAGTATTTCTTGTGCTCATTTCTATACCCAAAATAATTTTCAGAACCATCTGTGTTGTATTTTCGTAGATATTTATTTATTTATTATATGTAAAATACATTCAGTATAAGGAAGCTTTGACTGTCCAACTAGGAAGGTCTCCCGTTCTAGGACAGTCAAATTGACATATTCATATTAGGTTGGTAGGCACATTATCATTCATAAAGTATTCAGTAAAGTTAGGCTTAACAATTTGCATTTACATAATTATTATATAGTGGAGTAATAGGTTCTAGAATCAATTATTTAACAAGAAAAAATGTATTCGAAAAACAGTAAGTAAAAGAAAAATAAAAGGAAAGAAAAATTTTGGAAACAAAAGAAATATATAAGATGCTCGTTAAGGTGGTGCAAAAATTTTTTTCTTTTATTTTTCATTTGGCCACCGCATGAATTTGTTACACGTATTCATAGAAATAACATAGTAAAATCTCAGCGAGATAGCTCAAGTAGAAGGGGGTGCTCAATCGAGTGTTGTTTTTGAATTTTTTGTGTAAAATGCTTAATTTTTACATTTTGCTACAGGCCATTGTCGTGTGTTAAACTATTAAATAAATATTAAAATAAACTACTAAAGAGTTTTATGGACATATTTGAACAGTATTTGATACTTATTTAGTAGACTGTGATATAGGTACGACAAAGTTTTAACATCAAGCGCTTTCAATAATAATTCATTCTACAAAGTTGTAACATCACTTATACTCTCTATGTTGTTTGTATCCGACAGTTGATTTAAAATACGAGGCACATTACGGTGCGTCATTTCATTTGGATAGGGTTCTAACTACGCCTTTTTTTTACATGAGCTCCATACAGGAGGCCCTGAGGAAAATAATTTCCTTCAGGGCATGCGTCATCTTTAGGGATGCTGTGTATGGGTTGATTTTTAAGGAAAGGGTGGAGAGGAGAGTTCTGAGAGAGAGAGGGGTTTAAGGGGTGGTAAGAATCTGGGATTCTGTGTGTCCTGGTCATCCGCCTCCAAGACCTAGACAAACCTCACCCCATGAACCCGGGCACCCTTGCTAAATCACCAAACATAGCGAACCACTTGGGGTGACCTATGGCAGGGGTGTTGGTTATCCAATAAAAGTTCCCGGGGCGGCGGTACCCATTCCAGTCTCGAAGACGAATTTTCGTAATCCATTTGACAGTTTTAGTTAATCAATTTTAATGTAAAATATATAAATAGAACGTGGCCCTACCTTAGAATTGCATTAGGGAAACGTAATTTTAACCTTGTGCGATGAATTATCATGCCCTAGCTGGTTGCGCAGGTTTCTGTTTGCATGTTTAGGTATGTTCCAAAAGGTAAAGTGAACGTCCTATTTATATACACTTATTTAAAATATGTTTGATAAAAATACTATACACAAATTTCAACCTCAAAATCGGAAATTGGTAAATTCATAATGAGAAATCGTCTTTGCAAACTTTGACAGCTCATATCTCAAAACAAGGTGAAGTGAAGTTAGGAGCCTATCCAAATGAAGTGACGATTTAGTGACGTTTTGTATGTAAAAAACGTAAGTATTTTATTACTTTACAAAAAAATGGTTTCACTTTGATACAAAATCTTCACAAAAAAAGAACAATTTGCGCATCTCCAGTGCCAAAGTTTAAGTTTTCTTTTGATAAAATATTATTCAATTGGAGATAAGAAGATTTCCCCATCCTGTATAACATTATATTATCTATACTTATTATTAACTAGCTGGTCCCGGCATGCGTTGCTATGTCATTTAATAAAGAAATTGTTTCTCCCGTCCCGTTCCCTTCTGCCTCCCCTTCTTCTGATGCGTCCTCTTCCCCTCTCGCGTTCACACTCCGTCACCTCCACCTTCCCTCTCCCCACTCCACTCCCCCCCCTGCTTCCCCCGTCCCACAAACCCCCCTCCCAAGTTCCCCTCCCCCTCCCTGGTTCCTCTCCCTCATCTCTCCCTTCCTCCCACTTTCCATAGCAATAGCAGCTTCCTCGCGTGCCACCAATAGCATTTTTTTACACAAATTTCATAATGCCAGAGCTCAAACTGTAATAAAACCCTTGTCCTGACAATAACGAACACACAAAAAAAGAATTATCCGATTTGGTGCAGTCGTTCAAAAGTTATGCGCTTAGCAACACATTCAGCGATTTATTTTTATCAATTATTATAAGCAATAATTATCAGCCTGAAACACTCATCAACATTGAAAAATCTTCCGAGAAAAGATACTTGCCGCCAACGGGACTTGAACCCGTGTCCTTCTGATTGCCGGTCAGCAGCTCTCAGGGCAGATCCGGCAGATCCGGTAGATGTGTGATGATGGACACTGCAACGATGTCCGAAACGTTGGCTAAAGAAGGAGGTAGCGCAACACGGCATAACACCCCAATAACAAATAACGAAAATGCTTTTGGCCGTGAAAATCTTAAAACTTACCCAAGTATACATATAGTTGGGAACCTTACAAAGAGATTGGTGTTTTTTTTGTTTTACAATAACTCCACACAGGAGGCCCTGAGGAAAATAATTTCCCTCAAGGCCTATGTCATCTGAGATGCTGTGTGGAGGGTCTTTTGGGGAGAGGAAGGAATGAACATTGGTCTTGAAAAGACCCATGATGTAGGAAGGAGGAAACACAGAGGCCGGCAAATCATTCCACAGCCAAGCTGTTGAACACAAGAACGAGTCGAAGAAGCGACTCGTTCTCATGTGAAAAATGTTGGGCACGCATTTGGCATGTTTCCTGACTATGCACCGGTGCCGAAGGGATCTTTGACGCTAGTTTCTTGGAGCATCTTCAATAGTAATACCGATAGAACAAGGATAGTATTCCCACCCGACGCCTGTGCTCTAAAGATTGCAATCCGTCTGTTAAGATGGGAAAATCTATCAAACGGACCGCCGGTTTCCGCCCAGAGTCGAGGGTATTTTTCAGGTATTTTGGAGCTTTAGACCACAGGTGACTGCCAAATTAAACCGTGGGGCGCACTTGTGATTGGTAGTTGTTTAGCAGTTGTGTAGTATTAAAGTATCTGCGGGCCCTGTAGAGTACGCCCAGTTTTTGGGAGGCTAACTTAACTCTGACTTCGATGAAGCCCCCTTCGATGAGCTAGTCACTTAGAGTTACACTAAGCATAATATTCACACAAAAAAATAATGACGGCCGGCATAGTGCAGCGGTAAGGCGCTTGACTCGCATTCCGAAGGTCGCGGGATCGAATCCCGGCCTGGCAAATAAATTTTATTTGATTAATTATGCGTATCATTCCCGCAATGAGTTTATTAACTCTTGGGAGTACAATGCTTTATATAATATACTATATTCTGTATTGTATTTTAATAAATAAATAAATAAATAAATAAATATTAATTTGTGTGTTTCACAATTTATTCATTTTAAAATAATATATAGTATATTTGCGGCACGTTCCCGAGTGGAAGATACTCTCAGTATCGCCCTGATGTAAGACCACCATTCAGAATTGAAACGTTGCCTGAAGTGGCTTTCGCCGTGTTTGGTGACCAGATCTGAATAGCCAGGTACTTCCCCACCTTCCTCTTCCCTATCTCCTTCCCTCCCCACTACCTTCAGCCTCACAACATACCCCAGTTGGGGATGCCATAGTCTCACTGGCTCCAGACGGGAGCAGTTGGATCAAAGCGACAGTTGGATCGGCGTAAAAGGTAGAACTACCCTTCATATATATACAAGTTACATAAACATACAAAATATACATCCAAATGTATATTTAAGCTTTTTTTAATATAAATATGCATGTACTTATATTTAAAAAAGCTTTCAAAGTTGATTAATGCATTAATCATGAGTGAAATTTATGTGAAAACTTTGAGGACATTATACGGACCAAACAAAGAAATAAATTACATCATTTAAAAATTATTTTAAAATACATACCTGGGCCATTAGATTTCATTGTGGTTTGTGGTTAAAATACGGTATTTTTGTGAAAACGATATGTCTTTCTCGTGTTATAAAATGCACCCGAAAATGTGACTAACGCATCGCTGTTAGTAATCCTTGGGCGGTGGGCACATAATTAGCTAATGACAGTCACGCAAATAATAATTACTAATGTCCCGGTAGTTTTGACTAATCGTATTTTTTTACATGAATTCCACGCAGGAGGCCCTGAGGAAAATAATTTCCTTCAGGGCCTATATCATATTTGGGGATGCTGTGTGGAGATTTACAATAGCAAAATCAAAATCATGAATTTATATTTTTTTTGTTTTTGTTCAAGGGACAGTGGAGCGGCTCAACTGCTTATATCGTCGTATACTCAAAAAGAAGAAGAAGGAGAGATACGTAATTATGAATGTTGGAGAGAGCGCGCTAGTATTTAAACGATAAAATTGAAGCGAAAATTGTGAAAATGATTAAATTAGAGTCTTCTTTTTCTTTGCCACTTCCCACTTTAAGTGGGGTCGGCTCTCCTAATCAATCTGCGCCAAGACGACCGGTCTTGGGTTGTTGGATTGGGGAAATTTTGAGCTATTTTGCCATGCTGGTCCACCACGTCAGAGGGGGGCGTCCTCTTCCTCTTTTTATTTCAGGTATAGCTAGCGCTTTATGGCACACGTGTTCTTTGTCTCTTCTCATTACATGACCATACCACCGTAAGCGACTTTCTGTTAGTTTTTCAGGAAGGGGGGCTACCTTGAAACTACCTCTTATATGTTCGTTTCGTATTTTGTCCAGTTTCGTAACCCCACCTGACCATTTAAGCATTTTCATTTCTGCAACGTGCAGTTTTTGGACGTGATTTTCCTTCACTGTCCAACACTCAGCCCCATACAGCATTGCTGGTCTCACTGCAGTTTTGTATATTTTGCCTTTTGTGCGAATGGGCATGCTTGAATCGCACAGTACTCCAGTGAGTGATCGCCACTTCTGCCACGCAACATTTACTCTGTGAGATACATCGGCCTCTACATTTGCATCTTTTGTTATTACTGAGCCAAGGTATTTGAAGGATTCTACTTTTGGCACCGGCATTCTGTCTGGATAGTAAACGGTGGTGTTGCTCGCTGTATTGCTGAAATTACATTCCAAGTGCTCCGTTTTTGACCTGCTGACACGAAGTCCTGATGTTTCAAGTGCTGTTATCCATTCTTTCAAGGTATTTTGCAGATCTTCCGCAGTTTTGGCAATCAGTACGATATCGTCTGCATACAGAAGGTTCCAGGGTAGTTTCTTTTGAATATTTTTGGTGATGTAATCCATTACTAAGTTGAACAGTAATGGGCTCAGCGCCGAACCTTGGTGAACTCCCACCTCAACCTCGAATTCTTGGCTCAGACCGGCCGGGCTTCTGACCCTTGTGCGGGTATTGTTATACATGTCTTCTATGAGGTTCACATAATGTTCTGGTAGTTCCTGAGCTCTCATAGCTTGCCACACAAGTCTTCTTGGCACTCGGTCGAAAGCTTTTTCTAAGTCGATAAAGATGAAGCGTAAGTTTTCCCTATTGAGACGGTGTTTTTCCATTACTATTCTCACCGCCTGTAATGCGTCTGTCGTAGATTTTGATGGGGTGAAGCCGAATTGATTTGGTGTGTTTTTTTTATTCATTAATTTTTGTATTTTTCTACCATCATGTTAGGCACACCCCGTTATGGTATGGTCGATATAACTGTTTTATCGAGACCATAAAGACACGCGGAAAATTTACACATACGAAGAGTGCATACGATATCATACTCTTCATAAAGATAAATTATAATGATAGGGAAATCCTCTATACTCAGAATCAATTGCATGGTAACATACCCACGTAGGCATATAAATAACACCATATAAAAAATAATGATAACAGTTTTCATTTCAGATGATAAACTCATTTGGCTACGAAGGTATAAAAGTTATAGTACAATAAAATACAAGGAATGTTATCTAGTTATATTGATAAAATTAATATCATGATTTGTACATGTAAAATATGTCGACAGTAAGAAGAAGTGCTCTGTGGGTACATACTGAGAACGAATCAAGTGATTAAATCCAAAAGTAATCCGTAGATTTTTACGTTGGAATGTGACACACCTCGGAAAATTTTCGTTATTGGATCATTAATAAGAGGAAACCCGGTCGTATAAAATTTTTAACAATAGGTATTTTATTAAACTGTTGACGTCATTGTCGCTCTTAAGAGGAATATAAACGCTAGAAATATTTAGATTCTCATGCCTGCAAAATTTTAAATCGAGCGTCTTATTTGCACCAGGCAAGTAAGCGAAAAAGTGGTTTTTATTTATTTTGTGCATAATTTTATAAGAACGAAAAAAGTTAGAATATAGAAAACCTTAAAAATAGTCTAAGCCATAAAGGAGTATTTTTTTTTAATTATTTTTTTGTATTACTTCATAGTTAAGTCATGAAAATACATTTTTTTGGTGGTTTACGCTTATATTTTTTGTTATGTAAATAATAATTTAATTGTAATTCCAATGCATAGGAAAGCTAGTAAAAGCTTCAACTTATCCGTAGCATATTTTTTGATGTTCATACTGTAAGCCAATTTGTCGTAAAGATTAATCTAAATATGATTTCACGTATAACTTCATCTTAAAGGTCTCTGCCCACTACACCGTTCCATACCATGACCGTACTATGAACGTATCAGCAACGAAATAAACACGCTACTCCCTACTATGACCACTAAAACGTGCTAACACCGTATGATACCCATATACACCGGGGTTAGCAGTTAGCAGGCGTACGGTGCCCGTTCTATCGGTTGTAGTCATAGAACGCCCGTCTCATAGAACTGAACACAAATCACGAACTGACGGAGTGGCAACGCGGTTAGAACGGGGTTAGAACGGGGATCATACGCAGTACCGGATTATCCCTAAGGCAGAGTAGGCAACTGCCTAGGGGCCCCGCATCGGCTAGGGGCCCCGCGTCCCGAGAAAAACTGACTTGCTTCAATTAGTGAGCAACGAAGTTTCGGAAAAAGTCATTTTTCATTTTTTTATTAGAAAAATTTACAGGTTAATAACATTAGGTACACGCGTTAAAGAAAACAACAAATTATAATAATAATTAGCTTATAACCCAATAAGTAACTAATGTTCATATCATGCATAAACAATAAATAAAAAGTCTGTAATTAAAACAAATATATAATCATAGTTGTATTTTACTTTAACTTTCCTTCTTTTTGTTGCAACATTACTTAGTATCTGAAGTGATTGAAGGTGCCGTGTGTGGTTTATATTGGCCTTTGTTTTGTTTTATTTCTAATTATACGTTTAAAACATAAATGTTGTACAAGCTTCAGTATGCACTACCTGTCTGCTTGCTAAAATTCTTTGGGAAAGGTTGTCTGGAAGAGATCACTTTAGTGACAAGACGGATCTTTTTATTATTTTTTTTAACAATATATATTTTTGTTTCTACATACATATGTATGTGTCCTTTTATGTGCAATAAAGGGTTATTGTATTTTATTGTATTGTATTCGTTTTCTTTATTAAATGGGGTGATGGCATACCTTTTGTAACGTAGTAAAAGAACAGATTAATTATGAATAAAATTACGTTTTCGTAGAAAAAAGAAGAAAAAAAATTTGGAAGTTAGAGAAGGGTAAAGTGCAGTGGCGGACTAAACCCGTCAGAAGCCCCGGGCGGCAAAGTTAAATGAACCCCCCCCCCCCCTCCCCTTAGTGAAGTTGATTTAATTTTACAAGTTTTTTATTCAGTTCACACGGGCCTCTGACTCTGGGGGGCCTCTAAACGCCACCATGTTCCCTTGATCAGATCCTAAACAAGGCTTTAAGGCCACTGCAAAAAATATATTTTTAATTCATTTTCTGAAAGATGCATTTGTTAATAATGCTCTCACTATTTGAGGAAATTGGTAAAATTGATAGAGATACAGCATTTTATATGAAACCGTTTTTAACAGTTTGTATGTTGAATTATCCTCAGCAAAACTTTGAAAGCGTTTTTCTCGAAGGTTTTTACACGTTTTTCAACCTTGTTAACAACATATTAAAAAAATATATATACATTCGATTTGCATGCACCAAGTAACGTAATATGTTTTTCTAGGTAGTCAGAGGGAGTTTGTATTCGATTTTTTTTATTTTTGGCTGCATTTTGAAGTGAAAAACGCGATTTTAGCTAAAAAAATTCGGTGAATTTGTTATTATAAAATGATAAAAAAAACTCATCGCATCGGTCAAGTCAAGTCAAGTCAATTTTCTGAATGTTTTACATTCAGAAAAAAATAAAGTTTTAAAACCTTACCTACCCCTCCCCCCTTAAAGTTTTGTTAAGGATTTGATCAAGGGAACTAGGAGTTTGGAGGCCCCTTCAACCCCCCCCCCCCCCCCTCCACCCCCCATTAGTCCACCATTGGTAAGGGGGGCCCCGAGACGTGCGTTGCCTAGAGGCCCCGACATGGTTAATCCGGCCCTGATCATACGCGTATGATCCCGTTCTAACACCGTCGCGTGCCGTGCATAGAGCGGACCGGCACCTGCAAAATATTGTCATCGAGAATTCGCCGTCAGTCCGGTTATGGTATGCGACGGTGTTGGACGGTGATGGACGGGCTAGTGGGCAGCGTTTCATACTGATCGATACAAAGAATATTTTTTTGCATGCGCTGCTACGGTTACGGTCATGGTATGGAACGGTGTAGTGGGCAGAGACCTTTATACCCCGAATATTGAGCGAAAGGGACAGTTGTCCTGTTGCACCTCATTATCCTACTAATATTATAAAGGCGAAAGTTTGTATAGATGTATGGTTGTATGGATGTGTGGATGTATATCCATACATCTATGCGGATGTATGGATGTATGGATGTATTGATGTATGGATGTATGGATGTATGGATGTATGGATGTATGGATGTATGGATGTATGGATGTATGGATGTATGGATGTATGGATGTATGGATGTATGGATGTATGGATGTATGGATGTATGGATGTATGGATGTATGGATGTATGGATGTATGGATGTATGGATGTATGGATGTATGGATGTATGGATGTATGGATGTATGGATGTATGGATGTATGGATGTATGGATGTATGGATGTATGGATGTATGGATGTATGGATGTATGGATGTATGGATGTATGGATGTATGGATGTATGGATGTATGGATGTATGGATGTATGGATGTATGGATGTATGGATGTATGGATGTATGGATGTATGGATGTATGGATGTATGGATGTATGGATGTATGGATGTATGGATGTATGGATGTATGGATGTATGGATGTATGGATGTATGGATGTATGGATGTATGGATGTATGGATGTATGGATGTATGGATGTATGGATGTATGGATGTATGGATGTATGGATGTATGGATGTATGGATGTATGGATGTATGGATGTATGGATGTATGGATGTATGGATGTATGGATGTATGGATGTATGGATGTATGGATGTATGGATGTATGGATGTATGGATGTATGGATGTATGGATGTATGGATGTATGGATGTATGGATGTATGGATGTAAGGATGTATGGGTGTATGGGTGTATGGGTGTATGGATGTATGGATGTATGGATGTATGGATGTATGGATGTATGGATGTATGGATGTATGGATGTATGGATGTATGGATGTATGGATGTATGGATGTATGGATGTATGGATGTATGGATGTATGGATGTATGGATGTATGGATGTATGGATGTATGGATGTATGGATGTATGGATGTATGGATGTATGGATGTATGGATGTATGGATGTATGGATGTATGGGTGTATGGATTTATGGATGTACGTTTGTACGTGTGTTTGTTACTCTTTCACGCAATAATTACTGAGTGGATTTTAAAGAAACTTTACAATAATGTAACTCATAGATCAGAATAACATCGTATAGGCTATAGCTCAAAGCTCTGGCATTATGAAATTTGTATTAAAAAAATTGCAATAGGTGGCATGATTAGTAAGATATCTATAATTCTTTATTCGATTCCAATTATTAGGGGAGTACTCCAAATAAATGCGGGAGGGGGGGAGTGGTTAGAGGGGGGGGGAGGGAGAGGAGGGGGAGGGCGTGGGGGATTTGGGAGGGGGGAGGGGGCGGTTGGGAGGGGGTGGGGGAAGAGTGGGAGGAAGCGAAGTGGGAACCCCCCTAATACCATGCTAGTCTTAATATGAGAAAGCTAGTCTTGAATTATAAAAATTTAATGTTTCTTTGTTTGTCCCTTATGCGCTCCTAAACCATTCATCCGATTGCGATGAAACTTTGGTGAGTTGTTGTGTGTACGTCCACGAAGGTTTCTATATACACTGGTGAGCTCTGGCGTTATGAAATTATTTCATATACTATTCATTCGATTTCTATGAAACTTTGGTGAGTCGTTGTGTGCATGTCCACGAAGGTCTCTACGAGTATATACATTGGTGAGCTATGCCGTTATGAAATTTATACAAATTTTGCAATGGGTGGCGCGCGAGTTGTTTGAAAAAATGAGTATATTTCATGTAGTTTAGCGGCAGGGAGGATAGACGGAATTGGGAGAATGTAAGGGAGGGTTAGAGGGTGGGGGTTGAGGAAGGGGTAGATGCGGAAAAAGGAAGGGGAAAAGGCGAGGAAGATGGATGTGGGAACGCGGAACGGGAAAAAGGGCTGGAATGGGAACGAGGATAAATGGGAAAGGACACGCAGGGAGAACATTTTTATATAAGTGGCATTGCAACGCATTCCGGAACTCGCTAGTACCTAAATAAAATCATTCCCCATTTTTCTCCTCCAAAACTGGACTGATTTTTAAGATTTTTTTACTAGACATATTAAAAGAAAAAACTCTGTACGTTTTGATTTTTTTTTAATACATTGTCTAGTTTGTATACAATGTATACTGAACATCTGTTGATGGCGTTCAAAGCAGGGAAATTTAACGTTTTTTTTTTAATTAACTAACATCTACAAGAAGTAACTGTCTTATCAACAAAAAAACGAGTGTGCTTTAGACCGCACTATTCAAGTAAAACTTCTTTAGTTCCTGTGTGATAGAAAGAGAGAAAGAAAATGTGCGCTCTCTCTTGAGCGTACAGTGGCTGTGAGAGAGAAAGAGAGAAAGAAAATGTGTGCTCGCACCTCTCTCTCTTGCCCCTACAGTAATATACGAAACGTAACTCTCTCTCTCTTTCTATCTTCAATAACTTATATCTCCCTCTCAACTACCGTTCGCCTCGCTTTTCGTAACGCCCTCGTAATGCATTCACCAGCTTACTTCCCAATTCAAGCGTGCGTAAAGAAGTAGTGTCAAAATTCAGAGATGAAATTTAGGAATACATGTGTATGGACAAAACGCCGCGCCGCCATTCCTCTTAATACAATTTTTTTAATTTGCTGTCACAATCAGCTATAATCACCAACAAGGACTAAGTATTTGATTTAAAATCCTTTTTGATTACAAAACAATATCAGGAATGAGTAATTTATATACTCGCTTGTATCTAGATTGCATGCAGTGGCAATACTTTCTCAGAAGTAGATTGGTTCAACTGCACGGAATACAGTTATAAGAAGGCTATAATAACATATATTAATAATAATGAAAATTCATCAAGGGATGTTCCGATAGAGTTCTTACAATAATATGAAGGGGTCTCCCTCAACCAGCCTCTCCCTGTACGACCTGCCGAGCAGCTCGTGGGCAGATGCATCCGCCGCCAAGACCCGGACAAACCTCACTCCCGGTCATCCTGCTAAGTCACCAAACGCAGCGTACCACTTGGGGTGACCTTCACCCTCTGTCCAAATTGTAATTGATGTGTTTATGTTGTAATAATTATGACAAGCCCAACAATTTGTGAAGCGGAAATGGGTACCGCCACCCCAGGAACCATTTATTGAATAATCAACACCTCTCACACATGTCACCCTAAGAGGTTCGCTACGTTTGGTGACTTAGAAGGGGTGCCCGGATTCATGGGGTGAGTTTGTCCGGATTTTGGCAGAGGATGCGTCTGCCCACCAACTGCGTGGTAGGCCGGATCGAGAGAGACTGATTGATGAAGACATTTTAATCTCTCCAGCAGGACTCTATCTTACCGAGTGGAAGGGATGAATTCATATGTCCTGGACATACCTACTGACCCCCATATTCCTGTCCACCCCTCGTACCTTTTTTCCTTCCCAGAACTTCCTTTCCTTCCTTCCCTAAAAATACCCTCCACACAGCATCCCCAAAGATGACATAGGACTTGAGGGGATTTTTATCCTCAGGGCGTCCTGCGTGGAGCTAATGTAAATTATTTGTCTTAATACGAAGTACAAACTCTTTATATTGTTGAAATATTTTGATTTGCGAATTGAAAATCCCAGCATTTTATTGGCTTTGTTAATTACATCATTATGTTTGTAGTGTGTTTCATATAGTTTAGTTTTACATCAAGTATTACTCCAAGGTCTCTGATAAATTGTACTTCACTGATAATATGTGCATTGTGAGGGCATACTCAAAGGAAAATTTATGGTTGTTACGTGTACGATAATTTATTAATTTTATTGAAGAAGATAATAATAATAAATATAAACGAAAATATGAAAAATAACATGACGCAGAAAAATAAAAAAGCAAGGGTCGCTACTTGGACTCGAACTCAAGCTCTCTGGTCTTACCGGGACAAACATCTTAAACAACTCGGCCGTTGTGACCTTTTATTTTTAAGTAATTTATGTCTATCTCACATTTCAAATTCAGAATTAACAATATTTTATTCAACTTATCATTCCCAAATTTGTGGCTGTTCCATTATTTTTAAAAATCCACATGTCTTGACTCACAATCCGGAGGTCGCGGGTTCGAACCCGGCGTGCGCAAATAAATTTTATTTGATTAATTTGGGTTATTTCACAATTAATTCATTTAAAATAATATATAGTATATTTGCGGCATGTTCCAGAGTGGAAGATACTATCAGTATCGCCCTGGTGTAAGACCACCATTCAGAATTGAAACGTTGCTTGAAAATGGCTTTAGCCGTGTTTGGTGACCAGATCTGAATAGCCAGGTACTTCCCAACCTTCCTTTTCCCCACCTCCTTCCCCTCCCCACTACCTTCAGCCTCACAACATACCCCATTTGGGGATGCCATAGTCTCACTGGCTCCAGACGGGAGCAGTTGAGATTCTTGTGCGGTATTCACTGTAAAAAAAAAAAATGTCTTGCAACGAAAATACTTCAATTTATTTATTAAAGCGTCGATGACACGGGGCTAGTTTACAAGCTACTATCTGGGAAATTCACTATCTGTTAGTAAACTCTCCCAGTGTCATCATGTCACTTGCTAACTAGCAGCAACTAGCAGATTATTGACAATCTACGAAAAAAAGTTGAAAGGTCGTCAACTTTACTTGCCTACACGCTTGCTCCGCTTGCTCGTGATTGGTTTATTTATGTTTCCAACAGGGATTCCGATAAACAGCTGATTTCGACTGTCAAAAATCTGATGAATTTAATTCACGCAGGCGTCGTTATTCCTGTTACTGGCGCTAAAAGCGACCTCAGTTTCCTACGCTTCTGAGCGAGTGGACAGTTTTGTGCGTCATCATGACAATCTCACTCGCCGATTTACCCGCTTTTAAAACTTAGTAGATAGTAGCTTGTAACTCGCCGTGTGTCATCGAGGCTTAACGGTCCTTCAAATTAATGTATTTCAGATTTTTATGCGCTTATTTTGCTCAAACATTATTTATTTAATATCGACGGTATAAATAAATATACCATAAATTCTGACTACATGTCACAAAATCATAGTTAAATAAAACATAATAAAAAAGTATAACAGTTAATTATGGCATTTGATTGAGAAATGACACCAGCCTAGCGATTCCGTATTTTTGTGAGATCGTTATTGGATAACGGACGTTATCTCCTGTCAGATTTGTGTGATTTTTATGGCAGTTATTTGCGTTTTCTATGTACAACGTACATTAAATGAGTAAATGATCATTCGTACTTGCAGGAATTCATGTTTAAATCGATCTAAACTAAAATATGTGACGTAAAAATCACACAAATATGACAGAAGATAATGTCCGTTATCCAATAACGATCTTACAAAAAATACGGAATCGCTAGGCAGAGATACAATTACATACGAAATTCTATAGTACAAATAAAATTAACATTGATTGAAAATATTTGACAGTGTAGCTTTCCGTGCAGCCACCAGTGGAATTTTATGGCATACTTGGTCAAAGGCCTTGATAAAATCCGTTAAAAATTATTAAAAAATAATAAATATTTCTGATGAAAAAATAATTACAAATAGCACATAATTTTAATAATTTTATCATCACCCTTTTGAGCATTTTTATTGCAAAGTTGAATGTAGGTATATATGTATTAAAGCAAATCTCTGTTGAAATAAAACCGATATTGAGTTACAAATCTGTACCTTAAAGTTTAAATCACACGTAGTTATAGACTTAGCTATGGACTTACGTGATTTATCCTTTAATAATCAATCTTTCTCATCGGAACCGCCCTGTATAGTTCCAAGGGAACGATCGCAAAACTATCTTTCGACGAAATTTGAATTCTCGGCCGCTGGTTAAAGACGTAAAAAGAGTTTTTCCAAAAAAAATTGATAATTTATTACAATTAGAGTGGCGGATATGGAAACCGCCGCCGCGGGAACCATTAATTGGATAACCAAGACACCTGCCATAGGACACCCCAAGTGGTTCGCTACGTTTGGTGACTTAGCTGGGGTGCCCTGATTCACGGGGTGAGGTTTGTCTAGGTCTTGGCGGCCAGTGCGCCTGCCCACCTACTGCATGGCGGGCCGGATGGAGAGAGATTGGTTGAGAGAGACATAACCTAGACCTCTTTAATTTTAAATAACTCTCCTACATTTCACTGAAAAGACCCTCCACATAGCATCCCCAAAGATGATCTAGGCCCTGGGGGGATTTTTTCCTCAGAGCCTTCTGTGTAGAGCTAATGTAAAAAAGGTACATTTTAAAGCAAAATTTTAATGAAATAAAATCGATAATGCGTTACGGAATATATGAGAATAACCAAACTTTCTTATGGAAACCGCCCTATACAGTTGCAAGTTGCAAGGATACGAAAGATAATGGGCTTTAAAAAGATATGAGAAGAGTAAATCCAATAAAAATTGATAATTTATTGGTGTGTATTTGAAAAATTTATAACAGAATTTGTTCAACAATGTTTATACCAGGCCATTTGTTATACTTCTTTAGCAATAATAACATTCCAACGTAAAATAATAATAAGAACGGTGTTGTAGATTGCGTTACATTCACTCACTACCTACATGTTTTATCTAATAATAGTTTTGAAGGTGTTTGTGTCGCTGTTGGTTTGTTGTGTACTTTGCCCGGTGTTGAACCCAATGTCACGGGTGGGCAATGACGCGTGCTGCGTGGGACTGTGGCAACAGTGTGCAAGGGGACTAAAAATACGTGGGCAGTATTTATAATAAAAATTTCAATAAATATAAAAATACAAAAATTACTTGATAATGAATGGATGTAGGTATTATTTACATCCAGACACTATAAGTTCTGTGGAGAACTTCTCAATAACTTTGGGTTCTTGATAACAAACTGGTTTATTGTGAGTTTATTTATTTACAATAATAATGCTGCAAGTCATATGACCTATCTATATTAGTGGCTAATTAAATCTGGTCGGCAGGCTGGCCAGAGCCAGTCTCGACGGCACCCATCTACTCGGGTACCCTTCTGTCGACAATCGATAGAAGCACTTTCCCTGCTGGCATCTGACGGCATCACTTGGAAGCTTTTTCTATACATTACAATATACTATGGTACGAGTGCGGTTGCACAAAGTAGTTCCGCAATGCAGTCTGTGGGAAGTACCTACCTATGTTGGATAACCAACACCTCTGCCATAGATTACTCCAAGTGGTTCGCTACGTTTGGTGATTTAGTAGGGGTGTCCGGGTTAATTGGTGAGGTTGTCTAGGTTTTGTCCGCGTATGCTTTTGCCCACCTACTGCGAGGCGGGCCGGGTCGGGCGAGTGACTATTTGAGGGATACCTTTTGACCTCTCGACTCTCTCGACCCATCGCCTTGCACCGCAGTGGCAGGGATCGATTCATACGTCCGTCACCCTTGGACAAACTGACCCCCTAGCTTCCCGCCCACCCCTCGAACATTTTTCCTTCCCAGAACTTCACCTCCTTCGTTTTCGTAAAAATACCCTCAACACAGCATCTCCAAAGATGATTTATAATGCAGTTACAGCATTGTGCCATCGTTCATCCATTGGGAAGTAGCCACAATAAAAAAAAAACAGAGTGTGCAATTCACAAGCGGCAGAAGTGAAAGCTTCAGAAAACTGAAGTAGACAAGAGTAGGGAGGCTACGAAGCACCGCACAAAGGGGAGACCGATAAGCTACGAAGCGTCGCACAAAGAAGAGACCGATCATACCGTCTCATTCTATCGCAGGCTAAATCCTGTAGATGTATGTGTTTTCGTCTATTTTTAGTGTCGCTATTTTCATTTCAACGAGTTTCAAATCACAACGGTGCTAAAGAAATTTTCACTTCTAAAATAAATAAGCAATTTAATTCGATGTACCTCTATGAAAGAAATTGATTGGACATTATAAAGCCAAAACGCTGTATCTATAAATATAGCATATTGCCATAACACGGCGCATGCAAATTGCTCAATAATCAAAAAGTAACTTTAAATCTGCAGTTTTCCCCTTTCTACCACAAATTTCCGGACCCCGTGTAGTAATAACCCAAAAAAACACCACCCGTAACACCAACAATTTTTTTTTATGAATGCAATAGGGCCTTGTACCTGCGTAATCGGGGCCCTGTTATTGCCACAGGTTGGCCTAATTATTTATTTTTGTTGAAATGTCAGCATTTCACATATAAAACACCCAATAATAATGCTTGCGTCACACACCGCTATCATATTATTTACATAGTATAAAGCAAAGTCGCTCCCGCTGTCTGTGCTATTAGATCATTTAGGCCCTCCGTTCATGGAGATACTTACAATCTACGTAATTGTGATGAAACCACAAATACCCTGCTGATATACCACTTTTTAATGCTAGTCTCCGTACACATCCGAAATGTACTGAACTTAATCATTTTTCACGTGCAGCTGTGGAGTGAACGCGCTGTCATGCGATGTCATATGACTTTTTTTCCAACACCAATCCATTGTCTTCTCCACTAAATCGTTTCTTAGGTATTCTGGTAAAGTATAGTTATGTAAACATGCATTTTTTCCACTTCCAGAACAAATCTAAGATTACTTTCATGTTCCGACGCCATTTCTGTCAAACGTCAAACGAATAAGTATCAGACAAAAATGATGCGACTGTCGCGTGCGATCAGCACTGTCGGTATCGTGATACTGATTGGAAGCCGACGGCCACCGCGTAGCGCCGTGAACGGGCACCAGCTAAATCGTACGGGGGGTACTTACGATCGGCGCATATTTATTTATTTATTTGATGCAATATTATTTACATTTTTTACATAATTCAATGATGTTGGCCTCACTGGGTGGTTTACCCGTGCTGAGGCCTCCATTTCATATACAAAATTATACACAATACATATAAATATATATATACATAATATTGGTGAAAAAAAACATACGATTAAGATAAATTAAACTTAAAAATTAGAGATTTAGAATTAACATAAAATTAAGAATAAATAATATTATATAAGGCGTGTTGTGTGTACATATGATACGCGCACGAGAAACGAGTAGCTTGTAAGTATCTCCGTGAACGGAGGCACCTAAACTACCTTGGTCGAAGACGCAACCTATTTTCACGCGGTTTTCACCAATAGATAGAGTGATTCATGAGGAAGGTTTTTAGGTATATAATTTGTCAAGGTTTTGTGTAAATTGGTTGAAATAAAGGTGAAAGTTTGTATGGCTGTATGTTTGTTACTATTTCACACAAAAACTACTGAATGGATTTAAAAAATTCTTTCACTAATAGAAAGCTACATCATTTGCGATTATTATAGGCTATATATATTAGAAAGTTCTGGCGTAATGAATAATCTCTGGCGTTATGAAATTATTTATCAATTTTATCATACGTTTTCTGTCGCTAACAAAACTGATTTATTGCAAACGTCAGAAACCGATTGTCGCCTTGGAAACGATGTTTTATTTTTTTTTTTAAATTAGGCAATTCACCCTAAAAATAGTGCTTTTTTGGCGTCTTACTTAATAACCATCTCTAAAAATGAATCACAGAAGTGTATGTATGCGCGCGTAAACCCGAACGACCTCACCAAATTGGATAATTCTTTTTTTTTGTTCGATATTTTGAGTTGAGCTCTGCCATTATGAAATTTGTATAAAAAATTGTAATAGGTGGCACGCGAGCAGTTTGAAGATTCAATGTACCGGGAAAGAATGTGTGGAATGCGAGAGTGGATTTGAAATGTATGCAAATTGACAGATGGCGTAGGTTATAAAGGTTGGGTAATGGCGTTGTGTTTCGTTAGCCACAGCAACGCGTGTCCGGGTCTGCTAGTAAAAGATAAAATATCAATTGGCTTGGCCTATTCCGGCATATCGCTCGCAGTTCATTCCCAATGGAAATATATGGCGAGCGATATGCTGAAAGAGGCCAAGCCAAATAATCTTTTATCTTCTATCTTTTATAGCTGTGTGTTACACAAGCATAATAATTGTTAGTTGCAGAAGGTTTCAAAATGTTTATAATGAGTTTCAAGAAGGTTTCGAAAGATTTTATCTTTTTTTAATCATTTTTAAGGTTGTATTTTTTTTCATTAAATCCACACAGGAGGTATGTTATCTTTGAAGATGCTGTATGGAGGGTCTTTTTGAGGAGGGATGAAATACAGAGGGCGGCAAATCATTCCACAGCCGAGCTGCTGAACTCAAGAACGAGTCGTAGAAAAGACGTGTGACTAACGTCAACCGTGTACAAATGTTGGGCACATGTTTGGCGTGCTTCCCGACCATGCACCGCTGCCAAGGGGATCAATGATGCTAGTTCCTCGGAGCATCTTCCATTGTAATACCGGTAGGACAAGGACAACATTCCCACCTGACGCCAGTGCTCTAAATATTGCAATCCGTTTGTTAAGTTATGAGAATCTATCACACGGACCGCCCGTTTCTGCACAGAGTCGCGGTATTTTTTTTTTATATTTTGGAGCTCAAGACCAGAGGTGGCTGCCAAATTCAACCGTGGGGCGCACTTGTGATTTGTACAGGGTTAGCAGTTGTGTAGTATTAAAGTATCTGCTTTATAATAAATATACAATTTGTATGTGTTTATTCAGCGTTATCAAGGTAAATAAAAACTACCCATTCCTCGCAATAAAGAGCCAAGACTATTTCTTCTAAGTAAGTAAATAATAAATTATTTCAAAAAATAACAAAAAAAAAAATTAAAAAAATAACAGATTTCAAGATTTAAAAAGAAAATCTTAGGTTATGGACAGTAGTTTTAGGTAATATTTCTATTTAAGTTGAAATTCTGATAAATGAAACAATGTTACTTTTTTGAACCACTTGTATATTTAGTTTTTACTTCAGTTCAATGTTGCAAAAATCTCCATTTTAATATAAAACCAGCTTTTTATACAAGAAATAATATCGGTAATTTTTTGAGAAACGCTAAAGATAAAGACCATAAATTGACTAATTCCGGAATATATAAACTCAAATCTAACGATTGTCCATCATTTTATATTGGAAAAATAACTCGTAATTTTGAAATCAGAATGAAAGAACATTTAAGGTGTCTTAATAATAATAATTTATAATAGTTCGCTAACCATATCATTAAAAATAACCATAGTTTTGAAAAAAATACGGGGATAAATATTATTCATATTAATCATAAAGGAAAACGTTTAGATAACTTAGAAGCCTTGGAAATAAATAAAAATTCCTTAAAAATAAAGAATCTATTATAAAAAATATTGTCTTACAGCCCAATCATGGATATGTTCCCCTACCCACCCACTCTTCATTAATACCTAACAACGACTCCACCCCTACCATAATAATACATTGTTCCCATCCACTATTTTATAACTGTCAAATCAGAATACGTTTGCCTTGAAGAAGGAACGGTCGGTCAGAAACCGGTCGGCTTTAATCAAATATACAAGTGGTTCAAACAAAGTAACATTGTTTCATTTATCTATAATGGATAACCACAAATTTATAGCTACATTCAAAAGTATATTACTAATTTAACAAGTTATTTTTAGATTTTACTAGCTGTGGTACCCGGCATCGCCCAGGGAGTTGATATGAGATTTGTATATTTGTAAGAGGATTTTTGCGAGTTTTTTTTAGTGTAGGTGTGAAGTATGTCAAGAATAAGTAGGTTATGATCAGATATTGAGGTGTCACAGTTTGTTATACTATACGAAAGGCTTACGTCTGAGATGATGTGATCAATAATGGTGTTGGTGTTTTCTGCAATACTTGTTGCATGTAATTTGTTTATTTTGTTCATTATAGTGAAATCGTTTGACTTGATGATTTCTGTGGATTTACAAATATGTGTGTTTGTGGAATCAAGTAAATTGATATTGAAATCCCCCAGTATTATGGAACTTTTGTGAGTTTTCAGTTGTATGTTTAACTTATCTAGAAAATCTTGAAAATTGGTGTTCGGTTTTTTATATATCACTCCGATGTTTAAGGGTCGGGTTTGGAAAACATCGCTCCGCATTAGCAGTAGCATCCGCGTCTCGTAGCAGCAATACTAGAAAATTATATACAGGTAGTTAGAAAAATGTGTAAAGTTACTAGTGATTAAATTTTTTTTACTGTAATCTTACAAATTCTATAAGTTATACATACTGCAACTTTAGTTAAAACGTTGAAAAAGGCCTTCGCGATTATCTCTCCTGAACCTGTTGTAAACATTTTTACCAAAAATCCTTCCGTAATCTCAGAGTAAACATTATGTTAAATCAAGCTATTAAATTAAAAGCTCTTCAGTGTATCTAGATTTTTATTGTAATTCGCCTAAACTTTCTGAATTTTTCAACTATTCTCCGCCATACAAAAATGTATGGCAAAATATTACGCCGCGCGATGTCTTATATAACGGTTGAATTTCACAGAATTCATTCAGTCGTGAGATAGCGGTCAAGGCGACAGCACGCATATTTTTTTCGCAGCAATTTTGTTCGCTGTTTATTCGATTTTTGAAGGAATCATTGAGGAGATAGGTGTTACAGTAACCGGGTAAGTAGAAATAAAATATATTTATTATTATCTAATAAATTATTTTTAACTTGATTTACAGTTTTACATATTTTATTATTATTTTTTTTTTAAACTTCAGGTACCTTCAAAATGGGTAAAAATAAAGGAATTCTTGCTTACCGTGCCATAAAAAATAGACCCTCCCACTGGAAGAATAGGAGAATAAGGTAATAAAGTCAAAATTTAATTTTTTTACTGATTTCTATCAAGGGTAGTTTGAAGGTAGACTGAAGTCATTTTGCTTTTTGACATCTAAAAATTTCGGCATCCATCTTGAATTTATCTGTAGTTATCTACCGATTTGGTTCAATATCAGAATTCGGGCGTTTAGAAGTGCACTGAACTCGGATCTAATGTCAAAATGCAAAATTTCGGCATCCATCTTGAATTTCTCGTGTTCTCTACCGATCTGGTTCAAAATCAGTATTAGGGAGTATTGGCGAGCACTGAACTCGGATCTAATGTCCAAATGCAACATTTCGGCATCCATCTTGAATTTCTCTAGTTATCTACCTTTTTGATTCAAAATCAGGATTAGGGCGTTTGGACGTGCACTGAACTCGGATCTAATGTCAAAATGCAACATTTCGGCATCCATCTTGAATTTCTCTAGTTTTCTACCGATTTGGTTCAATATCAGCATTCGGGCGTTTGGAAGTGCACTGAAATCGGATCTAATGTCAAAATGCAACATTTCGGCATCCATCTTGAATTTCTTTAGTTATCTACCGATTTGGTTCAAAATCAGGATTAGGGCGTTTGGACGTGCACTGAACTCGGATCTAATGTCAAAATGCAAAATTTCGGCATCCATCTTGAATATCTTAAGTACTTTGACGATTTGGTTCAAAATCAGGTTAAAGGAGTTTGGGGTTCAACGAACTTAATATCAAAATTTAATTTAACAAAATTTAACAAAATTTAATTTCAAAATGCATAATTTCGACGACCATTTTGAGTTCTCTACCGATTTCGTTCAAATTGTCACTAAGTTTTATTGAAAACAACGACTGTCAGATCCATTGATAAATCGAATGAATTTCGATGTTGGGTAAATTCTGGGTCGTATTATTACAAATAAATTTATTTTATATGTTTTTTTAGAAAAGCAGCAGAAGCAATATAAATGACGTCGTTATAACAGAAACTATCAGTTAACATGTAAGTTTTTTAAATAAACATAAGCGGCCTGAGTAATGGCCTTCCATATAAACTTTTTGCTATAATGAATGATCTACCACACTTTTTGTGAATGTTTAGAATTAATAAATAATATTTGGATGATTTATATAGCGCCGTTTTTGTGAAAAATCAGCTCAAGGGCGCTGTATGAATTATCGATAATAGACCGGGAGAAAGGATGATGTCATTACAAAATGACAGTCTTGTGAATAAATGAGGGGCTAACACTTATCACTCTGTATTGTTTTGTATTTTTTTATTAATAAGTTTACATTACAAATGTATAGTCTAATGTCCTCCACGCTAGGAATTCACCTGTGTTGTGGAGGACATTTTTCAATTGTAAAATTATATAATAGTAAACAAGTATATAATAGTAACTTTGTTATTTTTGGATAATGCTGTGAAATAACTATAATAATTGTGGGTAATAATTAATTTATTTTGAACTTACATATAACATTTGCAATTTTACCTGTAACACGCACAACACGAGTTACAGCGTGTTTTATACAAAGAAAAAAAAACTTGTCAATAGCCTTCTATAAAAAAACAGAGTGGAAGATACTTTATGTATCGCCCTGGTGTAAGACCACTATTCAGATTTGAAAAGCTGCTTGAAATGGCTTTAGCCGTGTGTGGTGACCAAATCTGAATAGCCAGGTACTTCCCCTATATTATTCCCCTCCCACCTTATTCAGCCTCACAACATACCCCAATCACTGGCCCCAGGCGATTGATAACAGTTGGGACTTTGTAAGTTACATAAAAATAAAAATAAAACATTTAGTTGTTTTATAAAAATTTGTCTGAACTTCTTTATATTTTTTACTGTCTTTTTTCTAAATGTGCTTTGTTCTACTTTATGTATATCAAAGATAAATTGTAAAATATATTCTTTCTTACTACGTATTAAAAAAAAACTGTATGCATATAAATAAACTTTCAAAAACAAAACTACCTGTTTTTTAATTTCTAAGGCACAGAGTAAAAACTGGTTGTCGTAACTTATTCACACCCATTATTTTCTGGTAAAATTATAAAAAAATTAATAACATTATACAAACCATATATGAACCAGAAATTTTTTCCACATCAAAACACCATTAGATTCTATGTCACATTGAGTCAAAAACTAAGACGTCTGTAAAGGTCCAGGGACTAAAAAGTCTATGTATCCTTGCCCTTGCATAATATGATTTATAGTCTGTCAAGCTGTATCAATTATGTTAGAAATAAATTAAAATTATACAAAGCAAGTGTATTTTTATTTCGTATTTTATCAAAATGCTGAGCAGCCGTGCCTGAATCTAACCGAAATACACAGTAGATCGCGGCGGCCGAGCTTGTTTGCAACTACCAAAAATACCTAACTGCAGTGAATGGGCAGTTTGACCCAGGCGCAAATGTCTCTATGAGCTATCCACGCTATTCCACCATATGATTCTTAGTATGTTAAGCTGTATCCATTATTATAGTAGGAACTAAATTTTATAAGGCAAGTGTATTTTTATTTCCTAAGTCCGTAGTGTCTAGTATACCCACATCTCCTCTAGTCAAACGCAGGCGGCCGGCTGCGGCCGTGTTTGTCTACAAGTACAAGAAATACCTAACTGCAGTGTCAGCGCGGTTTGATACCCGACCCTTAAGCTAAGTTTGTTTAAGTGTATCCAAAGGAAGTTGTTGTCTGGATCTACTATATTATCGATTAAGTTGTATTCTAAGTTTTCTTCAATAAATATGGATACTCTACCACCGATGCCCTCAGGTCAGCAGGATGCTTCGTGTTTATAGCCTTCAGTATTGATGAATGGTATATCCGTTTCTTTGAGATTGATAGAACTGATGTTCGAACCCACGACGGATCTTGCTTTATATACCCCTACCAATGGGTAGCCCCACCCGTACAAAAAAGGCTTCGAATGGTTCAGAATGTTCCAGAACATTCCACAACATTCGAGAGTGTTCTGGAATGTTCCACAATGATGTTTCCGATTCCCTATTCCCGAACATTCCACAACATTCTGGGATATTCTGGAATTTTGTAAAATGTTTTCCAATACTCTCGAACAATCTGAACTGTTCTAGAAATTTCTAGAGGGCGAATCTTCCAGCTCTTTTATCTTCAGAAGCAGGCCCTTCAGGTAGAAACGGGAACCTTCTTCAGGCGCAGCAACCGGGCAGATATGAAATTACGAACGCGCTAGTATCTATGCGAAAATTGTAAAAATGTTTAATAAAACATGACTCGTTTAAAATAGAGCAAAAATCTTGCAGGGGTTGTCTTAAACAGTATTTAAAGAAACACTGTGAATTTTTTCATACATATAACTTGTAAAATAACTGAAACAAACGTGTTTATTATAATTGTTGGAGCATAGTTTGCGATTTTTTCCTATCGAGGGAATTTTTTATAATTTGCGTTTCGGCGCGGGGAATGTCTAGATTCTAGATAATATCTTCAAAAATAACATACATTTTTTTAAGGGCTTAAACACTTAACGTGTTTAAGGGTCCGCTACCGGAATTTCTACCGCTTTCTGCATATCCCCCTTAAATATTTGAAGTTTGTAAGCTCTTAAAAAATATATATGTTATTTTCGAAGATAATATCTATACATTCCCCACGCCGAAACGCAAATTATATGAAATTCTCTCGATAGAAAAAAATCGCAAAGTATGCTCCGAAAATTATTTTTTTCAATTC
Organism: Limnephilus rhombicus; assembly: GCA_929108145.2. Lineage (NCBI taxonomy): Eukaryota > Metazoa > Arthropoda > Insecta > Trichoptera > Limnephilidae > Limnephilus > Limnephilus rhombicus. Next base: position 29,564,470 of record OV815297.1, on the reverse strand, counting down.
TGTTTCGGTTATTTTAAATGTTATATGTATGAAAAAATTCACAATGTTTTTTTTAAATTGTACTTGACACAGCCCCCACAATATTTTTGCTCTATTTTAAACGAGTCGTGTTTTATTAATAACTACCTGGTCCCGGCAAGCGTTGCTATGCCATTTAATAAAGAAATTGTTTCTCTCTGAGTGTCTCTTCCCATTCGTCCCGTTCCCCTTCCGCCTCCCCTTCTTCTCCTGTGTCCTCTTCCCCTCTCGCGTTCCCACTCCGTCAACCTCACCTTCCCTCTCCCCACTCCACTTCCCCCCCCCCCCCCCTTCCCCCGTCCCGCGAACCCCCCTCCCGATTTCCCCTCCCCCCTCCCAGGTCCCCTTCCCCCTCCTGCGTTCCCCTTCCACCTTTCCCGCCTTCCCTCTTCCCTTTCCCGCTCCTTCGTCCCACCAACCCTCCTCCCGCGTTCCATATATTCAATTCCAGTACATTCAATTTTTAAACAACCCGCGTGCCACCTTTTACAGTTTTTTTTCAAATTTCCATTTTTCATGTATATTAAATTTAGTACCTAACATAGATACCTATTTAAAATATCTAAAATTCTTGATTCGATTCAAGCTATTAGGGGAGTACCTACTTTAAATAAATTTATCACCTTAAAGTTTTTCAAAAATAGAATCTTGATTTAACATTTTGCAAAATGTCATTCTCAAACACGCGAACTGTCAAACGTGCGGGTTTTCTGAAATTATCCAATTTTCTGCCAAATTTTCTTAATTTTTCTCTCCGTAAGAACCATCCTTGTACTTCAAGGAATATTCTAAAAAAAGAATTAGCGAAATCAGTTCAGCTGATCTCGAGATTTGCGCTTACCAACACATTTAGCGATTCATTTTTATATTATAGATAATCGTTTATTATTAAACATTTTAGAAATTTTCGCATCGATTTTGTCGCTGTAAATGTTAGCGCCCTCCTCTAACATTCGAAATTTCGGATCTCTCCATCTTCTTCTTTTCGGGCGCGGTTGCGGAGCCTTAAGTGAGATATGTAAGAAATCGGTAGAAATTCGGGTAGCGGCGGCTTCATGGGTGGGAGATAGAGGGCTACCACACCATATAACTCCCTTTATCGTACCGGGACTCGTTTCTGAGTTTTAGCGTCTTGCTTACATTGTAGAACACTTTATTTTATAATATATATTGATTACGAGTATATTTATTCTAGCTAATAGGTTGGGTTATGAAAATATTATAGAAAAGTATCACTTATACGAAGTAATAAAATTATTATCGTGACTTCGAATATTGTGACTACACCTTTCAAATACCTACTTATCACAAAAACAACTTCAGCAGATGTTCTATATTATTTTTTTTATGTATTCTTGTCCGTTAAAGTTACTGTCTGTTTACAAAGTATTCTACTTCTTGCAAAGTATTTTATTTATTTTTCTCCGCGTGTGTTTTCGTTTAAACTATTTTCCAGGAAAGGTATGATTTAAAACAATAGGCAGGTACTACATTTATTAGCTTAACCTTTAGATTGTTTGTTAATACATATATTTTTATTATTTGAATAAAACCTAACCCAACCTAGTGAAAAATCATCATTCACAATAGAAAACTCGCTTGAAAATATCTCTAGCATAGTTTTGTGACCAGATCTGAATAGTAAGGTACTCCTCCTAAGACACTCCTCAACCTTCCTCTTTTCCACATTCGGGAGGCCGTAGAAATACGACTAAAGTCAATATTATTTTATTTTTATTTTGGTATTCGGTGACCGGACAACTCAGAAAGAATTCAACTCAACACCTATTTTGAAAAGCCATTAATAGTGATTTTTTTTCTTTGTTTTACAGTTTTTTAGAAAAAAATGTGTCCTTACTGGGGTACCTCGTTCTAAGGACATATTCTTGTTTGAAAATTATAAGTTTAATCTAAAAGAAAGTATAGGTGATACAAGCATTAATCTTTGTTTGGTTGCAAAATTGTATCTATATTCTTCCTTCCCATATCCATAATCCATATTTTTATGCTTCTTTTGAAGTCGGTTATTATTTTAATGGTTTTTAATGCAAAAGGGAGTAAATTAAATGATTTTGTAGAGAAGTATTGCATATTTCTTTGTCCAAAAGTCGTTTTAGTTGTAGGTTGGTGGAATGTAGGTTGTAATGTAGATCTTGTGAAGCGGCCCGAGTTTGTCTGTGTAAAGTTATCCTGATTTTTGAATGCGTACATTAGAATATCTTTTAAATATAATTGTTTCAGTGACATTAAATTCAGCGCTTTAAAAACATAGTCTGTAGGGGTTCTGATGGGGACTCTAAGTATAATTCTCAGAATCATGAAAAAATGGTTAAATAGGTTACCATAGATTAGGTTCCGGGCTATTTTTCAATTTTTTTCGTAACTTTTATTGACTTTTCAAAGAGGTTTTGAGTTGACTTGATTCTGAGTTGTCATGAAACCAATATATTTATTCACAGGTGTTCTGTTCATGGACGAACTAGGAACGGAAATTGTAGATTGGTGTAAAGTCATATTTTTTATGATTTCCTCAACCTCATATTTCTAAACTTCATCTGCATGTTTTTTGATTTCCTCATCTTCATATTTGTTGGCTACGGTGTCCGCCCCGAATGTGTGTAATGGGAATAGTATGAATACGGAATTTAGTTGATTTTTTCAGGTGCGTATTGGTTAACAGTATAGTTTGAAGTTTGAATTCAGAAAGAATTCGTTTATTTAGTTGATTTTTAGGTTAACAATATTGGTGGTGCCAGGAAACACAGTCCCACCCAGTAATAACTGCGGATAGCACATCTCTTATATTTCAATATCTTTGGTGGATACCTTCATGTTCAAATTTGTAGACATCATTTTTTTTCTCATTTTGATTTTCTCATCTTCGTGTTTAGAGATATCACATTCATGTTTGTTGATTTCCTCATCTTCAGGTTTATGAACCTAAAGATGAGAAAATTTCATCTCTAACTCTAACCAACATATCATCTCTTCTAAGTCTGAACTCGAATCAAATTCTGAAATTTGCTTATTTAAATAAAATTAAAATATAATTTCTCCTTTCCTTTCTCTGTAATTTTAAATGATGGCCTAGAACACCCTTGAAGGGTGAAAGCCAGAAATAATTGAAAAGAAAAAAAAACTCATATTCATGTTTGTTGACTATAGGTTAGGTTAGGTTTAATTACTTCAAGCCATATTTTGAGCCTGAATTGTGGTCATTCACCAGTGTGATAATAAGCCCATCTTCCACTATGAAACATGCCGCAAATATAACTTCAATATATTATTATGTTCCAACGTGAGATTGCAGAATTAATTAACATTTGTTTACGAATTCCGGGATTCGAACCGTCGCGCGTCGACCTCTTGATTCGTAGTCGAGGATCTTAACCGTTGGACCAAGGAGGTCAACGAGGTAATATAAGAATGAATATTATATTATTTTTGAGCTGCATAACTCAATACCGCAAGTTCTAACCGCAAGTTCTCACAGCGAGTTTTCACCGCATAGCATCACCGCGACATCCTATATTCGTATCATATTTCTTTGGTTCGGCTTCAGTGGATTTGAGATGACATTCCACCACGTTATTGCCACAGGGATAGGCAGAGAGGGTGAAATGCCCCACAACTCGATGATGGCACACACAATTAAGCTGAATACAAAACATGGGGAGATCTGAAAGGTTATTTTGCATCTTACTAGCTGAAGTCCCCGGCAATTCCCGGACTTTACACAGAGTTTTCAAAATCAAATGTAGACAGTGACCTTCCTCTTGTTTTGAAGGTCACATGTGCAAAATTTTATCAACCTCGGCATAAAACTGTAGATTCGCACACAAATCAAATCCACACCACCCGTTTGCCAGCCGCTCGTTTACCACGTACAGACATTCTCCTTTATATTTTATATATTTCAACCAATTTACACAAAACCTTGACAAATTATATACCTTAACCTTCCTCATGAAGTGATACTCTATCTATTGGTGAAAACATCATGAAAATCCGTTCAGTACTCAAAAAGTTTATCGCGAACAGGCAGATAGACGCAACGAAGGACTTTAATTTATAATTTGTAGAGGTGTATTATCTTTTTCGTTATTTCAGCGTTACGAGACAATTAAGACAAAAAGGTGAAATCAAATCAAAAACACAAATATCTGTGTTTTTCTATGGCTTTCAATGGCTTGTCTATGCCTGCCTGTGTTAAATGGATTAATTACCTACTTAAAAACACGAGTTACTATTTATTAGTTGTTATAACTACGCACATATAGGCCTAATAGGCCTTAATAAATGACTATCCATTTGTCATATTATTTTGATATTTGTACGCGATGATATTCGATTCGCAAATTTTCCCGCGATTGACATCTCTAAAGGCTTGTTCACATTGGTCAAGTAGTAAGTCAAGTAGCGAGTATACCTACTTGCTACTTGACTCGCCAAATCGTTCGCATTACTTTCATGTAGAGTACATTTGTGCCCACCGCCCGTTGTAAGATGATGGCGGATGACGGGCTGCTACAAAGCAAATTAAATACGCTAATTAAGCTGATTTTAATGCTTATTTTAGAAGACGTGGAAGAATAAATTATTTTGATGAAAATAAATAAACTATGGACTCGAAAAGAGATTAATAGCAATACAAATGAACTCTGGTTTGTGCATGTCGGTGTGCAGGGACGCGTGGTGGGGGTCCTTACTCGCCCGAAAAATAGAACGAAATGATTGAATCCACTAAAGCGCTGACTAACCCACTCTACTAAAATTACGGTGTTCGCACGCGTTTAGTTACTACTATACTCTCCAGTCGACTAACATACTTGGCGTATCCAAACGGCTCTTTAGCGAGGATTAAATTGCGCCGTCGATGGTATCTGTAATTTATCATAATTAGTCTATGATTAGTTGTCACATTAGATTGTATATGGGCTCTTCGGGTCACAAGGTCTCGTTTCCCAGATGAGCCGAAGGTAGATTGACAGAACAGAGTCATTACAATTCTAGAGCTTCGCAGACAAACCAGGCTTTCAGTTAGAAAGGACGTTTAATTATAAATTACGATACGACAATAAACAGTCACTGTGATTGAAAGTCTAAATCTTTCAATAAGCATCCTTTAGTACTGGAGAATACTGGTCCCAGTACTAACAAATAACGAATAGCTCTGGAGAGTCCATTAGAGATATTACAGTGTCTTAAAACAAGTGCAGTATTTAGCTCGTTAACGCGGTACGGAATACCGCATTTAAGAAAACTGTCAAAATGTCTCGTATACGGCTGATTTAACACGCGTTACGCTGTCGCAAAAGATACCAATTCTCCAATCAGAAATAGAAAAAAATATTATTGTCACTAAATACAGACTGAAACAGAAACCAATCAAATGCACTAAAAACACTACATAATTTATTTGTAATTAATTTAGAAAAGCACTGCATAATGTAATTACATAATATTCATACTAAAAATAATTTTTCAATTCTACAAAATTTTATTGAAACTACTTCTAAAAGGAAGATAATAAAACATGTATTATTGTTACTAGCTGGTGCCCGGTATGCGTTGCAATACCATTCAAAGAAATAAATTGTTTCTTCCTGTTACTGTCCCCGTTCCCCTCTCGCATCCCTTTCCCCCCTGCGGTCTCCCTCCATCTTCCCCGCCTTTCCCCTCCCCCGTCACCCTTCCCACGAACCCCACCTCCTTCGTTACCATTCCCCTCCTGCCTTCCCACCCTTCCGCTAAAATAGAAATACACACATTTTCAAACCACTTGCGCACCTTTGTAGTAAATTTTGTAAATTCTTAGTAATAAATCTTTGTAGTAATTTTTTTATACAAATTTCATAACGCCAGAGCTTACCATTATATATAGAAACACTCTTCTTGTAAAATTAAATGTTACGGAATCTATTTTTCTGGATAGGGACACCCTAATCACCTAGCGGTATGAAATATACTTTACGACTATAGATGTAACAGACGTATCAGCGTCTTCACAAGAACTGTAAAAAAGGGGCGGTCTTAGTGCACGTCAGAATGATGGGGTGATGAAAAAATAATAAAGGGCTGACTTCCCTAGCACCCAGTGCCTGATGCGTGAAGGACACTGGATGTGCCGATGCTTCTGCCTGAGCCTGGCGCCTGGCGGTTGCCAAAAGTAGGGCCGGCTAGTCTTCAGGAGGTAGGCACCAGGACTGAAGACAGGCAGAAGTCGGCGGGAGGCAGCTGGTTGATAAAAACTTCCGAGGAATAAAACACGAGTTATCAAGTAGAGATGTGAACTGATTTATTATGCAAAAGGTGGGTCCTTTTATACCCAAATTTGGGGAAAAAGGTGCTCACGTGGTATAAATTTGTGGTGGGAGGTTTGACCTTGCCCGTACATATAAATAGGGCGGCGTTTCCGTCACACCTTATTTTGCCGGTGCCGCCCGTGAAAGTGGTCGCTTAAAATTGCGATTTATAAATAATTATACAGGTTACATTTGGAATATATATGTACATGTCTTAATGCTAACATATTTGTGTGGGTATTATTTATCCCTAGATTTTTAGTTTGGTGAGTTTGTGGAAATTTTACAATTTATGCTAGGTTTTTTAATGTTTGGCTAATTGTGGGAAGTTGTATAAGGAATCTACTATTTTTCCCAGGTCCCTCGCAAGACTAGCTACTGAAACCTGTTTGTTTCATCGTCTTGCGAGGTCCCTGGATTTTTGAAATGGGAAAAAACGAATTTTTGTAAGGAATTTTTCTAAGTCTTTTTTCTGAGCTAAAAATGCCCTAGCATTGCGAGTTTAAGGGTTAGAGGTTTAAATTCTCTTTCCCTGAATGCCCGGCAGGACTCTGGAATGAAATGTGTTAATTTCATCGTCCTGCGGGTTGTGAGAGTTTGATTAAGTGAAAAAACATATTTTGCTGGTTGGCCTCCTGCAGGGCCATCACCACCGAGCACAGGAAAATAGCAAGTATGTAAATAATAAGAGTTTAAAATGTCTCCCGGTGGCAACCTTAGCACGTAAGCATTTATTTGTTGCACCGGGGCATTGTACATAATAAAAGGGGTAATAATGATAAATTATACATAAATATTTCCGGCAAAAGGATCGTCGCTGGCGGCATGGTACTAACGAGCTTAGTGGCCAGAAATTTCGGAGGAAATTTCCAAGAAATGACCACTAAATGTAGAGGATGCAGCCAGCGATGACTTTTGCCGAAAAAACAACCGAGGGTATGTAACACGTCGGTTACAATTATTACAAGCAATAATTGTCAGCCTGAAACACTCATTTACATTGAAAAATCTTCCGAGAAAAGATACTTCATACGTCGGTTACAATAGACATCCAAATTTAATGAATTGCTCGCCACGTTATTAACATATTTGCGTAGTCCAAATACGGCAAAGTAAAGTGCGCGACTTTTCACAGACAAATATTTTATTGCCGTATTTAGTTAAGACACTTTTACAAATGTTTCATAATTTACTTACCCCTGTAACCAGCGACGAGCACACTGGAGAACCGCCCACATTCGTTATGATCGACATATTTTAAGGTATAATGTATAGCACAAGCTACCATTTTTGCCATGCTATTTCGTAAAATGTACGGTGAGAGCTCGACGCTGGTCCGGACAAGAATGATGACGTCACATTTTTTTAAATTCAAGCGAGGCTCTCGTAAGCCCAGCCGGTTCCATGGAACCGGTATGGGAGGGGGAAATATTACGCTTTTATCACTTAGGGCAGGTCTATATATATATTCATATGTCTATGTTTACGACCTATTCTCATACCTACCAAATATTCATAAAGAATTTAATGAAAATCGGTCTAGCCGTTTCGGAGGAGTGCGACCAATTAATAAATTTCTGTATCTTGTTCTCTTTCATATTTTCGTTTATATTAGTATTGTATCTGCTTCTTCAGTGCTATATTACATTTTAGGGTTTTTCTTATAAAAATTGAATATTCATTTAGACTTTTAAAAAAGTCAATAGTTCCATAGATTTATCCAAGACGCTATCCAGGTTACAAACCAATTTAGAATTATTTTAGAATGTTTCCAATAAAAAGGGTAGTTGCCCGTAATACGGAAAAAGAATTAGTTGAAGATAATATTGTTAATTCTAAAAAAAAAAAAATTATATGAGATTGACGAATATGACGTTTTGAGGTTTTGACAGAAGGTGGCAATAGCGAAATTAGTTCGTGAAACTCGCACGTTAGACGAGAGGTCTGGGTTCGAATCTCATTTGCGACCATTGTCTTTTTCTGTTTTCTGTGTCTGGTTCTCTTTCATATTTTCGTTTAGATTATTTTTTTTATCTTCTTCTTCAGTGATATATTACATTGATGGGAATAAAATTCAAAAGTTATAAAAAGAGAGTTTTTCTTATAAAAATTGGTTAAGTTTCTAATTCTTCTAAATAATTCTGAATTTTCCCAATTAATTTTTTTTAAACATGTAAATTAACCTTTCGACCATATTTCTGTCACGGTTTTTTGTTCCGGTGATCTTTCTGCCACTGGATTGACTGATGTCCCATAGACGTATGCATATTAGTGGACCTGCCCTAAGTGATAAAAGCGTATTATTTCCCCCTCCCCGTACTGGTTCCTTGGAACCGGTTGGGATTGAGTATGGCTTCGCGTGAATCTAAAAAATGTGACGTCATCATTCTTCTGCGAGCCAGCGTCGAGCGCTCATCGGTGCATTTCACGAAATAACACCGCAAAAAACATGGTTTGTGTTTTGAAAACGTGTAAATATATACTATCACTCGAGATACATGGCGTGTGCTCGTCGATGTTTACGGGGTAAATAAATTATGAAACATTTTTGAAATTGTCCTAACTAAATACGACAACAAAATATTGGAATCTGAAAATAAACGAACTTTACTTTGCCGTATTTAGACTTCGCAAATTTGTTCAATCCGCGGCGAGCAATTCGCGCTCCCATGTAAAAAGGTCTATTCATTCAAAAGCAGAGCTTACTTTTAAGAACTAAATGGTGATATTATAATACGAGATGCCTATATACTGTCATATTGAGTTATCGACGAATCACATATCTCCAAAGTCATCTTCCCGCTCTGCGCCCCGCTGTAGTTGTTGTCTACCCCTCACCTTTATGTTCTGGTCTACTAATATTAATTTGTCTATGGGTGTCCCAATATTATTTTTTCAAGGAAAGGGCTCTTTTATAAAATTCGAAAATTTGGATTCGTTCCTGTGGACCATGCATCTAAACAAAATGTATCAAAATTGACATATTATTATTTTAATTAGTAATCTTTTAATTTTAGAGGCCCTGTACGGAGATAATGTAATATAAATCCCTGCGGAGGCCCGTAGGGGGGATTTTTTATACATTAATTTTGTCATCTTTAGGAATGTTGTGTGGACGGTCTTTTGAGGGAAATGAAAATTATTATATTGACATATTTTCAAGATTAAGGAAAAATTTAAACAAACTGTCTTAGTCACCTGTAATCAAAAGTAAACACCGTGATTACATCTTTGTAATAAGTCTGTAATCATAATCACAATCTGTCTAAGTGGGTAGATCCTATATCCGGGGAAATACCTGATCAATTTGTTTTCCTTGATAAAGATAATAAAAACGAAATTATTATTTTTCCTAGAAGTATTTTCGTTTCTTCTGTGTTCGGGTATTATCTGCTTGTATGTTATTATTTTCTCTGATGTAGTAACAAGTCCACGTTACATAACACCGTTAATTAATATTGTACTTCAGCGGAATACAGAGTGACTGGAACATGCACCTACCAACACGTTGATTTTCTTGTCGTGGCAATGCACGCACAGCGGCAGGCGATACTTTCGCTAGAGTTAATTACTTAATTGATAACACTTTTAAATCACGACAAAAAACAACTGCGTCTGGTGTGCAATTCGTACTTATATTATTTTTTGCGTGATGCAATCATAATGATAAGTATGTTCTTTCTCGTAAAGAAATTTATTGGAAAACCAACATCTCTGCTATAGGTCACCCCAAGTGGTTAGCTACATTTGATTACTTAGCAGGGGTTCCCGGGTCCATTGAATATCGTGCGTCCAGGTCTTAGCGGCGGATAAGACTGTCTATATTTTTAATTTTTTTGTTTCTTGTATGTTTACCTGACATGCGTTGCAAAGCCAGATAAATAAATAAATTGTTTCTCCCTGCGTGTCCTTTCCCATACGTTCCCGTTTCCGCCCCCATTCCCCTACATCCCGGATTCCCCTCCCCTCCCTCCTTTCCTCTCTGTCACTAAGCTGTGTGAAAATTTTCAACAACTCGCCAGCCACCTATTCTAATTTTTTTATGCCAATTTCACCAGTATATATATGTATATATATATATATATATACTGGTGAAATTGAAAAATTGAAATTGAAAAACATTCGCAGGCGTGCGCACAACAACTCACCAAAGTTTCGTCGGAATCGGATGAATGGTATAGGAAATAATATCATAACGCCAGAGCTCACCATTATATATGTGGAAACCTTTGCGGGCATGTGTACAACAAATCACCAAAGTTTCATCGCAATCGATTAAATGGCTTCTTCTTCTTCTTGTGCCCTGTCCGTTCAACGGACGTTGGCTATGCGGACTTTGTTTACTGCGGCCCGGAACAGCTCTACAGTAGACTGGTCAAACCACTGTCTCAGGTTTTTCAGCCATGATGTTCTCCTTCTTCCAGAACCCCGTCTTTCGGCAATCTTTCCCTGCATTATGAGATGCAAGATCTCATACTTCTCTGGTATAGGAACGGAGAACAAATAAACGTACATTTTTAATTATTTTCAATATATCGTACTTTTATTTTTGTTATTTCTTTTTCCTGTTAAAAAATTATTTCGCAAGTTAAAGTTTATTTTTTATATCAACTAGCAGTTACCCTGTTCACTGAACTGTAGCCCTGGCACCATCAGCAGAGGTCAATTATTCCTGTCCGAATAGTTCTGGTGACCTCGGAGACTTGTCACGATAATCACCCAAATCTCACGATACCTAGAGGTCACCTAGAGGTCATAGAGGACAACGAGTGACACCTAGTCTGTATTTAGAGCACCTTACGCGCCTGACTAATTGCCGTGGTAAACAATACAATCAGTTGTAAGTACAGCCTACGTTTAAGGACAATATAGCACATATTATCTTTGTTAAAGAATGTGATTGTAAAATTCCAATGTGAGTCATATCCTTTTATGACAATTTGATAAAATAATATTATTGTTTTCATTTAGTGCATATTTTGTAATTCACGGGTTTGCACTTCTTTCGAATGAGTCAATTTACCGTTACGTCTAAAGTCATTTTGTTTAAAATTTTAATTTAACTTACTTTGTATTTATGCAGTGATGATTTCTAACAGTATGGAAGGTCTACAGTCTACGTGTCTAGGATGAACTACGATGAATGAAGAATGAGTTAATGATGAATGTAAGTAAGTCTAAAGTCATGGTGTTTAAAAGAGAGAGTACGAAAATAGTGTGCAATATAGTTGTGGATGATGAATACTTGGAACAGGTGGATGAGTCTGTTTATCTGGGTAGTATGTTAACGAGATATGGGAAGGCAGATAAAGAAATTGAAAGAAGGGTAAATGCAGATAACTCCATTAATGGAGGACTGAATTCCGTCAGCGTTAACAAAAAACTGGCCCACCAAGCGAAGCTCGCAGTCCACAATTGTCAATTATTGTCTATGGATATCACAACAAAAATTCAGTCGTGGTTCTATCTGCAAATTTTTAATTGAAATTGGTGTTAAAGCTCAGATCTGAGCTAGAGGTGCGTAACTGGTGATCTGTTGTTCAAATGACAGCACTGAACCAGAGTTGTCTGTGAGTTTTTGGTGTCCAAACTCTTCGTTTTTGACATAAATGAACCAAACGTCAGACACAATAACAACATAGAAATAATACAATAATAACATAGAGTATTAGTGCCAGTGTTCAACCTTTCCTACTACAAAGAACACAAAACCAAAAAAAAATGTCTGCTGACAAAAACCTTCGAAGCAAAGGACAAATGCCCATGTCAACGAGCCTGAACACAGATGTATCTTCTCAAATTGATATATTAATCGAGAAAATGGAAAAAAAATGGTAACAAAACTGGAAGCTTTTAAATTGGCGATTATAAAAAAAATTGAAGATGAAAACCTAGAGAGTAGAAACTCGAGAGATTTCATCAGCCGACAATATGACGATCTAATTGCCAAAATGGAAACCATTACTCAATTGGTTTCTGAAGTAGAGTCACTGAGGAATACACAATGGAGTGCTGGTACCTACTCTGATATATGGCAGTGACGCATGGAACTGGCAGAGGAAGAATGTATGTAGACTGAATTCTGTAGAAATAAGAAATGTGGAGATCCGCAAAGAATGGAAGGGTAATTTAAACGCAATTAGTAAGATTAAGAAAGGGACCCTCAGATGTTTTGAGCATGTACAGTAAATAAACGAAGAAAGAAGTATCAGGAAAATATATAACGCAAATGTGAATGGTAAAAGAAGTCGGGGACGCCTGAGGAAGACATGGCACGATCAAGTGAATCAGATATTTGGGTCGGGCCATGTCAAGAGTAAGGATAATAGAAGAGTATGTATGAGACGGTGATTAATGTGAATGAGGCAAAGATTGTGTTACAAGACGGATTAGTTTGGCGGTCCGTCCTCTCTGCCTACCCCTGGGGAAAATGGCGTGATGGTTAGTTAGTTAGTTGTATATTTTAATATCTTAACTTGTGAGGCGTGTATGGGTATGGCCGCTCCGGTAATCATTTATTGAATAACCAACACCCCTGCCATACGTCACCCCAAGTGGTTCGATATGTTTGGTTTCTTATCAGGGGTGCCCGGGTTCATGGGGTGAGGTTTGTCTAGGTCTTGGCGGCAGATGCGTTTGCCCATCTAGACCTAACCTAGACCTCTCCAGACGCATTCTCTCGATTTGCACCAAAGTGGGAGGAATGGATTCATACATCCGTCACACCTGGACACATTGACCCCCAGATTCCTACCAACGCCTCACATCTTTTTGCTTCCCAGAACTTCCTCTCCTTCCTTACTCTAAAAAACCGCCACACAGCATCCCCAAATATGACACAAAAACTTAATGAAGAATTTTACGCATAGCAATACAATTTCAGATCGAACATTTTTTATAAGTCTTTTTGTAAACCCAGAAAAAATTGTGTCACGTCTGTAAAAACTGCTTTAAAGTTCAAAATCTCCTACTTACGAATCATTTTTCGATTACGGTTGTATTATTTTCTGTGGAAAGTTAAGCTATGTAAATATTTGTGTCTAAATTTCGCTAAATAAAGTAAAGTAAACACAATTTTGGCGATGTTTTTTTTTGTCTAAATAAAAATAGGCGGCTGATGTTAAACGGGAATTTAAACCTTATTGCTATTTACATAAGAAGTGTTATTTAAATGTATATATTTGTAAGAAACAAACAGATTTTTCATAATATACTGTGATAAATATACAAGTGAACTGAAGTCAAGCCACAGAAGTTTCTTATGCTAAAGTTCATTGGAAAAGAAGTTTTAATCTCTTAAAATTAATTTTGGGTTAAGGGAAGGGGAGAGGAAGAGGAATATAGAAAAAGGATAGGAGATGCTCCCGATAAATTCCATACTCTCATAGTTATTAATAAACTTACTCGCGCAATCATAACTTATACCCACTATGAAAGATTACTACTACACTTAGACATTTTTCACGATTCCTTGCAAACATACAAAACTAATTTATTAAATTTCTTGGCGTGATATAATTGTTTTAAAATTACTTACACTTAACTTTTCATTAAACTTTAATCAGTCAATTACAATTAGTGAGCATATAATTCTTGATTTTAAAATGTCTCCTTATCTCCCCCCCCCCCCCCCCTTTTCTTCCTTTTTATTATTATTACTTCATTCATTCAATAATTAAGTTTTAAGACCGGTTCATATCTCAGGCGTAATTACCAAATTACATTCTATGGACTTACGTAATAGGTACATAACCATGTAATAATTTAATTTAACATATCTTATAATCTGTATTACAATGTACTGTGTATATCTTAATAAACAAATAAAATAAAATAAAAAAAATAAAATCGATCGTACGCATTACTTCATATCGGTATTTCTTTGGGTTGTTACTAAAAATGTCAACGCTGTGAAATTTTGTATTATATTGTGCACATACACGAGGAATTGGGAAATTTTTTCTAGCATTTGTTCTATAGGGGACAAATTAGCGGTCCTATTACAAATGTTTCACCGCGTGGTGCATCGCATTAAAAACAATTTGTACCAAGTCTACGGTGAATCATCTCTATCTCTATCTCTACATATTATAAATTAAAGTCCCCCGAGTCGTCTGTCTGTCTTTTCGCGATAAACTCGGAAACTACTGAATGGATTTTCATGCGGTTTTCACCAATAGATAGAGTGTTTCGTGAGGAAGGTTTAGGTATCTAATTTGTCAAGGATTTGTGTAAATTGGTTGAAACATAACGATAATTGTTAGAAGTGTCGGAAAAAGTCAAGCCGCCTGGTAGCTTTCATCGAAAACGCTGCCTAATCCTTTTGGGATATAACAAAACAATGCGTGGTGAGATATTCCTCTTTTATAGATCTACAAAAAAGTCCGCGAAGGCATATATCTATCTTTTACGGATAGCTTACTATACCCATTCTATCTTCTTAAAAAATGGTCACGTACATTGCGGTAATTGAAAAGTTATTTAGACGGATACAGTATTAATCCTTATTAACTAAAATATGTTATTTACCCCAAGCATTTCATGCACATTATTATACTCTTTCACACCATCTCTACGTATTATAAATTAAAGTCCTCCGCGGCATCTGTCTGTCTCTTTGCGATAAACTCAAATACGGCGGTGGTTATAAAGGTTGGATAACCATCCAGTAGATGACGTTGTGTTTTAATAGCCACAGCAACGCGTGGCCGGGTCTGCTAGTTAAAAAAAAACAAACGTCGACATTCCAGGGCCGTTGACAATTATTATAGTGACATTATCGTATCTTCAATTTGCATCAAAACAAGCCGCCTTAATCGTCTGTAATCACCGGTAATCAACATAATCGCCATCTTTGTAATATATCTTAATCATGATCACAATCTGCCCAATTAGGTACCTATATACCTATATCTGGGGGAGCACCTGATATACTTGTTTTCCTTGAAAAATACAATACTTTGTCTTTCTAGAAATACTTTCTAATTAGAGACTTTGTTTATAATATTAAATGAAGACAAATAACATTGTAAAACACCACTATTTAATCAAAATTCTCAACGTGTTTTAAAACCAATTTCTTCGTCAGGATAAGTTTAATATATATTTTTTTTACATGAGCTCCACACAGGAGGCCCAGAGAAAAATAATTTCCCTCGGGGCCTATGTCATCTTTAGGGATTCTGTATGAAGGGTTTTTTTAAGGAAAGGAAGGAAAGGAGAGTTCTGGGAAGGAAAGGGATTTAAGGGGTGGGTAGGAATTTGGGGTTCAGTATTTCCTGGTCATCCACCTCCAAGACCTTAACAAACCTCACCCCATGAACCCGGGCACCCTTGCTAAATCGAGTTGTTTGGCGGTCCGTCCTCTCTGCCTACCCCTGCTGTGAAATTATTATTTTTCAGCAAATCTGAGATTACACAATAAAACAATAGTAAGGTAGTTAATTATGCCAATTATGAACTCTCCATTTATGATAGTGAATGAATAATAAAGTGTGACATTGTAAGGGTGATTTCATTAAATTAAATTATTTTTTTACAACATATGAAAGGGGAGGGGGGAGGAGGAATATAGAGTTAGGACTAAGAGGCAAAGGATGGGAATATATAGGGATTAAACTTTTTCGTTTGAGCCATGTTGCTTAGTGAGTTGTCCTTGTGTGTCGTGGTAAGTCTCGTTAAAAATGTCAATGTGGTAATAATTTAAGTTAAATGAGTGTGTGGATCTGTAGATAAATGAGTTCTGTTTGGAGTTGGTCTTGCAAAGAGCGAGATTAAAAGTAAGTGACTGTCTGCTGTTGCGATTTGGAACACGGAATGATAGGCTGTTATCATTATTCAGATAGTGATGGTTAATTAGTTAGTTAGTTAACTTCCTGTCCTTCCTTTTCTTAAAAAGACCCTCCTTACAGCATCCCCAAAGATGACACAGGCCGTGAATTAAATTATTTTCTTCAGCGCCTCCTGCGTGGAGATAAAAAATAGCAGAGACAAGACTTAAAGTCCTGGGATCGATTCCTAGATGCGACCGTATCTCTTTTCGGATTTTTCTGATCATTATTAAAAGTGTACGTACAGTGGATAAGTGTATAAATATTTGTTTTTGTATTTTTATCGATTTACAATAATTTTTGCTTTCAAATCAATGCATCAGGTTACAAAATATTTGCACAAAGAAGAAAACGTGTTTTAGCGCAAAAAAATCTATTTTTATCCCCAAGTGACTGCCTCAAGTCTGAAATTGAAGGTTAGAGAAACACGTTTGTAATAAATAATGGCGATATACTATTATCGTCCTTGATAAAAGTTAAAAGCGAAATCATGAACCGTTTCATGCTAATGAACCAAGAATTTATGGAGCGAAATAAACGATAACCTTTGGTAGGCGAACGAAAAAACACACGGTTGACTTTTTGTAAATTTCTCAAATGGACTAACTAAATTTGGTAAGGACGAAAAATTATATGATACTTATTTGGTTTTATCATTGCATAGATCGATAGGTAATGTATAAAATTGTAATAATTGAATTGTTAAAAAACTTATGTCGACAAATTACGATAAGTCCAAAGCCTTGATTACATTGAGAGAGTTTAAAAGCTACTAGCCGGTAAAGAGTCAATTACATTGGGCGAGTTTACAAGGTACTATCTGGGAAATTCACTATCTGTTAGTAAACTCTCTCAGTATAATCGTATTTTTTGCTAACTAGCAGATTGTTGACTATCTACGAAAAAAGTTGAAAGGTCGTCAACTTTACTTGCTACCCGCTTACTCGTGATTGGTTTATTTATGTTTTCAATATGGCTGCCAATAAACACGACTGTCAAACATCTGACAGAATTAGTTCACGCAGGCGTCGTTATTCTCGCTACTGGCGCCAGCAGCAGCGACCTGCGATTTCAGTTTCCTACGCTACTGAGCGAGTGGACAGTTTTGGGTGTCATCATGATAATCTCACTCGCCGATTCACCCGCTTTTAAACTTAGTAGTTAGTAGCTTGTAAACTCGATCAATGTAATTGAGGCTTTATATTAAAAGTGGGAAAATCGGCGAGTGCGATTGTGATGATGACAAATAAAACGTTCCACTCGCTTAGTAGCGAACTAGCTACCGAAAAGCTGAGCTAAAATAATGACTCTCGGGCGAACTAATTCTGTCGACATTTTGCTCACCGGTAGTTTGAACACGCCATCCATCCATTCCTCCCGCTGCGGTGAAAGGTGATGGGTCGAGAGATTCCTGTTGGAGAGTTCAAAGGGTCTACCTCAAACAGTCTCTCCCGATCCGACCC
The DNA here is from genome assembly GCA_929108145.2 of Limnephilus rhombicus. Classification (NCBI taxonomy): domain Eukaryota; kingdom Metazoa; phylum Arthropoda; class Insecta; order Trichoptera; family Limnephilidae; genus Limnephilus; species Limnephilus rhombicus. Next base: position 29,546,854 of record OV815297.1, on the reverse strand, counting down.
GCCATGCAGAAGGTGGGCAAATGCATCCGCTACCAATACCTAGATAAACCTCACACCATGAATCCGGGCACCCCTACTGAGACACCAAACGTAGCGAACCACTATCCCGGAATTGTTGGTTAACCAATAAATGGTTCCAGGGGCGGCGGTGTTCATAAACGCCTCCCAAATTGAAATTGTTTGGTATTTCAGTTTTTTATCTGTTGGTATCGCAAAATCGTAGTACAAGCAGGAAACTTGTGAACCTCCATCATAGACATATGAATATTACTAGACCAGAACATAAAGGTGAGGGGAAGAAACCAACTACAGCGGGGCGCAGAGCGGGAAGATGAATTTGGAGATATGTGATTCGTCAATAACTCAATCTGAGAGTATATGGGCATCTCGCATTATAATATCACCATTTAGTTCTTAAAAGTAAACTCTGCTCTTTAATGAATAGACCTTTTTAAATGGGAGCGCGAATTGCTCACCGCGAAATGAACAAATTTGCAAATTCCAAATACAGCAAAGTAAAGTTCACCTATTTTCATAGTCCAATATTTTGTTGACGTATTTAGTTAAGACACTTTTGTTTCATAATTTACTTACCCCACAAAACAGCGACGAGCACACGCCATATGTTTCGAGTGATAGTGTGTGTTACAAAAACGACCATATTATGTGATCTGAATAAGCTTATAATAAAGTAAAATAATGCTTGCCTATGGAATGTAATACGCCAATTGGGTTTATTCTCTTTTTCACTTCAATTTTTACACGTTTTCAAAACACAAGCCACTATTTTTGCTGAGTTATTTCGTAAAATGCGCCGATGAGTGCTCGACGCTGGCTCGCAGAAGAATGATGACGTCACATTTTTTAGATTCACGCGAAGCCATACTCGATCCCAGCCGGTTCCAATGGAACCGGTATGGGGAGGGGGAAATAATACGCTTTTATCTATAGGGCAGGTCTATTAATATTCATATGTCTATGACCTCCATCAAACAAAGAAGCCCAAAAACCCTAAAGGGATCTAAAAAACTTTTGGAACCCTGTATGCTTCGATGCTGTTCAAAACACATTAGATATTATGAAACCTTGAACTCGATTACTCGAAAACGAACGCTCAAATCAACAAAATCGACTCCAAATGTGCTGTAGATTCATTAGTTTTTTGTTTGTACTACGAGTTTCTATTTATATGTTTATGGACAGGACTCCTAACAGAGAGCAACTGCATAGATATCTCTCACAGAAAACTTAAAAAGCAACTGAAATTATTCTGAACCTAAAACAATATGCCACTTGCATTACATTTTTATTTACTTTTTCCGGTTCCGATGTTTTGAAAAATTCAATCAGAACAATCGGACCATTTTTTATAAAAGTGCTAAGACTCTTGAAATGTTGTTTTGTTCATTGGTCAGAAGTCCACTGGAGTATGCGTCCCCGGTATGGAATCCCCAATATAAGGTGTACATAGATATAGTAGAAAGTATACAGAATAAATTTTCTAAATATTATTCAAGAAATACAACAAAACTACAAATAACATGTTAAGTTTACAAAAAAGACGCACATTATCAGATCTGCTGTTTCTGTATAACCTGCTAAATAATAAAATAGATAGTCCTGAATGGCTATCCACTATTGGTTTAAATGTCCCAATGAGGCGTACCAGGCACACTTCTCTTTTTCATATAGAATCCAATAACACTAATGCAGCGAGTAACTCACCAATTACTCGCGCAATCATAACTTATAACCACTATGAAAAATTACTGCACTTAGACATTTTTCATGATTCCTTGCAAATATACAAAACTAATTTATTAAATTTCTTGGCGTGATATAATTGTTTTAAAATTACTTACACTTAACTTTTCATTAAACTTTAATCAGTCAATTACAATTAGTGAGCATATAATTCTTGATTTTATAATGTCTCCTTTTCTCCCCCCCCCCCCCCCCCCTCTTTTCTTCCTTATTATTATTATTACTTCATTCATTCAATAATTAAGTTTTAAGACCGGTTCATATCTCAGGCGTAATTACCAAATGACATTCTATGGACTTACGTAATAGGTACATAACCATGTAATAATTTAATTTAACAAACCTTATAATCTGTATTATAATGTACTGTGTATGTCTTAATAAACAAATAATAAAAATAAAAATAAAAATAAATAAACAGGAAAGACGGGACATAATTTTAGGGGTGCAAAAAAAAATAATCACATAGCCGAAAAACATTTAAAAAAACCGACTTATTCCACATGAATGGTACAGGATAATAACGAGGCATACCAAAAATATTACACCTCATAAATATTTTTTCCTTGATCATCTTATTGATCATTAATCATTATAATGTTAAACGTTGGCATATGTCTAAATCCAATGTAATAAACCTGTACTTGTTATTATAATAATATTTTATAAAATTTGATTTTGTTAAAATCAGCACCATTACCATTACGCATCTGAGCAGCTGTAGAATGCATAATATGTACGATGCTCACTTCGTAGCATCTGTCAAAACGTCAAATCAAACGATATTCGCAGAGTAGAAACAATAAAGCTAGTGAATTTTTAGTGTCATATTCAAATATTCGCCGGAAATAAAAGTGTTGCCATATAAAAAAAAAATAAGTGTGGAATTTTACAAAATTAATTGAATATATCGGAGACGGAAAATTGACGTCACGAGCCCAAAAGGATTTATTTGTTTTAAAAAAAAAGCTACGAATTTATAAAAAATTTAGTAACATTTTCGTTATCTTAGTTGAAAAATCTATCCACATGATTTTTTCCAAGTCTTTACCAAGTTTTTACCAGTTCGTATTTTCAAAGTTGCCAATCCCTGATCTACATGTCTGTTCAATGTTCTTCCTGTAAATGTCACACGTCACAAGCAGTCCGTGGGTCACCAACGCGAGGAGATATGATGCCACACGCCACGCCGCGGCACGTCTCGTAACGGCACGCCGAACCACACATAGCCACGCATAACCACGCCACAGCTCTGCCCGGGCGCGAGACTCTTGCGGTCTGTCGTGGCCCGGTTTGTGGTTCAACCGCAGTAATGATAATATGGTTAATACCTAATATTAAACATATCTGTGGGAGAGATAAACTTCACTCAGGTAGTAGCGTGCTGTACAGGTCCTGCAGATACTTTAATAGTACACAACTGCTAACCCTGTACAAATCGAAATTGCGCACCACTGTTGAATTTGGCAGCCACCTCTGGTCAGGAGCTCCAAAAATACCTGAAAAATACCCTCGACTCTGTGTAGAATCGGGCGGTCCGTTTGATAGATTCTCCCATCTTAACAGACGGATTGCAATCGTTAGAGCACAGGCGTCGGGTGGGAATGCTATCCTTGTTCTACCGGTATTACAATGGAAGATGCTTCGAGGAACTAGCGTCATTGATCCCTTCAGCACCGGTGCATAGTCGGGAAACACGCCAAACGCGTGCCCAACATATTACTTTTTTTTATTTTTGCATTAGCTTCACACAGGAAGCCCTGACGAAAATAATTCCCCTAAGGGCCTATGTCATCTTTGGGGGTCTTTTAATGAAAGGAAGGAGAGGAAGTTCTGGGAAGAAAACTAGTATGAGGAGTGGGTAGGAATCTAGGGGTTAGTGTGATCAGGGGTGGACGTATAAGCCCATCCCTCCCACTACGGTGCAAGGCGATATTCCGAAAGTACGGCTGGAGAAGTCAAAGGGACTCCCTCAACCGCTCTCTTTTGTTCCGGCCTGCCATGCAGCTGGTGACATAAACAGTTGGTAAGTAACAAACTGTTGACATTTGTCATATGAGAACGGGCCGCTTCTCGACTTGTTCTTTTGTTTAACAGCTCGGCTGTCGAACGTTTTGCCAGCCACTTTGTTTCCTCCTTCCTACAACAAGGGTCTCTTCAAGACCAATGCTCATTGCTTCCTCTCCTCAAAAAGATCCTCCACACAGCATCTCAGATGACATAGGCCCTGATGGAAATTATTTTCCTCATGGCCTCCTTTGTGGAGTTAATGTAAAAAAAAGGCAGCTATTCACACATATTTAAACCAGGACAATAATATATAGTCTGATCAGTTCCAATTTTTAAAACGACACTTGAAATACCTACCCTGATGCGTGGCAGTGAGGCATGGAACTGGCAGAGGAAAGATGAAAGTAGACTGAATGCTGTTGAAATGAGATCCTTAAGGCGTATGTGTGGTAAAACCATCTATGATCGTGTGAAAAATGTGGAGATCTGCAAAAAATGCAAGGCTTATGTAAGTGTGATTTTTTTTTTACAGTGAATACCGCACAAGAATCTCAACTGCTCCCGTCTGGAGCCAGTGAGACTATGGCATCCCCAATTGGGGTATGTTGTGAGGCTTAAGGTAGTGGGGAGGGGAAGGAGGTGGGGAAGAGGAAGGTTTGGAAGTACCTGGCTATTCAGATCTGGTCACTAAACACGGCTAAAGCCATTTTCAAGCAACGTTTCAATTCTGAATGGTGGTCTTACACCAGGGCGATACTGGTAGTATCTTCCACTCTGGAACATGCCGCAAATATACTATATATTATTTTTAATGAATTAATTGTGAAATAATACAAATTAATCAAATAAAATTTATTGGCGCATGCCGGGTTCGAACCCGCGACCTCCGGATTGTGAGTCAAGAGTCTTACCCACTGGACTACGGAGGTCGTCGTAATGAGAATGAGTAAGATTAAGAAAGGGACCCTTGGCGGTTTGTGCATGTAGAGCGAATGAAGTGTAAGAAGAATATATGACGCAAATGTGAATGGTAGAGACGCCGGAGGAGACATGGCACAATCAAGTGAATCTTGAGATACTTGAGTCGGGCCATGTCAAGAGACAGAATAATAGAAGAGTAAGTATAAGACGACGTATGAATGTGAATGAGGCAAATGAGGTGTGCCAAGTCCGAGTTGTTTGCCGGTCCGTCCACTCTGCATACCCCTGCGGGGAAACGGCGTGATGGTTAGTCAGTTAACACTTGAATTCAAAGCAAACCCGAGTTAATTTAATGAACTTCATGTAAAGGATATTTTCAGTCTGAAAGGAATATTTTCACAAACCACTAAAAGCGTTCAAAATTTGTGGAAAATTTAAAGTTAATTTTCTGATTTTAATCATTGTAATAAAAATGTATAATTCTAATTTTTCGTTGGTTTGTAAGCCTTTAACAAATGATTGATTGAAAAGTGATGTATAAGTCTTTACATTGTTAACTATCTATAACTCTAGATTTTGAAACATAGGTAGGTTCAATCATTCATTCTCAAAAAAAGATAATATCTTCTGTATTACATTTTTTTACAATCAATCAACAAATTTAACTTTGTGGTTTACCTTAAGCTAAAAACACAGCAATCAAAATAGATTTTTAAAAAAAGACTTTAAAAGTCAACATTTACTGTTTTAACATCAATATGATCATAATATCATGACTTTATGAATGTCAACATTGGCGTTTTCGCTTTGTATTATTGTATAATTTGAAAGTTAAACAAACATGGCGGCATTATAATTTTATCAAGCGTATCGTTATTCAAACTGGGGGTCGCGATCAGGTACAATAGAGAAGTGTGGGTCGCAATCTGTGAAAAAAATAACTCACCTTTGTAAGCGTAAAATACTTTAATTAAATTATAATTAATTAAACCTGTTATAATCTCAAGCGTTACATATATACCTACCTTTTCACACCAGCTCCACACAGGAGGCCGTGCGGAAAATAATTCCCTTTAGTGCCTCCGTGTCATCTTTGGGGGTGCTGTGTCGTTAGGGTCTTTTTGTGGAAAGGAAAGAGAGCAAGTTCTTTGAAGGAAAGGGGTATGAAGGGTGGGTGGGTATGTGGTTGGAAGTCTCCATGAGTGATGGACGTATGAATCCATCCCTCCGGTCGGAGAGGTCTAGGTTAGGTCTCCCTCAACAAGTCTCTCCCAATCCGGCCTGCCTCGCAGCTGATGGCAGATGCATCCACCGCCAAGACCCGGGAAAACCTCAGCCCATGAATCCGGGCTCCCCTGCTAATTCTCCAAACGTAGCGAAGCAGTTAGGGTGACTTACGGCAGAGGTGTCGGTTATCCAGTAAATTGTTTCCAGGGAGGCGGCACCCATAACCGCTCCCAAATTGACCTACTTTTAATCTACGGAATGGATTTTCATGCGGTTTTCACCAATAGATAGAGTGATTCATGAGGAAGGTTTTTAGGTTTATAATTTGTCGAGATTTTGTGTAAATTGATTGAAATATATAATGTAATGTAATGTAATGCGGCGGGCAATGGGCAACGGGCTAACAAACGGGGGGGTGTGGATTGGTTAGGTTTCGTTAGTCACAGCAACGTGTGGCCGGATCTGCTAGTAAACTGATAAATAAAGATGTGTTAATTCATTCATTATTTCAGTTACATAATGCATGTTATGGGTATTGTAAAAATGTATAACGCTCAATTTTGAAAATAAGTTTAAGCTAGGAATTAAATGTATTTTCAGAAAAGTAAGTTTGACTTTTTGAAACCTATAAACATTCTATAAAATATACTTTCGTATGTTCTTTTAGCGTGATCTTATGTCCATTCCGGGAGAGCTAGTCACCTACATCCACAATAGGCTCTCTCAACTATCTGACTGCAACGCATTTTATTATACTTTGGACACGTTGCTCGCGAAACTGCGGGCTTCAACTTGGAGAAACTCATAGTCACTGGCAAATCTGAAAGGAGAAGACGCAGCGGAAAGTCACCAATGCGCTGGAGAGACCAAGTATCTAGGAGGAGTAGGTAAGGCTCTTGACTCGCAATCTGAAGGTCGCGGGATCGAATCTTGGCATGGACAAATAAATTTTATTTGATTAATTTATGTTATTTCACAATTAAGTCAGTTAAAATAATATTCAGTGTATTCGCTTCACGTTCCAGAGTGGAAGATACTCTCAGTATCGCCCTGGTGTAAGACCACCATTCAGATTTTAAATGTTGCTTGGTGACCAGATCTGAATAGCCAGGTACTTCCCCACCTTCCTCTTCCTCGTCTCATTCCCCTTCCCACTACCTTCAGCCTCACAACATACCCCAATTGTATATAATTGCCATAGTCTCACAGGCTCCAGACGGGAACAGCTGGGACTCTTGTGAAATGTCCTAAATTGGGGTATGTTGTGAGTCACAACATACCCCAATTGGGGATGCCGTAGTCTCACTGGCTCCAGAAGGGAGCAGCTGGGACTCTTGTGAGGTATTCACACAAAAAAGACAATAGTTGGGAGGCACGAAGCATCGCCTAAAGAGGAGACCGATTATTCATCTCATTCTCTCACTGAATCGTACAGATGTAGGTAGCTATGTGTTTGTCTCTTTTTAGTGTCGCTTTTTTGTTTCAAATCACAACGGTGCTAAAAAAGTTTTCACTTCAATAACACAAACTACGAACCTAATCACATATAATTTGTGCGCGTTTTTCATATCAGATTTATATCTCAAAATCTTACTAAGTACTTAATACTGTACAAAATAGTAAAAAATATTTTCTCAATAATTATTTCTATTTCAATAATTACTACTTCTTGGTATTGCTTCGAAAACATAATTTTCTAAAGGGAAAGTGATGATAAACACACAAATAATGTAATGAATATAAATATTCCATGAAGAACTAGTCGATTCATCGGTCATTGCTGAATCATTCATTTGTTTGATTCATTACTCACTACTAAACTCACATCACGAGATTATTAGTCTAACAACCTAATTCTGACAATCATTCTATTAAAAACAATAAAAATATTATTGCAAAGCATTACTTATTTTCTTTACTTTATTTCCGGACGAGAAATTATGAATCATATCGTGTACCTACCTGAAAAGATTTAATTTTTTTATTACTATTAGTGACATCTGTGTTCTTTTTAGTAAAATAAAAACGATAGTACTGCCATCTTACGGTAAGTGTTTGAAAACGTTTCGAATGTTTTCGGCACCATGTTGTTGTGTTATTTTCAAAGATCAAAACAAACTTTTCGCTTCTTCGTGTTGATAAAATAAACACTCCCACGATATTCGCAGACAATAAATCCTTTCGCAGAAAAACAGCGAAATAATAGTAAACAACACTCATTTCCATGAATTTAATTATTTACATAATCGTGACGTTCGAACTCAAACGTCTGAGAAAAAATAGTATGAACAATTTATCAGTCGGCTCTCTTTTTTTAAACAAGTATGAGAGAGATAGATTATGATTTCAGCGTACGATTTTTTAATGGAACGAAGCAGTATTTAGCGCAAGCGTAGTTAGATGGCCAGCAGTGGCGGCGTTATTTTCAAATGCATGGAATTTATTTTACATTCAGCATCGTTCCATTTTTTTTTAAATGTCGACTACCATAATAAGGGAATGTTCCCAGTGTGGTAGTCGAAAAACACGTAAAAAAACTTTTACAAGAAATTATAAGAATAGTGAAAAAAAGCTTTGTTCTGTGTTATAACATATGCTAATTCGAATAATTATTTAGTCCCAGCAGAGAACACAATATACAGAATTACACAAATAGTAAAATAGAACTTTTAACATCTTTTTTTTGTGATAATATGTCACACAAGAGTCCCAATTGCCCAGAGCGGAAAAGTGGAAAGGGGGAAGAAATCTAGAGCTTCGCACAAAACACTTCCTAAACACATGATTTAAAAATTAAAAAATTATGTGAACTTTAAATTTAAATGCTTTAGATTATAATTTACAAATAAGTTTATTAAATTGGTGTCACGAAGTGAATTATGCAATTATGACTGAAGAAGTTATGAAAAGTTCTAAATCATTATTCTAAAAATCAGGCACAATTTTATATTTAAGGCTAATTAAATAAATATCCAACACTATCTTTCACAGAAAATTTTGAATATGTGCTAGAGATAACAAGATATAAAAAAATCAGAGTGTGCAATTCACACGCGGTAAAAGTGAAACCTTCAGAAAACTGACGTGAATAAGAGTGGGGAGACTACTAAGCACTTTTTTTATCAATGTGATGGATTATTTTTTCCATATTTTTGTCATCGAATTCCAGTGCCCGTTTTCCAATACATTTGGTCATCTTATTAGTATTTGTGTTTTCTTTGGTCTGTTCATTTTGGAGTGGTTTGAAGGTTGGATATTGACTTTACTAAAACAAAAATATATTTTTTGGATTTCGTAGGATTCTATCCTTGGTCCGCTAAATGTCTGCAGATATTTCATTTATTGTCAGGCGCTTCATACCACTATACCAAAGGAGACTTGCGTGGGACTGTGGATTTATCGTATTATAAACTGTACGAGTACCCGTGAATTAAATAAATATTTTATTTCTTTCTAATTCTCTCACAGGCTAAACCCTACGGACGTAGGTATGTGTTTATCTGTTTTTGTGTCGCTCTTTCCGTTTCATCGAGCTTCAAATCACAATGGTGCTAAAGAAGTTTTCACTTCAAAAAGTATATTTTCTTAGATTTAAATTGAATGGAAACACTATTTTTTTATTTTTTTTTATTTGTTAACATTTAAACCTGCCAAACTACTTATGTAGTTTTTTGAAATAACATGGTACAATAGTAAACAGTATCTAGGTATGTATAATGTTGATGATAGGTTAAACAATAAAGATAAGTTATGACTTGTATATTAATTTAGTATTGCTTCTGTGTGCATTGGTATATTTATGGATTAACAATTTTGTAAGGGAGTTTTGTAATGTTTGGATATAACTTATATTAGTTTTACAAGAATGTCCCCAAGAAGTGATTCCATAACGGATTGTGGATTCAGCCAGAGAAAGGTAGATTAATTTTAAATTTTAAATAAAGCTCACTTTTAAACTATAATTGCTCCTCATTTAGATTACTGCTCTGCGATGTTATATCTGGCCAATGAAGGAAACTTGAACAATCTAGAAGTTAAAAGAGTTATGAGATGTATGCCTTCTGGGAAAAGGCAAGGCAAGTAGGTAATGGTTAATCAAACGAGAGAGGAGCTAAATTGGATTCCAATAAAAAGAGACTGCTTTGAATATGTCAATTTTTGTCCGTAAAGATATGAAAAACTAATGACAAAATACTTTTAAGGATTATATCGTTTGCAATAGAGATATACAGAATTACGAAACCAGAAATATAAATTGAGTTAGATTACCGCGATAAAATCAGAGTCATATAATGAAAATATGTATAATGAAATTCTGAAGAATAAATGTTTTTAAAAAGGAATGATATTTTTACTGTGAAAATATAATTTTATAAAATGAAATGATGCCTTGTGTATATTAGTTTATATACGAATGTAATATAAAGTAACTCAATAAATAGTAATACAAACAAATGGATTATTGTACTTTTTAAGTGAAAACTTCTTTAGCGCCGTTGTAATTTTAAAATAGCGACACTAAAAAGAGACAAACACATACATCTTTAGGATTTAGCCTGCGAGAGAATGAGATAGTATAATCGGTCTCCTCTTTGTGCGATGCTTCGTAGCCTCGCCACTCTTGTCTACTATAGTTTCACTGTGGGTGGTTTGGTATATTTATGGTTTCACTTCTACCGCGTTGTTTACATCTGTTTTATTATCGAATCACAAACAAATGCTAATGCTTAGGTTGGAAACACACTTTGTTTTTCCTCTACAAGCAAAAATCGTTCAAGTGTCACAACTTATTACAAACCGTAATAAACACAATAATATAACTTTGTTTATTATAATTATGTATTCCTACAAAGTGTTTGCTACATGTGAAAATGTATTACAAACCATTTCTTTCCGACCAAACGAGTATCTATTTAAGTATATTATTTGTGCAATCTGTTTTTTCCTAATTTGTTATTTTTGTAACACCATGACTCCTTTGGAAAAATCCATATCCAATAATACGGCATGTATTGTGTATTGCATAGTTCCGCGCGCCGCTGAGTTCACAATCAGCTGTTTAATGACAGTTGTTCTGACAAATACAAAATGGTTGAAAACTGAAGTTGCCAAACAAAGAAAGTGCGCCCCATCGCTGTGAAAAGACTCAAATTATCTCTCCAATCGTGAAATCTGTGTTAATAATCATCTAGTATTAAGAAATAGTTAAAATGCTGGACCTCGAGGTGGTTCCGGAGCGGTCCCTCGGCTGTGATCAATGGGAATTTGTGCTCGGTAAGAAAAGTCTCCCTACTCTTCGCTGTGTTTACAATCCTCGAGGTTTTTGCGTTGTAAATTTAACATTGAAAATTACGCAATGCGTGCTTATATTGTACAATAATGATTCCCGCGCTTTGGCGTTGGGATATTAAAACATCCGTCATGTCTGATGGCCGTCTCCTCAACATTTTTAATATTATATATTTTTCCGATTTTCTTAGCAGTCTGGCCTTTGTTCAATGCGTCGATTTCGTTAAAGAGTTTTTTGTTTTTATATTTTCACTTCGTTAATTTGCGCTGAAAGCCAGTTGCACCGTGTTGCATTGTTCCACAGTCACTTTCCAAGGTCGCACCTAGATAAATAAATTATGCTGTTATAGCTTGCACAAGGTTTTTGACAAGGTTTATACATCTTCTGATGTTTCATGCTCCCCTGGCACTAAATTGTAAAAAAAACCTTATTTCCGTAGCACGTTTTTCAAAATCAAACATCTCGTAATGTTTTTTTTTAATGTTTTCCTGATAATTTTAATAAAATACTGTAATAAAATTAGTCTGTTTTGATTTTACAAACATAAAAATTGACATTAAATTAAAAATTTCATCATTAAATAATATTTTCACATGACTGTGTTTTTTCTGGCTCATTCAACAGAAATTCTTTAAATAACTCTTTACAAAACGTATTTATAAATAAAACCTTGCTATTTATTATGATATTGTTTGGGTCACTAACAAAAATAGACATTTTTTTGGGATTTTACCATCCAGACACACCTACCTGCCAATCTCCATTGCAACCACATGTTTGAAACAATAATTCAAATCTTGTAAGTACCTAAGTGCTTAGTTCTGCTAATATCCCACTTAATAATAGGAATATGCAAGCATAATTAATTAATGTTTTGAATTAAAAATGTCTGCATCTAAAATTGATTAGCTCATAATATAAAGTGAATGACCTTTGGGTACACAATACACAATAGACTTCTTGTCTATGATTGTGTGCTTAGTGTGAACTTGACTTGTCAATAATGAACAGATGGGTTTATTTTTTATTACTTGGTATAAACCAATAATAATATTGATAGCATTTATAGTTAGAAAAGTTATTTAAACTTTGTGATGTTATGACAATTAAAGAAAACAATTTGTATCACATGGAATATTCTTATCAAAATCATTTCTTGTGCTCTCGGGAGTTCCTCAGGGCTCTAATTTAGGACTGCTCCTCTTTTCGATTTTTATTAGCGAGTTCCCGGCATGCGTTGTTCAAAATTGTTTCTCCCTGCGTGTCCTTTCCCATTCGGCCCGTTCCCCTTCCAGCTCTCCTTCCTCTCCCGCGTCCACTTCCCCTCACTCGTTCCCACTCCGCCCTCCCTCTCCCCACCATCCTCTCTCCCGCTTCCCCCGTCCCGCAAACATCCCTCCCAAGTTCCCCTCACCCCCGCATTCCATACATTTAGTTCCGGTACATTCAGTTTTCAAACAGCTCGCGTACCACCTTTTGCAATTTTTTTATACAAATTTCAAAATGCCAGAGCTCACTATTATATGTAGAAACCATCGCTGGCATGCACACATCAAATCCCGAAAGTTTTATCGCAATTGGATGAATGGTTTAGCAACGCATAGACATCTCATATACTCTTATAATCATATACTCATATACACCCAAGCAAACATATTTAGATTTTTTATATATACCTATAGATGTAAAGAAAATTACTCTGAAATCCAGGTCACTTCTTTTCGCTGATGACATAAAACTTTTCTTGAAAATGCAAACTTTAGAGGTCAGCATTCGACTCCAATCGGACATTGCTAGAATTGTTGACTGAAGTAAACGGAATCAGATTGAATTCAATATCTCTAAATGTTTCATTTTTTCTTTCACTAGTGCGTACATACTTGATTTTACCGGTATACTATGAGAGCTCGAAATTTAAAACGTGTCTCCACTATGAAAGATCTTGGTATTGTGTTTGATAGTAGGTTATCTTTTCATGCTCATATTGTAATGACCTGTAGTTTTGTCCTACGCACTGCGAGAAATTTCAGGGACACCCGAGTTCTCACAGTGCTCACCCAATACTTTGGTTAGGAGTAGGCTTGAAAGTGGATCGGAGGTTTGGAGCCGGCACCAAGTGAAGTTGGAGAAGGTTCAGAAGAAATTTCTGAGATTTCTCTACCTGAGGGAATATGGCTACTACCCGTGGCTCTACCCTACGACTTTCTCTTGAACATCTTGAACCATCTACGGGTCAGAAGGGATGTGCTCATTGTAACATATTTCTTCAGACTGATTCGTGGATGGTTCGAAAACTCGACTATCATGGAGAGCATTAGTTTCAGCATAGAACTGTTTTATCTCCCGGCCTGTAGGACTAACATGGAGATAAAACATAACTAACATTGCGTTAAACGTCATTCACAGCGATTCTCCCCTCATTTATGAAGACAAATATCACCCCGCATTAGAGTTCCGGTATTCTTGTAAAAGGCCGCCAAAGGCTACCAAAATTCCTAAAATTATAGATGACACTTTGCGCGGATGGATATTTGATAGGGGTGATTTTGATAAACTCTATCAGATGATGAGCCAATTAGATTGGCAAGAACTTTGTGGCTTTAACACTGTTAATGAGGCGCTACACTATTTTTATACATGTATATATAATGTATTTGACGCTTGCTTCCCTAGGAAACCTCCCAACAATGGTCGACGTAGATATCCGAAGTGGTTCTCTAGAGATACCATCGTGAACATTGAGATGAAACATGCTCACCATAAAAAATGGAAAGCTACTGGTAATCAAAGTGAATATGAAAAGTTTAGAAAACTCAGAACAATTGTTAAACGAAATGTTCATATAGCATTCCGTAATTATATTAAATCTATGGAGAGTAATATCAAACATGATCCCAATACATTTTGGAACTACGTCAAATCACTACGCAAGGATGGTGGTATAACAGACATCATGATGCATGGTGATCGAGAAGTTAGAGGAGCGGATATAGCCAATGCATTCGCAAATATGAGTACTCGATTGTAGTTCGACCTGGAGTGACGTGCGTCCGCACGCCACTTAAGTTTAATAAAAAATGGATGTACTAACATTAATAGAAAACATTAAAAGTGAACTAAAAAACATATCGACCGTAAAGGACACAAAAATTAGAAATAATCTGGAACAAACGATCCAACTACTAGAAGAAGCATGGAAACGGGAAAAAAACCATTTCCAAGAACAAATTATTGAACTTCAAAAAAAAGTAATCATCAAGCTCGAAAAAAATAATGAACAAAAATCCTATGCAATGGTTCTAAAAGAAAGGATGATTCCAATCGAAGAACCCAAATTTGCTGTCTTAATCACCGCTGAAGGTAAAGAAACATCTGAAGACATAAAGAGTATTATCACAAAAACAATAAAGGCGCCTAACCTAGGAATTGGAATAAGTGGAATAAAAAAAGCAACAAATAATAAAATAATTATGACCTGCTCAAATAAAGAAGATGCTGAAAAACTGAAGGCAGAAATAAATAAAAATAAAAATGGAATATCAGCAACGGAATTAAAAAAGAAGAGACCGTGCATGATTATTAAAGGTGTCGGTGGGGAGTATAACGAAGATAATTTCCTAAACGATCTTATTCTACAAAACAGTGAACTTAGTGATATTACAAATGAATCCATTAAAGTAACGAAAATATTGAAAAATAGAAAAAGTGATCAACTCCGTAATATAATAATTGAAACAACAGGCCCTATTCGGAAAATGCTACTACATAAACAAAGAATCAATATAGGCTTTGTCCGGGCGCACATAGAGGATTGCGACCCTTTGATGCAGTGCTATCATTGCGTTGGTTTCGGACACACATCCATTAAATGCCTAAATAAAATGAATAAGCCCAGATGCATACATTGCTCAAAAAATCACAAATTTAGCGAATGCGAAAAAAGTAAAGATAGTGTCAAATGCTACAACTGTGACAATAACAACAAATTATTCGGAACAAAAAACAATACCCAACATAGTGCAAATAGTGAAATATGTACCTACCGGAAAAGAATGTCTATCATAGCACAGCAAAGAATCGATTATGAATAAGTTATGGATGATTTTCTAACCGAGGAAATTGATAAATTAACAGATGTTTCACAATACACTTGCGAAGACTCAAAACAATGTAATAAACTATTAAAAAACGTTCCAAATGCATTCATTGTTCTGCACCAAAACGTCAGAAGTTTGCAAAAAAATTTCGAAGAATTTGTACTAAC
Organism: Limnephilus rhombicus; assembly: GCA_929108145.2. Classification (NCBI taxonomy): domain Eukaryota; kingdom Metazoa; phylum Arthropoda; class Insecta; order Trichoptera; family Limnephilidae; genus Limnephilus; species Limnephilus rhombicus. The sequence continues at coordinate 29,531,378 of OV815297.1, read as the reverse complement.
ATTAAATCTCCTTGAAACTTTACCGGACCTCATTGTTTTAACAGAAGCACACTTAAATATAAATAATGTTACCGCACTGTACGAGATCCCTGACTATACATATTATTCGTCCACAACACATATTAATAAGAACTGTGGTATTGCTGTTTTCATCTTAAACAAACACAATAACGTCACAATCACTGAAATCAACATGAAGCTTGCTAACTGTCTAAAACTGAACTTAAAAGTGAATGAAGTTATATACAATATCATAGCTATCTACCGCACACACGGATCGAACCCTAACAGTTTTATTATAGAATTGGAACAGTTATTGCTACAACTAAAAGGTACTTGTAACGTTGTCACAGGCGACTTTAACATGAACATTTTGATTGGGGCAAAAGGTAAGGTAAAGGAAGATTATATAAATGTAATGACATCGCTAAACTATAAATCATTTATAAATAATGCAACACGGAATGTCAGTGGACAAACTCCTTCCTGCATCGATCACATATGGTGCAACTCAAATAACAATGAAAAAAACATGTCAATATTATGGAAAACCAGCATAACCGATCACTATACCTGTATATTTGTTACCAACATTGATAAAAGAAGTTCCAACTCTGACAAAATTGACAAGAAAAAATGTGAAAAAAAATATTTAAATATGGAAATTTTAAGAACAAATCTTAAAACGGGAACCTGGACATCAATATTTGAATCGGAAAATCCAAATACCTGTGCTGAGAATTTCGAAACAGTTTTCCAAAATCACATAAACCTATCCACACAAATAATTGTTTCTAAACCAAAATCTAAACACAGATTGATAAAGCCATGGATAACCCATGGACTAGTAATTTCAATCAGAAATAAAGAAAAATACTACCACCAGTCTAGAAAATTCCCTAATGATGAAAAAATTAACACCTTCTACAAGAAATACCGTAACAAACTTGCGCTTTTAATTAGACTGACAAAAGAAAAGTATTTTCGTAATAAAATAAAAAATGCTGGTCAAGACAGCAAAGAGTTTTGGAAAATCATCAATACAATAACCAACAAAAGCACGAAAAAAAAGTTACCTAAAGAAATTACTCATCACGGAAACAACACTGACGTCGAAAAAAATCCAAAACTGTGTGGTAACATTTATAATGAATATTTTGCTAATGTCGGCCCTAATCTTGCTCGTAATATTATCCTAGACAACAAACAAACACAACAACCAGAGCACAACTCAACTATTGAAGGAGGTTTCCACACATTTGCTTCAGTAACTGATAAGGAAGTCGAAAGCGCTGTAATGGGTTTGCGAGGATCAGCAAGCCCTGGCTATGACAATATAACCGTAAAAAAATTAAAAGCCGTTCATGAGATAATCAGCAAACCGATTGCTCATATAATAAATGTAAGTCTAAAGAAGGGTGTATTCCCGAACAACTATAAGAAGACTATTGTCACCCCTGTTTATAAATCTGGAGATGAAAAAAATATCTCCAACTATCGTCCCATAGCACTCACATCAAACATTGCAAAAATCTATGAAAAAATTGTTAAAAAACAACTCAACAATTACATAAAAGAAAAAAAGATAATGAGCCCAAACCAATTTGGGTTTAGGGACAATCTCAGCACTCAAGATGCAATTGCTAAATTAACTTCAACAATAATACAAAAATTAGATAATGGAGAAAAGTGTCTTGGTATATTCATCGACTTACGCAAGGCATTTGATAGCATATCACACTCCAAACTAAATGAGAAACTCATGCAAATTGGATTGGACGGAACAGTACTGTCATGGTTCCAAAGCTATCTAAAAGAGAGATTACAATACGTCAAAATAAATAATACACTAAGTGAACCTAAAACCTCATCATTTGGTATACCACAAGGAACTGTCATCGGTCCTATCCTTTTTATTATATATGTAAATCAAATGTTCACTCTTCCCATAGTTGGAGATATCATATCTTATGCAGACGACACTGTAGTTATCACTAAAGGGAAATCATGGGAGGAAACAATGAGTATAGCAAATATCAATATAAACATACTCAAAACATGGTTTGACCTAAATTGTCTCTCACTTAATACGGAGAAAACTTATTTTATTCCTTTTTCTTTGAAAGAAAAAAATGTCGAGAACAATATAACTATTAAAATCCATTCATCACAGTGTGAAAATAAAAAGGAATGCAACGATGAAAATTGCCTACCAATAACTTGCAAAAATAGTATAAAGTATCTGGGTGTCATAGTAGATAGACACTTAAAATGGAAAGAACAAATCCAAAATACAGTAACCAGAATAAGAAAACTTATATACATATTTATTAGACTGAGAAACATCTTATCATCTAATATGATCAAAACTATCTATTTCTCTCTTGCCCAATCTATACTACAATATGGTATAATCGGGTGGGGTGGGACTTTCAAAACAAACCTCTTACCTGTAGAAAGGGTACAGAGGTTGATTTTGAAAGTCATCTTACGAAAACCATCTGTATTTCCAACAACACAGCTATTTGACTCTTTTAGGGTTCTCAGTCTTAATAAAATTTTCAAAAAGAACTCATTATTGCAAACTCATAAAGATCATTTCAATTCATCAACAATAACATTCACAAACATAAACAACCGACCACGATCACAGGGCAATTTAGAAATTCCAAAATTTAAAACGAGTGCTTCCCAACACCATTATGCTTATCAAGGTATAAAATTTTTCAATGCTCTCCCATATAAAATCAAGTCTGAAAAAAATTATAAAGTTTTTAAATCCCAAATAAAAACACTAATAGACCAACCCGACACTAATTATAAGTTTTAAATTCACCATCACAATAATAACAACAAAAAAATAAACTAGGACATAATCTCTAAAAATATTTCATCACCATATCAAATTGAAAGCTAGTACATACGCATTATTTGCAGGCACCAAATTGTTACAACTTTATTATATGTACCTACTCTGACAATATTGTCAGTTATTATGTCCAATTGTCTTCATGAATATATATTTTATTAATATAAGTACTTGTAATAACATACTCTGTGTAACTATGCATTTTACAATGGCACTCCAAAATTCAAGCACGAGAAATACTTTCTCTTTTGAATTGTGAAGTTTCATTAAAAATAAATTTACATATTGTTATTAGCCTTAAGAACCAAATGTTTTACTACGAATCTGTATACGTATGTATTTAAAAAAAAAAAAAAAAAAAAAAAAAAAATCATTTCCAATCAGTGAATAGTAATGATCCTCCATTGCTAAATCCCACTGCTGCTGCCAACATGAATGTGAAGGGAGCCCAAAACATTGACATAAGTCATATAGATGAATCAGATGTTAAATCTTTGATAAAAAAAATGAAACATACAAATTCGCTTGGGCCAGATTTTCTACCAGTCTTTTTTTTAAAAGGATGTGTTGAATTTTTAAAACTGCCTTTGAGTTTTATATTTAACCTCTCTTTAGAAAATGGTGTATTTCCTGATTCCTGGAAAATCTCAAAAATTTGTCCTATTTTCAAAAATGGATCAAGGACATCCGTTGAAAACTACAGACCGGTGGCAATACTTTCTGCCCCAGCTAAGTTATTTGAATCGATACTTCATAAACACTTGCAGTTTCAAGTAGAGCCGTTCTTAATATCGGAACAGCATGGGTTTAGAAAAGGCCGATCAACTGACACCAATCTATTGGTATTCACAGATTATGTTTCCAAATCTTTAGATAAAGGCTACCAAGTAGATTGCTCGTACAATGATTTCTCAAAGGCATTTGACACCGTAAACCATGATATCTTATTAAAGAAATTGTCAACGATAGGTTTTTCTTTCCGGTTTCTTATATTCTTTGCCAGCTATTTTACTGAAAGAAAACAATTTGTATCACATGGAATATTCTTATCAAAATTATTTCTTGTTTTCTCAGGAGTACCTCAGGGCTCTAATTTAGGACCACTTCTCTTTTTGATTTTTATTAATGATGTAACGGAAATTATTCTGCATTCCAAGTCACTTCTTTTCGCAGATGATCTAAAACTTTTCTTGGAAATACAAACTTTAGAAGACTGCATTCGACTCCAATCAGCCATTGATAGAATTGTTGACTGGAGTAAACGGAATCAGATTGAATTCAATATCTCTAAATGTTTCATTCTTTCTTTCACTAGAGCGTATCATACCTGGTTTTACCGGTATACTATGAGGGCTCTAAATTTAAAACGTGTCTCCACTATGAAAGATCTTGGTATTTTGTTTGATAGTAGGTTAACTTTTCATGATCATATCATAATGACGTGTAGTACTTCACTGAGAATGTTGGGTTTCGTCCTACGCACTGCGAGAAACTTCAGAGACACCCGGGTTCTCACAGTACTATACAATGCTTTGGTTGGGAGTAGGCTTGAGAGTGGATCGGTGATTTGGAGTCCACACCAAGTAAAGTATTCCCTCATGTTGGAGAGAGTTCAGAAGAAATTTCTGAGATTTCTTTACCTGAGGAAATATGGCTACTATCCGTGGCTCTACCCTACCCACTTTCTCTTAGGCATGCTTGGTGTGAACCTTCTACGGGTCAGAAGGGATGTGCTCATTGTAACACATTTCTTCAGACTGATTCGTGGAAGGTTCGAAAACTCGGCTATCATGGAGAGCATTTGTTTCTATGTTCCCGATGGTTATCTCCGTCATCGACAGCATAGACTGTTTTATCTCCCAGCTTGCAGAACTAACTTGCCAATGGTTATGCCAGTCGGGAGAGCAATCTCGCTGTTGAACAGAATTAATTCGGATATCGACATATTTAGCGTCAGTGAAGCTGCCTTTAAAAGGCAAGCTCAATTAATGCTTATATAGTTTTTTTTCTTTTTTGCCTACCATTTATATATTTAATTTAATGTTTAAGGTAATACTGTTAATTTTTTTTTTTTTAAATGCATTAAAATTTTAAATTTTGTAATGTTTTTAAAGAATAAATAAATTGAATTGAAAAAAAAAAAAAACATGCCAATTACCAGTGGGTAGAGCTATCTTGTCGTCAAATAGAATCCATTGGATATTGATATATTTAACATTTTTTGCTCAACAGTTTTTGTTCTGTATACATACTTTTTTATCTCCATTGTTATTCTCTAAGCATTCATTTATCTATGTACATAAAGAGATGCTCAGTTAAATCCTTTTGATTCTAAAAATAAATTGATATACCTAATATGTAAGTTTCAGCATTGCTCAACAGTTTTTGTTCTCCATGCTTAATCTCCATTGTTATTTCTCTAGCATTAAGTATTCATAAACTTAGATTAAGAGATGTTCTACATTGCTCAACAGTTTTATTTCTCTATACTTTTTATCTTCATTGTTATTTCTGTAGCATTTTTCTAAGCATTCATTATGTACATAAAGAGATGTTCAGTTAAATCCTTTTGACTCTGAATAGAAACTGATATAAAGATCAGCTTTGCTCAACAGTTTTTGTTCTCTATACTTTTATCTCCATTGTTATTTCTCAAGCATTTTTCTAAGCTTTCATGTAATAATGTACATAAAGAGAAGTTCAGTTAAGTTCTTTTGATTCTGAAAAGAAACTGAAAGTTCAACTTTGCTCAGCAGTTTTTGTTCTCCATACTTAATCTCCATTGTCATTTCTCTAGCATTTTTAAGTATTCATAAACGTACGCAAAGAGATGTTCAACATTGCTCAACAGTTTTAGTTCTCTATACTTTTTATCTCCATTGTTATTTCTCTAACATTTTTCTAAGCATTCAATATCATCAATTTGTACACATGTGAAATGATAAATAAAATTAATATCACTTCGGAAATAAATCTTATCTGGAAGTAAATAAACATAACTTTACATATTGCAAATTAAACATGTTTTTGTTGTGAGGAGTAATAATAATTTTTGTTATCAATGGGATGTCATGTCATGATATTGTTTTTGTTTTATTTCCAACAATGAAGACTGTCATAGCAAGAATATGTATATATACTATCATCTACCTGCTTCCGATAAGATCCTGATAATAAATTTAATACCACATGTAATGATTGTGCGCTTAGTTTTCCTTTTGTTTATTATTATTTATTTTATAGTTAAATAAACTCAATTATTATAATATAAATATTTAATTTATATAGTGAGTATGATTTTATATTGTAATGTAAAGTAAGATCCTTTGTACATGGAGATATTTGCAAACTACTTGACTGTGATGCAATCACAAATAGCGTACAGATTTACTTCTCTTTAATGCTGGTTTCTGTACACGGCCCTACCTCAAATATTAGGTCCTTACTTATGAAATTGGCGTTTTGCCGTACTGGCAACTTTGATCTCAAATATCTTCTCTTTGGTTAGGAATTCCAAATTCAAATTTTTACAGCTATTTACAATGACGTTATATACTGTAGACGCGTGGTAGAAATCTCAAAGTGGGAAGCCAACATCAAGACAATTGCACTGTACTCGATTTCTAGTACTTTAGTACTAAACTGCCACGCGTCGAGTAAGGTCGCGTCCTACCAGTTAGTAAATTGCATTAAAAAGCGCCAAAATTCCCTCCTGTGTGATGAGAAAATGTTTCCATTACACGGTAAACAGTAGTAAAAGCGAAGGAATAACATTTCATTTGTAAATACATGCAAATTACTTATTATTATCGATTATATAAATAATACAATTGCTTTCCGCCCAAAGATTTTATGCGTCATTAGAGAACTCAAGGCCCACTAAAGTACAGGTCTGGATGAGCAACAGCCAAATTACTAAGTCGATGCCGTCACTAAGTAAAATTTACTTTTTATAATAATAATCTAATGATTCTTTAGTTACTTGCTGCGGTAAAACTACATACAAATCAGTAAAAACAACAAATACAATAACAATCAACGCCATTTATAAACTATCGTTGTTCATTATAGCTTGAAAATTTGACACCTCAAAATTCGACTGGTGCCCAAGCCTCCTACTTTAGTCGGCCTTGAGACAGTATTCGACGGAACTTTTGAATTTTGAATACGAAAATGCCGCCTGCGTTCTATCTTTTGTTTCGTCCATATGCACATATTCTTTTAAGCGTCTATCTTTATCGAACATGAATAACTTTTGAACTAAGAAATTATTGAAAATCGCTGAAAACAGAAGAGTGTTGATTAATTGCCACATTATATCTTGAGTTTGTGAGACTATGGCAAGTCTATTTATATAACGTCATTGGCTATTTACTCATCTATTTGTGTTTCGAAAATTATAATTCATTTGTTTTTTCCTTAATTGTTTTTTTCTTTGCGTCACTTAGTTTACAAAATGGAAAACTTGAAATATCGCGTTATTTACGAGTACGAGTTCCACCGTGGCACCAGTGCTGCAGAAACGGCTCGAAGGATTAATGATGTGTATGGCGACGGTGCCGCAAAAGAAAACACAGTGCGTTTTTGGTTTCAATGTTTTCGTTCTGGAAATTTCGACCTGCAGAATTGAAGGCTATTGTTGAAGCGGATCCATCGCAAACCACGTCTGAGTTAGCTGCAGGCTGCGGTGTTAGTGATAAAACTGTTTTAATCCACTTGAAGCAAATTGGGAAGGTGAAAAAGCTTGAAAGGTGGGTACCTCACGAATTGAGTTAAGCAAATCAACAAACGCGCGTTGACCGCTAGACCACACACTGCACAACAGACGGCTACCAAATTAGAGGAGCTTCAATTGGACATCCACCCTACTCTCCGGACCTTGCCCCAACAGATTACCATTTTTTTAGAAATTTGGATAACTTCTTGCAAGGGAAAAAATTCAACTCCGATGGGGCAGTCCAAACCGCCTTCAAAGATTTTATTGATTCCCGTCCGAATGGTTTTTTTAGTAAAGGGATCGATGAACTACCTAAGAGATGGCAAAAGTGCATAGATAGCAATGGTACACACTTTGATTAAATTTATATATTATATTTTGAAAAAAATCGACTTGTTGTTGTTTTTTTTTTTTTTACATGAATACTGCACCAGAGTCCCAACTGCTTCCGTCTGGAGCCAGTGGGACTATGGCATCCCCAATTGGGGTAGTTGTGAGGCTGAAGGTAGTGGGGAGGGGAAGGAGATAGGGAAGAGGAAGGTGGGGAAGTACCTGGCTATTCAGATCTGGTCACCAAACACGGCAGAAGCCATTTCAAGCAACGTTTCAATTCTGAATGGTGGTCTTACACCAGGGCGATACTGAGAGTGTCTTCCACTCTGGAACGTGCCGCAAATATACTATATATTATTTTAAATTAATAAATTGTGAAATACACAAATTAATCAAATAAAATTTATTTGCCACGCCGGGATTCGATCCCGCGACCTTCGGAATGCTAGTCAAGCGCCTTACCGCTGCACTACGCCGGCCGTCAAATTTTTTCCCCCGTTTTTTTTTTTTTTTTTTTTTCCCGTCCTTTTATTATAAGAATAAAAAAAAGCGTGCAATACAGACGCGGTACAAGCGAAATCTTCAGAAAACTAAAGTAGACTTTCTTTGCCTGTTCATTTTGGAGTGGTTTGAAGATTGGATATTGATTTTACTAAAATAATATTTTTTTGAATTTTTTGAATTTCGTAGGATTTTATCCTTGGTCCGCTAAATGTCTGCAGAGGTTCGTCAGGCGCTTTATATCACTATACCAAAGACCTGCGTAGGACTGTGGATTTATCGTATTATATTGGAACCGAGTACCCGTGAATTGAATGAATATTTTATTTATTTATTAATTTTCAATGCCCTGATGGGCTTTTACACGGCAAGTTAATAATACAGAGACATTTTAAATAAAAAAAAGATAAACTGTAAAAATATAACTAGTAAACATCATATGAAAGGTAGGTATACAGATAAGTTTAGGTAAAAATATAACTAGTAAACATCATATGAAAGGTAGGTATACAGATAAGTTTAGGTAAAAATATAACTAGTAAACATCATATGAAAGGTAGGTATACAGATAAGTTTAGGTAAAAATATAACTAGTAAACATCATATGAAAGGTAGGTATACAGATAAGTTTAGGTAAAAATATAACTAGTAAACATCATATGAAAGGTAGGTATACAGATAAGTTTAGGTAAAAATAATGCTTTACAATAAAAGAGAAAGTTTCTAATTTGCAATTTTTTTTTTTTTTACATGAGCTCCACACAGGAGGCCCTGAGGAAAATAATTTCCCTCAGGGCCTATGTCATCTTTGGGGATGCTGTGTGGAGGGTTTTTTTAAGGAAAGGAAGGAGAGGAGAGTTCTGAGAAGAGAATGGCAAATGGCATAGAAATAAACTATTAGGTATGTTAGTAATTACAAAATTTACAGGTGACTGAATAATTGTGATACAAGACAAATTGCAAGATATATAAAAAGAAAACGTAAACAAGTTTTTATGTAGAAATACACAAATATATGGAATAGCCCGTGATGCTCCCTAAATATCAAAATATTCTTCATAAAAATATCATTCAGGTATTTATTAAATAATGGTAAACTTGTTTTAAATATATCGATATTAGAGGTGCATGTATGTGGTAGTTGGTTCCATAATTATTATTGTTGCGGACTAATAATATGTTGTGCCTTGTTTCTCGATTAGGTACCTTGAAGTCGATGAGATGCAGGAGTTCGCAACAATCTAATTCAGAGTGAATAATTTTAAACAAAAAAGTTAGGTAATTTATTTTTCTTCTGTTTTCTAGGGAATGCAATTTGAGTGTATTCAGTGAGGATGTATAGTTAATATGTTGCTATCTCATGCTCTCGCAGGCTAAATCCTATAGATGTATGTGTTTGTATCTTTTTAGTGTCGCTCGTTTCCGTATCATTAAGCGAAAAGCGATCTAATAGATTTTGGGTTCACCCCAAATATTGAAAGAGATATATTAACTGTAGTGCGTACATTGCCGCCAGGGAGATTATCTTGATAATGCTGTTTTTGTTCAGATCCATTCAGATTACGCGTCATATATTCATCTAGGTACACAGCAAGAATTGTTTTTAAATCTCTACCACAGATGGCAGTAAATGGCCCATAGTTATGTATCAGACTTGCCATTCTATCCTGTCTCCTGTTAATATTATAAAAGAGAAAGTTTGTATGGATGTATGTTTGTTACTCTTTCACACAAAACGTACTGAATGGACTTTAAAAATTCTTTCACTAATATAACGCTACATTATTTGCGAGTAATATAGGCTGTATATATTGGTAAGCTCTGACGTTATTTTATTTATTGGGGAAAATCAACAGATATTTTACACTTATAATAATAACTTTAATAATACACATAATATCCAATAACAGATTTTCACATAAGTAATTAAAATTATAATTAAAAAGTAAAAAAAGTAAGGGTCCTGTACCCATAAGAAGCTAACAAAATTATTATTATTTTTTTTTAATTGTACAACAGATTATTATCCAATTACTGTACAATTTTCTCATTTTGACAGTCTTAACACCTAGGAAGATGATTGTTATACAAAAAAATCTTAAGGCTATCTAAAGAAGAGTTATATATATCTAGTGTTTCCGATATTTCGTTCAACAGCACCATTCCTCTTGTCATGCTACGCTGTGCTAGAACATCTGTTCTGCCGTATGGTATTTTGAACAAGTCGTGTCGACGACTACGACTGAAATTTTCAGGCACGTATAAGCCATAACATTCCAAGAGGAATGGGCTGTCAATACGGTTATGGATTATGTTAAAACTAAGAATTGCAAGATTTGCATAACGTCTAGTTTCCAAGCTAAATCTATTTGTTGCTTCAAGTAATTCCATATGGTGCATGAATCTCGGGTACGTTCCATTTTCATCCGCATATAGACATACCTAAGGAACTTTTTCTGAATTTGTTCCCGCATATTAATATATTTAGCTTGGTGCAGAGTCCACACACCACTAGCATACTCCAGCTTACTTCTTACGACTCCATCGAACATGGCTATCATTGCATCTGGGTCATCAAATTGCTTGAAAATTGAAAAAAAAAGATATAAAAACACAATATAAACTAATAATCTGCTTACTAAATTTCAAAACATAAAGTAATCAGAGTCAGAAATCTATTTTCACTCCACAACAGCAATAATAATAATATGTACATACCACAACCCAGAGTGAACACAATAAGTAAGGGAACGTACCCATACTACGTGACCTGTTCGGGAGGGGGGGGGGGGTCTTCAAAATACCACGCTTGGTACAAATGAGCTGCGAGTTGCTTAGGGTTTTGGTCTAAGTCAAATGACAAGCATGTAAATGGAAAGGATTCACAGCAATAACATAATAACTTGCAACACGGTCAAATAATTATTTAATCTTAGCTATGACATACTTTTTAAAGGAACTTGAATTATATGAGAATATGTCTATATGATTAAAATTCTTATCAAATAAATTGCGTGTTCAGAGTATAAAAGCATTTTGTCTGAGATTAGTAGAACATTTTTGAAGATGAAAAAGTGATTTTTCTCTGGTTCTAATACCTGGGACTCTAAAATTAATCTCAGCATTAATTGTTAAGGATAAGCTCCGGCGTTATGAAATTATTTATTATACGTTTATTTTCCAGACAAAAACCAAGTAATTGTTTGACGCGTGCTGTCTTTTGTTATTTGTTTAGGTTACTACGGAGGTTAAAATTATACTAATATTATAAATGCAAAACTGCGCGTGTTTGATTTGTTACGTAAAACGTAACATCGCCACGAGGGGGGGGGAGAGTGACGAGAGGGGGGGGAGTGGAGTGGGGATAGGGAAGGTGGAGGAGGTGGAGTGGGAACCCCCTAATACTATGCGAGCGAAGCCGGGGGCAAAAGCTAGTTATAAATAAATGTGTTGTTTGTATGTTTCAGGAATGCACTTCTCCCAGTCTGTGGCCATCATCCAGTCACAGGTGGGGGTCATCCGAGGGGTGCAGGTTCTCTACAGCGATGTGGTTAGTATTTCATTATTATTTTTATAATAAAATAACACCCCTACTTGTGTAGCCTGCAACTTACAGTAAAGTCAGAAAATTATAGTAATGTAACAAATCATCTCTTTACTACGCAGATTTCCTAGCGTACACTTAGTACAATTAGTTATTCGATCTCAAATACTTTCTCAATCCTGCATCGCTTCGTCTCTTACTAATTAGGGTGAGGGATGCTATTGGTTAGTTATTCACCCCACCGCTCAGGCTTAAAGACATGATCCCTGGAAAGGATGTCACAGCTGTGAAGACCGATAAAAGATCATTCAAGTCGCTTCCTGCGCTACTTCAATTGAATCTCTGGCAGGACTGACCCAAGAGACACTCCGTAAACCATCTACTTCGGAGTTCAGCTAACCCGGAGGGAGAAAATACTCGTTGAAACCCTTTTAACGAAGGGTTATAGGAAAAATTAAGTTTCTTTGGGAGGACCGACACGGGTGTAACCTGTTTCTCAGTCAAACCATAAATTAATATTATTATGTGAACCCCAGTGAACTCATTATTATTAAATGTTATTACACTCTCTTACTATACTTACTATCTTACTAAAGTACGAGTATATGTACATACATATTTTTAAAGCGCCCTTGAGGTGATTTTTTCACGAAAATGGCGCTATAGAATTCATCCAATTTTTATTTTTTTATTTATTTATCTATAATAAAATATATTTACATTGGTTTTATTTGTATGCCTGTCTCACTAGGGTATACCTGTGTCGAGACAGGCATACAGGTATATAAATGAATATAGTAGTTACAAGGATATTGCAGGTAAAATACATATTATGAATAGAATTAGAACAGAAGGGTTATTGGAAGGGTGGTAAATCTTTTAAAGAGAGTTATTTTATAAATGTTGGAGATGGAGTAATGAAATAAATTCTGCCTAATCTATTTATAGGTTAAATTTGACAGGATTCCATTATTTTCATTTATTTTATATGGGTTAGGTTGTATGTGAATAGTTATTTCTGTCTACGTGTGATTTATTTTACAGATATTTGTGATAGTGTGGCGTCCAATACTTATAATCCATTTTTATTATTATTATACATATACTCTCTTACTATATGTTGAACTGCTCTAAATACGTGTCATACTTGCAAATTGATTTTTTTTTACATGAGCTCCACACAGGAGGCCCTGAAGAAAATAGTTTCCCTCAGGGCCTATGTCATCTTTGGGGATGCTGTGTGGAGGGTTTTTTTTAAGGAAAGGAGAGCTCTGGGAAGGAAAAGGGTTTAAGAGGTGGGTAGGAATCTGGGGTTCAGTGTGTCCTGGTCATCCGCCTCCAAGACCTAGACAAACCTCACCCCATGAACCCGGGCACCCCTGCTAAATCACCAAACGTAGCGAACCACTTGGTGTCACCTGTGGCGGTGTTGGTTATCCAATAAAGGTTCCCGGGGCGGCGGTACCCATTCCCGCCTCCCAAATTGTTTGATTGTACCCAAATTGTACCCAAAATAAAGACTAATTGTGTTGGCCGTTAAAATTGTGAATTTATTTAATAATCTCGTTACGGTAATATTTTAATCAGACAAAAAAGTTATAAACCCTAAGATTTATAGTTATATCATTTCAAAAAGCATGCTTGTGATAAAAAGTAAATAATTAGGTTACCCGCTGTAAGTGTACAACTTTTTAGGTTACTTTGTTTGGAACAGTAGTGTAGATACCCAGAGACAATCAATAGACATACAACAGTAGTGTAGTGATTGCATAGTAACCCAGAGACAATCAATAGACAAACACAAAGCTATGAAATCATCTTCCCATTTCGTGCACTTGTCTAATGGGAAGATAACGATTTGTTACATTAACCTTTATATACCTAAACATAAAATTTATGTACATTCGAAAGGGGAGCACTAGGGTCCCCCATATTCTTGCGAAGCGTTTGTGTCTCTTAATTTTGCTTTTGTCCTTTTCAGTAAAAATCAAATATTAGTTACTGCCGACCGTTTTAATCAGACATCGCCCATCTTCGCTCAGCAGTCAATCATACATGACTAAATAAAGTAAATAAATAAATTTGCATATAAAAAATATATAACTTTCCGATATTCTGTAATACATAACTATGAAAACACCGATCAAAATTGTGGGAAATGTCCAAAACGCAATGTAAAAACTTATGTAAAAAATGCCCAGATATTATTTAATATCTTAAAAAATTGTACAGTGGAGCGTCGATTATCCGAACGTTGATCATCCGAATGACCGCTTATCCGAACTACTACGCCCGCCCGACGAAAAAATGCAGACGAAACCGAGCTCAATTTGAAAGCTTTGCCACGAATACTCTTGCTTGTGATGAATTGCATTGATCAACAGTGAAAATTAGGAAATATCGTAGCTTCCCACTTTAATTTAAAAAGAAAATATCAATTACTTATAAAACGGACACGTCTACGACATCTATCGGATTAGAGTAAAGTGAATTCATATTTACGGTAGGGATCTATAATTAGACAAAGTGAGACGAGTATTGATAAAAAAATCACAGATGGTATCAACAAATAATCAGGGACAGGGACTCCCCAATATACTTTAGACGTGATATATTGACAGCCAATTGAATTGCAGCAAAAGCGATTAAAAACCAATTCAGCCTATCAACGGGAAGAGGGCCGAACCCATTTTTAGAACAAAGGAACGACCTTTGGACTTAGCAATTAGTAATGTGATTAATGAGTTTGACGTTCCCACCAAACCGAGAGGTGAATAAACTCCATGGGAAGAAATAATCTGTTCAGGGACAAAAGAACGATGACCCCAAGAAATGTTATCATTAACCGGTACGTTCCAGGGATCAGAAACCCTAGTTCTCGAACGTATTAAAACATATCAGGTGCGGAAAAAAAGGGATACACGTAAACACGATGCAAAAGTTTAAGTGAAAGATTGCAAAGCAAGTGACGAAAACGTATTGTAAGATGTTAGGGAGATTTCCATCTATAATACGATTGTTTGTGGCGACCGGAGATGATCGATTCGAGGGAAAACGTGCTAAAGGAAATGGAAATGTTGAAAAAACAATGGAAAATTATTGTTATCAATTTTAGACCGAGCTAGGATATTACGATGAAAGATTTAGGGAGGAAACGTCAAAAAAAAAATGAGAGTTTTAAAGAATAGGCGAGGGTATATTTCAGATGTCTAGAGCAGTAACAAGTGTTAGAGAAGAAATAGAGTGCAGTACGGAGGGGAGTGGAAAATGCTGAAAACATTGCGATAGAAAAACTCAGGAAAAGGAGTCATTTTACGTAATTAAAATGGAGTTTATAGAGTAACATAGTACGCGATTGCAGAAAAAAAATGAGGCATTACAATGGTTGTCGATTTCAGATGTATTTTGTTGTGATAAACAAGGAATATTCGAACATGAAAATTGTTTAGATAAGGACGATTAGCCGTTAAAAAGGTAATAAAAATTATCATGGGTCTTATGAAATATTTACATTAAAGAATTCTCGTAAAAGTTAACGACACTGAAATAAAAAAGGATTTATTGCCAGGTGGGTACAGGAACTAATGTATACAACTGTCAAGACATATGGTTTATGGGATTTTGCGTAAGAACGGGACAAAATTTGGAAGGCGTTCTCTATGAAGCAATAAAAATGACAGAAATTTAAGGGCCGAAGTGGGGGAATCTCCTATAAAGATGTTAAAAAATGATATATTTATTAATAACAAATAGAAAATGAAATTTTCCAAGAGGCAGCAAACATCAAAAAACGATATGGTTATATCAGGGAAGTACGGGGAAGTGAGGGGAAAGGAGATACGACAGAGAAAAACAAAGGAAATCTTAGATTAACAGTGAATAAAATAAATACGGCTTGAAATATAAAAATCTATAGAGATATGAACAATAGCGTAAGAATAAATAAGGAAATTCATGGAAAGAGTGTCGTGAATAAAAGAAAATTCGAGAAAAAAATGGAAAATTCAAATATACGACGTAAATAGAGAAAATTCGGTTTTAAATGGAAAGGTTCATATAGAATACAGAAAAACTCGAGGAAAAATAATAAAATAAAAATGAACAATTTGCGAGAAAGACTTCGACATGAAGATATCTCTGATAGGCGAATTTGGGGGCAGATTTGGAACATATGGTAGATGCCGTACGCACGGACATGTTACGGAATAGATGAAAATAGAACTTTAAAATTATTAAATTCAAGCTAATTTTGTATGAACACCAGGACAAAGGAAGTTGGGCCATTAAACATGGATCTTACTAAATCCGGATCTTGTAAGTATGGGAGTACGAGACAGAATTTAATGTATCCAACACGGAAAGTACTAAGAGACCGCATTCGACAATAATGGAGAGGTTTCAAGAAATTACGAGTTGATAGTAATTAGATTGGTTTATTATAGGAGATTCAGATACGATCTTTTGGACCTGAGAGGGGTATAAAAGTCTAGACAAATGCCAGTTGAGGACAGTCTACGGTCGTGGTCGAAAAGTTTGTAACTTCGCGGAACGTGACGAAACGGTGGGTGACTTAAAGTGGAAAAATTCTAAGTGATAATTATTTTGATACTTAGAAAAATTTCACATTCTAGTCAGTGATATACAAAAAAAAATACTTTGCAGTTAGAGTCAGTGAAAAATAACAATAAAGCCAACGCATTATTTACTTGTGAAAAATAAAAGTGCTCGTGATAAATACAATTTGTTTTAGTGGAAAATTCGGATTTTATAATCACCTAATATCGTAATTTTAAACTTAGAAATTTCGCGTTTAATATTAGTGCAATAAATAACTGAAGTGATGTGATAATTTAGCGTGAAGGAGTTATAATTAAATACGTGTGTTCAATCTAAGTGAAAGTGTTCTAACAAATAATAAATAATTAAATTAATTATCTTAAATAATAATAATAAAACAAAATAATATTTTATTAATACATAAAAGTTCGGAGGGATAAAAATTTAATTTAACAACAATTTACCATCTCTAAATTAATCGTGAAGTAACTATCATTTAAAGAGTTATCTAACCAACGAGTTTTGAGATAAAATACAGTTTAGAACGATAGAGTTCATGCATCATTTTAATTAATTAGATTAAATGAAAAAAAAAAAAAAAATTGAAGTCAAAAAGATTTAATTAAATTTAGGAAAATAAAAATTAATTTAGGAAAATTGCAGCAAGGTTACCGTGTATTTCCCGGTCGGAAAAAACCTTGGTAGGGGTAAGTCTTTTCCGTTATAAAATTTTACAGATTCCAAGGAGATAGCGGAATGCAGCAAACATTGGTATTTGGATTAATTATTTGACCAAGATATTACTCTCTTAATATGTGATATGTAACTATATTAAAATATTATAAATTTAATAAGTATATTTTTATATTTATATATGTAAGTATATAAACATATATATATGTAATTTTGTTCCCAAGAAAAATTATAATCAAAAAAAAAAAAAGAAAAACACTTATATAAAAAGAGGAAAAGGGTATCGATTCCTACCTCTGAATTCATCAATAACTATTAAAAGTAGTTATGTGTGATAAATTTACAAATCAATATTTTATATTTAATGTTATGTATGTATTAATATAATTTCAGAAAATCCAGAGCATTTGAAATAAGTTATGATATTAGAAATTATTTCAATCATAAAATTTATGTATGTACATATCCATATTATAAATTATTTATTGAGACAAAGTATATATAAATGAATAAATATGTATACGTAATCGGGTATCAGACTAGACAATTGCGCTAAGTACATCATTATCAAACAAAGAAAAATTTTTAGAGTCATCTCACACGTCTCCGGAATGTCTAAAGTAAACATACCTCATACGCTTGAATCTAGGTCACGAGGACGTAGAGACTGTTTACAAAGCTCAAATTGGTTACAAAATAATTCGGTCACTGGGGCACTAGTTCGAATACAGTAAAAAGAAAAAAAAAAAAAATGACCTTGATTAGTGGATATCGTACTTAGGTATTAACTTCTAGGAACGGGATAAAATTATTATATTGCGCAATTATTAGGAGCAAAAAGAAAAAAAAAAAAATTTAAACACTATTTTTAATTTGAACGTAACGAGGTATCTACAGACCTAAGCAATTGAAAATTAACAGATTTATTATAGCAGTTCAAAAGGGTGTATTGAAGATTTACATGAAACAGTTGAAAAATCACGGGATAGCTTAATAAGGGGTAATGAGGATTTACATGCTTCAATTGAGAATCACGGGATAGCAAGAATTTATCAAAAGTTGAACATTGGAGGGGAGGGAAAGAAAAAAAAAAAAATACAGTTCAACCAACAGAAGGCAGTGTTCGCTTCTGTAACAAGGACCATTAATCAAACCATAGAGATGGCGGATCTCTCAAACAAAACCGTCAACAAAACCAAACAAAAGCTTGGAGTTATGGCGAATCTCCAGAACACATCGCCAGATAAGATCTTATTGTACTAGTATATATTTATATTTCACACTATTCTTACGTATATATTCGGTATCAATCTGAGGATTGTGCAGAATCCGATGGGCGAGATCCGAGCTCGGGATGCGTTGCAAGTAGTTTCGCATTGCGAGTTATAAACCTTCCCAAAACGTATGTTTACATATATATCTTTTTATGTACTGTTCATTGAATGAAACGAACTCACTTACAATTAGTGCTTTAGGCCTGTCGGGTCACTCTCGTCTCATTTCTTGAACGTGGAGGGAGGATTCACGACCCGTAACTCCACACAAACCCGTGAGTATATGATTGCATATAGGACGAAACCGGTTCGCCCTAAGTAAATAGTAAACTTTGGAGGAGTAGGAATTTGGAGGTATCTGGGCTTGGAGGAAGACCTGAAGGCAGTGCATGATGGCGAAAGGAAGGTCAATTGGGACGCGATAACTTAGGTATCAATCAATTGAACCGTGCCAAAAGACTGTGCGAATTTTGGGTTGACTTCTGATCACCCGGCTTACTTGATGGAGGCAGGAGCCAAATTTTGCCAGAAAAAGGGTTATTCTGAGTTCGTCAAATATGCAATTAACTAATTACATTAACCTACTAAATCCATCTTTATATGTACCTTATAGCAGCTGAATCTAAACGGAGGGGCGCCCAGCAGATACGAGATACAATCATAATCAAATTTACTAACATTTAACCATTTGAGTTATATTTAATTATCTGTTCAATTAGTCATGTGTAGTTTCGATTAGTATTGCTTATTCATGAATTCATTAGGATGTAGGGAATCATAATAAACGTCAAAGGGAAGTTAGTTCATTTAGAGAAATTACTTAAGGTTAAATTTGCAAGAGAGAGACCAATACAGTTTGAAATTCAACACTCTGTTTAGAATCAAGAGGGTTACCACAAAATTTAAAGTAATTAAAGTTCTATATCATAAATCAAAAAATTACACAACGTTTGATGGAGTTTAATTACAACCTAAATACGAAAATATTTACGTTCAAAGTCGTAAATAACGTATTTATTAGTTAAGTACATATATCGCTAAAGGTATGTAGTACAAGGGAGCTTTAAGTAGCTTTCTGTAGTTATCAGAGGAAATAAGGGTCCAATTTTATAAAGGCTTGTGTGACGTAGGGGAGGAATTTTCCATCCCTACCACACATATGCAAAGCCTTAAGAATTTAAATATCGATCAGAGCCAAGAGAAAAGGCGAGAATATTACAACTGTCTTGCCAATGAAAGGAGAGTTAAATAAGTATGAAAAAACGAAACATTACGACTGGTGCCAAGTGCCCAGGAGTAAATAAAATACAGACAAATATAAGAGTTTAGAGAAAAGACATACATCACATGCTTCATGTCATGAATTAGCAGCATTTAGCTTTGGTTATAACTTAGCCATTAGCATTGGTCCTAAAATAAGCAAGGATCATATTACTGCCTACGCATGTGCTAATGCTGCTGGTAGCCACCGATTGCCCGTGCTTGTAATTGGTAAAAGCAAGAAACCACATTGTTTCAAACACTTTAATATGTCTGCGATGCCTATCGTTTACACTTCTCAAAAAAGTTATTGGATGGATAGTAAAATTTTCATGGGATAGTTTACAGAAACTTGTATACCCTCTGTAAAAGCCCATCAATTAAAAAATGGTAAAAGAGCGAAAACATCTTTACTTCTTGATAACGCCCCAACTCATCTTTCATGTGACATCTTAAAGTGCCTGACAAGTCTCAGCGGCCAGAGAGATAAACATCAAGCGAACGGCAGTTTGAATCCTACGAAATCCAAAAAAAAAACATTTTTATTTTGTGAAATCAATATCCAATCTTCAAACCACTTTTAAAAAACAAGCAAAAGAAAAGAAAGCGAAATCTAGCGACTTTCTAGTTTCACTTCTACCGCGTGTGAATTACACAATCTGATTGTTTTTTTAATGTAGATCGATTACCAAATTGTTTTGACTCCAGATACTAATATCTGCAGCCTGTATGTCGGACGAATATCTACAGCTCATAATAATAATAATAATAATAATAAATTTGGACAACTTATATAGCGCCGTTTTTGCGAAAAAACGCCTCAAGAGCGCTGTACAAATTAGCATGGATTTTACATTAGAATTTACTTAACTTAGGAGGCTCGATAACAACTCGTCTTGCAGCTATCAAGCGCATGGATTATTGGAATTCTAGCCCCCCGATAAATTAAATAAAATATCTTTTTATACACGTATTTCAATTTACTTAACTATGTAGGGGGCTAGATAACCACTCATCTTGCAGCTATTAAGCGCATGGATTGTTGGAATTCTAACCCCCCAATAAATTAAATAAAATATCTTTTTGTATGTACGTATTTTAATTTACTTAACTGTGTAGGAGGCTAGATAACAACTCGTCTTGCAGCTATCAAGCGCATGGATTATTGGAATTCTTGCCCCTCAATAATACATTTACCTTATGTATTTAGTAATCTACTTAACATCCTTAGTCTAGCTTAATCTAACTTAATCTACTTAATCTAACCTAACCTAACTTAATCTTACTCACACATACTCAAAACCTATATTTAATAAATCTGCAGTTCATAACAACAATTGCAAAGAAACCATAAAAATAACATGTAATCAACGCTAACTAAAATGTATATACTCGTAATACACTGTAATAATTGTCACTGTGAACTGTTTATTATTATTGATTGTTGTTTTAAACACTATCTCTTAGGTATTTTAATTTGTCATTTATCACTTCATACGTACGGCACTGGTAGAAACCGAAGGGCGCGGGATCAGTCCGATGACTTCCTAGTCCATGTGCTTAGGGGCGGGGGGCAGGCGCGGGCGGTTGGCAGCGGGGGCAGCTAGGGATGTAGAGATTGCAGAGGTCATCAGTTTGTTCTCTTCTCTGGTGCGTTTCTTAGAAGGCCGCTTCGGTGGCCCACACACCGAACGGGTCATATGGTCCACAGTCGTAAATACAGCGACGTAGCGGCGAGCAGCGGGGGTTGCAGTAAAGGTGCGGGGTGCGCAGGGGTACGGCTATGACACCCAACGACCGAACAAATGACCACATTTGGTAAATGTTCGCTACCCATTCTGGGTTTTAAACACTTCGTATCTAATGGATCACGATAACAATCTGCACATATTCTTAAAACTCGTTATACGTCCACACTGCTTACGATACAATTATTTTGAGTTCACATATGTAATGTACACAGAGTAATAAACATTATTTGACACTTTTAAGGTCAAATAAGGTAATAAGGGATAACGAGACCGGCCAGAATGCGTCAGGCTGCTCCGAGCGCCTGACGCATTCCATATGTTGAACTAATATCTACGAACTTCAGAGTGTTGA
This sequence comes from Limnephilus rhombicus, assembly GCA_929108145.2. Taxonomy (NCBI): domain Eukaryota; kingdom Metazoa; phylum Arthropoda; class Insecta; order Trichoptera; family Limnephilidae; genus Limnephilus; species Limnephilus rhombicus. The sequence goes on along the minus strand of OV815297.1, from coordinate 29,509,527 downwards.
CTAATATCTACAGAGCTAAGGTCGGACGAATATCTATGACGGTCCCAGTGTTGACTAATATCTACAGAGCGTAGGTTGAACTAATATCTACAGAGCGTAGGTTGGACTAATCAGCTAAATGTGTCCAATAGTCCGATATTAGGAATTTTTACATACATACTAACATAAATTAAGTTTTTTAAACTGCATACGCAATATTACGTTATTCCAATATGCTATACATAATTGCAAATCCAACCTCTGCCAGTGCTGTAGATATTCGTCAACACTTTGGTTCTCATAGATATTAGTCAGCAGTTTGAGCTGTAGATATTCGTCAACACTTTGGTTCTCATAGATATTAGTTCTGAGGGAGCGGGCCGGATCGGTAGAGATGGGACGAGAAATAAGTGTCGTCAGTCGGTGCAATGAGTCAGTCTTTATTATTGCGCTACGTAGCGAGGTCGAAGCGGAGCGGAGTGACAGTGGTGCCTTGAGTAATACTGCTGCGTGATGATGGGTGAAGAAGGTCAGGAGACTACAGCGGTGAAGATCACAGGTCTTCAGGGAGCCGGCGTGTTGCTCTACACCACGGCGGTGTAGAAGTGACCTTGGTCCAGGCGGTCGACCGTCGTCGTGTTGACGAGGTATGGCGGCTGTGTGGCCTTTGAGTCGACACACACGTGACGCAGGAAGGAACCTTGAGAGGCGATGAGGATGATCTCTGGCAGCGGAACGCGGTGGGTTCGTGGTGCCAGAGAACGGATTGAGTCCCAAGCAGAAAGCACGGCGGGCTTTATGTGCTGTGGACGGAGACATCTCATATCGAGGCGCAAACGGGCCGGACAGCGGACGATGGTTGGAGAATGAATCCTCGAAGGTGTTGATAATGTTCCTGGAGTCACACTGGACAAACGTTATTCACTTGTTGCTGGCTGCGCGGGCGGTTTCCCAGCGAGAGCAGGTAAAGAGTTACTGCACTGCACTATTTGTATCACTTCCCGGTGTGTATTGTGTCGACCAATGAATGGAGGGACTGACTGAGTCTAAGACTGAGACAGCGAGCGGATCGGCTGCTTATATACTCGCGCGATCAGCAGAGTAGCTGGCTAGCGCGCCAGGTAATGTTGGGCGAATTCACGCAAAGGTGAGAAATCGCTCGAACCTTCTGTGGGCATTTGTATTGCTCAGCCACACGTTCTAAGCCTTTCGCGTAAGTGGCGGAATTATTAGCCTCTGTGGGTAGACATGTACCAGCGGGCGCGCGGTACCATACGCTGTAGGTATTTCGTAGTGTGCTTCTAGCGCATTCTGTGTAGTTCAGTGGCGGCGCCATGAATTTGGCAAAAGTGGCCGCCACAGTTCGATTTTTTCAGTTTTTGGAATTCTTGTAGATATTAGTAGACGCCTCCATTGTTTTTCTAGGATACCTAAATTATAAAGCATGATGAGCAAAAACAACTTAGATTTTTCGCACAAAGCACTCGTTTGGGGTAAGTTAATTACCCCCTTTCGGAATGGGAGTGTTAATATGTTAGTTTTAATCTCTGACCCGAAGAACGGGAATGAACTGGTTTTCTTTATAAAAGATAAATCATATTCCATTTTAAGAGGAATTCGGGATGTTAGAGGAACTAATAACAATATCAACTGAATCGAATTCTTGATTCGGGTCTTGTCAAGAATCAAAATAACATAGATGAGACGAATTATGATTGTGAATGAAGCAAGGAATGTATGTCGAGTCACTTTTCAATCAAATCTTTCATTTGTTAATAATAAAAGTTGTTTGACGGTTAATTTCTCTACTTTTGCCCCTGCAGTTAGAAAGCCAAAGTTAGATAATTGTCATTTCAGAAATAATTATGTTTACTGTTAAAAAGTATCATGAATAACAAGAATGTAAGAGTGATTGAACATTAAACATGACGTATATGTATATTTGTGACACATAAGTGACAGTTTAATGTACGCAGCTGACCACAATATGAATTATATCTCTGGGGTGACCATTCATTACGTACACACACTAACTATACCACACTATCTGACGGCCGGCGTGGTCGAGGGGTAAGGCTCTTGACTCGCAATCCGAAGGTCGCGGATCGAATACCGGCATGGCAAATAAATATTATTTGATTAATTCGTGTTATTTCACAATTAATTCATTTAAAATAATATATATCATATTTGCGGCACGTTCCAGAGTGGAAGATACTCTCAGTATCGTCTTGGTGTAAGACCACTATTCAGAATTGCTTGGAATGGCTTTGGCCATGTTTGGTGACCAGATCTGAATAGCTAGGTACTTCCTCACCTTCCTCTTCCCCATCTTCCTCTCTCCACTACCTTCAGCCTCACAACATACCCCATTTGGGGATGCTATAGTCTCACTGGCTCCAGATGGGAGCAGCTGGGACTCTTGTTAGGTATTAGTTTTAGTGGCGGGCCGTGTCAATATGTAAATTCTATCTAGATAGTGTACTGGATAAATTTTACGTGAGAACTTCTTTAGCACCCTTGTGATTTGAAATTCGATGAAACGTAAAATAGCAACACTAAAAGAGACAAACGCATACATATATAGGATTTAGCCTGCGAGAGAATGAGAAAGAATAATCGGTCTCCTCTTTGTGCGGTGCTTCGTAGCCTCTCTACTTTTGTCTACTTTATTTTTTTTATGGTTTCTCTTCTACCGAGTGTGAACTGCACACACGTATTTTTTTAACCCCTCCGAATTTTCGAGAATATTAGCTTTTGGTGTCTTAAACGAAATGACATTTTACGAAAACTTTGTATTATTACCGCTTTACAATTAAAGCTCTATAAATGAAACATTTCTGAACGTAGCCGAATAGTAAAAACTGTTTTAGATAGGTTACAAAATAAGCTTTCGAATTATTATATTACAAATAAATATTAACATTTGTAAATATTAAAATTTAGAATGCAAACATTAAAAAAATGTGAAAATGACTCACGTGATGTTTTTATGTGAAAACGGTACTAAAATCACAGATTATGTAAACAACAATACTTATTCTATGGTATAAATGTGTAATAAACACTTTTGTCACCTCACTTTTTTATCATTTCATATAAAAATATTTAATAGAAATTAACAATGTCGTGCGCCCGTAGGAAATTTGGCGGGATAAATTATGTGTCAGACTGCGCGTCTGACAGAATGTTCTTTTTATGTATTTCTATGGACAACTTGAATAGAGATATGCAGCATGATTCACTATCGACCTTTCACTTTTTATTTTACGGATGTAACTAAAACAATAACGGAGTTATAACGGTTTCTATGGAGACCCACGCGCTGACGTGTAAACACGCTTATTGTACTTGACTGCTGTCGTATTTTTAACGCATATATCTGCTTACATTGCGGAGTGGTTAAATTATGAGAAAATGTGTTTATTCTTAGTATAGTAAGGTAATACCGTAGATCGTTGGCAGGTTTGTTTAATTTTCAAATAAAATTTTGTATTATACAACACTCATTTCTAATCATGCAGTAAAATAAATCAATAAATTATCTGGGAAAGCTATGTTTCAGAATTTTAATTATAGTTTATAAAATCATTAAAAAAAAAGATTTGTGACGAAAATACTTCAGTTTGTCTATTTATTTACGGCCTTACAAACTAATATATTTAAGATTTTTTTACATTCTTATTTTGCTTAGACATTACTGAAAAATTATAAATACTTATGATCAAAAAATAATTACAAAAAGTACATAATTTCAATAATTTTATCATCACGCCTTTCAGCATTAAATTAAAGCAAATTTTGAATGAAATAAAATCGATATTGAGTTATAATTTTAAAAAGCTGGTACGGAGAATAATTAATCTTTGTCATTCGAACTGCCCTGTACGATCGTAAGAACATCTTTCGATGAAATTTGGATTCTCGACCACTGGCTGGTTAAAGGCCCCTAATTAAGGGACAATAAGGACAATAACCCTCATGAGGACAATAGCGAAACTCAATAAAAAATCTAAAAACAAAAAAAATCTGAAAAAAGTACAGTCACATCTGGGACTTGAACCAAGGACCTTCACCTTGCCGAGGCGCAACTCTATTCACTTGGTCGTGCCATGTCTTCCTGAGACATCCTCTACATCTTCTACATTCTCTTGCGCATTTTTTATTTTTTTTATTTATTTTTATTTTTATTTTTTTTTAATTTCATATATATCCCGTTAAACTACAGTTAAGTAGTTTGTCAACAGGATTTTTATTACAACTTTTTACAGATTACAACTTAGACCTTAATTTATACAATAACAATAAACTTACACATTAATAGTAAAACTAAATCGTCTAATACAAATTATTTCTACCTAGTAGCCATGTTTTCAGCAAATATCTGACTCTATTTGGAAATTCGCATTTCTTAATATTACCAGGTAGCATATTATATATTTTAGGCACATTATAATCAAGGGTTCGCTGTCCGTATTTATTATTATGTTTAGGTACAAGCATGCCTTCATTCTTTATGAACCTAGTATTGTGCCCATGTTCAACTTTCCTCTTATACTCAGAGTCAGATATGTGCTGAATCAATATTTTATACCATAATAAGATATAATATAATATATAACATATTATATCATATAACATATCATTTCTTTATCATCCTGAATCATGCACGGGGCATGGGGATGAGGGTAACCTTGCGGCTACTCTTGCTAAAACGCTTATGGATTTCGATAAGTTATGCCCAACCACCAAACAAGAAAGGTATATCACAATTAAGTGGTACTCACGGTTGTTGTCTTCTGGCTTGGTGACAGTCATAGATGTCCATAAGCGTTCGAGATTGTTCGAACACTTCGGCGTGGTGCGAAATGTCACGATACGATCGGTGGTTAGCAACGGACTGACGATAAAGCGCTTGACACTTGTTTTCCGTGTAGGTAGGCACCTTTATTGTGCGGAAGTCCAAAATCTGGGTTCCTCCGATCCCGTATGACAATCGGAGCATAAAACGAATGAAATCCATAAGCGTTATGAAACACATCCATTCCCTGTTACATGGTCACCCCCAACAGTACAGCTGATAAGTTTGTATTTTTTAGTATCCACAATAATTTTATCTAAAAAATAATGACCACAGCAATTATTTTAATGACCTTCTAATTATAATTAATAATAATATTCTAAATAAATATTTAGTATTTCCTTTCACTAATTTGATGACTCTCTTGCTAATTTGATTTTGCAATTTGTTATTTGTTTGTTTATTTATTATATTCTGTCAGAAGGTCAGAATATTTCCACTTTGCAATAAAAACGAAATAAATGCAATATTTCTGAATGTATCCGAAAACTAAAAACTATTTTTGAAACATTTGTTCAACAGATGTCTCTAATAGAATAATTTGTTTTGTCTCTTTCTCCCTCAACAGACAAGGAAGTACATTTAAAAAAGGGTTTGCGCTAGTAAAAATACTTCACTTCTTACAAAAAACTTGCACTGAAAAATTAAAATACCTTTTTTTTTTTTTTTCATTTTTTTATTTTATTTTATTTATTTTTTATTATTTTTTTTTTTTTTTTAAATCGTATTTATTTTTATCGACACTGTGGCGCAGTGGTTAGCGCGTTTGCCCGGAAAGCAAGAGGTCCTGGGTTCGAGTCCCAGAGGTGTCAATATGTTTTTCTGATTTTTCTGTTTCCAGATTTTCGATTGAGTTTCGCTTATATTGTCTTCATTTATTTAAAAATTAAAATACCGCTGAACCCTTGTCCGTTGGGTGGGGAAAAGTTATTGTCGTCAGTTGTAATTATTCAATCATAATAATAAAAAGCAATGAATTTAAGTTTATAAAAAAAGTGCTTCATTTATAAAAATCCAGTCTAAACGCCGTTATACACGACATCTTTTTTCAGCCCGATTCCAATTAGACACAAAAGTCAACATTTTTCGCTCTACGCGATCGCTATTTTCATCTCTATTTTCATATCTACGATTTCAATTGTCATCACTGCAAACAACACGTGAATCATGCCGTTTGCTGTGATGCCAACTGAAATCGTTGATATATATATATATATTTTTTACATTAACTCCACACAGGAGGCCCTGAGGAAAATAATTTCCCTCAGGGCCTATGTCATCTGTGATGCTGTGTGGAGGGTCTTTTTGAGGAGAGGAAGGAATGAACATTTATTTATTGCTTCTTCACAATTTATGTACATATATTTTTAGCATTGGTCTTGAAGGTACCCATGTTGTAGGAAGGAGGAAACACAGAGGCCGGCAAATCATTCCACTGCCGAGCTGTTGAACACAAGAACGAGTCGAAGAAACGACCCGTTCTCATGTGACAAATGGCAACCGTGTACAAATGTTGGGCACGCGTTTGTCGTGTTTCCCGACTATGCACCGGTGCCGAAGGGATCAATGATGCTAGTTCCTCGGAGCATCTTCTATTGTAATACCGGTAGAACAAGGATAGCATTCCCACCCGACGCCTGTGCTCTAAAGATTGCAAGCCGTCTGTTAAGATGGGAGAATCTATCAAACGGACCGCCCGTTTCTGCACAGAGTCGAGGGTATTTTTCAGGTATTTTGGAGCTCCAGACCAGAGATGGCTGCCAAATTCAACCGTGGGGCGTGCTTGTGATTTGTACAAGGTTAGCAGTTGTGTACTATTAAAGTATCTGCGGGCCCTATACAGTACGCCCAGCTTTTGGGAGGCTAACTTTACTCTGGCTTCGATGGAGCCCCCATACCTGAGCTGGTCACTTAGGGTTACACCAAGCATATCAATGGAGGGCCTGTTCGGAAGATTGCTTCCGTTGAAAGAGACTAGATTTTCATTTCGATCCCTTTTTGACGTAATCAGACAAGATTGGGTCTTTGAAACATTAAATTCAACGAGATTATTTTTACCCCAAGAGAAAACACTCTCGAGGTAACCGTCCATTCTTTGCTTCAAAGCCCTACGAGCTGTTGGAGTTTGTGATATGAAAATAGAGATGACAATAGCGATCGCGTAGAGCGAAAAATGTTGACTTTTGTGTCCAATTGAAATCGGGCTGAAAAAATATGTCGTGTATAACGGTCATAACAGATTTCTCCTGCGTGAAGACCTAAACATTTTGTATTTGGTAATAAATGTGTAATTTTTTAAATATAAAATTTTTTAATGCAAACATAAAAAAGTTTTTTAGAAATGGCTCACCTGACATTTCTTCTAATTAACTAAAATTGCTGATAATGAAAAAAAAATACACACACATTTTATTGTACAAATGTATTATAAGCGTTATTTTCACCACATTTTTTGGTAATTTCATGTAAAAAAATGAATTAAAAATATACAAAGTTTAATTTTTTTTTAGCTGAAAACTTCTTTAGCACTGTTGAAACTCAATGAAACGATTATTAGCGACACTAAAAAGAGACAAACACATAAATCTAAAGGATTTAGCCTGCGAGAGAATGAAATAGTATAATCGGTATCCTCTTTGTGCGATGCTTCATAGCCTCCCCACTCTTGTCTACTTTAGTTTTCTGATGGTTTCACTTCTATCGTGTGTAATTGCATATTAAAATTGTGATTGGAAATTTTGGTTTTGGAAATATGGATTTTAATTATTTTATGGTTAGCTTTCAGATTTGAATAAAAGCATGGTGTTTTCGCTTTATACATCTATCTCGATCGAGACAGATATCAGACGAGATCTCTTGTCAGATTTGTGTGATTTTCTAAGGCTGTTAAATTAATAAATAATAATCATGCATACTAGCATGAATTCATGTTTAAAACGACCTAAACTAAAATATGTGACAGCTCACAGCTGAAATTCTGACATCGGCCCATAGAAAAAGCAAATAACAGCCAAAGAAAATCACATAAATCTGACAGCAGATCTCGGCCGAGAACTATCTCGTTCCCACAAAAGGTATAAAATAGCTCTTCTATGTTACAGCAAGTAAATGTTATTTATCCAAGCTATTACATTTTTATATTTGATAAGTACAATATTATGAAATCATTGGATAAGTATCAATCTAACCTTGTATGTACCTAATGTTGTGTCAATCTAATCTCTTATGTATCTAATGCTATGTCAATCTAATCTTGTATTTATCTAATGCTATGTCAATCTAATCTTGTATTTATCTAATGCTATTTCAATCTAATCATGTATTTATCTAATGCTGTGTCAATCTAATCTCGTATGTATCTAATGCTATGTCAATCTAATCTTGTATTTATCTAATGCTATGTCAATCTAACCTTGTATTTATCTAATGCTGTGTCAATCTAATCTTGTATGTATCTAATACTGTGTCAATCTAATCTTGTATGTATCTAATGCTGTGTCAATCTGCTTCAGGATCCTCTGGCCGTGGACCTGGTGATCAACATGCCCCTGGATGGGATCCGACTGATCTTCGACCCCGTAGCGCAACGCCTCAAGATCATAGAAATATACAACATGAAGTTGGTCAAGCTCAAATACTGGTAATTACAGCTTCTTATTACTACTCTGGTACCTTCTTCTGTCGGAGATTGGGGGCCATCAAGTATTACGTAAGCACTACAGGGGGGGCTGGGGGGGGTTTTTGCTTTGCTTATTTTTGATGACATGAGGGATGGGGGGAGTCTGGATGGTGATTACGTCGGCAGTATCAATATTTATTTTTTCGGAATTTCTACAAAATTTAGTCGATTTTGGTTTGAACACATATGGAAACCCTACTTTTTTTAAAAATGAATACCTCACAAAAGTCCCAGCTGCTCCCGTCTGGAGCCAGTGAGTCTATTGCATGCCCAATTGGGGTATTATGAGGCTAAAGGTAGTGGGGAAGGGAAGGAGATGGAGAAGAGGAAGGTAGGGAAGTACCTGGCTATTCAGATCTGGTCACCAAACACGGCTAAAGCCATTTCAAGCAACGTTTCAATTCTAATGGTGGTCTTACACCAGGGCGATACTGAGAGTATCTTCCACTCTGGAACGTGCCACGAATATGATATATATTATTTTAAATTAATTAATCGTGAAAAACACAAATTAATCAATTAAAAATTTATTTGCCCACGGCGGGATTCGATCCCGCGACCTTCGGAATGCGAGTCAAAAAACCAGATCTGAATAGCCTACGTACTTCCCCACCTTCCTCTTCCCCATCTCCTTCCCCCCCCCCCCACCAATACCTTCAGCCTCACAACATACTTGTGGATGCCATAGTCTCACTGGCTCCAGACGGGAGCAGTTGGGACTCTTGTGCGGTGTTCATATTAAAAAAAAACTATTGTATTTCGAACCGTGATAGTAAGATAGACACAGTGATATCTATGAGACCTAAATGAGTTGTTCTGAATCTGCCGCTTTCACTTATTGGTCATTGGATTATTTTATGGGATGGCGGATTGTGTGAGAGAGTAATATATAACAGTCTGTTGTGTTGTTTCATTCCAGTGGCGCTTGGTTCAACGCCCCCGAGGTGCCCCCGTCCATTGAGCAGGTGGAGCACTCCTTCGGGGCCACCCACCCCGGCCTGTACGACTCGCAGCGCCAGCTTTTCGCCCTCAACTTCCGGGGGCTCTCCTTCTACTTCCCCATAGATAGCAAATTCGAGGTGAGCCCCTTTCTTTCTTCTACATTTTTAAGCTCCGCCCCTTTCAAATCTTTTAGAAATTGACTGGGATATCAACCAAAGATAATGGAAGGACGGGAGATGGGCCATAGAATATTATTAGTACGACAAGTGTCGCCAAAATCGTCCACCCATACTTTCTTTTTTTTTACATTAACTCCACACAGGAGGCCCTGAGGAAAATAATTTTCCTCAGGGCCTATGTCATCTGAGATGCTGTGTGGAGGGTCATCTTGAGGAGAGGAAGGAATGAACATTGATCTTGAAGAGACCCATGTTGTAAGAAGGAGGAAACACAAAGGCCGGCAATCGAACACAAGAACGAGTCGAAGAAACGATCAATGTCAACCGTGCACATATGTTGGGCACGCGTTTGGCATGTTTCCCGACCATGCACCGGTGGCGAAGGGATCAATGACGCTAGTTCCTCGGAACATCTTACATTGAAATACCGGTAGAACTAGGATAGCATTGATAGTGTTTAAAGATTGCAATCCGTTCGTTAAACTAGGAGAATCTATCAGACGGACCGCCCGTTTCTGCACAACAGAGTCAAGGGTTTTTTTCAGGTATTTTGGGGCTCCAGACCAGAGGTGGCTGCCAAATTCAACCATGGGGTGCACTACAGGGTTAGCAGTTGTGCACTATTAAAGTATCTGCGGGCCCTGTACAGTACGCCCAGTTTTTGGGAGGCTAACTTAACTCTGGCTTCGATGGAGCCCCACTACTACTGTAAATCACAACTAGCACCCCGCCTTTGTTTCTGCGCACCAAAAGCATAACTATCATTGTATAACCGCTTTCATAGTCTATATAGTTTGATCGTAGTTTGGCAACAATCGGCATACTTTCATGCTATTTATCTCTCTTTGTTTCTACTATCTTTTGTCCCAATTAACCTGTCAAAGGCCCGCAAATTCCAGGAAAAATACGGAAATTTCGTAACAAAACACGATTTTGAATTTTGAATTAAATGTTTTGTTGATTAATTTTGAGCTATCGTATATTTCATTGACTGAAATACGTTCCTAGAACAATAAACTATGCACCAAAACAACATTACTTGCGTTAATTACGTAAATTAATAGGTTTTATGATGTTTTAGTCGAGGAACACGCGTCAAAACTGACAGCTTCAATTTGCGCCAAAAATGACATTTCGATTCCACAGATAAAAATCATTTAAAAATAATCTGGTGTTGTCAGATGGATGAAACTAGTGGCTATATCATCAATGATGTTGGCGCAAGCGATTCTAACCTTGTTTTCATACAAATTCTGTACATAGAAGGGTCAAAATCGCGGTCAACCTTTTTTATTTCGAAATATTTTTTTCGCGCATGCGCAAAAGCTGCGCGCAAGTCCGCGTTTCTGGCCGTTTAGAGGTTAACAATGTCAGATGTGTACATTTGTAACTTTAAATCAGAAGGGTAATTCTGTATCTTTTGCATTAAGACAGCATTGGGAGACAATTAAGACAAAAAGGCAAAATCTGTCGGATATCGGAAGACGTCCGTCATGCGTTATCAGCTGTCAAATTTCTGTGATTTTCTATGGATTGTCTATGCTTAACATGTGATGAATTAATTAAATAAAAACATGAATTACTATTTATTAGTTACTAGCTGGTTCCCGGCATCCGTTGCAATGCCTATTCAAAGAAATAAATTGTTTCTCCCTGCACGTCCTTTCCTGTGCGTCCCCGTTCCCCTCCCGCATCCCTTACCCTCCCGCGTTCCCCTTCCACCTTCCCCGCCCACCCTCTCCCCCTCCCCCGTCCTGCAAATCCCCCTCCCGTGGTCCATATATTCAGTCGCATTACATTCAGTTCAATTTTTAAACAGCTCGCGTGCCACCTATTACATTTTTTATTGAAATTTCCATTTTTCGTATATTTCAAATATTCATTTTTGTATATTATAAGAACAATCAATCAAATTTGGTACTAACATAAGTACCTAACTATTTAAAATATCTATAATTTAAAAAATCCTTAAACAATTCTTTTAATACAAAAAAAAACAAACAGCTGCCCGCTAAATTCAATTTCATCAAACGCGCCAACTGTCAAAAATGTGCGAATTTAAAATAGTCATTAAATTTTCTGCACAATTTTTTAAAATTTTTCTATTAGAAAACTTTAAAAAAAAGATGAATGAAATAGGTAAAGTCGTTCTGAAGTTATGGCGTGACCAAGGGAAACAGGGATTCATTTTTATATATATAGATTACTGTAATATGTATATTTTTCCAATGAAAGAAATAGGCTTTTATGTAAAATATGAAAATGTTCAATATTACGAAGGTTATCTTAAAAATGAGTTGCTAAGATCCTGCTCTAATTATTGTATGACTTGTTTTCAGCCTGGTTATGCCCATGGGCTAGGCTCCCTGCAGTTCCCCAATGGTGCCTCTCCCGTGGTGGCTAGAACCACGGTGTACCATGGTGCTCACCACTCTCAGGTAACTGACATTCAGGAAACATTCTACATAATGTAATATTCCTTATTGGCTTGCTTTAGGTCCTTCGTCGTATATGTAAGTACATATGGAAACTGAAAGACTGGATGGACACTGAAAGACTGGATGGAAAATCATAGACTAGATGGACATTCAAAGATTGAATGGACAATGAAAGACTGGATGAACACTGAAAGACTAGATAGACCCTTAAAGACTGGATGGATGATGAGAGACTAGCTGGATATTTAAAGACTGGACGGACACTGAAAGACTGGATGAACAGTGAGAGACTAGATGGACTCTTAAAGACTGAATGGACACTGAAGATTGGATTGACCCTTAAAGACTGCTTGGACAACGAAAGGCTGAATGGACACTGAAAGACGGATGGACAGTGAAAGAGTGGATGGACTTCGATAAGGATTACACTGAAAAACTTGATATCCACTGAATGAGGGGATAGATACTGAAAGCTGAAAACTGAATGGACAATTAAAAACTGGATGTAGACACTGAAAGACTGAATGGACACTGAAAAAAGAGGATGGATACTTAAAGACTGAAGGACTGGTTGGACAGTGAAAGACTGGATGGACAATAAAAGACTAGATGGACAATGAAAGACCGGATGGAAATTGAAAAAGAAAGGAAACTGAAAGACTGGATGAACAGTGAGAGACTAGATGGACTCTTAAAGGCTGAATGGACACTGAAGATTGGATTGACCCTTAAAGACTGCTTGGACAACGAAAGGCTGAATGGACACTGAAAGACGGATGGACAGTGAAAGAGTGGATGGACTTCGATAAGGATTACACTGAAAAACTTGATATCCACTGAATGAGGGGATAGATACTGAAAGCTGAAAACTGAATGGACAATTAAAAACTGGATGTAGACACTGAAAGACTGAATGGACACTGAAAAAGAGGATGGATACTTAAAGACTGAAGGACTGGTTGGACAGTGACTGGATGGACAATAAAAGACTGGATGGACAATGAAAGACCGGATGGAAATTGAAAAAGAAAGGAAACTGAAAGACTGGATGAACAGTGAGAGACTAGATGGACTCTTAAAGGCTGAATGGACACTGAAGATTGGATTGACCCTTAAAGACTGCTTGGACAACGAAAGGCTGAATGGACACTGAAAGACGGATGGACAGTGAAAGAGTGGATGGACTTCGATAAGGATTACACTGAAAAACTTGATATCCACTGAATGAGGGGATAGATACTGAAAGCTGAAAACTGAATGGACAATTAAAAACTGGATGTAGACACTTAAAGACTGAATGGACACTGAAAAAGATAATGGATACTTAAAGACTGAAGGACTGGTTGGACAGTGAAAGACTGGATGGACAATAAAAGACTGGATAGACAATGAAAGACCGGATGGAAATTGAAAAAGTCAATGTGCACTGAAAGACTTGATGGACGCTTAAAGACTGGATGGACAATGAAAGACTGGATTGGCTGGACAATGAAAGACTGGATGGAAATTGAAAAAGTCGATGGACACTGAAAGACTTGATGGACACTTGAAGACCGGATAATAATTATAAAAACATTTATTTATCAGATTTTTACAAATTTATGCACCTTGTTTTTATTTTTGTTACATTGATTTTATTGAAAAATGGCTCATTGCTCAGCTATACATTCAGGATTTCTCCCGGAAAGCGACTTGGTTTTCAGCGGTGCCTCTAATATAATAAATAATTAAAATTAAATTGTATAAATCAAATTTCAAATTAACCTCTTGGAGCGCGGAGGAACAACACGCAAATTTCACGACCTTCAATTTGAATTGAATGTTTTGTAAATTAATTAATACCTATCGTATATTTTATTGACCGAAACACATTCCTAGAACAATAAACTATCTACCAAAATAACATTACTTGCGTTAATTACGTAAATTGATAGGTTTTGCGATGTTTTAGTCGAGGAACTCATAAATGTGACGCAGCCAAAATGACATTTCGAGATGCCCACAGATAAAAATTATTTTAAAATAATCTGTGGTTACAAGGTGAATGAAATCTTTACCCATCCCATAGGGAATGTTGGCGCAAGCGATTCTGACACTTCCTTTACAAATTTTGTACATAGAAGGGTCAAAAAAGTAGAAAAAACGTATTTTTTTTCCCGCGCATGCCCAGAAACTGTTCACATCCCGCACTACGGAAAAATTAAATATAAATTATTCCGAGTGACTAGACGCATTGCGGGTTTCGCTATGGTAAAGGACGATAATAGAGCAAGCGTTTCTGACTTTGTTCTTCATACACTTTCTTTATACATAAGGGTCAAAATTGCATTTCAAAGTGCCGCCGCCACCTCGCAACCACCGGGTGACAAACGGCAAACAACCGGTTAAAGCAAACAATATTAAAATTCAAAATAAATAATATAATCACAAATACAAGTAGGCATCCCTTTCATTGTAAATTCTATCGAATATGTTGTTGTGCAGATGGACACTGAAAGACTGCGTAAGATATTTCCCAAGAAGGAGCAGAAAGAGCAACATATAAAAGTCAAACATCATAATTTGGTTGGCCGTGAGAATCTTGTATAACAATTTTTAAATTTCCTCTTGCAGACCAGTAACAGTTCAGGCCCTGTAATTGGACCTGCGACCCCCGAACTGCCCCTCAGCTGTTACCAGAGCCACCTCTACCTGTCCCGCTGCGAGGTGCTCAGGGACAGACAGCAGACTAAAGGGCTGAGGCTGCACCTCTACACTGAAGGTAACCTAACATTACCGAACCTTACCTTTACTTGATACCAAGCAGTAACAGGGGAGACCCTTGCAGTAGAGTGGCCCCGAGCTCTCCCTAAGTCGCTACCAGTTTTAAGTTTAACCTTTCTGTAACTTTTTGAATCTGACAGCTCTCCCAAATGAAAGTCCTGGATAGACTTTTATTGTGATAATTATAATTGCAGCTTGGACAGCCAGTAGGCTATTGCCCTAATTAGCTGGCGGTAGGAATAATTCTGAGCTTTTTTGTTTTTTTTTTTACATTAACTCCACACAGGAGGCCCTGACGAAAATAGCTTCCCTTGGGGCCTATGTCATCTTTGGAGATGCTGTGTGGAGGGTAAATGCCGTGTGATGATCTCGAAAAGCAATGGTATTTATTTATACTGGGTTTTTACAGATGTTCTCACTTATTTGAGAACAATTCAGTTATAAAAACTCAGTTAATTCACAAATAGGTATGTATATTAAGGCGGGTCACGTTTGTATGGAGGAAAAAAAAAACTTGTTTTGGTTTGTCTGTTAGTGATAAAAGGGTGTTAAATGAAGATGTAAAATCACGTAATTTTTTTAATAATATTTGGATATCATCTTCTTCCTCCGGATTGAGTTTGAAATTTCACAAAATAAAGAAAAACCCACCCTTGTTAAATCTCTAAAAAATATTGGATAAACAATTAAAAATGAAATTTTTTTCAATAAAACATAAATTAGAGAGAATATTCTGACTTATTTATTAATAAAATATATGATTATAATTAACATTATCTCAAGACAGTGTATTCAAATACCAGCAAAATCCTTCTTACTCTCAAATTTCGGCATTATTTTGCGAGACTCAATTTTTGCCTTAATAAGACCTTCTCTTGCAGACTTCGTACATAAAGTAGTCGAGGCTTCAGTAACAGTCTTTACAGCTCTTTCAACTGCTTGAGTATGACATGGCAGACGCAGAAGAGGCAATTTACCTTCTCCCCCCTGTGCTACAAATAATTGAAGATCTTCATCCGATATATCATCAGTATTGGGGGTTCGGTTACATTTTGCTGCCAATTAATAAGGTCGTAGTAATATGATGCATCGAGGTTTATGTTTGGAAGTTGGAACAGCCTTGTTTTACTTAGTTTCTTACTGCGTGCTTTTAGAACACGACGCGCAGCTAATTCCCGGATATGCTTGTGAGGGTCAGTTAACATTGCAAGTAGTAAATTTTCGGGGTGTGCGAAGTAACTGTTTCTTTCTATGACTGGATCAATTATAGTTTTTAGTTCAGGGGATAAGTATCTAGACGCTGAAATTAGCTGGCATAGGTGACGTGCTCCATCTTTACAGGTGGGATGAGTTTTAATACTGAAGTTGGAGCGTAAACTTTAACAACGTACGTTGCTAAAATAATAAGATTCTCTGTAGGAGCTTCCGTTGCAACATAAAGACGAAGAATTCGGTTAGCACGCGTAAGCCATCTGGCATGAGACATTTTTCCAGGAGATTTGTGGCCTAAATCTTCAGGTAATTCACCCACCGTAACTGCAGATACGATTTTATACAAATATAACTGATCTGTACTTAGGTCTTTAGTTACTAATTCAGGCAACTCTCCGTCAATTCTCTGAAAATGAACAATAGGCTTTTTTTCACAGTTTTCTAAAGCTAGTCCTATTGTCCCTGAATATGTTTGAGGTCCAGATGTCTTACCGTCAAGATGTGTGAACAAATGACGAAATGGTAACTCGTTCATGTGAAGCAAGTAAATTATCCATTGCAATGGTTTATCCAAACGTTTTTCAAGCAAACGTATTATACCTCCATGTTTTCCAACGTTCACGTTCGTTCCGTCACATCCAATAGCCATTAATGGTTCAAATGGTATTTCTTCCTTTAAAAAATAATCGACAATTGTTCTTTCTATAACTTTCGACGTGCCAGAGTTTGGTGCAATATAACCCAAATATATTGAGTCTGGCTCTTTTATCATTGAAATATGCTCTTCAATGATTAGTTCTCTGTAATGCCTCCCCCCTTTTTCCCTGAAAATTAATGTTTTATCTTTCCGGCCATCAAAATATAATGCGGGTATTTGTAAAACTATGTGTTGTGCCTTAATATTTCCCCTTGTTTTTTTTTCGTTCTCTGCGAAGTTTACTTTTGTCAATAACTGGAATATTAGACTTGATGTCATACAGAACTGCTGAGGCAATGGCTGCCGCTGCTCTATCCGAAACTCCATATCTATCACAAGTTTTCGACAGAGTAGAATAATCAATAGTGACCGCAGCCTGCTTCTGAGGCATTTGAGATACAACATTTGGTTTGAAAACATCATTGCAATCGGATTCATTTGATGAAGAAGACGTGGAAATATCGATTAGAGAGGTAGTTGGCTTACCTGTGCTTTCCTTTTTAGACGTACGCAAGGATTTTTATTTCAGAAGTTTTCTTTTCAACGCAGTTTTCATTCGTTTTGTTGTAGCGGTATCCACATTTCCTATTATCATTTTTCGTGTAGTACGTTGGTCACTAATGAAACTCTGTTCATTTACAGGTATTTTTTTTATCTTTAGGACAGTCACATTTACTGAAATCTTTGCATTTGCAAGACGAAATATCAAACAGCACTTTACTTCTGCGACGGAATTCCTCCATTTTTTTCTCCGGTATTTTAGGATGTGACTTAAGAAGGTTTTTGCATTTAAAATGATATAACCTCAACATGCGTGCTACTCGCGAGTGTGTAACGATGGGAATAGAAACCTTTCTCCATATTTCTTCAATTCGTGCTGTCACAGTACACTCTATTTGCTGAAATTTGGGTTCTAGTTTGGTCTCTTGATTTAATTTTATTTGATGCCTGGTCCACTCAAAAAACTTCATAACATCACAATAAGTTGGTAAAACATTGTCTTTAACGTCGCAAATTTCACCAAATATTGGGACTTTTTAACGCATTCCGAGTACGTTCCATTGCGAAAACTTGTGCAATGTGACCTACCGCTTAAAGAGCCTTAGCGATACTGACTCCAAACTCCGACGTCGGTTGCGCAGAGTCGCTGCGCTTAGTGCAATCGGTGCTTCCCCCGCCCTCACCTCGAGCCACTAATAATCAAAACACGGATTTTTTGTAAATGAATTCGTAAATACGTACCATATTTGCCATAGAATATTACAAAAAATATAGTATAAAGGATTCGTAGTAACTTTTATACACACTAGAAAATACCTCTAAAAATGAAAATTTTCAAAACTTTGAAGTGAATCCGGAGGAAGAAGATCGTATCAGAAATTTAAAAAATTTTAAACAGGTCGGTTTGAACCCATTTGGCACCCTTTTATCGCTAACAGAATCTAAAATTATCATTTTTTTTTAAATGACCCACCTTAATGTATATATCTTTATATATAAAACAAAGTCAGGTAGTTATACCATTTATAACTCGAGAGCGGCTGGACTGATTTTTATGATATTTGATTTGTTGAATTTGTCTCCGCTCCGAATAGCAGAATAGCTATTAAAACATGGGAAAAATTCACGAAAAAAAATTATGAAGAAAATTCTTTTCCTTGTACATTTTGTATGGAACGAATTCTCATCTTTTGAAAGAGCTGCAAGAATATTGTGATAAGAATAATATTAAGTAGTGAGTGAATTCCAAAAATTCTTGCTTTTGTTCTTAACCTGTAAACGGCCGGAGACGCTCATTTGCGCGCAGCTTTTGCGCATGCGCAAAAAAAAATTTTTCGAAATAAAAAAGTTTGTCTGCGATTTTGACCCTTCTATGTACAGAATTTGTATGAAAACAAGGTCAAAATCGCTTGCGCCAACATCATTATACACGGTGTCCGGAAACTCGTAGTACAAGCGGAAAACTGGTGAACCTACATCACATAGAGAACCCAAATAAACATAAAGATTTTCAATTTAAGCATTTTTAAATTTAAAATTAAGAAAAAAATATTATTTTAAAAACATTTCGGCTTTTTAGGGTTAAAATTTTTGAAAAGCGGAAATGTCATGATGACAGATGGAAGATGTTATTCTAAAATTATTTATAAGTTGCTTAATCTCTTTTCGTGTCCATAGTTTATTTATTTTCATCTTAATAATTTATTCTCCCACCTCTTCTAGGCATTACAATATGGTTAATTAGCGGGTAAATATGCAGTTAGTCCACCTCACGGATAACACGGAACGTTCGTGTTGTCGCAGTTTGATGCACGGATAATAAGGAATGTTCCTTTTTTAACTAATAGACAATCAAATATGACATTTGTCGGAAGTACCAATCTTATAAAATAAATTCTCTAAAATAAATTCGCTTTTCATCATACTTTTAAAAAACATCCCAGGTTTTGAATGCTTTGTTTGGCTACGCAGGGTTTGTCTAGCGGGTTTGTGTAATTATTTTAATACATTTCTTTCAATTTTCGTTATTTGTTTTTTGGGGTGTTATGCCGTGTTGCGCTACCTCCTTCTTTAGCCAACGATGTCCGAAACGTTGGCTAAAGAAGGAGGTAGCGCAACACGGCATAACACCCCAAAAACAAATAACGAAAATGCTTTTGGCCGTGAAAATCTTAAAACTTATCATTTCTTTCAATGTTCTACTGTTATAAATACAGGTACAAACTTGTCAATGATGCATTCACTTTGTTTTACGCAAAAATATTTTTCTATGATTGGCAGCATTGATGAAATGTTAAAATAAAAACAATGAATAAACATGGCGTTACCGCGCAAGTGAAATTTTAACAAAATTAAAATGTTAAATGCATATTTTTGCATGTTTTTTGGTCTCCCCCGACATAAATACTCACTTTTCGTAATAATAAAGCTAAATCTAACTGTTTGGATCCGTATTAACGAGTAAGCGGTTTAATGCATAAATAATAATTAGCGTACCAATTTATTTTATTGTGTGGCAGCTCCGCATCTGGTTGCAATGTTTTCAAATCCAAAAACACATCACAAACATTTGTCACCAATTGTTCAACTTATCACAACTACATAGGAGGGTACACACCGCTTTCCCGCCCTGGTATAAATAACAGATTACTCACTAACTAATAATTCAATTAATTTCATTCACAATTAATCACACAAAGAAAATAACTTAAAGAGTCACAATGTTACGCTATAATTAATAACGCACTATTATTTACGTTTCAAATAAAACACAAGAAACATCCCACGTCAAAGCGTAAATACAAACTGATACAAACTAATTGGGCGGTCCAAAACACGGAACTGTTTGCATACAACTCGAGTGAAATAGCGCTGTTTCGTTTTTTAAAACGGTGCTAAAGGGAGACGCATGGCATGGGGGAACTCTCGAGCGCATTCCTTGTATTTTTGAATGAATTCGACGCGATCCCGAGGATAAAACGGTCCAAGTCCGAAATTTGAAGAAATGAGTTTTTGATGATAATTTACTTGAAGTAAATACGTTTTACGTGAAGTAAAACATGATAATTTACTTTAAGTAAATACGTTTTACGTGAAGTAAAACATGATAATTTACTTGGAGTAAATTATCATGTTTATCAGTGGCAGAAAAATGGAAGTCCCATTATGAAGAAAAAATACGATTTTCAAAATTGCATGTGGATGCAAGTACCATGATGCAACAACTATCTTAGAAGCAGAAGGGTGTACCATGGACTTTATTCCTTTTATAATACACCACATGTCATAACAAAATAGTCCACTTCATTTAGAGGCAGTAGGACTCAAGTCCATGTTTTTGTTTTTTTTTTACATGAGCTCCACACAAGAGGCCCTGAGGAAAATAATTTCCCTCGGGGCCTATGTCATCTTTGGGGATGCTGTGTGGAGGGTTTTTTAAGGAAGGGAAGGAGAGGAGAGTTCTGGGAAGGAAAAGGGTTTAAGGGGTGGGTAGAAATCTAGGGTTCAGCATGTCCTGGTCATCCGCCTGCAAGACCTAGACAAACCTCACCCCATGAACCCGGCACCCCTGCTAAATCACCAAACGTAGCGAACCACTTGGGGTGACCTATGGCAGAGGTGTTGGTTATCCAATAAAGGTTCCCGGGGCGGCGGTACCCATTCCCGCCTCCCAAATTGAAAAGTTGACTCAAGTCAGCGTTTTTTTTTAAACAATTATTTTTAATGGCTTTACTATAAAAAATTCGTTTCATTTGCTCCTTCTTAAAACAAAACTAATTGAGTTAATAATTAGTTTTTTTGTTATCTATCATACAACATCTCCTGAACATTTACCTTTTTGGACTTGCTTCCGTACAGAATTTGGTTCGCAAGTTCACAGTTCAAGGCCAAGCCATTAGTAGCTTACCCCTTCTATTGTGTTGATCGAACCGAGCGCAGAAAGGGACAGCAAATTTCGCATTGCACTTTGACTTAGAAGCGCGAAAATAATGAACAGCTGTTTTTAACCGTGAAACGACCGTACTACACGGAATAAAATTATGAATAATTTCAAAATAATGCTTTAAATCCGGATTTCTTTGTTTGTTTTCTTTTAATTAGTTTTTATTAGTTAGGTACTATGAACGTCAGTAATAATTTATAAGAATTTGACCAAAAAAAAAATCAACTTCTGACTCGATTTACTCGAAAACGAAAGCTCAAATCAAAAAAAATTATACCACAAAATCGACTCCAAATGTGATGAGGATTCCCCAGTTTCCCGCTTGTACTACGAGTTTTCGGACACCTTGTATATAGCCACTAGTTTCATTCATCTGACAACACCAGATTATTTTTAAATGATTTTTATCTGTGGAATCGAAATGTCATTTTTGGCGCAAATTGAAGCTGTCAGTATTGACGCGTGTTCCTCGACTAAAACATCATAAAACCTATTAATTTACGTAATTAACGCAAGTAATGTTGTTTTGGTGCATAGTTTATTGTTCTAGGAACGTGTTTCAGTCTATGAAATATACGATAGCTCAAAATTAATCAACAAAACATTTAATTCAAAATTCAAAATCGTGTTTTGTTACGAAATTTCCGTATTTTTCCTGGAATTTGCGGGCCTTTGACAGGTTAAACATATAATGCTGCCCCTCTTTCTTCGAAAATGGGACTACGGTGAACGTATGTCTGGACCCCTCCAAAAGAAAAATACAATAATTATAATAAATCTCCCTCACACGTATAAAGAAAATGAAACGCAATCCCCATAAGTAAGTGGGAAAGTAAAAAAATCACGAAAAATATAAATCTGTACACAACTCTGATACTGACAAAAACAAAACACGGACAGTTGCGCATCGATAATTGCTTCATTGTGTAATTTTTAACATAATAAAAAACTGAATTTAATTAATTAATAAGTTAACACAACAGTTATTGACTTTGAGGCGGTACGAAGGTCGCCGGGTCAGCTAGTTGTACATACAATTACAAAAATCTACTCAAACAAAACAAAAAAAAAACAAAAATAATGTAAAAGTCTATTTAAATGACAAATAATACAATCAGAGGCAAGAGACACAAGTAGATATAATTTTTGGATTTTCACAGCTAAAAGTATTTTATTTTTTTTATTTTTGGGGTGTTATGCTGTGTTGCGCTACCTCCTTATTTAGCCAATGTTTGGACAGTGTCAAAGTGTACATCATCACATCAGTGGCCATCCTCACATCTGCCCTGATGATGGACACTGTAACGCTGTCCGAAATGTTGGCTAAAGAAGGAGGTAGCGGTAGATAGCATAACACTCCAAATTTTTTATTTTGTTTTTAACATTAGCTCCACACAGGGGGCCCTGAGGAAAATGATTCCCCTTAGGGCGTTTGTCATTTTTGGGGATGCTGTGTGGAGGGTCTTTTTAAGAAAAGGAAGGAGAGGAAGTTCTGAGAAGGAAAAAGGTATCAGGGGTGGGTGGGAATCTGGGGATCAGTGTGTCCAGAAGTGACGGATGAATGAATTCATCACAGCGCTCTTGAGGCAAATTTTTCGCAAAAACAGCGCTATATAAGTTGTCCAAATTTATTATTATTATTATTATTATCTCTTCCACTGCGGTCCAAATCCTGCTGAGAGGTCAAAAGATTTCCCTTAACCCGTTTAATCACAGGAGACCAGATTTGTCCCAACGCACATAGGTCTCACATAAGACGCCGTAACTCCCTTACTATCATAGTTAGAAATATGTTCTAATCGGTGTTAGAAAGGAAAAACATCATGCTTTATATTCCAATCTAAAAAATGGCCACCAAAAAAGTAAAATGTACACTTTTATGTACACAAAGTTTTGAATCGCAAATTGAAAAAAGAATTTGAAACTTCGGGAATTTAAAAAAAAAAAATTTCATAGAGTGACAAATATTGAGTTTACAATATGTGTTTTTTATACATTTGTCTAATAAAATATGCATGTGTTTTTATTTTTTATTATTATCAGTAACTTTAGTTAGAAAAAACATAAGGTGAGCCATTTTGAAAACTTTTTTATGTTTGTATGCAAAAATTTTATAATTTAAAAAAAATATATATTTTTCGAATTCTATAATTTGAAAGCGTATTTCATCACCTTTCTAAAACAGTTTTTGGTTTTTGAATGTGTTCAGAAATATTCCAAATATTTTGCATTTTATTTTAAAGCGAAAATATTTTGACCATCCGAAAATAAAGCCAAATTTTTGAAGGGTTAATCAGTCTCTCCCGATCCGGCCTGCCACGCAGTTGGTGGGCAGACGCGTCCGCCGCCAAGACCTGTACAAACCTCACCCCACGAACCTGGGCACCCGTGCTAAGTCACCAAATGTAGTGAACCACTCGGGGTGACCTATGGCAGAGGTGTTGGTTATCCAATAAATGGTTCCCGGGCGGCGGTACCCATACCGCCTCCCAAATTAATATATAATAACAAAGAGAAATAAGTAATACGTAATAAAATTAACGAACATTTTTTCTGAATCCGTATTAATTATTGAAGAAAATGTCTACTTCGGCACACTCTTTCTTATTATTTTACGGTACGTTTGGGTCAGAGGGCTAAAAGAGGCAATATAATTATTTTTAAATGTAATCGGGTTAAAAAAAATGTTATGGCATCTTAAACAATGGGAATTGAGAATAATTATTTCAATATTGCTAAGACATAATGTGGGATCAAGATGGCCGTGATTTACTTTATATTAACATATTAGATCAGTCAATTGCCTTCTAATTTTTAAGTATATTAATCTTGAAGTATTCAAGACTTATGTCGTATGATCTAAGATGGTCATGTAGGCCACATTTGAAAGATAATTACAAATCTCTGTATTACCGGCAGTTCTAGTGCCATCTGTGATGAGCAACTGTAATCTAATCATTTTGTACAACTGTTTGCAGGTTCTGGGCGCAGTCTGGAACCGACCCGCCTGAAGTTGTGCCGCTCCGTGCAGTTTGGACAGCGGCCCCAGCAGGTGGCGCGAGCCCTAGGAGCCCCCGCCAGGGTCTTCTACAAGGCCGAGGACAAGATGCGCATTCACAGCCCGCACGCCCACCGCCCCCGTCACTCCAACCACTCGGATTACTTCTTTAACTACTTCACGCTGGGTCTGGTCAGTATAATATATTCTTTTGTATTTATAAATTGTTGCATCCGAAATTGCTTATGAATTACAGCTTCAGATGCACTTAAAAATGGACTGTAAATACTAACAATGAAACGAAACAGTGTTTGCTGGAATTGTGTAATTGAATAAGTGTAAGGAAAAACAATGGAAGCAAGGAAGAAAGATAACCAATCACTTACCTCTGTACCTCTACGAAGGAGCACACGACACAATCATCAATAATGTATACGGTTCCACCGCGGTACCTCGAGGTAATTATCGCAAGAACACAAATAAATATAAAATTGTAATTGTTAACTTTCGATACGGTCAAAAACCTTCTATTTAGCTATGAAGCTCTTTGAAGCTGTCCCTGAAGTCTGGCTCTGTGCCCTCTGGTTGGAAAAAAGCAGTCATCCATCTTATTCCAAAGAAGGGTAACCGCTCCAACCCGGCCAACTACCGCCCTATAGCGATCACATCAGTTCTGTCTAAGGTGATGGAACGTGTGATCGGTGACAAACTGCTCACATACCTCGAGAAGAACAAAATTATTAACGACCGTCAATACGGATTCCGGCAGAACCGCTCATGCGGCGATCTTCTCGCGTATGTGACGCATGTTTGGGGGCGGTGCCTGGAACGTTTCAGTGTCTGCACTAGACATTTCCAAGGCCTTTGACCAGGTTTGACACCGAGGACTTATCAAAAAACTGCATTCTTACGTACTTCCCGCATCCTTGTGTAAGTGGATTGCCGACTTTTTGATGGAGATGTCGATTCGGACGGTTGCCGATGGTTTCACCACTTCCTCGTATTCAGTTCTGTCTCCGACTTTGTTTTTGTTGCTCATCAACGACCTTTTGTAATGTGCACCAATTCATTGTTACTCGGATGACAGAATAGTGTGATAGTTTTTGTTTGACAAGCCCAATCTATTTGACCGTGCAAGGGCCCCTGCCCTCCACTATACGATGAAAGAAGAAATTTTGCATGAGATTACACGGTGTTAACCTTTAACTATGGATGTGCGGTCTCACAGGCCACTTGCGGTTTGTGAATCGCGTGCCCCTCTCCGCCTCAGTAGCTTCGGTTTTATTGGCGAAACGACTGTCAAGAGTGAAGGTTACGTCGCCGGCTGTATTTTGCGTACGTTATTTCGCTAAATATTTTGATTGC
Organism: Limnephilus rhombicus; assembly: GCA_929108145.2. Taxonomy (NCBI): domain Eukaryota; kingdom Metazoa; phylum Arthropoda; class Insecta; order Trichoptera; family Limnephilidae; genus Limnephilus; species Limnephilus rhombicus. Next base: position 29,483,970 of record OV815297.1, on the reverse strand, counting down.
GGTCTGTGGGACCGCGCGTCCACGTTTGTGTTATAAACAGTTTTTAGTATTCGGCTACGTTCAGAAATGTTTTATTTATAGATTTTTAATTGTGAAGCGGAAATAACACAAAGCTTTTAGTTTGTTTAAGACAAAAAAATTGCACAATTGCAAAATACCTTAATGATGCCTCATGACATGTATGCATTGTGATTACAGGACGTCCTGTTTGACGCGCGCACACAGCGAGTGAAGAAGTTGGTGCTGCACACCAACTACCCTGGACACTACAACTTCAACATGTACCACCGCTGTGAGTTCAATCTGGCCATTCCCCCAGAGAGGTAATTTACTCAAATCTTTTTTAATTCGCTTAGAAAAATTATTAGAAGAGATTTTTCATTTTTATAAATAATTTTGACAAATCCGTCTGTGTTCAGCTCATAATTTATTTTAATTTGCGGTCGGACACATTGATTTCACAAAGGTGTAAATTTTAATTATTTTGTGGATAACTTTTGCATTGTTTTTTCTCTTTTTAGAACATATTTCTAAGCGTGATAGTAAGGGAGACACAACGATTTCTATGAGTTGTTTCGAAAACTGAACAAATTAGTCTGAGGGGTTAAAGATGAACCTACACAATAAACTATGTTGTTTGTGTGTGCTTGTGTTTATCAAATCAAGTTTTCTAAAGTTTCCCAGAGCATGTGGATAACTTAATTTTGAGGTCAGGGAAAATTCTTATTCCTTAATTATATACGGAATCACCCCTAGTTAACGAAAAATTATTAAGTGGAACTGGAATCGCCCCCTAGTTAAAGTAAAAAGTCATTAGTACTAAATATGTGTATATATATTTCTTTTTAAATCTTTTTTACATTACTTTATTTTTTCTTTTTTTATATAGTATGTAAATCCATTTTATGTAATGTATACTTTTATATGGCTGACAGAGTATTACACCCACCGCTCTGTTCGGCTGAAATAAATAACTTATTATTGTTATTAATTTTAAGGTTAAGGACTATTCCTTATCCGTAGAACTGGAATGGTTATCGAAAAAGTCGTTATACGGTTAAGGTAATTTCTTTGTCCACAAATAGAACCGGAATCGCCCCTAGTTAATGAAAAGTCATTAATTTAAAGGTTAAGGTCAATTCCCTATCCCTAAGCAGAACGGGAATCGCCCCTAGTTAATGAAAAAGTCATTAATTTGAAGTTTACAGACAATAATTTGTCCTTAAGTAGAACCGGAATCGCCCCTAGTTAATGAAAAAGTCATTAATTTAGGGCTAAGGACAATTCCTTATCCCTAAGCAGAACAGGAATTGCCCCTAGTTAATGAAAAAGTCATTAATTTGAAGGTTACAGACAATATATTTGCTGCACGTTCCAGAGTGGAAGATACTCTCAGTATCGCCCTGGTTTGAGACCACCATTCAGAATTGAAACGTTGCTTGAAATGGCTTTAGCCGTGTTTGGTGACCAGATCTGAATAGCCAGGTACTTCCTCACCTTCCTCTTCCCTATCTCCTTCCCCTCCTCACTACCATCAGCCTCACAACATACCCCAATTGGGGATGCCATAGTCCCACTGGCTCCAGACGGGAGCAGTTGGGAGTCTTGTGCGGTATTCATGTAAAAAAAAAAAAAAAATATTTATCCTTAAATAGTACCGGAATCACCCCTAGTTAATGAAAAGTCATTAATTTTAGGGTTAAGGACAATTACATATCCTTAAGTAGAACCAAACTTGACCTCTGACTTTTAATTGAATATTCTCCTTTATAATAATGTACTAAATTGATGTGTTATTAGGTCCCAGCTGGCGTCCGACAAGCTGGTGGATGTGAGCCCCCCGGCCGCAGTGTCCGTGTCCGCCTACTCTCGCTGGGAACAGGTGGCGGCGGCCTTGAGGCCCTCGCAGCGCCCCGTGGTGCTCAACAGAGCCTCCTCCACCAACACTACCAATCCTTTTGGGTCCACCTTTTGCTATGGGTATCAGGACATCATCTTTGAGGTAAGCTATCAATAAAACATGTGGTCGTGAATAGATTTAATTAAGTAATTGGACTGTTATCAATAAAAGGAACTCCAGTGAAAAATATTTTGGCTTTGTGTTCATATAGAATATAGACCAATAAACGCTGATTCTGAATAAATAAGTTTTATTTAATAATATTAAACGCAGAGTTTTTAAAAAATTATTATAAAGTCCATCTTTAATCTGGTCACAGAAACACGCCGTCAAGTTAGCATTATTGAAATGTTTAGTGGTGACGTCACTGAACACCGTAAAGTATGGGAATGTAGGTATGACACAAGCCATCGTTTATTGTAAGCCAATGTTTCATCTTATTCGTTTATTTACATACCGTATATAGAGATTTATTTGTTGTGTTTATTGAAACATTATTTAGGCTTAAATAATTCAGTTTCAACAATAAAGGTACAGTCTGTCAAATAAGAGTAGAAAACATAGGAGGACGCCACTGTAGTTCAAATGGCAATACTAAACATATAACTCATTGTGTTGATGTAAAGCTGTTTAATCAAATTTATCTCATGAACCAAAAATGTTTTTTAAAATGTGGTTTACCGTTTTCTATACATTCGGTGACATTGCACTTTAAAAGAATATTTGACAGTTAAATTGGTGTTGCCAGCCTACAAATTTTGTAGTTCAATTTTTTATAATTTCTACTCTTATTTGACAGACTCTGTCTCTTATTAGTTTATCTCTATTATTGAAAATATTCAAAAACTACTGCACAAAAAAAATAGTAATGCTACTCTAGGGAGAATACTTCGAACTCTGAATTTCAAAATGGCACCAGTTGAACAGCTGATTGCCCGATCTTATAGTAACTTTTCGGGAGTGACGACGTCACACGATTCACTACACATACAGTGGTTTTCGGGGGATCTTGAAAAATTAAAGCTTTGACAATTATTTTAACTATTAATACTAAATATAAAAATAAATATGCAGTTATTTAACCCCTCCGAAAATCGCCAATATTCACTTATAATGTCTCAAACGAAATGACAGTTTTACGAAAACTTTGTGTTATTACCGCTTCACAAGTTAGAAGCAGTGGCGGCTCGTGACTTTTGGGTGTGCTAGGGGGTTATTACTAAAAAAATGGCATTACGGATGTCGTCGTAGGCGAAAAAAAATTTTTTTTTTTTTTTTCAAAAATCAGTTTTTGTATGAAAATTTTTCAGGAAATACGTGCGGCGCACGGCCAAACTGAAACGTCCTGAAATTTTTCATACAAAAAAAAAATTTTCAAAAAAAAAAAAAAAAATTTTTTTTGGCTACAACAGCATCAATAATGCCATTTTTTGTAATATCAGCACTCTAGCACACCCAAAAGTCACGAGCCGCCACTGGTTAGAAGATCATTATTCATTAAAAAAAAAAAATTAAAATTGGACTGGAGTTCCTTATTTAGAATTTAATAAAAAAAATATGGAGTTTGAATACGACACAGCCTCAGATCTAGGGGGGTCAAACTGGGGCGCCTGCCCCGGGCGGCAGTTTTAGGGGGCGCCAAAATCGTAATTTATATATTTGATTGAAAAAAAAACTTGATTTTCAAAGCGCCACACATTGTTCTACTGATTATTCATTTGATTTTAACCACTCCGACCCGTAAGCGTTTTTACACGACAATATAACAATAACAGTCAAGTACAATAAGCGTGTTTTTACGCTAACACGTGTGTTCCCACAGAAATCATTATAACTCTGTTATCGCATGTTAAAACAAAAAGTAGAAGATCCGTGTTGAATCAAGCTTCACATCTCTTTTCAAAGTTGTCCATAGAAACACATAAAAAATACTTATTTTGTAGAAACAGTTTTCATCCGCCAAATCGCCTACGCGCCATTAGACATTGTTAATTTTTTATTAAATATTCTTGTATGAAATGGTAAAAAAAGTGAGGTGACAAAATTGTTTATTATACATTTATATAATAGAATAAGTGTTTTTTTTTTTTTTACGTAATCTGTGATTTTAGTACCGTTTTCACATAACATCACATGAGTCATTTTTACAATTTTTTATGTTTGCATTCTAAATTTTAATATTTACAAATTTTAATATTTATTTGTAATATAACAATTTGAAAGCTTATTTCATAACCTTTCAAAAACAGTTTTTAGTATTCGGCTTTAACCTCTTGTTTGCCGGAGTAGGCCAGCAAAAAGCTCCACCAATTACGACACAGCATCCGGCGGCAGAAATGACACTCGTGTCCAGCGATTCTGACACTGTCCTTTACAAATTCGTAGGGTCAAAGGGTCAAACTCGTAGATACACATATTTTTCCCGCGCATGCGCAAGAACTGCGCACGCTCCCGCGCTCCGGTAAATTATTAATATAAATTATTTGGAGTGACTAGGCGCATTGCAGTTTTCTCTATGGTAAAGGGCGATAATAGAGCAAGCGATTCTGACCGTGTTCTTCATACACTTTCTTTATACATAAGGGTCAAAATCGCGTGTAAATCTCATGACACACCGGTGCACGAGCGGCAAACGAGGGGTTAATCAGAAATGTTTCATTTATAGAGCTTTAATTGTAAAGTGGTAATAACACAAAGTTTTCGTTAAACTGACATTTCGTTTGAGACATTATAGGTGAATATTCGCGAAAATTCAGAGGGATTAAATAACTGTTCTTATTTTATTTGCAGGTTATGCCCAACAACTACATAGCCTCCGTGACTCTGTACAGCGGGGGCGAGAGCGCAGGTGCTCCCGCGTGACCCCCCGCCCCCCTCGCCGCCCCTCCCCCTTCTCGCCCCCCGCCCCCCGGAGCCCCCGCCAGCCCTCGTCCGCGCCCGCCACTCAGGGCCCCCGCTAACAAATGACACACACTGAATCGCATAGAGATGCTGCAGTAATTATGTGTCACTCAGCAAGGATACACCACAGCAAGTTATTAACACAGCAAAATAACAATATAGCAATCACTGCAGTTATATATACAGTTATAAATGCAGCAACAGTTCAGCAAGTTATTAACACAGCAAAATAACAATATAGCAATCACTGCAGTTATATATACAGTTATAAATGCAGCAACAGTTCAGCATGTTATTAACACAGCAAAATAACAATACAGCAAGCACTGCAGTTATAAACGCAGCAACGATACAGCAAGTTCTCAAGATAGCAAAGCAACTATTCAACAAGTTGTCAATAAAGTAATTAATACGGAAAGTTATCAATGCAGCCAATTATTATTACAGCAGGTTGTTAATACAGTAAGGCAATCAAAATTAACACAGCAAAATAACAATACAGCAAGCACTGCAGTTATAAACGCAGCAACGATACAGCAAGTTCTCAAGATAGCAAAGCAACTATTCAACAAGTTGTCAATAAAGTAATGAATACGGAAAGTTATCAATGCAGCCAATTATTATTACAGCGGGTTGTTAATACAGTAAGGCAATCAAAACAGCTAGTTATTAATACAGCAATCAATATATTTAGTATTTTATCATACAGTAAGGCAATCAAAACAGCTAGTTATTAATACAGCAATCAATATATTTAGTATTTTATCAATACAGCAATAATGCTGTAAGTGTTTAATACAGTAATAACCCAATGATCAACGCAGCAAGTTTATACACCAATCAATACAGCCAGTTATTAATACAGCAATCAAGTTATTAATACAGCTATCAATTAAGCAAGTTATTAACATGCCAATCGTTCAGCAGCACTGTTAACGAAGCATATAATCAATATTCCAAGTTATTAATACAGCAAGTTATTAATACAGCGAGTTATTAATACAGCGAGTTATTAATACAGCAAGTTATTAATACAGCGAGTTATTAATACAGCGAATTATTAATACATCCAGTTATAAATACAGCAAGTTCTTATTACTAATGTAACTGTTTATAATACGGCCGTTGCTTTGCTTGCTTGATTTGAATTAATTTAAACAAAATATTTACAAATTTAATGAATATAAATAACTTTTTATACCTACACCACTTTTTAATAAAAATAGTCGACATATTTATTCTTATATTTGTTAATTTTTATTTTTCATATATCCTGACGGTTTTTTATCATGGTTTTTTAACATGTCCATTATTTTGATTAAATAGTGTTGTATAGAAAGTTATTTATTTTCATTAAATTAAAATGATGCCACAAAATGAATTTGCGATTATTAAAAAAGTATTTACAAATTGTCTATGGTTTAAAATTTTGAATATAATTGGGGCTTGTGTATTTAAAATATGTCCACAAATACATATCTAGGATTATAATTTATAAAAAAAAATTATTTCGGCTGGTTAATGAATGATGTGCTGGAATTTTAACTAATACATACATCTGTTGTTTTACGTTCGTATAACATGTATATATTTAAGTGCTAAAATCATAACTTTGTGAGAACTATTTTGTATCTGTCTTACCCTCTTTCATTTTATACACAAAATTTTCGCCGAACCAGATAAATAATTGAAAATGTCAAACTGTTTTTATAATTTTGCACTTAATAATCTTTTTTTTAACGAAAGCAGCTCACAGACGAGAGACTTTGGTTGCAGGCATAAAAATCCATTACGGTATATGGAGGATGCATATATATACATATATATTTTTTGGAATAACTTAATGATTAAAACCTCAAATTGTAATATTTAATGAATGATGATTTAACCCCTCCGCAACGTAAGCAGATATATGCGTTAAAAATACGACAGCAGTCAAGTACAATAAGCGTGTTTATACGTCAGCGCGTGTGTCTCCATAGAAACCGTTATAACTCCGTTATTGTTTTAGTTTCATCCCTCAAATAAAAAAAGAAAGGTCGATAGTGAATCATGCTGCACATCTCTATTCAAGTTGTCCATAGAAATGCATAAAAAGAACATTCTGTCAGACGCGCAGTCTGACACATAATTTATCCCGCCAAATTTCCTACGGGCGGGTCGACCGCGCCCGACATTGGTAATTTTTATTAAATATTTTTATATGAAATGATAAAAAAGTGAGGTGACAAAAGTGTTTATTACACATTTATACAATAGAATAAGTATTGTTGTTTACATAATCTGTGATTTTAGTACCGTTTTCACATAAAAACATCACGTGAGTCATTTTCACATTTTTTTAATGTTTGCGCTTATTTTGTAACCTGTCTAAAACAGTTTTTACTAAGCTCAGAAATGTTTCATTTATAGAGCTTTAATTGTGAAGCGGTAATAACACAAAGTTTTCGTAAAATGTTATTTCGTTAAAGACATTAAAAGTGCATATTGGCGATTTTCTGAGGGGTTAACTTAGCAACTCTCAAACGTAAATTTAAAATAGAAAAATCGGAAAAAGATAGGGTCGCATCTAGGAATTGAACCCAGGTTCTCTGCTTTGGGGCTGTGCTTTGCAGTGAGCTAATTCAACCCTATCCCCTGCATTCATATTTAACTGTTTCATACTTCGACTAAGAACTACCAACATTATTTAAATTTTTATTGATCTGTGATTGCAAGATTCTTTCTGAACTAAATGCCATCTAGATAGTGTCTTGGATAAATATGTACATTTTTAGTTTTACCTGTGGAGAGCCATTTTTGAAACTTCTTCTTTTTCTTTTATTGCATCCTGGAAATTACGGAATGAATCACTTTGGACTAATGTTTTGTGGATTTATTTTGAGCTATAGTATATTTTATTTACCAAAAGACATTCCTTGAACAATAAACTATCTAGAAAAACAACATTACTTGCATTTTGTATTTCGATGGCTTTGTGAACTATCACGCAGATATGAGAGATATCACTTTTCGACAGTTCAAATCGTGGCAAAATCTGACAACCAAATTCCATAGAAAATTCATTTAAAAATATTCTGGTGTTGCTAGGTGAATGAAACTTTTGGCTTCATCGAGAATGATATTGGCGCAAGCGATTCTGACCTTGTCCTTCATACAGTTTCTTTATACATAAGGGTTAAAATCGCATTTAAATTTTTTTTTTCGAAAATAAGGGGTTAAAAATATTCTGTTGTTGCTAGGTGAATGAAACTTTTGGCTTCATCGAGAATGATATTGGCGCAAGCGATTCTGACCTTCTCCTTCATACAGTTTCTTTATACATAAGGGTTAAAATGGCATTTAATTTTTTTTTTTTTCGAAAATAAGGGGTTAATGTGCGACATCTATTAAATTTTCTGCAAATCTAGGAAGATATGTTTGAAGTGAAAACTTTTTTAGCACCATTGTGATTTGAAACTCAATAAAATGAAAAATAGCAACACTAAAGAGACAAATACATGCATCTACAGGATTTAGCCTGCGAGAGAATGAGATAATCGGTCTCCTCTTTGTGCGGTGCTTCGTAGCCTTCCACTCTTGTCTACTTTAGTTTTCTGAAGGTTTCATTTCTACCACACGTGAATTGCACACTCTGATTTTTTTTCTTAGTTTAATTCTTGGATGCGACCGTATCTATCTTTCGATGGAGTCGCTAATATTGTCTTCAATTACTAGAGGCATTTTTGAATTTGTATGAATTTTGGAATAATTTTACAAATGTTTTGACAACTAAAGTCTTTCGTTTGCAAGCCTTAGTCTGGTTTTCAATTGTTCTCAAATATTTATCTTTAATTGGAATTTTGTACTGAACTGGGATCATACCGTTCCAAATTATGTTGGGACTGAAATTTTGAAATAAAAAATTGTCATTGCGAACCATAAATTATAATCTATGATTCATTTTTCTTTATCGCAATAAGAATTTTTGCATATAATAACGATTGTGTATTGTAGTAAAAAAAACTTGTTTAAAAAATGTATCTGGATTGATTGCGAAATTAAAAAATGGAACTGAGAGATAAAAATGCTCAAAATTATCCAGGATCGACTGAACATTTTAATGAAAATTTTGGCTTTCAGTATTGATATAGAAATATAAAAAAACTGTTGTTTTGAAGTGTAACGAAAAGTTTTTTTATTAACAGAGTTGGTGAATAAACATTTGGTTAATCAATTTTTATAAAATTTTGACTAATAAACTGCCTAAATTAAACATAATTTGGCATACAAAATTTGTGTTCATGCGTGTTTGATTCGGAAATTAAAATTATATTTCCTGTGCATATGAAGAATGATATTCATCAAGTGTGTGCGATATATAATAAATACAATGTTGTGTGTGTTACATTATATCGGGACATTTTAATCAATTTTTTGGCGTGTGCGCTTTTGAATTACATAACTATACAACAATTTATAATTTGTGCGGTGTTTTATTATGTAAAATATAATATAATAAATAATCATTGTATTTATCTCTGGATCCCGATTTGGTGGACTGATGTATTGCTCAGAATGGAAAATTTGACAAAATATATATAAAGACCCAAAACGCATCGAGCTCTCCTAATTAAGAAGGCGATTGAAATTCTCAAAAATTTTTCTTTTTTTGCATCAAAAAATCATGTCATCTTTGATGATGCTGTGTGGAGAATCTTTTTATGGAAAGTAATGAGAGGAAGTTCTGGAATGGAAAATGTATGAGGAGTGGGTAGGAATCTGCGGTCAATGTGTTCAGGACTTGTGAATCCATGCCTCCCACTGCGGTGCAAGTCGATGGATCGAGAGAGTCTGTTTGGAGAGTTCAAAAGGTCTTCCTCAACCAGTCTCTCCTGATCTGTAGGTAGGCAAACGCATCCGCCGCCAAGACCTAGACAAACCTCACCATCTTTGACGCGGGCAACACGGTATTACTTTTAAGTACATTCCCCTCCTTTCTTACTTCAGCTTCACAATATATTTTCATACAGAATATTTTCATGTGGGAAAATTTCTTAAATCGGTAGTACAAGATTCTGAGCTGTATACTGGTCCATTTAAAAGGGGCTGGGGGTGAAATTTTGGGGTGTGCATATAAAATTACTGCGAGAAGGGTGAAGGCTTCTACAATAAGTAGGCATGGAGGGAGTCCCCCTCGTGTGTTTCTCTTTTTATTGATAAGTTATTTTTAATTTAGTATCACTAATTTAGGTATCTAATGTTGCCATGTAAAACAGTCAAAGTGTTCATTAGTTTTGACAGCCTTGCAACACACATATTGCAGGTTTAGTATTGTTACATATTTCATATTTATTATTTGACATTTATCACTTTAGTCCTGAGATTTATACACTTTTAGTACATTTGGAGAACTATCATGAGTTCAACACTGTTGATATTGTAACTAAAAAAAAATGATATCTTGATTTCATCATAAAAAATCATTGATATCTTGATGATATCATAACTAAAACATTGATATCTTTATGGCGTCATAAGTAAAACATCGATATCTTGGTGACGTCATAACTCAAACATCAATATCTTGATTTCATCATATAAAAACATTGATAGACATCACAAATAAAACATCGATATCTTAATTACAGCATAACTAAAACATTGATATCTCGATGATGTCATGCCAAAACATTGATATCATGAAGACATCATAAAAAACATTGATGTCTTGATGACATCATAAGTAAAACATCGATATCTTGATGACATTCTTTATGGCGTCATAAGTAAAACATCGATATCTTGGTGACGTCATAACTCAAACATCAATATCTTGATTTCATCATATAAAAACATTGATAGACATCATAAATAAAACATCGATATCTTGATTACAGCATAACTAAAACATTTATATCTCGATGATGTCATGCCAAAACATTGATATCATGAAAACATCATAAAAAACATTGATGTCTTGATGACATCATAAGTAAAACATCGATATCTTGATGACATCGTACCAAAATAACAGTATCTTGGTGACATCATAACTAAAACATCGATATCTTAATGACATCATAAATAAACATTGATAACTTGTTGACATCATAAGTAAAACATCGATATCTTGATGACATCATAAAAAAATTGATAATTTGTTGACATCATCGATAATTGATTTAATTACAAAACATTGATATCATGATCATAAAAAAACATTGATGTCTTAGTGGCATCGTAAGTAAAACATCGATATCTTGATGACATTGTACCAAAATAATGATATCTTGATGACATCATAAGTAAAAAATCATAAGTTAAAAAAAATTGGTAATTTGTCGACATCATAATTAAAACCTCGATATCTTGATGACATCATACTGAAATATTTATATCTTGATGTCATCATAAAAAAAACGTTGATATGTTGATGACATCATAAGTTAAACATCGATATCTTGATGACAGCACAACTAAAACATTGATATTGTGATGAGGACATACCAAAACATTGATATGTTGATGACATCATAAGTAAAACATCGATATCTTCATGACATCATAACTAAAATATCGATATCTTGATGACATCATACCAAAACATTGATATCGTAACTTTGAGATACTGGTTTTGGATTTAGCAGTCAACAAAAAACATTCTTAGGATTAAAGTGTTAATTTTTAACAGATTTATATTGCCAATTTAAAATCTGTTCTGTAATTAGATATCACAATACAATTTTGTAATTATTATCAGTATAAGAGTTGTTCTTCAATGAATTATTAACACAATACAATCCAATCACAAGGGTAGAGCTTATTATGGAGTATGGTTATTTATGAATAAATGGATGTTAGTTTTGAAGATAGAAATGAATGTGTCTGGAATGAAATTGACATGCCGTGAGTTTCCTGCCGATCTCTGCGATTTTCCAGAACTAAAACTTTTGCTGGTATTTTTTCACCCTAAATTTTTCCTTAATAAAAAATATTTTCTGTACAAAAATGATTTTCAAATAAAAAATGATTTTCCATACAAAATTATTTTCCATACAAAAATGATTTTCCATACAAAAATTATTTTCCATACAAAAATTATTTTCCATACAAAAAATATTTTCCATACAAAAAAACTATTATGAGCAATGCAAAAAAACATCTGGAAAATGTCACGGTATGGCTCTGATTCTAGATGTGTGATTTTTTACACACTTTGTTATTTAAGGTCCTCTTATTATAATGTAGCTATGTTATAAGTTTTACTAATAACCTGTGGACGTTAAATGGACATTGGACTAAATATTAATTCTATGAATGGATTGCATCAAATTGCTTGGGCTCTCTGTTAAATGGATATATTTATTTTATCATTATAGCAAATCATAATGTCATAGACACGATTGTATACGTTTTACCCAAGTTCACTCTAAAAGCTCATAAGTTCGTAATTTTTGGATATATATGGAACCCTTTAAATATAATATATTTTCTTCCTCATTCGGAGTAACCTTCTTAACCACTCCGACCCTTGAGCGTGTTAATGACAATATAACAATAGCAGTCAAGTACAATAAGCGTGTTTTCACGCTAATGCGTGTGTTCCCACAGAAATCGTTATAACTCTGTTATTGTTCTAGTGACAACCCCAAAACAAAAAGTAGAAGATCCATATTGAATCAAGCTTCACATTTCCATTCAACGTTGTCCGTAGAAGTACATAAAATAACTTATTTTGTAGAAACAGTTTTCACCCTCCAATTTATGTGCCGTTAGACAATGTTAATTTTTTATTACATATTCTTGTATGAAATGGTAAAAAAGTGAGATGACAAAATTGTTTATTATACATTTATACAATAGAATAAGTGTTTTTTTCCACAATCCGTGATTTTAATCCCGTTTTCACATAAAACCATCACATGAACATTTTTACATTTTTTTTAAGAATGTAAATTCTAAATTATAATATTTACATTTGTAAATATTAATATTTACAAATATTTGTATTTATTTGTAATATAACAATTTGAAAGCTTATTTCATAACCTTTCAAAAACGGTTTTTAGTGTTCAGTTACGTTCAGAAATGTTTCATTTATAGAGCTTTAATTGCGAAGCGGAAATAACACAAAGTTTTTATAAATCTGACAGTTCGTTTAAGACAAAAAACTTGCGTAATTGCAAAATACCGGAGTTGTTAAAACAAATTACATTTTCTTGAATGGGTTCTTTATTTTCGCCTGCCTGACGTGTGTTAATACAAGAAATAAATTCCCAACTGTGAGGAATTTATATTAAGTCGGGGAATATTCCCACAGATGTGCACATTACTATAATAGGAGTTGGGAAAATTCAAACATTGTCAGAATAACCAGGGATTTTTTTTAAAGTTTGGTTTCAGAAAAAACTGTCCTTTGTCCATTCAATGTCTTTTTCTAGAATAGGATAAAGTTTCCCCGTAAAACTTATGATAATGGTCAACATATTTAAACATAATATAGCATCTTACATAGTAAAAAAAATGTCTGCTATTTAAATATGGCTTACTTTTTCTAAAACTACATAATATGTATTTTATTATATTTTTGACAAAAAAAAAACAACAAAAATTGCAGTGTTTTTCAATCATATTAAAACGTTTTTCAACATTATTTGACAGTTGTTATTGATTCAATGAAAATTTTTATGAATTAAATTTTTTTTTCGGCAAATTTTTTAAATTTAAATTTAAACTAGTCTTTTTTTACGTATGTACTTATTTTTGTCAAATGATCACCTTTTTAGCATTCTATAGAACAAATACATAATGTTAGTATGTATAGAATATTGAAAATCATTTGTTAAATTAGGTTTTGAAGTATGTAAAACAATTATGTATTAATATTTCATCAAAGTCATGCATCTATTTTTTTCCTACAACGCTGCCATCTGTTGTTGAACTTGTGAAGTAATTTAACACTTAACCTAACGTACCAAGTGACTGGTATACGATGCAAATAATTCAATTTTATTTAGTATCAAACACTCTGTAAAGCTTGCGTTGATTCATAATACACAAGGTTTTTCTGATAATCATACGTATCAGATTTTTGTCGCCAATTTAAATAAAATAGTAAAATCATTTTTTAAGTCTACAAAAACAATTTGATGCTGGCATTTAAAATTGTTTGATTTGTACTATATTTGTCATATATGTAACTGAAATTTACCAAATTTTCATTCTTATTAACTTCACACCTAAAAGTAATGCCAAATTTAGAGGAAAGCGCTTATGTGCTGTATTTTACAACATTACTGCAACCAATTTTGTAACTGTGGATAACCTGCAATAACCATGACACTTGTGGTAATAAAACTCTTAACCACTCAAACCCATAAGCTTGTTTTCAAGTTACCTACAACATTACCTAACACGTATAAGGCTAACTTGAGTTTTTAACTTGAGCTAAAAATCTGGAATGCACTGTTTAGAATATAGTAATGCTGTGTCTGTTGTACGGGTATTTCATTGACATAATGTCATTACACAACATTTGTATACGGTTGACATTATCTTCCACTTGAGAAAGGATCGTTTTTAAGACTTTTTATTGTAGTCAAATTCCTAAGACCCTTTGCACAGCATCCCCAAAATGGGCGTACTTGAGGTTTCGCTCAGTATATACCTTCTATGCAGAGTAAATAATATTTTTTTGTCTTTAATAAATTATTTACACAATGCACTTAGAAATTCATCACACTTGGTAGGCGTTAAACTAATGAGAACTAAATTTTTTAAATATTTCTGTAAACTGCCGCACTTTTAACAGATTACGGAAATAATACTTATAATTATGGAAATAATACTTATAATTGTGGAAATAATACTTATAATTGTGGAAATAAGACTTGCAATTATGGAAATAACACTTATAATTGTGGAAATAACCCTTACGGTTATGGAAATTACATTCGTTTCAACTTAATTTCTACAAGAAGCAAACTAATTACATTTGGATAGATGGTAAAAGATGCATTAAAATTAGATTTTTATTCAATCAAATTTCATATATAAAACGATCCCTTTGCCACCATTTTGGATTATTTTGTATGGATTGACATTTGCTTAAGTATAATTTCAATCTAAATATGCATGAATGTCTTTATTAACTAAGAACCCAATATCCTATTTTGTACATGTAATGATAATTGTTGGAATGAAGTGTAATTTCCATAATCTGTACCTAAAAGTGCGGGCGGTTAGGGGAATATTTACCCTAAATTTATTGCAAGCGGAAAAGCTCTTGTGTATTTTGAATCAAACATGTAATTGAATGGTTTTTATCAAAGTCCGTGTTTAATTAATATTTTTATCATAGTTTTGTAGGAAATCCAGGCATTATTTTCTATTGTTACCCCATGTAAATATTTTGAATACTAAAGTGGCACATATGACTGAAAAAAAAAAATTAATTAATTTTTTTTTTTTTTCACCAATCTGTTATTTTTTAGTTTTCCGCAGAAATGAGGTGAGAATACTCTTAAGGAATAAAAAAAATATATAATTTATTAAATAATGAAATAAAAAAAATTGTGATACATTAAGATTAATTATTTTAGTTTTAACAATATTTGCAGTCCCCTGATCTCAATTTAACATTGGAAAGTTGGTAGTAATGATTTTAATAGGTTACAGTTACAATTCTCCGTTAACTTCAGTTTCGAAAAGTTTCAAAATCACAGTGAAATCTTCTTTAGCACCGTTGTGATTTGAAACTCGATGAAAGGAAAAAGCGACACTAAAAAGAGACAAACATATATCTGTAGAATTTAGCCTGCGAGAGAATGGGATAGAAATAATCGATCTCCTCTTTGTGCAGTGCTTCGTAGCCTTCCCAATCTTGTCTAATTTAGTTTTCTGAAGGTTTCACTTTTACCGCGTGTGAACTGCACACTTGTATTTGTGAATTCAAACTTCTTTAGCACCGTTGTGATTTGAAACTCGATGAAATGGAAACGGCACTAAAAAGAGACAAACTCGTACATCTATAGGATTTAGCCTGCGAGAGAATGAGTTAGAATGAAACGGCGCGCATTGGCCGCTTTGATTATGAGCACACTTTTTCAGGTTCCTATTGTTTGAGATTGTGTGAGTGAAGGTTTCACTTCTACCGCGTGTGAACTGCATACTTGTATTTTTTTGTAATAATTTGTTGCCCTAATCACCATAGATAAATTAATAGACGAAGTTACGTTGCTGAGACAATTTTCACTCAAGTGAGTCCGATGGACATACTTTAGCGTACATATTACATTTGTACACACATCGATCATCCAGTTGATTAGTCAGACATCTCCAAATACTAAGTTTTTAGATAATGAGGAAAGCAATATTCGAATGCTCACCATCAATCAGATATTATTTACACTTGTGTGTTTTGCATATTAAAATGCTATAAAATAACACAGGGAGGCATAACGGTCTGGTACATCAGTAAGACATTTTTAAATATCCTACTAGTGACCCAGAAAACATCAACATTTGTTAACCCCTGTAGATTTGAGATTAAATTACTGATACCGCTCATAAAAAAGATGTCTATGGCCGGCGAATTCTTGAGTATTTCCGCATTCCAATAAAATCAAAATAATTTGAATATTTCTGAACATATCCAAAAACTAAAAACTGTTTTTGAAAGGCGATTAAATACGCTTTCAAATTGTATTATTAGAAGTAAGCATGTTATTTTTGAAATATTAAAATTTTGAATGCAAACATTAAACATTTTCACCCTACATTGTTCTGGCGGAAGTTTGACGTCATAAATCTGAATAATTTATTTTTTTGCGGATATCTATGGAACTCAAATCGTAGCGTAGTGTTTTCTGTTAAGATCACATTTCTCATCATGATAGTAAGGGAGACATAATGATTTTGATGAGACCTGACGAGCTGACCTCTAAAAGGGTTAAATTTACTCTAACGATAATCGGCCGTTTGACCCATAAATGTGTAAAATTTTCTCAACCTGTTAAATTCACTACAAGTTTTTCTGCATTATAATTGATTTGGTGGTTTTTATGAGTAATTTGAGTATTGTACCAGATAGTGGGTACATTTTTACATATAACTGCATACTCAACTCTAATTTAGATTTTTCTTGGAGATGTCTCGCTAATCAACTGGACAATCGACATATTCTTTGAATGGTTGTCCTTTTCATAAGCGTTGCTACATTTTTGTTCAAAAAGTATGAATATAACGTGTCTTTTGCTTTCTCCCAATTTAAAATTATTAAGATCAGTGTTTTCTGACATTTTTTAAATGAATGCTTCTGATTCCCAAACAGGCGTTGTTTATTAAATTCCTTTGCTAGCTAAGCCCTCCATCATTGCACGAGCAACATCTTCTGCTTATAACAATGATAGTAGATGTTTTTCAAAAATTGTTAGGTTATTCGTAGTCCAGGAATGTTTGTTTTTTCTTATTATTTTATTAACCCGTCTGCTTGTTTAGGAACAAATACATCCCAAAACACGTAATCGCGTTATACTTTTATAAGGCCAAAAACGTCCCGAGCGTCCTTACATTTTAAAATCTATGTATCACTCTTCCTCTCTTGCAAACATGTATTTTTCTTTTAACCAGAAAGACAAAAAAATAATGCTTCTTATTGTCTTTAAATTATGAAAGCTATCTTGCATAGTTATTTTACAATCTCGATCCAAAGCGACGGTTTCAGATTTTACACGCAAAACTGAGGCTTCCGTATTGTGAGGTGCGAATATATTGAACCAAGCAGACGGGTTTAATCTCTTTACTGAAGTTAACGAAGAACTGAAACTTTTTTGTATGGAAGAAGCTCTGAAAATATCAGTCACTTTAGTAACTGTTATTTCAGCACTATTTAGGAACTACTCGTAAATTGATTTTAAATGCTGGCAATATTTATTTAAATGCCACACTGAAATGCTTGCACGTTGAATCACGCTTCTGAATGACACAGTAGTTTTAAAACGAACCGCCATTTTGTTTCTAATGACGTTTATGATCGCATCGTACTTACATACTAACAACATGTTTGTAATATATCTATACTAATTTGTTCGTTTCAAAATCATGAGCGTTCGCGCATTTATTTCAGTGTGACAACTAAATTAATGTTGCCAGCATTTAAAATCAAATTACAAGTAGTTCTTAAAACCATTTTGTTTCAAATAAAATTGACAAATTCCGTTATTTTGGAATTCAAAAGTAAGGCCAAAAATTAAACGTTTGTACCATTTATTTGTATAAAATAACATTTTTCTCATATTATTATTATTATTATAGTTGTTTTTTAGCTATTTAGTATTTTGTATTACAAAAATGTTTTATGTTTACTTATGTAAGTTACATTTAATTTAGTCAATGCTTTTAATTTTTAATATTTTCAGACATTAAGTATAAAAATTTAAATTTAAAAAAAAACACGATAGATATCTGATTGATTTAAATTAATTTTATTTTAAGACCATTTAAATTATAGCAGTTTTAATGCCGCTATCTTTGTATTTTTATTTATTAAAACTATTTGGTACGTGACTGTTATATATATACTCTAGATACAAAATGCAATCGAAAATTATATTGCAATTTTTTTATATGTCTGTCTACACGTGGTTGGCAATCTAACCTAACCTAACAGTTTTTCCCTTTGTTTCCTTATTATTTATCTCTACACATGGTTAATCCACATATCTGTTGGGTTAGGTTAGGTTAGGTTTAGAGAGGGATGCACAATGTGACTTATGACTTCTGACTTCTATATGTTGTCTGTAAAACTGTCTAAATTCGAACATACATTTTTTAATATGTAAAAACATGATCAATGATTTGTAAGAAAAATATATTTGAATGATTTCGGTTCCTAAAATTCAATAACAAATAATTCAGAAGAGATGCGAGACATCTCTTGTTAAAAAGTGAAACTTCTAAGTTATCTTTGCGATTAATCAAAGTATAGGTACAAAGTGCGGAAACTTATGAAATAATTCCCATATAAATTTTTAAAATTTGCCACATTTCGGCCAGCAAGCGCTTGAGGGTGTTTGCAAATTGGCCAAAATCTGGCCAATATCACTCCAGTGGATAAAAACAGTCATGTACCAAGTTAACTACTTAAATTCAAGTAAATAAATGTTATCTCAACGCTTATTTGTTTGCTATATAATTATTACCATTTATAATTAGCCAATTTCTAATTAATTTATAATTTGTTACAAACTTTACTTTATTGAAATAATTAAATATTTCTTAATTATGTCATCTGATTTTCAAACTTTTTAATACATGTAAAATAACCCAATTCATAATATGATCCAGGTCAAGCAATTTAAAAAACAACAATAAATATGATTTCACAGAATTAATTTGCATTCAAAATATTTAATGTCAATAAAACAATAGGCCACTTGCATGGACTTCATAACGACTTGGAAAAAATCGTGTGGATAGATTTTTTTACTAAGATTACGAAAATGTTAGTAAAATTTTTTAGAAATGCACATTTTATTTTTATTTTTAAATAAATAACTCCATTATTTGGGCTTGTGACGTCACTACATGAAAATGTCCCGTCGCCGAAAATGTTCCTATTATTTTTATAAAATTCCACACTGATTTATTTTTTTTATATGGCATCACTTTGATTTTAGGCGAATTTTTGAATTTGACATTTAACGTTCACTAGATTTATTGTTTGTTCTCTGCGAACGTATCATTTGGTTTGATTTTTTGACAGATGTTATGACGAGAACCCCGTACAATTTACGTTGTCCGTACGTGTTTTAGAAAGTATAATGATAATGGTGCGGATTTTAACAAAATCAAATTTTATAATATTCTTATTTTATTATAATTTACAAGTACAAGTATATTACATTTGATTTAGTAATACAGACGTTGAACATTATAATGATTTATGATCAATAAGATGGATCAAGGAAAAAAATATTTATGAGATTTTATATTTTTGGTATGCCTCGTTATTCTCCTGTGTTATTCGTTTGGAAAAACATTATTTTTTTTTAAATGATTTTCGGCTATGTAATTATCGTTTTTTCACACCTATAAAATTATGTCCCGTCTTTCCGGTTTATAAAAAATGGTCTGATTTTTCGGATTTAAATTTTCAAAAAATCGCCAGGGTTTCAAAAATACGATTAAAAAAAAAAAAATACAGAATCTTAGAATATTTGCCTAAACCGGAAATTTTAAAAAAAAAGTGATGCAAGTGGCCTATTATACTTGTATATTCAAATTTTTATAAAAACAACTCTCTTTTAATAACTTTTGAAGGTTATTCCCATCAATGTAATATATCATCGAAGAAGAAAAAGAAAAAGAGAGTTATTCTTATAAAAAATTAAATATTTTTATTTCTATGAAAGTTAAAATGAAAACAAGTGGTTTAAAAATTATTTTATCTATCTATTATTACACTATTATATCATAAATTTCTTTGGTAGATATTTGCTTTTCAGTTAATTGTAAAAAAATAATTTTATGTTTGCTTGACCCGGTTCTATGTAATCTACATTTGCCCGAAAATATACTGTGTTCAATTTTTTTAAAATATGTTTACAATTTTTTTTCAAAAATATGCATTACTGAAATACTTCTGTCAAATGATTCAATAAATCGCAGTTTGAAAGCAAATACTTGTTTATTATTTCTGCATTACCTGAAGTTTTGTTCATTATTTGCAGACATGTTTTTGTGTGACGAGAGTCCTAGAGATGTTTTTATGTGACGAGAGTCCTAGAGATGTTTGTATGTGACAAGAGTCCTAGAGATGTTTGTATGTAACGAGAGTCCTAGAGATGTTTTGTATGTGACGAGAGTCCTAGAGATGTTTTTATGTGATAAGAATCCAAGAGATGTTTGTATGTGACGATAGTCTTAGAGTTGTTTTTATGTGACGAGAGTCCTAGAGATGTTTGTATGTGACGATAGTCCTAGAGATGTTTTTATGTGACAAGAGTCCTAGAGATGATTTTATGTGTCGAGAGTCCTAGAGATGTTTTTATGTGACGAGAGTCCTAGAAATGTTTTTTATGGGAAGAGAGTCCTAAAGATGTTTGTATGTGACGAGAGTCCCAGAGATCTTTTTATGTGATGAGAGTCCTAGAGATGTTTTTATGTGACGAGAGTCCTAGAGATATGTTTAAGTGACGAGAGTCCTAGGGATGTTTTTATGTAACAAGAGTCCTAGAGTTGGTTTTGTGTAACGAAAGTCGTAGAGATGTTTTTATGTGACGAGAGTCCTAAAGTTTGTAACTTGTGTATGTGACAAATCAATTTGGGAGGCGGGGACAGGTACCACCGCAATCATTTATTAGATAACCGTCACCCCTGCCATAGTGGTTCGCTACGTTTGTTGACTGTATCGGAAGAGATTGGTTGAGGGAGACCTTTTGACCTATCCAGACCGACTCTCTCGACCCATCGCAGTGGGGGGATGGATTTATAAGTTCGCCACTCCTGAACGCACTGATCCCCAGATTCCTACCTACCCGTCATACATTTTCCTTCCCCGAAACATAAATTTTCCTTCCCTCTCCTTCATTTCCCTAAAAAGACCCTCCACACAGCATCCCCAAAGATAACACATGTAGGCCCTCATTTAGATATTCCAGGGCCTCCTGTGTGGACATAAAGTAAAATGTGGGGCAAAGTTACCCTTTAAGGTGGAAAGTTTTTACCGAGTTTTTTCGAGGTTATTAATTTTTCAAGATTTCAAAAAATCTGAAACTTTTTACAAATGGGCCAAAGTTACGGTGAAATTCAAAAAATTCATTACTTTTTTTTTTTTACATGAGCTCCACACAGGAGTTCCTGAGGAAAATAATTTCCCTCGGGGCCTATGTCATCTTTGGGGATGCTGTGTGGAAGGTTTTTTTAAGGAAAGGAAGGAGAGGAGAGTTATGGGAAGGAAAAGGGTTTAAGGGGTGTGTAGGAATCTGGGGTTCAGTGTATCCCGGTCGCCTCCAGGACCCAGACAAACCTCACCCCATGAACCCGGGCACCTCTGCTAAATAAAATATGTTCATATATACCAATAAAAAGCTGATTCTGAATATATAAGTTTTATTAAACAATATTAAACGCATAGTTTAAAATAAATGATTAAAATGTCAATTTTAAATCGTGTCATTAAAACACACTGTCAAGTTGGTGGTATTGAATTTTTAGCGCTGACGTCACTGCTCTCCATAATTTTCCGGTAACCTGGTGATAGCACATTGAAGTTGTATTGAAATGTATGACGGAAGCCATTCAAAATTTCATGTTTTGGTTTATTTACATACTGTTTTAATAGAGATTTAGACACATTTTATTGAAACATTATTTAGGCCTAAATAATTCGGTGTCATAAACAGAGGTATCTCTATTATTTAAAATATTTAAAAACTTTAAACTGTACATAAAAAAATCGTTATGTTACTCGCAACTCTGAACTCCAAAATGGCAGACGCCAAACAGCTGATTCGACGCTGTATGCTGTATCTTATCAGTTGTATACGTGCAGGCGATGCTTCGGTTTCTATAACATTGATTTCGATTCGTAAAGCTGAAAAAAATAATAATTTCAAACAATTTTTATACCACTCTCCTGTAATAATGTTGAAAAATATAATAAACTAGCTGACCCGGCCACGCGTTGCTGTGGCTAATAAAATACAACGTCATCTACTGGATGGTTATCCAACCTTTATAACCACCGCCGTCTTTGAGTTTATCGCGAAGAGACAGACAGATGCCGGGAAAGATCATAATAATGTGCATGAAATGGTTGGGGTAACTAACGTATTTAAGTTAGGTAATAAGGATTAATACTGTATCCGTCTAAATAACTTTTCAATTACCGCAATGTACGTGACCATTTTATTAGAAGATAGAATGGGTATAGTAAGCTATCCGTAAAAGATAGATATATGCCTTCGCGGACTTTTTTGTAGATCTATAAAAGAGGAATATCCCACCACGCATTGTTTTGTTATATCCCAAAAGGATTAGGCAGCGTTTTCAAGGAAAGCTACCGGGCGGCTTGACTTTTTCCGACACTTATAACAATTATCGTTATGTTTCAACCAATTTACACAAATCCTTGACAAATTACATACCTAAACCTTCCTCACGAAACACTGTATCTATTGGTGAAAACCGCATGAATATCCGATCAGTAGTTTTCGAGTTTATCGCGAACAGACAGACAGGCAGACGGCGCGAAGGACTTTAATTTATAATATGTAGAGATAAATAATAAATAAATAATTCCACTTAAATAATGTTTTTAGGTACTACTTATTGAATAGTTTCATAGCTTATTCCATATAAAATAAAATAAAATAAATGACTGATACAAAATGACAACACCTGTTGCCAATAAAAAACTTTTGGAGAGTGATGACGTCACACGATTCACTATTAAAACTAACTATAAAAATAAAAAAAAGCATGTGCAGTTTTTTTAAGTTAGAAGGTCATTTATTCATTAATTTTTTAATTGGACTGGAGTTCATTATTGAAAAATGTCCTCTACAATTACAATACAGGTGAACTTTTAGCGTGGGGGGCAATAAACTATACCTTTGTAATTTAAATATATTAAGAATAATAAAAAATAAAAAAAAGTTACTCCATTAGGGCGCAAAAGTATTCCTTAACCCGTTGAATGGCAGGAGACCATATTTGTCCCAGCTCACATATGTTTCATACAAATCGCTTATTATCAGAGTGAGAAATACGTTCTAAATGGTGTTGGAAAGGCAAAACACCACGCTTTAAGTCAAATCCAAAAAATAACCACCAAAATTGTTGTTAAAAAGAAATTGTTTCTCCCTGCGTGTCCTTTCCCTTCCACTTTCGCATTCCCACTCCGATTCCTCCACCTTCCCTCTCCCCACTCCACTTCCCCCTTCCCCCTTCCCCCTTCCCCCTTCCCCCTTCCCCCTTCCCCCTTCCCCCTTCCCCCTTCCCCCTTCCCCCTTCCCCCTTCCCCCTTCCCCCTTCCCCCTTCCCCCTTCCCCCTTCCCCCTTCCCCCTTCCCCCTTCCCCCTTCCCCCTTCCCCCTTCCCCCTTCCCCCTTCCCCCTTCCCCCTTCCCCCTTCCCCCTTCCCCCTTCCCCCTCCCCCCTCCCCCCTCCCCCCTTCCCCCTTCCCCCTTCCCCCTTCCCCCTTCCCCCTTCCCCCTTCCCCCTTCCCCCTTCCCCCTTCCCCCTTCCCCCTTCCCCCTTCCCCCTTCCCCCTTCCCCCTTCCCCCTTCCCCCTCCCCCTCCCCCTCCCCCCTTCCCCCTTCCCCCTTCCCCCTTCCCCCTTCCCCCTTCCCCCTTCCCCCTTCCCCCTTCCCCCTAGCCCGTTCCCGCGAACCCTCCCCCTCTTAATCCCGAGTTCCTTACCTAACCTTACCTCCTCCCGAGTTCCCCTCCCCCTTCCGGGTTCCCCTCCTCCCTCCATAGAAAACTGCTCGCCGCGTGCCACCTATTGCAATTTTTTATACAAATTTCATAATGCCAGAGCTCGTATATGTTATTCTGATTTATGAGCTGTATTACTGTTAAGTTTCATTAAAATCCATTCAGTAGTTTTTGTGTGAAAGAGTAACAAACATACATCCATACAAACTTTCGCCTTTATAAACCTTTACTAATGTTATTCTAATAAAATATATGTGTTTTTATTTTTTTCGTTTTTTTAGCCATTTTTTCGACTATATGAATAAAATATTTCATATTTTTAAAATGAAATGTTTTTTTATAATTATAAAATTTCCATCACATTTCAAAAACAGATATTAGTTTTCGGGCGTAATCAAAAATATTTCATTAATTTTAATTTTATCGCAAAGCTGAAATATTATGACCTTCTGAAAGAATGTGACCGAGGCCTGAGGGGTAAAGGTGTAAATTTATTTGATATCTAACTGAAACCTAATAAAAAAGTAAATTCTTATTGAACTCACCATCCAATAAAAACACACTGAAAAAAATTCAATAAAAATAATCGAATTTAATTAAAATTCTCCACTTCTGACTTTTTCTTCTTTTATTCCACTTTATTTGGCCACTCCCCCCGCTGTTTGATTGGTCGGCATATCCGATGGGTGGAGTCAAGGACGCTTTTGATTGGTCGGAGGAGATGGGTATAAATTAATTGGATAGTTCAGCTTATAGACGGAGTTGATAGAAATTTAGAAAATATATTTTCATGATTATATTTTGTTTGTGATAGGTTTGAACTTGGAATGATCGAAATAAAAGACACTTTACAGAATGCAGATATATTTGTATTCAAGTATTTTCATATATTTTTATTCATTCATTCCATTATTTTCCATATACCTATCCGATATTTATATTAATCCTGCGAAAAATCACGGGATAGTATGAATTACGGATAGCTCCACACAGGAGGCCCTGAAGAAATTAATTTCCATCCGGGCCTGTGTCATCTTAAGGGATGCTGTGTGGAGGGTCTTTTTAAGGAAGAGAAGCGTTGTAAGTTCTGGAAAGGAAAAAGGTATGAGAGGTGGATAGGAATCTGGGGGTCAGTGTGTCCAGGAGTAACGAACGTATGAATCCACCCCTCCCACTGCGGTGCAAGGCGATCTTTCGAGAGAGTAGACGCATCCACCGCCAAGATCCGGACAAACCTCACTCCATGAACCCGAGCACCCTGCTAAGTCACCGGACGTAGCGAACTACTTGGGATGACTTATGGCAGAGATGTTGATTATCCAATAAATAGTGCCGGGTCGGCGGTACCTACCTACCAACCCATGCTCGTCTCCAAATTGGTAGATATTATCGGAATAGTTGGTATAAATTATAGATAAATCAGTTCCAATTTTCAAAATGAAATAAAATAATTTTCTATTAAAAATATTAACTGCTTAGGTATAGGTAGGTACCTACCTACCTATATCTTTTTCAACAGTTCCAATTTTCACAATGACACTTAAATTTAAAGAACGAAGAAAATTAACCAGAGTTATGTAGAACAGATAGGTACCTACCTACACAAGCGAAATTAGAATTTTTGAAATTTATTTATTTTTCCAGGTTCTCCATAAAACAGTTATACACCAAATTATTACGGAGAAGGTTACAAAATATAATAGAAAAAAAGGCCAAGGGGGCAGTTTCACTATGTTGAGACGTATGTCAAAAGATAGTTACTGAACTCTCTATAGGTAACATTGAAGATGTCAATGCTCAATGCAGAATCGTTAAGCAGTTGAATTGCTCTATTTGATATCTGACGGCCTCAGCGGTTGAGCGGTAACGATTTTTTGCTAAGAATCCGGAAGTCACGGTTTCAAATTCCGGCGTGCGCAAGTAAATTTTATTTGATCGCTTTATGTTATCTACCTAGTATATTTGCGGCACGTTCCAGAGCTGTAGATATAGGTACTCTCAGTATCGCTCTGGTGTAAGACCAGTGGCGGATTCAGAAAAAACTCAAGGGGGGGGGGGCGCTAAAGATATAAGAAAACTAAAAAGTAAACAACAGTGGGAGAATACGAAGCACCGCACAAAGAGGAGACCGACTATACTATCTCATTATCTCACAGACTAAAACATATAAATGTATGTGTTTGTCAAATCACAACGGTGCTAAAGAAGTTTTCACTTCAATAAATAAATAAAAGATTGGCGGACCGCACATTTAAAACTTGGCTGGCCATAGGGAGCAGTAGGGCCGCATTACACGATCAAGGGGATCAAGTACTTGAGTCGGGCCATGTTAAGGGTACCTTTACATGAAACCCCATGAGTGTGGGTACCCCCGCCACGGAAATTAATAATTGGACAAACAACACCCCTGTGCTATAAGTCATCCCAAGTGGATCGCTAAGTTTGGTGACTTAGCATGGATGCCTGAGTTCATGGAATGTGGTTTTTCAAGGTAGCGGCGGGTGCATTTGCCCACGTACTGCGTAGCGAGCTGGAAAGGACTAGTTGAGGGAGACCATTTAACCTCTCCAGCAGGAATCTCTCGACCCATTGCCTCGCATCGCAGTGGGAGGGAAAGGTTCATCCGTCCATCTCTCTTGAACACACTAACCGAGAGAGAACATCTCCAAATACAATTTGTAATAGTTACCCAAAAATGACAATGGATGAGTTTGTGTATTCGGGAGGTATGTTTACGAGAGATGGGAAGGCTGATAGAGATATTGAAAGAAGGGTAGGTAAATGCAGGTAACTCCGCATTTATGGAGGACTGAACGCCGTTGGCGCTAACAAAAAACTGTTGAAAGAAGCGAAGCTAGCAGTCCACAATGGAGTGCTTTTTTTTTTTTTTTACATGAGCTCCACACAGGAGGCCCTGAGGAAAATAATTTCCCTCAGGGCCTATGTCATCTTTGAGGATGCTGTGTGGAGGGTTTTTTTTAAGGAAAGGAAGGAGAGGAGAGTTCTGGGAAGGAAAAGGGTTTAAGGGGTGAGTAGGAATCTGGGGTTCAGTATGTCCTGGTCATCCGCCTCCAAGACCTAGACAAACCTCACCCCATGAACCCGGGCACCCCTGCTAAATCACCAAACGTAGCGAACCACTTGTAGACTGAATGCTGTAGAAATGAAATCCATGAGGTTTATGTGTCTAAAACCATGTATGATCGTGTGAGAAATGTAGAGGTCCGAAAAGAATGCAAGGCTGATGTAAGCGTAACGAGTAAGATTAAGAAAGGGACTCTTAGATATGTTTGGGCGTATAAAGCGAATGAATCACGGACATATGAATATATCTGGAGCTGGCCTAAATGATAAAAACGTATTATTTCCCCCTCCCCATGGAGCCAGCTGGAGCTCCTCCTTGGAGCCAGCTCGCTCCATGGGGAGGGGAGAGAGCCTCGCTTGAATCTAAAGTATGTGACGTCATCATTCTTGTCCTGAACAGCGCGGAAGTAACATCCATACATTTTACGAAATAACACGCCAAAAACGGTAGCTTGTGCTATACATTATACCCACATATTATATGGACATAGCGAATGTGGGCGGTTCTCCAGTGTGCTCGTCGCTGGTTATAGGGGTAAATATATTATAAAACATTTGTAAAAGTGTCTTAACTAAACACGGCAACAAAATATTGCTATGTGAATTGGGGCGAATCTTTTCGGGGCGAGGATTTGGCCTTAGCAAATATGTTATTAACGTGGCAAGCAATTCGCGCTCCCATGTAAAAAGGTCTATTCAACCAAAGCAGATTTTGCTTTTAAGAATTAAATGGTGATATTATAATGCGAGATGCCTATATACTGTCAGATTGATTTTTTAACGAATCACAGTCATTTTTCCTCTCTTCGCTCCCCATAGTTTGGTTTTACCCCTCATCTGTATCTTCTGGTCTATTGAATTCTGATGTCTATGGAATGAATGAAGAAAGGAGTGCAAAGAGAATATATGAAGCAAATAAAAGTGCAGTCGGAAATAAGTTTTCTATCCGAGAGTTCTAATAATTTTAATTAACAACAATCACCAGATATGATTTTAGATTTTCACGGCCTAAAAGTACTTTCGTTAGTTGTTTTGGGGTGATATGCCGTGTTGCTCCAACCTCCTTATTTGGCCAACGTTTCCGACAGCATTACAGTGTTCATCATCACATCTGTGATGGACACTGCAACGCTGTCCGAAACGTTACGAGGGAGGAAGTACTACAGAAATGATCCTGTGAAGTACAGTCCTTGAGCCTTGAAGGAGTAACCATCTGTTACCTATACCAGGGCGGGTAGGTAAGTGGTGGGTCCTCCAATGTCCGAAACGTTGGCTAAAGAAGGAGGTAGCGCAACACGGCAAAACACCCCAAAAACAACTAACGAATATGACATTTTTGACGTTACAACATCCTAGTACATGGTAGGAACCTAACTACTTAAGATTATATTTATTAGATATACACTCTATTATATAATTATGATATAACTCCTACACCAACCTCAAGAGCCTAGCTCTCTTAAGGGCCCGCAACCCGGATATGTACCTACCGATTTATTACATATTTCCCACACGGTAAGTTTTAAAGTTCTTAAAAAAATGTATGTTATTCTTGAAGATAATATCTAGACTGCCCGCGCCGAAACGCAAATTATATAAAATTCCCTCGATAGAAAAAAATCGCAAAGTATGCTCCAAAAATTATTATTAACACGTTTGTTTCAGTTATTTTACAAGTTATATGTATGAAAAAATGCACAGTGTTGCTTTAAATGCTGTTTAAGATAATGAGCTCTATTTTAAACGAGTCGTGTTTTATTAAACATTTTCGCAATTTTCGGATTGATTTTGTCGCTGAAAATGTTAGCGCTCTCCTCTAACATTCGTAATTTCGTATCTCTCCATCTTTTTCTTTTCGGGCCCGGTTGCAGAGCCTTAATTGGCGAAAAAATCCTTGAAAATGAGTTATTACACTATTTTGTTTATGCCATAGTTTTTTTTATTACTGTAGATAACAATGCCAATTTAAACAATAAAAAAAAACATATTGTATTTAAATGAAGTTTTTGAACTACCGATCATTGGAAACATTATATCTTATGCGGATGATACAGTTATAACAACTATTGAAGGAAATTGAAGTATCAACTAATAATGCAATTATTAAGATGAAGCCATAGTAAATAATGCAAAATCATCCAAAATCATATGTTTTTGTTTTGAAAATTTGATCGCTTAGAAGTATTGTAGATGCTTCAATTAAATACTGCATGTAGAACATACCTTGGCCCTTAAAAATATCGGTAATTTTTTTTATAAGTCATTTAATAAGCCTATAAAAAAATAAAGTATAAGGTCTAAAAAACATACTTTGAAGTTCAAACTCTCCTATTTACAAACCCCTTTTCGGTTATGGTTTTATTGTATAATGTGGCAAATTCAGTTTATTTTATAATGATCGCAAAAAAAGTTGATATTTACACCCAATCTTCCCAAAATAAAATAAAATATGCATTTTCGCGTTGTTATTTTGGAATACGGCCGCTAGTCGACGAATTCGGTTTTTCAAAGTGAACCCTGTGGCGTCCACCGAAGAACTACTGTTCACGCCACAGTCGCCAAACCTCAGTCACGCCCCGAACTGAGCGGGAGATGGACGCGTCACTCCGCGTCGCTTGATTTCGTGAAATCAATTTTAAATTTCCGTTTTCTTACAATAAACAATGCGTAAAACAGGAATTAATATTTTTTACAGGCCTTTACGAAATCAACCTGTAAAACAAAACTCTCAAATACCCTTTCCAACCTTCCCAAAAGCTTTTTCTCAAGTATTTTTAAACTCCTCCCATAAAGGGCGTGAATTCCGATTTCGATTTTTTCCTGAACTAGTGGATCGCCTTAATATACCGCAATGGCGTAGCGAGGGGGGGGGGGCGGACCGCCCCGAAGGGGGTGCCACTCGACCAAGATATTGCATACACATGAACACGGTCTGTTATTTATATTTTCGTAACTCTATGGCTCCCCGTGGAGTGTCGGTCTTTTATACCAGTATGGACCAAATTAGCTTTTTGAATTTCTCAAGTCACGTGTTGTGATCGCACTCCTCCGAAATAGCTGAACCGATTTTTATGAATTTTTTAATGTTTATTTGGTAGGTATGAGAATAGGTCGTAAATTATATTTCACACCGCGAGATGATTAGGCTGTCCCTATCCAGATTTATTTTTTTTGGCGTTTAAAATACCTACAACCCCAATTTTTCACCCTCCAACCCCCACCCACCCAATTTTTAATCACGGTGTTATTTTTTTGTGTATGAACAAATTTTACCATCGTTCGTATTTCAAACATAACGAAATTATTTATGTTGTTGAATGACATATGGCGCTACGTCCGCCTCAACGAACTTTCATCCACACATGCGCAAGTCATTCACGAGAAGCGTCGCGTCATTTTGACATTTCGTTCGGCATTTGTTATGTATCACAACGCGGTGCGTGCAAAATTTTGCACGATTTAACCAACATATTCTTCACTAGAAATAATTTATATAGCAGAACAACGTTTGCCGGGTCAGCTAGTGTAAAAATAAGTTCACGAAAGAAATTGCCTATTTACAATCACACCTGTAACTCAAACTGTATAGGTACACATTAGTAATAAAGAAAAAACAAAATATTAGGTATATTGGAATAGTTATTGATAATAACATCAAATGGAAAAGTCAAATAAACTCCACGGTAGACAGAATGAGAAAATTCATCTATTTGTTTATTTTCTAGACTTAAAAACTATTACTTTGCTGACGGCCGGCGTAGTCCAACGGTAAGGCTCTTCACTAGCACTCCGAAGGTCGCGGGATCGAATCCCGGCGTGGCAAATAAATTTTATTTGATTAATTTGTGTTATTTCACAATTTATTCATTTAAAAATAATATATAGTATATTTGCGGCACGTTCCAGAGTGGAAGATACTCCCAGTATCGACCTGGTGTAAGACCACCATTCAGAATTGAAATGTTGCTTGAAATTGCTTTAACCGTGTTTGGTGACCAGATCTGAATAGCCAGGTACTGCCCCACCTTCCTCTTCCTTATCTCCTTCCCCTCCCCACTACCTTCAGCCTCACAACATACCCCAATTGGGGATGCCATAGTCCCACTGGCTCCAGACGGGAGCAGTTGGGACTCTTGTGCGGTATTCACGTAAAAAAAAACAACTTAATATTTTTTTTTTTTTTTTTTTTTTTTTTTTTTTTTTTTTTTTTTTATTTATTACAAATAGGTATATTACAGAGTTATAAAAAGTAAAAAAACAAATTGATACAAATTTACAACATAATATACAACAATCACTCTCCTAATAAAGCAGCTGCTTGTGTTTAGGAGAGGACAACTAAAAAAAAAAAAAAAAATTCATTTGTTTAAATGAAAACAAAAAATATTAGTTATTCAACAAATAACATTAGTGATTTTATGAGAAGATACCTTAGAATCATAGTTCCATGGGAGATACAGATAAAAGTAATAAATTAAAGGTTAGTTAATAAATGATTTGAAGTATTGATAAGGCAAAAAATATTTCTACATATTCAATACATATTTCTAAATACAATATACAATAAGTTAAGTTATGAGGTGGTACTAGAATATTTTAATTTAATTTTTTTTTTATATTTTTCGTAGCTTTCTTCCGATCGTATATCAAGGGGTAATTTATTTATTTAATAATGAAGATAATGTGGGTGGTTCTTAGTCGCAGTATGATACAGTTAAAAATGATCCAACCGGATATCGACACCTTGGCGAATTGGTTAGCGCATTTGCCCGAAAAGCGAAAAGTCCTGGGTTCGAGTCCCAGAGGTGCAAATATCGTTTTCTAATTTTTCTGTTTCCAGATTTTCGATTGAGTTTCGCTAATATTGTCTTCATTTGATTAAATAAAAAAATATATTATTATTTTTAATTTATAAACTAACGTTTAAACAAGATTTTTATGCATAGCACAAAGGGTAACAATTATTATAAGCAATAATTATCAGCCTGAAACACTCATCAACATTGAAAAATCTTCCGAGAAAAGATACTTGCCGCCAACGGGACTTGAACCCGT
This sequence comes from Limnephilus rhombicus, assembly GCA_929108145.2. Taxonomy (NCBI): domain Eukaryota; kingdom Metazoa; phylum Arthropoda; class Insecta; order Trichoptera; family Limnephilidae; genus Limnephilus; species Limnephilus rhombicus. The sequence goes on along the minus strand of OV815297.1, from coordinate 29,451,607 downwards.
GTCCTTCTGATTGCCGGTCAGCTGCTCTTGACCACTGAGCTATGGGGGCTTATCAAATACCCCATCTTTTCTCGGAAGATTTTTCAATGTTGATGAGTGTTTCAGGCTGATAATTATTGCTTATAATAATTGTTACCCTTTGTGCTATGCATAAAAATCTTGTCTAAACGTTAGTTTATAAATTAAAAATAATAATTAATATTTGACAGGTTTAAGTATTTCCCCAATAAATGTAGTCATAATTTGTCTCGACGCCACCTAGCGAGGGATTTAACACTTACAATGTCTCTCTCGCAAAAATAAAGTTGGTTGTTTTCAGGTGGAAAAAATATAATAAGCAGTAATTGTTGAATGAAACACTAGTATATATTGAATTATTTGGCGGGTATTTGATAAGCCCCCATAGCTCAGTGGTCAAGAGCAGCTGACCGGCAATCAGAAGGACACGGGCTCTAGTCCCGTTGGCGGCAAGTATTTTTCTCGGAAGATTTTTCAATGTTGATGAGTGTTTCAGGCTGATAATTATTGCTTATAATAATTGTTAAAAAAATATATATATTTCTTCAAGTGGTTGTAATTTATTTAAAAAAAAATAATTAATGTTTTGCTAGGTAGGGTCTTACACCAAATTAAAAAAAGTAATTGGATTAAAAGGTGTTTAATGCCAATTAAATTTAATATTATCTTCTCTTTTCGGTTACATTCATGCATCCCTCGGGATCATATTAGCATCTATTTATTATTTTCAACTCTCGGCCCGTCCCCTTTCCATCCAATTTATTAGATAAGTTCCTACGAATCTTTAAATAGTATAAAGCAAAGTCGCTCCCGCTGTCTGTACGCTTAGATCTTTTAAGGGCCAGCGGCCCAGAATTTAAATTTCGTCGAAAGGTGTTCTTACGATCGTACAGAGAGCAGTACCAATGAAAGCTTTTTAATGTCGATTTTCTTTCATTCAAAATTTGCTTTAATTCATATTTCATACCTACTTTCAAAAATGCTGAAAGGCGTGATAACTATTAAAATTATGTAATTTTTGTAATTATTTTTGATGATAAGTATATACATTCTTTAAATAATGTCTAAGCAAAATAAGAATGTAAAAAAAAACCTAAATATATTAGATACTTAATTTGTAAGGCCGTAAATAAATAGACAAACTGAAGTATTTTCGTCACAAAACAAGTGCGCGGATCTATTTTTTAATGATTTTATTTAAACTAAAATTAAAATTCTGAAAAGTAGCTTCACAAATAATTTACTGATTTACTAGCAGACCCGACCACACGTCGCTGTGGCTAACGAAACACAACGCCATTACCCAACCTTTATAAAATCCACACCGCCAGCTGCCCGCTGCCCACTGCTTGAATTGAATATTTGAATTTCTCGGCTTTTATCTAGTATAATGAGCATGTATTATACATATAAACCTTCCTCTTGAATTACTCTATCTATTGGTGAAAACCGCATGAAAATCCGTTGCATAGTAATCCGTATCAAATCATTATTATTACACGGTAAAAATAATCGAATCACTATGGTACAAATAATCGAATCATTATTATTATAAGTTACAAATAATCGAATCATTATTATTATACGCCAAAAATAATCGAATCCCTATTATTATAAGGTACAAATAATCGAATCAAACAGTATTAATAATTAATACCCTTGCATTATTATTATTATACGGTAAAAATAATCGAATCATTATTATTATAAGGTAGAAATAATCGAATCAATATGATTACAACATTAAAAAATTGAATTGCTATGCAATGAGTTGGAAATTTTCGGTTCACTATTATTGTAAGGTAAAAATAATATAATCGAATCACTATTACTATAACATTAAAAAATCGAACCAACTTGCAACATGGTGGAAATTTTCGATTACCTAACTTTTATTGTAAGGTAAAAAAATCGATTCACTATTTTTATAAGATGGAAAAAATCGAATCAACCATCTTTTTATTTTATTCCAACCCTAATACGTCATTTTTCTAAACAGATTTATCTACTTAATACCTACGAATCAATTGAAAAAATTCAACGATTTCTTAGTTAGATGAATATATACGTGAAATCCTATTTAGATACTATTTTGATTAATCTTTACGACAAATCGGCTTACAGTATGAACATAAAAAATATGCTACGAATAAATCGAAGCTTTTACTAGCTTTTCTATGTATTGGAATTACAATAAAATTATTATTTACGTAACAAAAAATATAAGCGTAAACCACCAAAAAAATGTTTTTTCGTGACTTAACTATGAAGTGATACGAGAAACAATTTAAAAAAATATCCCTTTATGGCTAAGACTATTTTTGAGGTTTTCCATGTTCGAACTTTTTTTCGTTATTATAAAATTATGCACAAAATAAATAAAAACCACTTTTTCGCTTACTTGCCTCGTCCAAAAAGACGCTCGGTTTTAAAATTTTGCAGGCATGAGATTCGAAATATTTCTAGCGTTTATATTCCTCTTCAGTTAATTTAGTTATAAAGTTGAGTATACTTGTCTGTAGTGTAGGTATAACAGGTAGTTCTATGAGTTGGGGTGTCGTAGAGGCAGAGCTCTCCCTCCCACATTGTTGTGTAGTGTTTATTATTATTTTCCTTGTGTAATGCGAGACCTCCTGGGGTAGTACTTCAGCCCTGGGGGCCGTGGAACAATTGTAGGGGGAGTTTGTCACTGAAGAATATTATATTGTGATAGGGAGATGCAAAGGGGAGGGCTGTGTTGAAGGGTTCGCGGCGGAAAGAGATCATCAATTAATTTGGAAATATCTTGACTATTATGAACCTAATTCATCTGATTTTTGGGGCATCAATTTGCACACCTTAAATCTATTTCCATCTGGAATTTATAGTTTTTTTTTGTTTAATTTTTTTTTTTTTATTGATGTATTTTATAAATTAACTAGCTGACCCGACAAACGTTGTTCTGCAATATAAATTATTTCTAGTGAATATTTTGGTTGTTTAATAAAAAATAACGAATGTATTGTAAGTATGTGGAGATGGGATCTATGACAGAAAGAGGAATGGAGCGCTGTACACGATGACCGCCGATAAAAACAAAAACACACCGACTAAAGTAAGATAATAAAATAAAGAAAATCAATGTGAATTTCGAAGAGCAATTGAGTGTACGATATTTTTTGTCGGTTCGTCTTTAGTCAACACAAATAAGCTCGATGGTTTGCTCATGCGAGAACACGATGCCGAATGAAATATCAAAATGACGCCACGCTTCTCGTGAATGTTTTGCGCATGTGTGGATGAAAGTTCGATGAGGCGGACGTTGCGCCTTTTGTCATTCAACTGCATAAATAATTTCGTTCTGTTTGAAATACGAAAGACAGTTAAATTTGTTCGTACAAAAATAATAAAATCGCGATTAAAAAGTGGGTATTTTTGATGCCAAATAAAAAAAATACAAAAAAATTTGTCAAAAAATTGATTTTTTTCTGGATAGGGACATCCTAATCACTAATCACCTAGCGGTATGACATATATTTTAAAAATCTATTCTCATACCTACCAAATGTACATAAAAAATTTCATAAAATTCGGTCCAGCCGTTTTGGAGGAGTGCACTAACACCGTGATTTGGGGTGACCTGTGGCAGAGGTGTTAGTTATCCAATAAGTGGTTCCCGAGGTGGCGGTTATGCATTGTAGATATATATATATATATAGGTAATAATATATTCACAGTCCTCCTCGCATGAGACAGGGGGGGGGGGGGGGGGCGGGTCCCCCATCAGAAACATTATTAAATTCATCAGAAACATTATTAAATTCAGGTTAACAGAACTAATTTTATAAAGTATTTCAGAAAAAATCACTACAACCAAACTAGATATACGATTTTAGATAGTTTCTAACTTGTGCATACTTAGGTATGTGATGCCTTTCGCTAAGTCATCTCTATATTTTGTTTGGTGAAAACAGCAGGTTTAATTCCTTATTTTTATTGCTTATCCAACAATCTACCTCATTAGCATTTCCTCACATTTAGCAAAAGCGTAGGTATAGGTACTAATGGGGTAGTCACTTCCAACTACAGTAGCCACCCCGTACGACAATAGGGAAATACTCGAGGGTAGGTGTCCCTGCAGTGCAGACAGTAGGGACGCCCCCACGTGCGCAACGAAAGTAAGCCCCTGATGAAATGCCACTAAACACTGTCACGTTTTCTGCTGGTTTTGAATCTAACAATACTATCAATTCAATCGTTAGTGAATCCAACAATATTACCAATGGCCAGAAAAACAAAAATTATATAATGCCCTTCCAGTTGAAATTAAGAACACCATGAAGATACAAATGTTTAAAAAAGATATCAAATTATGGTTAGGTAAACAGGAAGATGAGGAAATCATTAAAATTATGAAGTAACCCCAATACAACCTGCAGACAACAAACATAAATACTTTTATTTTATATTTATTGTTATTTTGTGAAAATCAAGAAACTAGAAGACGAGGAAATAAAAATCTACACCCATTCAGCAACATACAGTCCGCCTCGGAACAGGAATACCTAGTGAGGAGTGAGGAGGACTGTAAACAAACCATTTTACTATGTATTTTTACTTATTTGTAATTTAACTTTATCTTATATTGTCATTAAAAAAAAAAATACATTCCTTAGTGAATTTAACAATATTATCAATACAATCGTTATTGAATTCAACGATATTATTAATACAATCGTTAGTGGATCCAACAAATTATCAATACAATCGATAGTGAAACCAACAATATTATCAATACAATCATTAGTGAATCCAACAATATTATCAATACAGTCATTAGTGAATCCAACAATATTATCAATACAATCATTAGTGGATCCAACAATATTATCAATACAATCGTTATTGAATCCAACAATATTATCAATACAATCGTTATTGAATCCAACAATATTATCAATACAATCGTTAGTGGATCCAACAAATTATCAATACAATCGATAGTGAAACCAACAATATTATCAATACAATAATTTGTGAATCCAACAATATTATCAATACATTCATTAGTGAATCCAACAATATTATCAATACAATCATTAGTGAATCCAACAATATTATCAATACAATCGTTATTGAATCCAACAATATTATCAATACAATCATCAGTGAATCCAACAATATTATCAATACAATCGTTATTGAATCCAACAATATTATCAATACAATCGTTATTGAATCTAACAATTTTATCAATACAATCGTTAGTGAGTCCAACAATATTATCAATACTATCGTTATTGAATCCAACAATATTATCAATACAATCATTAGTGAATCCAACAATACAATCGTTATTGGTAAAAAGCACTAACTTTGTGGCTCGCCATAATTTACAATAAAAAACACATAAATTTGTTTAAGACCACTTTTATTTTAAAACACTCTACCGGTTTCAGAAGCACCCTTCCTTCGTCAGGAGAATATTATAACTGAGAATATTATAACAGTTATAATATTCTCCTGACGAAGGAAGGGTGCTTCTGAAACCGGTAGAGTGTTTTAAAATAAAAGTGGTCTTAAACAAATTTATGTGTTTTTTATTGTAATACAATCGTTATTGAATCCAACAATATTATCAATACAATCGTTAGTGAATCCAACAATATTATCAAATTAAAAAAAAATACAAGCGTCTCCTAGCGGTGTGAGTTGTGCGCCTTGGTTTTCTTTATGTGAAATATATTTCTTACATAAATCAAAAAACAAATTTAAATAATTAGGTAACCTGATAAACTGGTATGAATATTGTTACTTATACTCTGGTATATACACAGTATATAGACAAGTAGTTTCATCCTTGATGCATTTGGATGAAAATATGATTTATACTTTTCTTACTCGGCGGTACGGCCTCCTCTCTGGAGGATGATCCCTTCGGGGACACTTAGTTACATTGTAAGGTTTTTCCTCACATTCCGAAAAAGATCATTCCTGTTGTGTTTTCACCGTATCTTCGGTTCACCAAGACGTGGTCATCATTTCGGAACATCATCGTCCTACGCAGTCATCAAAAGCTCGGTCGTAATATCGGAAACACGGGTGACTTTGACACCTCCGAATCTCTGATGGTATCTTCCACGCTGTCAATATGTCCAAACATAAATAATAATATTCATCTTAAATGTTTGTACAGGAATCACCGTGTGTCTTGTAAATACTGGCGGTTTTACAGGGGGATTGGTAAGTGATGCAAGATATCGAATGAGTTCAAACAAGGAACATCATTTTGTAACATGTAGGGATGTGACTTTTAAAATCGATTATTTTTGTTTGCATGAAAAATCGATTTATAAATAATCGATTTTTTTCATAATCGATTATTTTTTCATGTCCCTATTCCGGACTAATGACTAAGCGTAGCAGGGCTGCGATTTCGGGATGTGACTTTTACATAAATATTCGATTATTAGTCGATTTTTTTCATTATCGATTATTTTTTCACATCCCTGGTAACATGTATCTAGTACCAATACCTAGGGGACATACATTAATTACGTCAGCAGTTTTTCTTCCAATCTAGACCCCTCCCCCCCTTGGTGAGATAAATTTGGGCCACTTCGTATATTCTTTTCAAGTAACGTGAGATTTTGCTGGACCCCCCCCCCCTTTTGAACTCACGTTATTAATGTATGCCCCCCCCCCCCGCCCCCCATACTTAGGTATTGGGTAAAACTTTCAATAAATGACAACATTTTTGCAACTGATAAGAAATTGCATTTTCCTAAGAAATTTTATTTTGCTTAAGAAAAATATACGTTTTTAAAAAAAAAAAACAATTATTTTTTTTTAAATTAGCTCTACACATGGGCCCAGAGGAAAAAGTAATCACTCAGGGCCTATGTCATCTTTGGGAATGCTGCGTGGAGGGTCTTTTTTATGGAAAGGAAGGAGAGGAGAAGTTCTGGAAAAGAATAAGGTATGAGGAGTGGGTAGGTATCTGGGGTTCAATATATCTAAGAATGACGGACGTATGAATCTATCCCTTCCACTGCGGTGCAAGGTGATGGTTTGAGAGAGTCCTGTTAGTGAGGTCAAAAGGTCTAACTCAACGCCACGCATTAGGTGGGCAAATACATCCGTCGCCAAGACCTAAACAAATATCACTCCATGAACCCGGGCACCCCTGCTAAGTCACCAAATGTAGCGAAACACTTGGAGTGACCTATGGCTCTGATTATCCAATAAATGGTTACTGGGGCCGGGGTACCCGCCTTCCAAATTGAAAGAATATGAACTATTGGAAGGTTGAAGCAACTAAAGCGCACACCAGACACTAAGTTTGGTGAGCGTGCTTTCGGAGTGTCAGGACCTGAAGCCTGAAATGGACTGCCATATGATTTAAGAATGATCTCAGACTCGGCGGAGTTAAACTAACTCACCTTTTCAGACAGTCGTAGCCATAAACTCAAAAACCTATCACCTTCACTGCCCGTGACATTGTAAATAACTAATTGTGTAAAAATGTAAGCTTTTTAAGGTCATTTAATAAAAATTCTAAAATCCTAAATTCTCCAGTCTTTCAAAATAAATATCATCTCTACTTTTGCCACTAATCTTCGAAAAAATTTAATATCAACAGTAATGGCAAAATAGCAAATGTAAAATTACGTAATGTCCAGTGTTTTAAATATAATGTCCTCCGCGTGCAAATTTTCTCCAAGAATAAACTGTCTAATAAAAGTGTGTTTATTGGAAGTGACCTGACAGGTTTTTTTTACATTGGCTCCACACAGGAGGCCCTGGGGAAAATAATTTCTCTCAGGGCCTTTGTCATCTTTGGGGATGCTGTGTGAAGGGTTTTTTTTTTAGGGAAAATAGGGAGAAGAATTTCTGGGAAGGAAAAGGGTATGAGGCATAGATCTGGGAATCAATGTGTCTAGGAGTGACGGACGTATGGATCCATCCCTCCAACTGCGGTGCAAGACAATAGGTCGAGAGAGACCGGCTAGACAGGTCCAGGTTAGGTCTCCCTCAACCAATCTCTCTCTATCCGGCCCGCTGTGCACTAGGTGGACAAACGCACTGACCGAGAAAACCTAATGTAACCTCACCCCATGAACCCGGCAGTCACTAAACGTAGCGAACAACCTATGACAGGTGTTGGTTATCCAATAAATGTTTCCAGGGGCGGGGGAATCCGCCTCCCAAATTAGTAATTTAAGGTAAGTATGTTTTCTGTATCTGTTTGTAAATTATAAAATTAGATAGAGCCTAAGAACTCGTAATAAGCTGTACAGAATCCTTGAGGTGATTTTCCACAAAAAGGGCGCTTTACAAATTATGCAATTATTATTATTATGCGAGAGTAGGTGTTGAAGTGCTTAGTTATTCAGATTTCCAAGTCGCCACCATTTACAAAAAATAAATTATCAACATAAGAAGATATTCATTGACATATAATTCAATTTGGGAAGTTTTACCTCGAACAACCAGGCGCCCTCTATTGTCTTATGCCCATCAGAAGGTATCTATATGACTGGATATGTAGTAAGTACTGTGTTGAAACTGGACACCAGAGCTCTGGTAGTTTGCGGCCCCGATTATCATATCGGACGGAGGCTGTCGAGGAGACGGGTTGTTGGGTAGGTTCTGCGGGGAGATCGTTATCTGGACCCCACAGCGATACACCCTATGACTTATCTAAGTTTTGTTTTATCTTAAATTTATCTAGGCTACCTACTCAAAACTATAGTCAATAACAAACTTACTTTATTTAGGTATGGTCATGCCACTGAGAGCTCCGTTGCAACTTGCAACCACACATTCTTTTCCAACAAATTTTTAAAATCTGAATTAAAAACTTGTGAAAACAAATAAGATTTTTTAAATGTGAATATTGCTCAAGAGTTCCAACTGCTCTCGTCTGGAGCCATGCAGACTGTGGCATTCCCAATTGAGGAATTTTGTGAAGCTGCATGCAGGTAACGGATAGAGGATTTGGGAAAGAGGTACGATAACATACAATTAAACACCATCCATACTAACTATGGTAAGCAATCCATTGGTTACGAGGGGGGCAACTTATATAATTTCATCCCAAACGACATTAAAAACGAAAAAAAGGTGGGTAGATTTAAAAATAAATTATTAATGTTTATTCTTGATAAACAAAGTACTACAAGTACTACTTGGTCCTGGTACCCGGCATGCGTTGCAATGCCATTCAAATAAATAAATTGATTCTCCCTGCATGTCCTTTCCCGTGCGTCCCCATTCACCTCCCGAGTCCCCTTCCCCTCCCGCGTTCCTCTTCCACCTTCCCCACCTTCCCCTCCCTCCGATTTTCTTAATTTTTCTTTCCGTAAGAACCTTCCACAAAGTATTAGAAGACTTTAAAAAAACTTCCAATTCCTTCGCCTCCCTCCAATTTTCTTAGTTTTTCTTTCCGTAAGAACCTTCTACAAAATATTAGAAAACTTTATAAAAAATATTAATGAAATAGGTAAAGTCGTTCTGAACTTATGCCGTGACCAAGGAAAACAGGGTTTCATTTTTATATATATAGATTATTAAATAGTGAAATATCACAAATGAATATCTGTTTCCAAATAAATTTTAAAAAGGTTTATATTATAGTCTCGTACACTCACATTTAAATTAATTGTTTGAAATCTGGGGAAACGCATGTGAAACATACTTAAATGAATTACAGGTAATACAAAACAAGGTAATCAAAAAACTATTTAACTACAAGCCCAGAACATCCACAAAAATTATATATGGAAACAAAACTATTAACATTAAGAAAACTATATGAATACAATACATGTCTCCTTATATACAAAATAAACAATAAACTCGTACACACAAACACAGAATTCATTAAAACGTCCCAAGTACACAAACACTTTACAAGACAACACGATAACATACATTTTAACACCATCCACACTAACTATGGTAAACAATCCATTGGTTACGAGGGGGGCAACTTATATAATTGCCTCCCAAATGACATTAATAGGGGGGGGAGGGGTGGGGGCGGAGTGGGAACCCCCCTTACACCATGCGAGCGAAGCCGCGGGAAAAAGCTAATATAATATAAAAATGAATCCCTGTTTCCCTTGGTCTCGTCATAACTTCAGAACGACTTTACCTATTTGATTCATATTTTTTTGAAGTTTTCTAATACTTTGTAGAAGGTTCTTACGGAAAGAAAAATTAAGAAAATCGAGCAGAAAATTTAATAATTTCAGAAAACTTAACGACCATTTTAACTTCGCACGTTTGACAGTTTGCGCGTTTGATGAAAATGAATTTAGCAGGCAGCTGTTTTTTTTTTCTATTAAAAGAATTGTCAATGGATTTTTTAAATTATAGATATTTTAATTAGGTACCTACCTACCTATCTTAGGTACCAAATTTGATTGATTGTTCTTATAATATACAAAAATTAATATTTGTAATATACGATAAACGAAAATTTGATTAAAAAATTGAAATAGGTGGCACGCGAGCTGTTTGAAAAGTGAATGTACTGGGACTTAATATATGGAGGGAGCGGGAGAGGGTGGGCGGGGAAGGTGGAAGGGGAACGGGGACGCACGGGAAAGGACATGCAGAGAGAAACAATTTATTTTTTTGAATACGGCATTGCATCGCATGCCGGGAACCAGTTAGTTTTATAATAATTTCCAAGGGCTAACTGTCCGTCACCTTTTAACACACAGATGTTTGCTTTATGCGAGAGCAGTTTAAATAAAATTTCAGATATGATCGTAGATATAATACAGCCTCTTCCTCATTCAGCTGAACCCGTCGTCAAAATTACTCTGCCAGTCTGATTAGATCCACCAGATCATCACTAACTAGGACTAGGCCTGTATCTCCAGGTATACAGTATGTAAATATAGTACATGTTACAAACCTAACGACAAAACTGAGGAAACTCGTCTATTTTTTTAAAAATGTTAGAGATATTTTAAATAGAAAACAACTGAAACAAGTTTACTGTGCTCTTATACAATCATCACTTGAATATGGTATTATCAGCTGGGGTAGTGCCACAAATACTTGCCTAGAGCCTTTAGTAAAGATTCAAAAACTAATTTTGAAGGTTATTCTTAAAGTCCCGTTGAGAACAAGCACTGATTTTATTTTTAATACACTAAATGTTCCGAACCTGCAAAAACTGTATTCAAAAAATATCCTGCTTCATCAATTTAAAAATACACACATGTTTGAAGAACGAATGAACACAAGAGCCTTAAGAGAGTCAAATGTAAAATCTTTCAACATCCCAGTTTGTCAAACTTCTTATGGGCAAAGAAGTTTTAAATATAATGCAACAAAGCTGTTCAATTCTCTACCTCCTGAAATTAGAAACACGCAAACCAAAAGTACATTTAAAAGTAAAATCATTGATCACCTCAAATAAACATATCCATCACAAGTATTTAAAAACAGACTTGCCTTTATACCTACTGTGTGTATATATGTAACCATGTACCTACTGCAATCTTTTTATATATATGTAACATACTTGAATTGTATATTTAAAGAAAAAAAATTATATTAACCTGCCATTTTCATAATATTACTACAAAATCTTAGATAACCACTCTGTAAATTGCCATCTCAACACAGGCGTTTCACACCTAGTGAGATGGGCAATACGTCATTTTATAACCAAATGTAATATGAAAATAATTAAATAAATAAAATTTTAAAAAAATAGTCGGCAGAGCGCCACAATGACTGTCACGACAGATCAGTGAAGGCCAGGGCACTATCCGTATAGTAAAGAGATGTTGAAATACCCGTATAAGCTTCATTGATTTTTGTGATTTGAAAAAAAGGTTTTTTTTTGTTATTGTTTTTTTTTTAGCAGGGGAAATAAACTTTGTTAGCAAACCAAATTCCACGCCTGAATTTTTTTTTACATTAACTCCACACAGGAGGCCCTGAAGAAAATAATTTCACTCAGGCCCTACGTCATCTGAGATGCTGTGTGGAAAGTCTTTTTGGTGAGAGGAAGGAATGAACATTGGTCTTGAAGAGACCCTTGTTGTAGGAAGGAGGAAACACGAGTCGAAGAAGCGACCCGTTCTCATGTGACCAATGTCAACCGTGTACATATGTTGCGCACGCGTTTGGCGTGTTTCCCGACTATGCACCGGGGCCGAAGGGATCAATGACGCTAGTTCCTCGGAGCATCTTCCATTGAAATACCGGTAGAACAAGGATAGCATTCCCACTTAGCGCCTGTGCTCTTAAGATTGCAATCCGTCTGCTAAATTAGGAGAATCTGTCAGACGGATCGCCCGTTTCTGCACAGAGTCGAGGGTTTTTTTCAGGTATTTTGGGGCTCCAAACCAGAGGTTGCTGCCAAATTCAACCGTGGGGCGCACTTGGGATTTGTAAGTATCTGTGGGCCCTGTACAGTACGCCCAGATTTTGGGATGCTAACTTAACTCTGGCTTCAATGGAGGCCCCATATCTGAGCTGGTCACTTAGAGTTACACCAAGTATACTTACGGGCGTTTTACAAGATGTATTTTTTTTCATGCCGATTCTCAGAGACTGATGACAGTTAGACCTCAAAATTGTAATTATTATAAAAATTCTAACTTTTACCCGCGGCTTCACTCGCATGGTATTAGGGGTAAATTACTGTATAAAGAATTTTCGCACGGGAATGATGTGTTTTTCCGGCATAAAAAGTAGCCTATGTCATTTCCCAGTCCTCCAATTATGTCTGTTTAAAAAAAATCAAGTCGATCGGTCGCTCCATTTATATTATTATAGCGAGTTTCCGGTATGCGTTACTATGCCACTTAATAAAAAAATTGTTTCTCTCTGGGTTTCCTTTCCCATTCGTCCTGTTCCCTTCCTCTCCCGCGTCCCCTTCCCCTCCACCTTCCCTTTCCCCGCTCTCCTCGCCCGCTTCCCCCGTCCTGCGAACCCACTCCCGAGTTCAACTCCCCCCTCCCGAGCTTCCCTCCCCACTCCCACATTCCATTCATTCAGTTCCGGTATATTAAGTTTTCAAACAGCTCACTTGCCACCTACTGCAATTTTTTAATACAAATTTCATAATGCCAGAGCTCATCAGTGTATATAGAAACCTTCGTGGGTATGCACACATCAAATCCCCAAAGTTTGAATGAAATAGCTGCAGTCGTGGCCAAACGCTTTGGCCGCCAAGACCTAGACAAACCTTTTCCCCAGAACCCAGGCACCCCTGCTAAGTCACCAAACGTAGCGAACCACTTGGGACGACCTGTGGCAGGGGTGTTAGTTATCCAAAAAATGGTTTCCGGGGGCGGCTCTACCAACACCCGCCTCCAAAAGGGGGATCTACTGTCACGGAATACATGTGAATATATTTTTTACGTCGACCAATTTTTTATAATTTTCTTTTGCAATGTAAACATTATTTAAAAAACATTTTTTCGCAAAATAAAAATAAATGGAAATATGCTTCATATAAAAAACTGGACGACAAAAATCATCGTGTAAAATGTCCACGAACGTCGCCCGGAGGAATTAAAATGTTGCTTGGCGTCAATGAAACGTTGAAATGACTGGAGCTGTATTTTGAATAGCGGGTTCAATTCTTTGGATTGTAAGTACTCCATCATCGTATAAGCATCACATCCAACATGTTTAATGATGGTAGTACAGAAAATAAATAAAAATTACTTGATTATTCGTAACCAGAAAGTATTTCTTTTTTTTATAAATGTCAGAAGTGTTTATTTATTAAATTAGCTCGCACTTGTCTCCCCTGTCACCGCACGAGTCACCAGTCACAGCCTCCGCCGTTGAGATGACCTGATGATCGGATGATCCGATGCGTCCATTATCTAATCTCCAATAACAACCGGTACCTGGAACAGCCCGGTGGTCTGCCACTCATTCACACACAACACACGACCATTCACGATGTAAACGGGCTTTCCGCAAGGCACGGTGTTCGACCCTGTTTAATTTTTTTTAAAGTTGTTGTCTTTTATTAATAACAGCGGACAATAGTATTCATAGAAAATGAATATTTACTAAAAAATAAAATATGTACTGGGATAGACACATCCGAAACGTGGTGTTGGATAAAAATATACAGGATTTTCTGGACAACCAGGCGAACTAATCTAACTAACTAACTAACTAACCATCACGCCGTTTCCCCGCAGGGGTAGGCAGAGAGGACGGACCGCCAAACAACTCGGTCTTGGCACACACTCTTTGCCTCACTCACATTCATACATCGTCTCATACATACTCTTCTATTATTCTGACTTTTGACATGGCCCGTCTCAAGTATCTGATTTACTTGATCATGCCATGTCTTCCTCGGGCGTCCCCGACTTCTTCTACCATTCACATTTGCATCATATATTCTTTTAACACTACTTTCTTCGTTCATTCGTTCTACGTGCCCAAACCATCTGAGGGTCCCTTTCTTAATTTTGCTCATTATACTTATGCTTATATTATCATTATGCTTATTATAACTAATCTATCCATTCTGGCAAAGCTGGGCTTCCAAAACAGACAATTGAGATTAACCTAAGATATTTGGAACTAGTTGCTCGTCATATTGAGAATTCGAACATAAAGAAACTCCTGATCAAATGCAAAGTGGAAGGCAGGAGAAGCAAAGAGAGATCACCACATACATGGATCTTCTGCACTTTATAACCTCATTCAGCAGAGCAACTTTATAGGCGTCACAATCCGCAACAATGAGAGAGCTACTCAAAAGTATCACACTAGAGAAGTTTATCATTTAAGACAACAAATTTGGGAAGCGGGTACGGATACTGCTGCCCCGAAAATTGACTAACACTCATTGACTACCCTTTTTCCAAGTGGATCGTTATGTTTGGTGATTTAGCAAGGGTGGCCGGATTGATGGGGTGTATTATAGGTCTTAGTGGTGGATGCGTTTTCCCATTAACAGCGTGGCGAGTCAGATTGAGAGAGACTGATTGAGCGAGATCCTTTGACGTCCCCAGCCGGATTCTGTCGATACACCGTCTTTTGTCGCTATGTTAGGAACGGATTCATATGTCTCTCCTGGACACACTGACATCCAGATTCGTACCCAACCTTCATACCTTTGAAAATCCCAAAATTTCCTCTCCTTCTTTTACCTCAAAAGACTCTCCACACAACATCCCCATAAATGAGATAGACCCCGAGGAAAATTATTTTCCTCTATTTACTCACCCTATTTGGTGTTAATGTAAAAAAAATAACCAATGCTTGCTGGTTTAACATTTGAATCACCGCATTATGGATTTATCTTTGGACCACCTTTATCAGCGACCTTGGTACAGCTACAGCTTCTGGTTGATTTTTATTCGTGGTTCGTTTCACGTTCCAGTTCTGCTAAGGAATGGAAACTACTGAACTGTAAAGTGGTGTGTGCGGTGAACGAAACGTCAAACGTGTTTTGACCGAAGGCCTGAAGCACTTGGCTGGTACCTGCTTACTTATATTTTTGATATGGTGGTGTTCATTCATTGTGAACTAAATCAAAGACAAAAAATATGATGTAGGTGGTTACATATATTAAATCTGAGAGGCAAATATTTAGCTGAGTGGAGATTGAAGGTTTGATATAAATGTATTGTGGTTCATGGTTTCAAAGAGCCTACTAACTGGACTGATATTGTGAATTAAGATGAGGCCATGCGAATTAATGCAAAATCATACCAAATTATATGTTTTTGATTTGAAAATTTGATAGCTTTGAAATATTATAGATGCTTTAATTGAATACTGCGAGGAGAACACATCTTGGCCTTGGAAATACTAGAGTTTTTGAAGTAAAACTCCTTTACGCACGCTCGACTTGGGGCGACTTGGATGGGGGTAAGGTGGTGAATGCGTTACAAAAAGTGGTGATTGTTACGAAAAATGTCATGCGAACGGTAATCAGTGTGAACGGTGATCGATTGCTAGGCGAACGGTCGGGCCATTACGCACCCTTGACTTGGGGAGTGATAAGGTTAAGGATAAGGATAAGGATAAGATAAGGATGGTCACCCCAAGGTCGTAGGTCACCCCAGGGTCGTAGGTCACCCCAATGTCGTAGGTCACCCCAAGGTCATAGGTCACCCCATGGTCATATTTCACCCCAATGTCATACGTCACCCTTAGGTCATAGATCACCCCGTTCCCTACGTTTGGTAACTTAGCAGGGATACCTGGGTTCATTGGGCGAGGTTATAGGAAAAAATATCAGGCATATAAAAATACTTTCAAGCGCAAAATCTTCTACTAATTAATCCATTTTCGAATAAAGTTTTACATAGCAAATTAAGTTCTTTAGAAAATGATCGGAAAACATTTAAATATTTGTGCCTGAATTTCACAAAATAAAACCAAACATTGCAATTTCGTACTGTTTTTTCGGCATGAATCAAAATGGGTGGCGTTCAACGAATTTAGAATTGAGAATTAAACCTCACACCGTCCGCATAAAGACTATGTGCAATTTGTATCAGTTAACGCTACGGTGGCGAATAAACGTTCCTAGTCTCTACGTCGCTTGGTTCCGTGAAATCGATTTTAAATTTCCTTGTTATCATAATAAATAATGTGTAAGAAAGGGGTAATGTTTTAATAGGCCTTTACGAAATCAACCTGTAAAAAATAGGTCCCAAATGCCTTCTCCGTCTTTTCCAAAAAAGTCTGCTCAAGTCTTTTCAAGTATTTTTAAATCCCTCCCAAAAAGAGGCGGGGCCCTTCCGAATTTTTCATGGACTATTGGATCACCCTATTTTAGTGCTTTTTAATTACTTTATTTCTTAAGTAAAATTAATAAAATACTTTGTTATTACCACTTTTATTGTTTACAAAACCAACATGTTTTGTGAGCAACGCTCACTTCTTCAGGGTTTTTTTATTGATACTATTTATAAATAATAGACATATATCTATCCTGTACAAAAGAATCAGGAAAAGAAAAAATGGAGGAAAATCATGTATTTTAATAATAAAATTTCTAATTCCTTGACAAAAAATATACCAAATGAAATTCTTCCTGTATTTTATACAAATAACAAACTTAAAAATTACATTGTAAATAATAGAGATAGAGATTCAAAAATGAAAAAATCAGGAATCTATATCAAAATCAAAATCAAAATCATTTATTGTACAAAATTAACATTTAGTACAAAAGGTATAACTTATAGGTACCTATATCCTATTTCTTCCAGTTAACCTAACATGTTATACAGATATGAACACAAATGAAATATAAATATAAAAGTGGTGTAAGTGAATTTGTTTTAATTTATTATATAAATATAAATATAAAAACAGTTGTACCTATGTGAGGTATTCACTTAATGTGTAATGAGACCTGTTCAGAAGGAATGTTTTTAGTGATGACTTAAATCTGAGTGTATCTTGTATTTGTTTAATATCATGTGGAAGATTGTTGTATACTTTAATGGCCATGTAAAAGGGTCCTTTTTGGAAAATTGTTTTGTTTGCTTTTGGTATTAACAAATTTTCTGTAAACCTTGTAGCGTGTTTATGTGTAGAGTTTTTTTGTGGAAACTTTTCTGGAGATGATCGCACTAACATGCATAACTCCATTATATATATGTCGGTGACTGTAAGAATTTTCAAATTTTTAAATATAGGTCTACATGAATCCCGATTAGCAGAGTTTGTCATTTTTCTTATACATCTTTTTTGGATGATAAAAACATCTTTGGCGTTTATTGAGTTTCCCCAAAAGATAATTCCGTATTTTATTATTGAATATACATAAACATAGTATGCGGCCATTACCGATTCGATGTTTAATATATTTCTCAGTGTACCTAGAACAAAAGAAAAGCTACTGATTTTGGCTACTATTTTGGATACATGTTCTTTGCAGTTTATATTTGCATCTAGTTGTATTCCCAGCAGTGAACAAGTATGGGAAGGTTCGATAATATTATTATTGAAGTTTACATTTATGTTTATATGTGTAGCTTGCACTGGACAAAATTGTAAAACTTGAGTTTTGTTAGTGTTCAGTGACAGATTTTGTGATAACAGCCAATTTGCTATTGATTGACAAGTCTCGTTAATATGTTTATTAAATTCGTCAACGTCTTCATTACATTCAAACAACAAAGCAGTGTCATCAGCAAACCTTGAACATTCTGTGCCAGCAATAATTGGAAGTTCTTATTATAAATTGAAGTGTAACGATTGTGGGTTCTTTTATATAGGTAAAACTTCGGAAAACTTCGAAATAAGGATTAAATAACATATGAAATAATCTTTAACCAATAACAGTTTCTCGGAGTTTGCCAACCATTTGGTGGAAACCAGTCACACCTTTGACTTCAATGGTGGAATAGAATTAATGCATTGTAATGTCAAAGGCATTCATTGGATGAACTAGAAATTTTAGAAATCCGAAAGAGTGTTAATGCGAATTTGAATATTATTAATAACCAAAAATTGTTCTTAAATGACCCAATATTAAACCTGCTCCCTTTGTAAATTGTCTCCCATTGCCCCTCTCTCCCCTACCCATTCTCATATTTCCATTGATACCATTGTCTATGTCCATTATTTTTCAATTGACACCATTGTCTATTCTCGATCCAAAATAAGATCAACCCGTGGACGCGCATGTCTCCGCCCCTTCTCCCCACTGCTTGCTAGACGAACGCTAACACATTCAATCCCACTATTTAAATAAATTGAATTGTTTTATTAAATTTTATTTTATTTGTCTGGCAAAAAATGACAACAATTTATACCTTTAAATAATGGTAGCGGTATTATTACCAAATACATATTGTACTTTATGTGGCATGAGATTTACCAAATTGGCTGAGGAGTCAACGGCATACTGAATTTTGGGCGAAGTGATAGTGAAGGGACCGTAGCGGGGGGAGTGGTATGCGCAGTACAAACCAAATTTTGTACCATCGCGGGTTGTTCTAAACGCGGATAGAGAATATGTCTATTATTTATAATTAGTATCAATAAAAACCCTGAAGAAGTGAGCGTTGCTCACGAAACATGTTGGTTTTGTAAATAATAAAAGTGGTAAAAACAAAGTATTTTATTAATTTTAATCAAAATGGTGCCACAAAATAAGTTTGCTGTGTTAGAAAAAGTACTTTATTTCTGTCACACGTGAGAGAGTTCAGGTGAACTCTTCTAATTTGAAAAGTCGTATTTTGTAAATTGTGTTTTATTTATTAAAAATGCTGTGTGGGTGATATTTGTCTCATGTCTTGAAGAAAGTTTTATTGTAGGTGGGAGGAAACATAGAAGCCGGAAATAATTGCACAACCGAGTTGTAATAAAGTTGTATAAATGAACTGTTCTCATGCTGAAAATGGTAACACCTGTGTTTCAAAGGCTACAATTTATCTCTGTTAAAAAGACACATTAACCTACAGATTCCTACCCTCCCCTCATACTTTTTAACTTCCCAGAGCTTCCTATCCTTCCTTTCAATAAAAATCCCCACCACACGGCATCTCCAAAGATATGACATAATTTAAAAGAATGCTAGTTCGCAGTTCACGCGCGGTAGACGTGAAACCTTCAGAAAACCAGAGTAGGCAGGAATGGGGAGGCTACGAAGCATCTCACAAAGAGGAGACCGTATTATTTAGTTTATCCTATCTCATTCTCTAGCAGGCTAAGTCCAATAGATGTGTGCGTTTGTCTCTTTTTAGTCTCGCTTTTTCGTTTCATCGAGTTTCAAATCACAACGGTGCTAAAGAAGTTTTCATTACAAAATATATACAAGTGTGATATTCACACGCGGTAGAAGTGGCCTAAAGTAAAAACCTTCAGAAAACTAAAGTAGGGAGACTACGAAACACCGCACAAAGAGGAGACCGATGATATTATCTCATTCTCTCGCAGGCTAAATCCTATAGATGCATGTGTCTGACTCTTTTTAGTGTCGCTATTTTTCGTTTCATCGAGTTTTAAATCACAATGGTGCTAAAGAAGTTTTCATTTCAAAAATGAATCACTCTATATGTAAGTTATGGATCTGTGTGAATACTGTGATGAAATCAATTAAGGTTGATAGACCTTTACTGACAAACAACCAACTTGTTGAAGTGTTAAGTTTAATATAAAAGGAAGAAAAGCTTGTGGTTGATTGGATGTGGTTGGAAAAGCGAGTGAATGGAAGGGAAGAGAGGAAACACGCACGCCACTTCTGCTTCACTTATTCAGAGGCTTGACTCATCTTCTATCTTACGGTTTTCGTGCTTGCATTACACCTAAGTTCTTCGCTCCAATCACGCACAACTGAAGGGAGACGGAAGACAGTCGTGGTCGATACTTTCAGTATTGATGTATCAGGTAATTCAATATCCACGGTTGGAGCTTCTGAATGGTGGTCGCACCTTCGACTTCCTACTCCATAATATTATGAAAATAGTTGTTTACTTCTGAAACAGCTTATGAACTGAAACCCATTTTCCCAAATTCCCTGCATTGTTATTTTCTCCTTTTGTCAATCTCCCTCCTTGAAAGGCCCTACTTACTTACTAGAAGAAGAAGAAGATGATGTCTACCTATTTGGCACACGTGCCCAGTATTAGCGCAAACAATCGAAAATTACCCACATTTAATTCAGTCGAAAAATTGTAGTGAAATCGATCACAGCTCTCTCTTGAAATTTCGCATAAAATTCGTAAAATACTAATTAATACAAAAAGTTACGGTAAAGTGTGACCACACTGACCTAGTGTGGTAGCCAAAAAAACAAATATCTGTAATTAATAAAAAAAATTATGAAATAAAAAATAAAAAAAAACTTTGCGCCAAAATCGTGGGAGACCAGCCACCACCAATATTGGAGCTTAAGACCACATCAAAGGTAGGGCTTTCTCCTTTCAATTTGCCAAATCCTGTGATTGATTTTATAAACGCCGTCAATTGTCTTACATCACATAAAAAATAGATTTACAGTCCATCCACTCTCCTGTCACAATATTTTTCTTTGACAGCAGTGGTACAACAATTTTTGCTTTGAAACTAAAATGATGACACCTTTGATGAAAAATACCTTCTTTCGAGAAGAAATTTACGAAGCAAGGACGAAAGCTTTTATTATTATCGTGACCATCCACGGTTACGGTACCATGACGGCATAAGAAAGGAAGTAATCATACCTTCTTTATCACCATTTAGACCATCATAACACGGTCATGTGCCTAGTATGGTGGTTGAGAAATCCACAAAATATGTAACCATCAAAGCAATGAATAAAGAAAAATTAAAAAAAAAATGCTGCAAAAGATCAGATACACAATGTGCGTAGGTCTGTTTCCTCCAAAGGAAAAAAAGTCATAATTTTCTTGCTTCTCTCTAACACACCGCACCGTGACGTCTTCGTAGACCCCTACAATATTACTAGCCGTGACGATAATTTTGAAAGTATGGAATATAGTAACAAGGCTAATATTGAAGCGTGAGTGAATTACAAATATTCAAAAACGTCAAACGTCTGATGGATTTGCTTTTGTTCTTAAACATGTAATGCTGCAGCTCTATCTTACACACTAAATAACAACAGTCGAAAATGAAACAAAGGGTGAACGTATGTCTGCACCCCCCAAAGGAAACATGCAATCATTATCATACATCTTCCTCAGACGTATAAAGAAAATTAAACGCAATTCTGTTTTTATAAGAATTAAAAAAGTAGTACCTACTTTGGAGGAAACAGCCACAAGTATTTTGTAAGTATATCTCATCTTTTGTGTCACCATTATTTAATGTGAAAGAAAGAGCTGTAGCAATTAGGAACATAATATGTTTGTTGCCTTTTTTGCACGGTACCGTAAACGTGGGTCGTCACGGTAATAATAAAAGCGCTCAATGGAACGTATAGACCCACAATTCTATGTAGTGCCATTTCAATCAACGATCTAATTCTTAATAGTCGGTTTATACTGGAACCATTCTGAAAGTACCTTACATTCTGGTCAATGTGATTGCAAACTTCTTTCTTCCACGAAAAATGCCTAATATGTTTGATCACCCGGAAAGTTGTGTTGCGATTTCACAAAACCTCCATCAATATATTCATAGTACCAACATCGTGTCACGTATTGCAAAGAAAAAACTGACAAAATGTGGTTGATTTTTTAATACCAAAAAATCCTTCCTGGAATCCAAACCCAGAACTCTCGACAACCCGTTACGTTGCAGACAGACAGCCTTCAGCAGTTTCCCCACTATGCACGGGGTACTAATCCAACAACCTAACAGCCACGCCATGTGTCAATGTGGACCGACCGCTGGACCGTGAGGAACTCCTTTGTTCCTGTCGAATGAACATTGGTTCGGGAATGATTTAGACAGCTATAAGAAGATCTCTTGAACCTGGGACTTGTAACAAGTGACAATGTAGCAAGAAAACTTTGATATTATTCCCAACATTTCTTTATTATTTTTTCATTGTTTTATTGGTCACCATTCGATTTTGAAAAGGCATGCGTGTTTTATCGATGTTTATTCATAATTTAATTGAATAATCAGTAGGTACCTATTGAGTTTCATATCTAGCTAATTTTATTTTTTATCATTTTAGATTCATATTAATGTAATCAACAATTCATGTGATTTTACTCTCATAGTTTTTAAATTTAACTCAAGACCTTAAATTCAAAAGCGTTTTATTTTATTTAACACCTGTCAAATATTATAAATAACCTGAGAGCGTTCATTTTTTTACTTCGAATTTTTCTTTACCTTGAAATTAGTAAACGCAATCTGCCTTTGTTTGTATTGAAAAGAGATTAAATCCGGTTAAGAACTTATAATTCATCAGAATACCAACCAGCAAAACTAAAATGAAAAAGTTATAACAGTATTTAACCATAGCCATTAAGCCATAGCAGGTGGTACATGGACAAGAGTAGCTAATGATAGAGAGAAATGGCGACTGTTGGAGGAGGCCTTAGTGACATACAGACAGGGAGTCGATGCATGATAAGTGTTATAAATGTTATAAATATTATAAATAATGTGATGTAATTTACTTTCTGAAGGCTATTATTATTATTATCATTGTTATATCTTGCTCATACAACAATTCATTAAAATGATCAAGTTTTCAGATTCAAATTTTGCAATTTTTTAACCTGACGGTAAAAACACACCACCTTTTAAACAAAACACATAATTGGTCCAAATATATGCAGTTTCGAGAGTTATATTTCACAGACTAAACATAATAAATAAATTTTAAAATGCCTATAAACATATCAATATACATATGAAAATAGCTATCCAATTATAACACGTGACCGGTAAAATAAATCAAAATTGTTGCACTTGACAAAAACGCAAAATACAAACTTTGGCGAATGTGCACAAGGACATTTACGATCTATGAGTCAATATTTTCTAATTGAAATGGTTTCAGTTTTCGCCAAAATTAAAGAACTTCAATATAAACCTTGGGAAGATATGAAGCATTACATGTGATAGTTGGGTAATACAGATAGTCTGAAATATATTATCAATCGAACTTGTCTAGTTCACAATATTTTATTTATTTATTTACAACGACCTTTTTTGGCTTTCACATTGTGATAAACAACATTAATATCATATATTATTTTTTAAACATAAGTAAATTGATTCATCAATTCAAGATTTTTGTTTTTAATATATGTAAATCAAATATAATAATATCATTATTCATTTCTGCAGGTATTTTAGATATTTTATTATTATGATAGCTGATTCTAGTATTAATTTTGTATTATAATTGCATCGTTTAGAATTTTACATAGAAATACAAAGTCAGTGAAAATTCTTCTGTTGAACAATTTAAGGCTCAGCAACCGGGCCCGTAAAGAAGAAGATGGAGACATACGAAATTACGAATGTTAGAGGAGAGCGCTAATATTTACAGCGACAAAATCGATGCGAAAATTGCGAAAATGTTTAATAAAACACGACTCGTTTAAAATAGAGCAAAAATCTTATTAACTTTATTATTATCTTAAACAGCATTTAAAAAAGCACTGTGAATTTTTTCATACATATGAATTGTAAAATAACTGAAACAAACGTATTAATAATAATTTTTGGAGCATACTTTGCGATTTTTTTCTATCGAGGGAATTTTATATAATTTGCGTTTCGGCGCGGGTAAAGTCTAGATATTATCTTCAAGAATAACATATATTTTTTTAAGAGCTTTAAAACTTACCGTGTTTAATGGAAATATGTAATAAATCGGTACAAATCCGGGTTGCGGGCCCTTGTCGTATGACGCTCAACAAAATTGCTGGAATACTCGTTAGAAAGCAAAAGAATTAATTTTTCAATAGCTTGTACATGAATATTGCAATGTGGTTTCCAGGCGGGAGAATTTCACTGAAGTTGACCTCTAACAAAAGCAATATATAACAGTTTAATAAACGCTTCATATTATTAGATAACATAGTTTAAAATCTCAACATTTGTAAGTCCTTGTAAGATATTATTTGGCCAACAAATTAAATATTTTGATTAAAAAGTGGTACTGTGGTAAGTCTTTAATTTGTGTTAATATTTCAGGACCTTTATCATCAATGCTGTAATTAAAGAAAACTGGATAATATGTTACGTAATGCAGAATGCAGGTGCCTGAACAATTATACCTAATGTTCCTACCCATTGTGCATTTCTACGTCTACCCAATCTCTAATCTCCCAAAGGTATCTACCGATCAACCATCAAGGTGTACAATCTCCAAGTCCCAATCGACCATTGCTTCCATTGTCCATAAGCCCAGACACCAGACACCCCTACTGAAGCTGCTCATCCAGAAACATTCGCAATTCTAAAACTGGCCACCATTCTTGGCAAATCTGAAATATTTGACCTGCAAAAAGCACGTAATGTGAAGTAAATGCTTTGTTTACAATTTCTAGAAAGAAGGGACTCCAAAGTACTAAATTTCATTTAATTGTTTGTCCTTTGACTGTTGAAGAAGGTTTTACATAATTGTTAATGCTGGTCAGGGGTTAGAAAACTTTCATCATCAACAATTTGGGAGGCAGGTATGGGAACCGTCGCCCTGGGATCCATTTATTGGATAATCAACACCTCTACCATCTATAGGTCACTTCAAGGGTGTTCGCTACATTTGGTGACTCGTTTGGTTCATGGGGTGAGTATTACAGGGTCTTGATGCAGGATGCTTTTGCACACCTTCTTCGTGGCGGGCCGGATCGGGAGAGACTGGTTGAGATAGAACTCTTGACCCCTCCAGCCAGAGTCCATCCCTCTCACTCGAAAGAGTGGGAGGGATGGATTCATATGTTCGTCACTCCTGGACCCACTGACCCCCAGATTCTTACCAACTCCTTATATCTTATCCTTCCCAGAACTTCCTCTCCTACCTTTCCTTGAAAAGCCCCACGACACAGCCGGCCGTTTGACGGCCGGCGTAGTCCAGCGGTAAGGCTCTTGACTCGAACTCCGAAGGTCGCGAGATCGAATCCCGGCGTGACAAATAAATGTTATTTGATTAATTTGTGTTATTTCACAATTTATTCATTTAAAATAATATATACTATATTTGCGGCACGTTCCAGAGTGGAAGATACTCTCAGTATCGCCCTGGTGTAAGACCACCATTCAGAATTGAAACGTTGCTTGAAATGGCTTTAACCGTGTTTGGTGACCAGATCTGAATAGTCAGGTACTTCCCCACCTTCCTCTTCCCTATCTCCTTCCCCTCCCTACTACCTCCAGCCTCACAACATACCCCAACTGGGGATGCCATAGTCCCACTAGTTCCAGACGGGAGCAGTTGGGACTCTTGTGCGGTATTCATGTAAAAAAAAACACATCATCCCCAAAGATGACGTAGGCCCAGAGGGAAATTTTTTTCTTCAAAGTCTCCTGTGTGGGGTTAATGTAAAAAAATAATAACTCAGGTATACCCACTAAGAAAAAAATCTGAAAATAAGTTGAAATATTCCAATAATCTGTGGCAAAAGTGAGTTTGTTTATTTAAATGAGCCATTTGCATTGTTATAAAAATTTGGTTTAAAACATTTCAAAGGCTATTTCTAGAACTCAGTAAATTTTTAGATGTCTCTGTATTAAATATTGTTATAAATATATATAAATATTTCATGACGTATCTATCTTATTTTTTGCTGATGACCTCAAAATTTTCAAAAATTTTCAAAAAATTTACCATTGCATCATTCTTCAAGATAATATCAATAAATTGTTAATTTGGTGTAATGAAAATAGACTTTACTTAAATATCTCAAAATGTCAAATAGTTAGATTTTCTCGAATAAAAAATCCTGTGATCTTTAATAATTAGGTACTACATTGATAACAATGCGAGAGACATTAACACAAAACTAGAAATTTAAACAATATAAAGTGTATTAAACTGTTATATTTTGCCTATGTAAGAAGTCAACTTGAATACAATCCTCCCGTCTGGAACCCACATTATAATATACATGTACAAGCTGTTGAAAGAATACAAAACAAATTCTTACGTTTTCTAAATTTTAAAATGGGTATTCCAGCAATTATGTTGAACTACAACACTGTTAAATAAGAATTTTTACTAACTTGGTATTTCTATATAAAATTCTAAATGATTTTTCAAATTCTGAATTGATAAGCTTCCGGATACCACTACGTAATACCAGAAGTCAGGATTTATTTCATTGTAGAAATTCTGGGACCAACTACCATATGTATTCCTCTTTGCCCAGAATACTAATGGAGGGAAACAATTATGGGGCCGTTCAAGTATTACGTAACGCACTTGTGAGGGGGGGGCGTCTTGTGAAACACGTTACTGTGCGTTACGAGGGAGGGGGGAGGGGGGGGGGGGGGGGGTTCGAACAACGCTTTATGTAACATGTTTTTCTTTATTTAAACTGGGGAATTAAAATCTTCGAAGTTGGCAATCCTTTTCGTTCTCGAAATCTCTTGTTTTATTTATTACCGCAAACGCGATTAAAACAAGAAAAAGGTATTTAAGCGACTTTCCAGTACTAATTGTGACTTTCAGGTAAAACTTGTCACTTGGGCGTTACGTAACGTTTAGGGGGGGGGGGTCAGTGGACATCTTCAATTTATCTTTGAACAAATTTAAAATATTGTTACTGAAGCAGTTCAGTTATGTACCTACAATAAATACTGTATATTTCTTACCACTCATATGTAAAAGCCCCGAAAAAGGGCGTTATTCAATAAATAAATAAATAATATACCATCACACTGAAAAAGGACCTAAAACCACACTTTACTGACCACTGCCTTAAAATTTAACGTACCCACCAAACCTAATTTCAGTTGCATCTTTTGAAAATTTCCCAAAATTTGGAAACTCAATCTGGCCAAATGCAGTAAACCAGACGAGAGATGCTGGAACATGCCTGGAGCATGCATTGTTTCCTCGTATCCGAAACGCGATATCCCAGCCTCGTCTGGGAGTTATAATTGCTTTTATTCATTCGGCCATGATAGCAAATAGCAACAAAGGCAAAAGTTTGATCGTCAATAGGTTTTAACGTATCTGCAAACCTCAGTGATTGTGTGGTTAAAATTTATTGCCTGTTTTTTTGTGAAATATCGAATTTCATGCGGCAGATAATTCATTTTTTAAGTACTTGGTACGTACCAACTCGTTGTTGTAGTTTTATTCGTGTTCTGGTACTATTAAAAAAAATATATAAAAAACGAGTGTGCTTTAGACCACACGACTGAAGTAAAACTACAAGATAAACCTCGCCCAATGAACCCAGGTATCCCTGCTAAGTTACCAAACGTAGCGAACGGGGTGACCTATGACCTGCGGGTGACATATGACATTGGGGTGAAATATGACCATGGGGTGTCCTACGAACTTCGGGTGACCATCCTTATCCTTATCCTTATCACTCCCCAAGTCAAGCGTGCGCAAAGGCCCGATCGTTCGTCTAGCAATCGATCACCGTTCGCATCGATTACCGTTCGCATGACATTTTTCGTAACAATTACCAATTTTCGTAACGCTTTCACCAGCTTACCCCCCAAGTCGAGCGTGCGTAAAAAAGTTTTACTTCAAAATGTTCTTATTTGTCTATTATTGTCTATTAATTTCGAGTATTCCTTGTTTCCCGATGAAGAAAAAAATTGTTTAGAAATATGTTGATTATTTTTTATAAAATTGTTGCCTCAACAAGGTTTGTTATTATATTTAATTTAATTTACATGTGGAACTATTGACCTGGTACAAATGTATGTATATTTGGGGATAACCGTAGACGCACATGAAATGAGATACTCAAATAAGTAATATCTGCGAACGTCTACAAGCTATTGTGAGGCGAATTTACGAATTTAGAGTTAAATATATCATATATCAATAAGTTTAAAATAGTGAATTTGTCGCAAGCGGAATCTCCTACCAGATATCAGATATGGAATAACATCTTGGGGAAACTCGTGCACTAAAAATATAAGTTAAATTCAAATAATTAAAAACTCTATGACTAAGCTTTTGAAAAGCAAAGGTATTTATGCACAAAGAAGAGATATAATCTTATTATATGAGACTATTAATATATTACCTGTTCGAGGGATATTATGATTCAAAATTGTTTGCCAAAATCAATTAATAAACCAAAAACAAAACCAAGTAAATACATATAAAGAAAAAGTAGATATCATACAATCTACACAGTCCAATTTCATCCAATTTCAAGTCCAAAATATTTAAATATACAGGATTTGTGCATACGTTGTAAATTTTTAATAAATTTGTAAGTAATGTACCGAAATTCTACTTATTTGATTTACCACACACATAAAACACACATTCCCTCTATAACTGGTGACCCCGACTTGATCATATGGGGGTGTAGGAGTCTTCGGGAAGGGGGCTGATGTGGAGGTCGAACAAAGGACACGGAATCGCAGTCGGCTGGATATTCGATTGGTTCCCAAGCAACCAATCCAATCCACTTTAAGTCACAAGAACTTTCTCCGCGACGCATCAAAAATCTGCCGCTCATTCTGTTTTAAACTCCCGGTCAAGACTTACTTGCAAAGCGTGTTTGTTCACCCTTCACATTATTATTATAACTATAATATATTAAAATACAGAGGTTCCCTCAGGACATTCACTTATCTTGTACCTGATTGAGCGATGCTCTCTTCCTCAGGGTTTACTAAAAACTAATTATAAATAAACTTAACTTAAGAATAAAAAATAATTTACTCGAACCTAACAAATTATAAAAAAAATCTCTTGAGCTTGAACCAACATCGATTTCCGATTCGGGAACATACATAGGTACTTCCTCGCCAATACACCCGTCAGTATAAAACCTTCATACCCATTATGGGCGAGACTTAGGGCCGGCTGAGTGAACTAATCCCTTCCAGGGAGCTGCCCGGCTGTCCAGACACTAGTCAATAGTCAACACAAGTCTGGCGTCGGAATCGCTCGACAGATTAGACGGATCCCTGACGCATACGTAATACGGATCTAGACGCATTTTGGCCAGGATAAATAAAACATTTGTTAGTATTTTTATAACAGTCCTGATGAAGGTACGGAGGTACCGAAACCGGTAGACTAAAAAATAACAATAAAGTGACTTGAAACAAAGGATTTTCTTTTTATTTATTTAAAATGTCAAGTCACAATGTGTTTTCTTCTTTTGAAAAATTAAAACATTTATGTTATGATTATTATCTATTATTCTGTTTAAAACGTTGCAGGTTGCATGTCCAGTCAATATACGAGTATTAATAACATAGAACAAAAGCACCTATAGCAATTTGACAGGAGAATTTTAAAGATTTGAACTTGCTGTAATATTTTGTAATATTTTTTTTACATTAGCTCCACACAGGAGGCTCTCTGGAAAATAATTTCCCTCAGGGTCTATGTCATGTTTGGGAAAGCATCCCCTCAATAGTGTGGAGGGTCTTTTTAGGAAAAAAAAGGGTGGAAGTTCCACGAAGGAAAAACAGAGTGCGCAATTCACATGCGGTAGATGTGAAATCTTCAAAAAACTAAAGTAGACAAGACTGGAGGCACTTTTAAGGGGGGCAGCAAATTTTCACAATAAATAATAATATTATCTTGGAAAATTTTAAACCATTTCAAATCATTATTTGAAAATTTTATATGATACTTTCGTTTACGAATCCAACTATTTTTTTTATTATTTATTAAAAATATCGATAATTATATTATTTAAGCTGCAAATTTCGTAATTCGTAGGAAAACCGCACGCATATTATGAGAGTAATTCTAATTAAAGGTGATAACTCACAAACAGATTCACTCTAAATTCAAACCAGAATTGTGTTCAGAATGCATTAACGAATGAATTTCAGTTGTGTATTCATCTGCTGATACATTTCGAAAGAGACCATTATTTTATTCGAAGTGCAGTTACTTATAAAATTCCAGTTGCAGACTATTTACTTGCTGCCAGAATCAAAGAGAAACCATTTTTATATTCTGAGTGTAGTTTTAATTTGAAAAATACAGTTTTAATTTAACCCATCTAATCACAGGAGACGCAAATTATCCAAAACATTTCATTTTAAAATAGAGCTGTGAAATTAAGCCTCACACATTTAATTTAAAAATAAATTTGTGATAGCGATAAAAAGCTAAGATACAGTTTTATTACAATTTTTTTTAAGAAAAGGAAAATCTGTATTTAAAATTTTAAGTTTATTCTATTTTAGATACTTGAATTCGAATATTTGCAGGCGTGTATTTTTGAGCCAATTCACATTTCCAATATCATAATTTTAATATTTAGAAACAATAATGTTGGAAAAATTACTTTGTCAAGATTTTAGAACAATTTTGTTTTTTGCAAAAGAATAAAAAAAAACAATAAATGGAACATTTAAAATGCATGGGAAGAACCGGACAATTTGACAGGCAAAAGTTTATAGATATTTTTTTCTTATTATTCGAAGGGTTAATCCAGTTTTCGAAATGTAAATAACATTTGAGGATTCATCTGCTGACACAATTCTAAGGAAAACATTACCTTATTTGAAGTTCAGTTATAAAATTCTAGTTGCAGACTCTGTATGTGCTGCCAGAATCAAAGAAAACCATTTTCTTGTTCTGAGTGTACTTTTAATTCAGATTCAGACTTAATTTAAACCAATTTTGTGTTCAGAATGTATATTTCCAGTTGTGGGTTCATCTGTTGACCACATTTCGAAGGAAAACATTATCTTATTTGAAGTTCAGTTATAATATTCTATTTGCAGACTGTATGTGCTGCCAGAATCAAAGAAAAATCATTTTCATGTTTTGAGTGTAGTTTTAATTCGTCAGGTACAGATTTAATTTAAACCAGTTCAGAATGTAAACTTCCAGTTGGATTCATCTGCTGACACATTTCGAAGGAAAACATTCTCTTATTCGATGTGCAGTTATAAATGTCAGAATCAAAGTCTGAGTGTAGTTTTAATTCACCGCATACATACTGGTTTTGTGTTCAGAATAGAACGATAAATTAATTAACGAGTTGCAGATTCATCGTGCATCGAGTAAAGCTTTACATTTGAGTTACATAATGCTGTAAATTTCTAGCAAATTGATTGTCGCGGGTGTAACTATTATTTGGGGACTGTAATGCAGAATTAATCAATCAAGAATTAATAAACATGATTTTCTTTGAAAGAATACTCCTCAAATGTGATTATTAAAAAAATCCGGCTCGTATATAAAAATAAATCTTAATAAAAAAATACGATTTCCATATAAACCCCCCCCCCCCCCTCCCCCCGCTGCTTGAAGTACCCAAATAAAGGGAAGGCGAAATTTTCCTCCCCCCGTTGTTATGAGTGTAGTTTTAATTCACCACATACAGATTTAATTAAAACCAGTTTTGTGTTCAGAATGTTAGTGCCGACAGAATCAAATAAAAACCATTTTCATGTCCTGAGTGTAGTTTTGATACACTGCATATTTAGTTTAATTTAAACCAGTTTTATGATATCAATATATAACGATAAGTTGCCGATTCATCGTATACCGAGTGAAGCCTTGCATTTGAGTTTCATTCCATGTTTATGTATGATGACGATGAGAAATTCTATAACAGGCATACCATTCTTGATTTCTGAGAATAAATAAATATAGTATTTTATTTTTTATTTAATAAAATAGTGTCAATTACATGTTTATATACATTAAATAAAGTTTTCTATTAAAATACATTTAATAATACGCTTTACACCCTTTTTAAGAGCAAAGCTTGAGTTAAAAAGGCGGATAAACGCATGTTAACCACAATTTGGCACACGAAAAATAATATTTTTTTAAATATATATAACAAAAAATAGATAATTAACAGAAAATAAGAAAAAATCATATTTATACATATATATATATATATAAATATTTTTTATGTATATGTATAAAACAAATAATAGATAAGATAAGAAAAGAAAAGAAAAACAACAGATTGAAGCGGAGGAGATAAAAAAATAATGAGCGAATAAATATATAAATTTGTAGCAGAATTCATAAGCATGATTGAGTACTCGGCATGGCATATGGGATTATAAAAATCGGTATTAAAAAGGGATAGGATTTCTACCCCCCCCCCCCCCCGGTCAGCGCTTGAAAATCTGCGGATAAGCTATGTAGCACCGCACAAAGAGGAGACCGATTATACTATCCTACAGATGTATGTATGTGTTCGTCTCTTTTTAGTATCGCCACTTTTCGTCTCATCGAGTTTCAAATCACAACGGTGCTGAAGAAGTTTTCACTTCAAAAATGTATGGGGGGTGCTTAGGAATCTGGGTGTGTCCAGGAGCGACGGACATATGTTATCCTTGGCTTTACCCATCGTTTTATATATTAGGCATGACCAATTACCACTTTAAATATTTTTGTCAACTAATAAACGGTCACTTATCTAATAATGAGATACTGGCCCAATTAAATCTTTTTGTACCAGAGTCTCACTCTCGAGGACGTCATCACAACCTCCTATATAGTAGAGCAAGCCGCACTAATTTATTTATGAACTCACCTGTGGGGAGAGCTACGTGCTTTTTGAATGCGGTGAATAAAAAAATGTAAAAGAATGTTCTTATGTATGGTTCGGAATGCTGGACAATCAGTAAGGGTGATGAAGGAGCCCTAGAAAGTTTTGAAAGGAAGGTGCTGCGAAGGATTTACGGCCCAGTCTGTGATAATGGAGAATGGCGTATCAGATACAACCAGGAGCTATACGATCTTTACGAGGACCGTAATATCTCCAAGGAAATCAAAACTGGAAGACACAGGTGGGCTGGACATATCCAGAGAATGAGCGAAGGAGATATTCCAAAGCGAATTATGGATGGTGCACCTGGGGGTCGGAGAAGAGTTGGAAGACCAAAGCTTCGATGGCTGGATGGAGTGGTGAAGGATGCAAGCACCATCGACATCCGAAACTGGAGCAACGCAGCACAACACCGACAGTCATGGAGGCAGGCTCTGCTGGAGGCCAAGACCCGACCTGGGTTGTAGAGCCACAGATGATGATGATGATGATGAATAAAAAAAAAGATTTATTTTTTGTGTCCTATAGCGCATTTGCAAGATTTTTGGCATTGCATATACACTGCATACATGGTACAATTATAACGTCTTAGGCTATATTGCCTGTAATTGTTATAAATAAATGTACAAATTATATATAAATAAATAATTACATAAATAAACATGAATCTGTCCCTCCCGATGGAGTCAAGGCGATGTTCCGAAAGAGTCCCGCTGGAGAAGTAAAAAGGGCTCTCTCAGTCTCTACCGATCCGTATATTTATCAATGACCGATCCGACAAACCTCACCCCATGAACCTGGCACTTTTTTCTAAATTTATAAGTCTAGTTTCTAATAAATGATTTCCGGGGCGGCGTGCGGCGGTACCCATTAACCACCTCCCAAATTAAATGAACAAACTAGAACTTCAGATCACCAACGAACATGTGCATTCGTTGGCGTTCTGCAGTCTGTAAATAGAATACTAAGTAAATACATGAATACCGTGGTATGTGGGTACCTAGCTACAGAAATTTTAGATTTAAGGTGATCCACTAGTCCTCGAAAAATTCGAAATCGGAATCCCCGCCTCTTTGTGGGAGGGATTTAAAAATACTTGAGAAAACATTTTTGGAAAGGTTGTAGAAGGTATTTGAGAGTTGTTTTTTACTGGTTGATTTCGTAGAGGCCTCTAAAAAACATGAACTCTTTTCTAACGCATTGTGACGTTGAGTCCAGGGACGTCCATACGCCACCATGGCGGTGCGTTAACTAATACAGATGTATATGTAGTCTTTATTTTTTATGATACGAGCAGCATACTAAGTATTTTATTAGAATTGTGCTATGATTTATGGAGTCAAAAGTCTATGAATATTTTTCATCAGAAATTGAATACTATAGCTAAAGTACCACCATTTTTTAAAAAGTGTTGTAATCATTGCATAACAATTCTTTTCAATTTTTCAGGCCCCAAAAGCATAATAATTATTTTTTCGCTTGAGATATTCAACAATGGGTACAATAGACCAGTGGCGCCTGCCATCCGATCATCTATGGCTAATCCAGGGCCCTCAAAGCCACTGAACCGACATCTCCCATCGTTAAATTGCCAATGTCCCATGCCTGTCCATCTAACTACTGGGTCTGGAATGCGCGTTGCCCAAGTAGAGAGAGTTTGCCATTTTTTTGCTAGTCTGCTAATCCTAAATTTGATGCAATCTAAACTTGCAGGTGAAAACAGGTGGGATGTTTACAAAACCTTTAAGTTTCTAAGTTCCGTGTCCATCGAAAGGAAATTGTGGGATTTCAGAGTTACTAACATGAAAGAAAGACTTCATAGTATATAAGTAATTGTATTAGGTTGATCTCTCTCCCACATTCCACTATCCCAGCGATTGGATATAATAGACGCGAGTCACAGTCACAATCGTAATCAATGTAACGTGTCATCACCATATCATTAATATAACTTTTTTTTAAATAAGGTAGTACCCAATTCACATCCCTGAGTAACTCCCACTTTAAGTTGGTAAAGTTGACAATTATTACAAAATTTTACGTAAGTTTTAATAAAATGGTCTTGCGAACTTATCAAGTATCATTATTAATCATCACCATATCATTAATATAACAAAAATTAAAAACAAATAATAAGGTAAGGACCCAACTCGCATCCTTGAGTAACTCCCTCTTTAAGTTGATAAAGTTGACAATTATTACAAAATGTAACGTTAAATTGTCTGATCACACATATGACGGGAAAATAAGATTAGACAGAATGGTGATCGCACAGCTAAGCTTTAAATTAACAATATTAATGATAATTTGATGTTTTCATAGCGTTCTGTTAGTGGCGTAAATATGATATCATCTCAAGGGCATTTTAAAAATTTACTAGAAACACCGAAATTTGTTATTGTATCGACTTTCAAGTGAAGGTTTTTAGATATGCCTGATTATATAAGTTTTTAAACTCAAGCGGTAATTAATAAATAAAGGTATGAAAACACGAGAAGGAGTACTAACTTACCACATGATTTAGTAGTTTGTCTGCAGTTTATTTTTGTTTGTTAGAATTTCAGTAGTTCGTTGGAGTGAATGTTTAGTGTAATTATAGTGAGGAAGGTATCGATGGAAAACACTGATCTCAGACAGAGATAGTGTCCTTGGTCCCTAATCTTTTGTTTACATTGTATTATTTTACTTTAGCGCTGCTGCGTATTATGGAACCCGTTTCACTTTCAATATCCTACATATCTTTTTTCCTTCAAAATTACGTACCTGAATATTAAGTAAGTTAAATACTGCATAAAATATATAGAAGTACCCATATCTGTAGGTACCTATATGTATATACCTACAGATATGGGTACTTCTATATAATTTCCTTTATGCACACCATTTAGTGCAGGAAGAAACTTTTGGAGCTAATGGCCATCAATCTTGGGAAAAAATTGTTAGGTATTAATTATTAAGTTTTAGCATATGTGGAGTGTGGCGAATCCATCGCTCAGGGAGTGCAAACACGACCTGCAATTGTCGTTCCAAGCCAAGGTGTGAGCCACCGTGCTCAGGCTGAATGACCTGGGGAACAGTGTCGTGAAAGAGCCTCCGAGAAACAGGGTTGGATCTCTTCCCTCGTCAGACCTTCAGAGAACCAAGGAACGGTGGAGAGGAGAGATGAGGCCCTCTTCCCTCGCGTGGCCTTAAGGGAACCAAAGAACAGTGGAGAGGAGAGATGAGGCTCTCTTCCCTCGTGGGGTCTTCGGGGAACCAAAGAACAGTAAAGAGGAGAGATGAGGCTCTCTTCACTCGTGGGGCCTTTAGGGAACCTTTAGGAACAGTGGAGAGGAGATATCAGACCTGGGAAGATACACTGTGGAACAAGAAGACATAGCCTCACATGAAAACAAATCACTTTGCATGTAGTACTTATTTGATAATTTTGATTAAATAAGTAGTGTATACGAAGTGATCTGTTTTCATTTAATTTAAAAAATGTCACAAAGGGAATTTGCGATTATTGAAGAAATGATAATGAAGTTTATAAATTTATTTTATTTTATCACAAATTACACTTTCTCTCATAATATTATAAAAAACGACAAGAAATATATCCATCGTTCAAAAAAAATAAAAATTATGACCACAATTTTGTAAATCTTACTGTTATAAGGTACTAGCTTTACAACCCGTTTTAACCGAGTTTTAACCCTATTTTAAGATGTTTTTCTTCTTGAAGAGACCCATGTTATAGGAGGGAGGAAACACAGAGGCCCGCAAAACGTTCCACAGCCGAGCTGTTGAACTCAAGAACGAGTCGTAGAAAGGACCCATTCTCATGTGACTAATTTCAACCGTGTACAAATGACTACGCACCGGTGCCGAGGGGATCGATGACGTTAGTTCGTTAGTTAGTAATACCGGTAGAAAAAGGACAGCATTCCCTTCTGAGTGCTCTAAATATTATTATCCGAAGACAGAACAGCTTACAACAAAATGGCAAAGGAAACCAAGAGAATCATAAATAGATCAAAATCTGAGCACGACCAGCAGATCAGCAGAAAGCTGGCTGCATGCCCGCATGGCAGCAGGCAATTCTGGTCGCTTGCGGGCTCAATAGGTCGCAATTTCTGCAAATCCAGTCTGCCGCCTCTTACCAGACCTGACGGCTCACTGGAGGTTGCCCACCACTTTCCCACGGCGTTCTAAGGAAACAGATGGTTTCCTCCTTCACCGTACACGTCAGGACTCTAATTTTTTATTTATAAAGAAGCTATTTTTTTATTAAAATGACTCTAGACCTCCAATGTCCGGGCATACATTGTTAGCAGGCAGTATGCGAGTGCGTACATGGTGTTTGTTATTTATTTCACAGTATCATGTCTCATCTCCGCCACTGGATATAGCTGAAAACAAAGTTTATTAATAGAAAAGAGGGAAAGTTACTAGAAAAAAAAAAAACATTATTATGATGAGATTGTACGACCTAACCAAAGCAACTGAGTTGCAGTCGTCCGGCAGTCCCGCCGAGGATAAGCGGAGCCATCAGTCCAGTCGCAAGCGGGACTCGGTGTCCGCGCCCCTAAGCCGGCTTCCCAGTACGCCCTCGAAGAAAGTGTTGGAATTAAAGAGGGAAAGACCTGAAGACCCTAGGGATAAAAGTGAGCATCGGGTCACCGGAGGCAGGGCGGAAGGGCACCGGTCCGCAACGGTTGGTCTTCAGGCCCGCTCATGGCGACGGGGGAGGCGCGGGCGGGTTATGCAACCGCTGCCTTGGGAGTCATCTCCTCAGTTGATGCACGGTCATAGGTCTAGTCCACCCCCTTGATGGGGTGTAAGACAATACAAAATGATTAAATGGTAGTTCCGTTCCGGCTCCTTACGATCCGGCTCCTTACTCATGCAAGTCCAGACACGCAAAACTTGATTGAAATATATCTTATATTTAGAAAAAAAAGAATAAAATGAAAGTAGCAAGAGTAGTATATACTGGTAAGGTTATTAATAATATCAAGTTAAGAGAGAGAAAACAATGATTAAAAAGCAAGAAATAGAGACAAATTTTAGATTTTAAAGAGGCTGTTGAAGGTGGTACCTAAGAAAGCATGATACATAAATACATGAATAAACAGTTTCAGTGCGAAATAATAAAAATCCGGGCAATAGTAGTAGTAGAAGGGTGACCATGGATTCCAGGAGCAATTACATCTGGATCCTAAACACACAATGAAGTTAAATTTAATCATCGACTCTAAGTTCAGGCCATCTCTCAACCCAGATCCTTGTAAATTTCCTCAGGCATCACCTGACGGCTCACTAGCAAACACCGCCACCGAAAAGGCTAACTTATTAGGTAAAATGTTTGCGGATAACTCAACCCTCGATGACCAAGGTGCTGTCCCGCCATCGGTTTCTCACTGCGGTTTTCGTATGAAAAAGCTGAGGATCCGGCATCGGGAAGTACTCCATGTTTTACGAGGGATTGATGTTAATAAAGCTAGTGGGCCTGACGGAGTACCTGCCCTGGTACTGCAGAGGTGCGCTGCAGAAATAGCTCCAATTTTGACGAAGCTTTTTAAAATGTCCCTGAAGACTGGCTCTGTGCCCTCTGGTTGGAAAAAGCGGTTACCATCCTATTCCAAAGAAGGGTGACCGCTCCAACCCGGCCAACTACCGCCCCATAGCGATCACATCAGTTCTGTCTAAGGTGATGGAACGTGTGATCAACGACAAACTGCTCACATACCTCGAGAAGAACAAAATTATTAACGACCGTCAATGCGGATTCCGGCGGAACCGCTCGTGCGGTGATCTTCTCGCGTATGTGACGCATGTTTGGGGGCGATGCCTGAAACGTTTCGGTGAGACCCAAACGGTTGCACTGGACATCTCCAAGGCCTTTGACTGGGTTTGGCACCGAGGACTTGTCAACAAGCTGCATTCTTACGGACTTCCCGTATCCTTGTGTACTTGGATTGGGGACTTCTTGAGGGAGAGGTCGATTCAGACGGTAGTTGATGGTTTCACCTCTTCCTCACACTCGATAAATGCTGGCGTCCCGCAGGGATCGGTTCTGTCTCCGACTTTGTTTTTGTTGCACATCAACGACCTTTTGTCATGTGCACCAATTCACTTTTATGCGGATGACAGTACAGTTCATGATAGCTTTTTGTTTGACAAGCCCCCAAAGGGCTCATAAACTCCAACAGCTCGTAGGGCTTTGAAGCAAAGAATGGACGGTTACCTCGATAGTGTTTTCTCTTGGGGTAAAAATAATCTCGTTGAATTTAATGTTTCAAAGACCCAATCTTATCTGATTACGTCTAAAAGGGATCGAAATGAAAATCTAGTCTCTTTCAACGGAAGCAATCTTCCGAACAGGCCCTCCATTGATATGCTTGGTGTAACCAGCTCAGGTATGGGGGCTCCATCGAAACCAGAGTAAAGTTAGCCTCCCAGAAACTGGGCGTACTGTATAGGGCCCGCAGATACTTTAATAGTGCACAACTGCTAACCCTGTACAAATCGCAAGTGCGCCCCACGGTTGAATTTGGCAGCCACGGTTGAGTTTGATAGATTCTCCCATCTTAACAGACGGATTGCAATCTTTAGAGCACAGACGTCGGGTGGGAATGCTATCCTTGTTCTACCGGTATTACAATGGAAGATGCTCCGAGGAACTAGCATCATTGATCCCTTCGGCACCGGTGCATAGTCGGGAAACACGCCAAACGCGTGCCCAACATTTGTACACGGTTGACATTTGTCACATGAGAACGGGTCGTTTCTTCGACTCGTTTTTATGTTCAACAGCTCGGCTGTGGAATGATTTGCCGGCCTCTGTGTTTCCTCCTTCCTACAACATAGGTCTCTTCAAGACCAATGTTCATTCCTTTCTCTCCTCAAAAAGACCCTCCACACAGCATCCCAGATGACATAGGCCCTGAGGAAAATTATTTTCTTCAAGGCCTCCTGCATTCACATATAGTGCATTAACATTTTAAATAAGCAATAATAAAAAGGTTATAAAAAAAGAATAGAACTATAGAACCGCTATAGAACGAATTAATTTACCTAGAAATTTAGGAGGTAGAGGTGTGGTCAAAATAACATCTTTGAAACACAATCAGGTAGAAATGCTTAGAAATTTTTTCCATAGGAAAGCTAATAGCTCAGAAATGCACAAAATAATTTGCAAGGCAGATAGAAACATTACACCTTTAAATTTATATGACGAGAATGCCAACATTCTTTTAAATACTAACCAGGAATTATTAGATTCCTGGTCAAATAAAATTATTCATGCAAAACACTTCAATTATCTCAACCAAACGTATGTTGACAAACTTTCGTCAAACAAATGGTTGAGTATTGGAGAGTTGAGCGCAGAAATAGAAGGATTTATGCTTGCCATTCAAGATAGAGTCATTAATACTAAAAATTATAGGAAGCATATAATCAAAGATATAAATCAAATTGATGATTTATGTAGAAAATGTTTGGCTTTTCCGGAAACTATAGAACATATTATATCGGGATGTTCTATATTAGCGCCGTCGAAGTATACATTTAGGCACAATCAGGTTTTAAAAATAATCCTCAACAGTTTGGTAATTAAACATAACTTGATTGACTGCCGTAATATAGTACCATATTATGAATATGAACCAAATTCATTTTTAGAAAATGAATTTTATAAAATATATTATGATAAAACTCTACTAACAGACAGAAAAATTAGTCATAATAGACCTGATATAGTTTTACATGACAAAATTAAAAAAATTACTTAAATCATTGATGTAGCTATTCCAAATTCCTGTAATATTCAAAAAACTGTTTCTGAAAAAATTAGAAAATACACAGATTTAGGAAATGAGATTAAAAGAATTTGGCATTCTCGGACAATAAAAATATTACCATTTGTTATTTCGGCTACTGGCATTACACCTAGGTCTCAGATTCAAAATTTAGGCGTATTAGATTTGTCAAAGAATTTATATATAAAAATGCAAAAATCGGTAATTTTAAATACATGTAGGATAACAAAAGATTTTTTAAATATTTATATTGAGGGATCAGTAGGATTTATAGGTTCAATTAGAAATTCCACAGAGCCGAACCCTCTGATATGAAAATATCTGGAGTCGGTGAATTATTTTCCCATCTGGTCTCTGGTAGGTTGACATGTTGTTCTTGTATTGTTTTGTAATTATAATACTTATATAGTGCAATTGCATAACGTGGATTGACCAGATGATCATTTGGGAAGTGTGTGAAAGGGTTTAGTTTTTCCTGTGGGGAAAATTAAACCCGGACATTTAAATCTGGTATATTAAAGAATATAAAATAACATTGTATTAAAGAAAATAAAAAATGGAAATGAGTATAAAATAATATAAAAAGAGTAAGAAAGAGATAAAAGATTATAAATTGAAATTGTACAAAGATCAATTATTAAAATTATGTTAAAAAAATCCTTGGACTACCCAACAGAACGCCTGTTTGAAGAATTTCACGTACCCACATTTAAAGATTTATATATTAAAAATTCATTAATTCAAATTACAAAAGAAAAAGATAAATATCAATTTTTAAATGAAAACAGAACTCGACTTAAACATGTTTTTCTATGCCCAAAACTAAATACGTCTTTTGCACAACATTATTACACTTATCAGGGAAGAACTTTTTTCAATCGTCTACCAGAAGAAATCAGAAGCATTAATGATAAAACCCAAATACTGCTCTCTGTCAAGAGACATTTTAAAAATATTGTTAAGAAAAAACTACTGTCACTTAATTAATCTTACAAATATCCTTAGTTTTCCATAACATTCTTTCTTTTTTTAAATACACACTATTATCAAAATAAATACTGCGGCACACATATATTTATGTAGAATGAATTATTTAAGTACTAACTAATAACATTAATGTACACTCCCCTTCCATACACAAGTACATGCTTTCAATGGAAGAGTAGTAAAAAAACCTAAGATGTAAAAATTATCATTAAGTACCAAGTAAAACATATTAAAAATAAAAAAATAATTTTTAAAAAAGTATTTGAAGGAATAAAAAAAGTATGTATATAAAAAAAAGTTAGTTTAAAAATTAGATTAGTAAATTAAAAACAGTAATTTTAAAAAGTACGTAATTTTTTTGTTGGTTATAATCTAGGTCAGAATACCCCAGTCTCCAGTGTAGGGGCGTAATAAAATCATTTATTTAGACTAAAGTAAGTACCTGGATACAAACGTTGGTTTTGAAACCAGATACTGTCGAATATCGATTGTAATTTAAAAGAAGCAAGGACGCCACAGAAGACAATAAAGGCAGAGGTAAAAAAAAGGAAGCTGCGGTCCGCGATCCGTGAACTCACGGCTTGATGCGGCCTGACGGGTCCAGTCGGGCGGACGTGGCGTAATCAGGGGAAGAAGGTAGAAAGAAGAGATGAAGGGAGGGTTTCGATGTAGATTTTGAGGGGAAATAGATTTAATAGATGCCACTATTAAATCTAAACTAACCATCACGCCGTTTCACCGCAGGGGTAGGCACAGAGGACGGACTGCCAAACCACTCGGTCTTGGCCTTTTCACTTATTATTATTTTTTTTTTTATATTTTAGCGACTATATAAAATAATTCTATAAGTATATAAAATATAATGGTTATGTTAGGTAAAGATATTGTATTTCTTAGTCCTCCTCACTAGGGGTTCCTGTGCCGAGACGGACTAAAATTGTTTAATTAAAGTTTATTTGTCTTCTATGTCGTTTTTAGTGTCTTCATTTTAGTGTTTTCGTTGACCTCTTTCAGACATGTTTTTAATTTTGATTTGTACTCATTAATGTTTTTTATTAGTTTTATGTCTTGGGGAAGAATATTATGGAGTTTAGTTGTAAAATAAGTGGTTTTACAACTTGAATTGTTTTTTATGTCATTTTTATTCGATCTAGTGTGATGGATACGCGATCTAGTAGAGGATTCAGTATTTTTGAATAGCTTCAATAATATTTTTTTGGCTTATATTCATTGTACATTTGGCACTTCAAAGCTATTGAAAATTTCAATCGAAGGCGTTCTAATAGGTACTTTCAGTGTGGTCTTTATGATTCCTTTTTGAATTGTATTATGGTAGTAGATCCCCATCCTATAATTCCATATTCAATTCGAGAATGACATAACGCGTAGTAAACCTTTTTCAAATCCTTTGTATTTACCACATTTCTTAGATTTTTAAAGAAATATATAAGGCTTATGAGTTTTCAGAATACCTTTGATGTGTAGG
This sequence comes from Limnephilus rhombicus, assembly GCA_929108145.2. Taxonomy (NCBI): domain Eukaryota; kingdom Metazoa; phylum Arthropoda; class Insecta; order Trichoptera; family Limnephilidae; genus Limnephilus; species Limnephilus rhombicus. Next base: position 29,408,249 of record OV815297.1, on the reverse strand, counting down.
TCCCATCTAAGATTTTCATCAATTATTACTCCGAGATATTTTATGTTTTTTCTATGACTGGGCAGTGACATAGAAAATTATTTCTACGGCATTCATGTAGTTTTAGCTCTAGTGATTTTGCTGGTTGGCTCTTTGAGTTTATTTGCCTCATTCACATTCATACATCGTCTCTCTTCTATTATTCTGACTCTTGACAAGGCCCGACATAAGTTTCTGTTATTGTTATGAGTAAGTTTTGTTGTTATTTTATATAATCGTAAGTCTGCGTTATTCTTGAATGAGAATTTTCTTAGTGTGCCTTATATCGCTACGAGTTTAAGAAGAAGATAGAGGGATATGTAATTACAAATGTTAGAGGAGCGCGCCAATATTTAAAGCCATAAAATCGGTGCGAAAATTGTGAAAATGTTTAATAAAACACGACTCATTTATGATAGAGCAAAAATACCGCGATGGTTGTCTTAAACAGCATTTAAAGAAACACTGTGAATTTTTTCTTACACATAAACTTGTAAAATAACTGAAACAAACGTGTTTATAATAACTTTTGGAGCATACTTTGCGATTTTTTTCTATAGAGGGAATTTTATATAATTTGCGTTTCGGCGCGGGGAATGTCTAGATATTATCTTCAAAAATAACATATATTTTTTTAAGAATTTAAAAACTTCAAATGTTTTAGGGAGATATGTAAGGAATCTGTAGAAATTCGTTTAGCGGCGGTTTAAGCAATTGACATAAAAATCGCATGACAAATTGAGTCAATGAATAGGCCACTTGCATGGATTTCATAAAGTTTTATAAAAAATCGTGGGGATAGATTTTTTTACAAGATTAAGAAAATGTTGGTAATTTTTTATAGAAAGGTACAGTTTTTTATTTTTAAATAAATAAATCCGTTATTTGGGCTCGTGACGTCACTACATGAAAATGTCCCGTCTCCGAAAATGTTCCTATTAATTTTGTCAAATTCCACACTGATTTTTTTTTTATATAGCAACACTTTGATTTCAGGCGAATTTTTGAATTTGACATTTAACGTTCACTTGATTTATTGTTTGTTCTCTGCGAACTTATCATTTGGTTTGACTTTTTGACAGATGTTATGAAGAGAACCTCGTACAATTTATGCTGTCTGTACGTGTTTTAGGGGTATAATGGTAATGGTACTGATTTTAACAAAATCAAATTTTATGTTATTCTTATTATTATTATAATCTACAAGAGTACAAGTATATTACATTGGATTTAGTAATATAGACGTTGAACATTATAATGATTTATGATCAATACGGTGGATCAAGGAAAAAAATATTTATGAAATGTAATATTTTTGGTATGCCTCGATATTTTCCTGTGCCATTCGTGTGGAAAACGTTATTTTTTTAATGATTTTCGGCGATGTAATTATCGTTTTTTCGCACCCATGAAAGTATGCCCCGTCTTTACGGTTTATAAAAAATTATCTGATTTTTCGGATTGAAATTTTCAAAAAATTGCCAGAGTTAAAAAATACGATTAAAAAAAAATACAGAATGTCTTAGAATATTTGCATAAACCGGAAAAAAAATTAAAAACTAGTGATTCAAGTGGCCTATTGGAACAAATGCTTGAATTAAAGGCGATCCAATAGTTCAGGAAAAAATCGAAATCGAAATTCACGCCCCTTTAAGGGAGGAGTTTGAAAATACTTAAGAAAAAGCTTTTGGAAAGGTTGGAAAAGGCATTTGAGAATTTTTTTACAGGTTGATTTAGTAAAAACCTGTAAAAAACATTAACTCCTTTTTTACGCATTGTTTATTGTGATAAAACGGAAATTTAAAATTGATTTCACGAAATCAAGTGACGCGGATTCACACGTTCATCTCCCGCTCTGTCTGGGGCGTGACTGATACGAAAGAGGTGTGTCGTGGGCACTGTGAGCAGTAGTTCTTCGGTGGACATCATAGGGTTCACATTGAAAAACCGAATTCGTCGACTAGCGGCCGTATTGTAAAATAACAACGCGAAAATGCATATTTTATTTTATTTTGGAAAGATCGGACGTAAATATCAATTTTTTTTGCGATTATTATAAAATAGACTGAATTTGCCACATTATACAATAAAATCATATCCGAAAAAAGGTCTGTAAATAGGAGAGTTTGGACTTGAAAATGTTTTCTATAGATTTTGTACTTTATTTTTTATAGGCTTATTAAAAGACTTATTAAAAAAATTACCGAAATATTTAAGGGACAAGGTATGTTCTACACGCAGTATTTAATTGAAGCATCTATAATACTTCTAAGCGATCAAATTTTCAAAACAAAAAACATATGATTTAGTAGGATTTTGCATTATTTACTATGGCTTCATCTTAAGCTCAAAAATGGTTTTTATTTATTTTGTGAATAATTTTATTAAAAAAAAGTTAATCAAGGGAAACTGTCACATATGATTTAGCCATAATATTGTATTTTTTTAAAGTTGTTTCTAATATGCGTTCATACATTCCTAATAAAAAAAATACATGTTTTAATATTCTATATTTATTTTTAATTAACCATTATATTATTTTCATTGTACTCAAGCGAAACGATAGGAAAAGCTTCAATATATCTATAACAATTTTTAAAATATTTAAAGTATAAACCAATTTGTTGTAAAGATTAATCTAAAACAGTATTTTTTCATTTAAGAAAAGCTTTTCAAATGGAAACCTAATGGAAGATAATTTGTAAGAAAACAAATGGTTTCCACTTCGAATCAAGCAATCTGTTTAGAAAAATGGTTCGACATAAACCGCTCAAAATAATATTGACGGCCTCCGTGGTCGAGGGGTAAGGCTCTTAAATCGCAATCCGAAGGTCGCAGAGTCGAACCCGGCGTGCGCAAATAAAATTTATATTAATAATTTGTGTTATTTCACAGTTAATTAGTTAATAATAATATATATTATATTTGCAGCACTTTCCAGACTGCGAGATACTCTCAGCATCGCCCTGGTGTAAGACCACCATTCAGAATTGAAACGTCGCTTGAAATGGATTTAGCCGTGTTTGCAGACCAGATCTGAATAGCCAGGTACTTTCCCATCTTCCTTTTCCCCATCTCTTTCCCCTCCTCGTTTATCTCTAGCCTCACAACATACCCCAATTGGGGATGCCATAGTCTCACTGACTCACTGACTTGTGACGTATGCAATGTCTCGTTAATATACATCATTTGTCCCATCCTTTGTCTCACTAGTGCGTAAGAAAGAGATGCAGCATTAATGTGGTACAGAACGTATGATTTTGCCTTTTTAGTGTCGTTACCGTGCCTTTGCCTTGAGAATATTAAAATCTGCCAATATATTTGAAAGTGAATGTCAAGTCTCTGGTCTGGAGCCCCAAACTACCTGAAAAAAATCCTCGACTCTGTGCAGAAACGGGCGGTCCGTCTGATAGATTCTCCTTATTTAACAGACGGATTGCAATCTTTATAGCACAGGCATCGGGTGGGAATGCTATCTTTGTTCTACCAGTATTTCAATGGAAAATGCTCCGATGAACTAGCGTCATTGATACCTTCGGCACCGGTGCATAGTCGGGAAACACGCTTAACGCGTGCCCAACATATGTACACGGTCACATGAGAACAGGTTCTTGTGTTCAACAGCTCGGCTGTGGAACGTTTGCCGATATTTGTGTTTCCTGCTTCTTACAACATGGGTCTCTTGAAGATCAATGTTCATTCATTCCTCTCCTCAAAAAGACCCTCCACAAAGTATCTCAGACGACATAGGCCCTGAGGGAAATTATTTTCCCCAAGGCCTCCCTGCGTGTAACTCAAAAACGGCTGGGATTTAGAAAATTACGCAAAGAATAAAAGTTATAGATATTTTTATGAGCTTTTACCTATTCTTAGAAAATTTTCCTCTGCGACGCACCGTTTTCAAGATATAAGTGGAAACCCGAAAATTGGGACCTTCTCCACTACCCTCCCCGTCCTCCCCGCCCAGCTCACTACCTAGACGTCAGGACTTTTAATATGTTCACACCCTAAGCACCCTGAACAAGTTTCTGAAGGAATCGCTTAGGTTCTCACGCACTCTACACCTCCTTTCTTGACTGGACTACCCAGGGAGTTAATGTACAAATAAAAGAAAAAAAGCGGGCATATTGTGATGAAGTGATATTATTTTGTCTAGGCATGAGGGTTTTTACAATGTACCGTTTAGTTTACCATCATATCTACATAGGGTGGGACCCAGTAGCTGTGTTACCTGCTATATAATACAGGTGTAAAATTTAATCAGCCTTTCCAATAATTGCTGTGCGTTGGGGGGTTCACGGCTCACAGGTAGTGCTGAAGCACTATGCTGTATATTAAGGCTTCTAACTTCCGAGCCCTTTCAATGTGGTTATTGATGTAAAGCCCTTCATAGGAACCTGCCAACCAACTCAAATAATGACTAAATACAAAGGTTGGAAAATAGTCTCACTCCACCTTAGAATTCAATTATAGAAGGGCCATTAACTAGCCAGCGGCTGAGAATTCATATTTCGTCGAAAGCTGTTCTTACGATTGTACAGGGCGATTCCAACGAGAAAGATTAATTATTCCCGTACTAGCTTTTAAAAATAATAACTCAATATCAATTTTATTTCATAAAAAATTTGCTATTATTTATACCTACATTCAAAAATGTTGAAAGGCGTGATGATAAAATTATTAAAATAATGTTCTATTTGTAATTAATTAATAGAACAAAATTAATATTGATTTTCTTTATTTCATTTTCCTACTTGAGGATAAAAAATATATTACTTTTTTCGCTTTACATTTAACTTTTAAGAGATCAAACAATTTATATGTCCGTTACTTAAAGGGCCCGCAACCCGGATTTGTACCGATTTATTACATATTTCCCTTAAACACGGTAAGTTTTAAAGCTCTTAAAAAATATATATGTTATTCTTGAAGATAATATCTAGACTTTGCCCGCGCCGAAACGCAAATTATATAAAATTCCCTCGATAGAAAAAAATCGCAAAGTATGCTCCAAAAATTATTATTAACACTTTTGTTTCAGTTATTTTACAAGTAATATCTATGAAAAAATTCACAGTGTTTCTTTAAACGCTGTTTAAGATAATGCCTGCGAGATTTTTGCTCTATTTTAAACGAGTCGTGTTTTATTAAACATTTTCGCAATTTTCGCATCGATTTTGTCGCAGTAAATGTTAGCGCTCTCCTCTAACATTCGTAATTTCGTATCTCTCCATCTTCTTCTTTTCGGGCCCGGTTGCAGAGCCTTAATGAAGTACATTGAATTGAGAAAATGAATGTTGGTGTTTTTTGTTATAATCGGCGGTCATCATCTACAGCGCTCCATTCCTCTTTCTGTCATAGATCCCATCTCCACACACTTACAATATATACGTTATTTTTTATTAAACTACCAAATTTTTCACTAGATATAATTTAAATGGTAGAACAACGTTCAGCTAGTATGTTATAAAACCGTAGAAATTCAGAATCCCACGGTATACGGTTATATTCATCAATGCAATGCTAATCTTTGATAAAGAAGATAATACAAATAAATCTAAACATATCATGAAACAGAACAAGGCACAACACTAGTAAAAAAACTAGTATGCTTTAGACCACATGACTGAAGTAAAACCAAAAGACAAACCTCGCCCAATGAACCCAAGTATCCCTGCTAAGTTACCAAACGTAGCGATACCTATGACCTAGGGGTGACTATGACATTGGGGTGAAATACGACCATGGGGTGACCTACGTCCGTGGGGTGACCAACGAACTTGGAATCACCATCCCTATCCTTATCCTTATCCTTATCCTTATCCTTATCCTTATCCTTATCCTTATCCTTATCCTTATCCTTATCCTTATCCTTATCCTTATCCTTATCCTTATCCTTATCCTTATCCTTATCCTTATCCTTATCCTTATCCTTATCCTTATCCTTATCCTTATCCTTATCCTTATCCTTATCCTTATCCTTATCCTTAACACTCCCCAAGTCAAGCGTGCGTAAAGGCCCGACGTTCGTCTAGCAATCGATCACCGTTCGATATTAATAATTGGTTTCAGAATATCTCTTTCAAGGTTTCCTCTTACCTTTAAAGTCACAACATTTCCCCTTATTCTTTGTGGTGGCTTGAACCTGTTTCCTCCCTCGTGCCCTCCTCGTGACAGGAAGTGGGAAGACCCTGCTGACAGCTGAGTAGTCCCTATAGTAGGTAGTACGTGGAAAAGAAGTTGTGGAGGATGTATGGTGGGAAGTGTTGCGGTTGATGACGATGACAGATGAATATCTGACATGTTAAAAAATATAACATATTGATCGGTCAGTGGCTGAGTTGAAATCACGGTTCCGAACCAGGCAATTCAATTTGGGAAGCGGTTATGGGTACCGCCGCCCCGCCAACCATTTATTGAATAACCAACTATGGATTTTATCTGCCATCCCCAAGTGGTTCGCTACGTTTGATGACTTAGTAGGGGTGCCGGGTTCATGGGGTGAGGTTTTTCGCGGTCTAGGGGACAGATGCTTCTGCCCACCAGCTGCACGGCAGGCCGGATGGGGAGAAAATGGTTGAGGGAGTCCCTTCGATTTATCCAGCCGTACTCTCTGGAAACATCGTCTTGAACCGCAATGGGAAGGATGGATTCGTACTCCGTTACAATTACTCTCAGATTCCTACCCACCTCTAATACACTTTTCCTTCCTCTCCTTAGGTAATAGGAAATTTTCAATAATTCAGTTATTTGTTATTCATAATCCGGGAATGTTTGTCTTTATTAAAAAATATTTAATAAAAAATTACATCATACGCCGACGATACAGTTTTAATAATAAGTGAAAATACTTGGGAAAATGTAGAATTACAGGCCACAGAAGACATCAATACGCTTAAGAATTTTTTCGACACTAATTTACTATCACTAAATAGTGAAAAGACATTTGTAATTCCATTTGCAATCCATCCAAACGACGCTCCCAAAAATTTTAACATTGTCATACACGATAACAGTAAAATTCACAGCCAACATTATTGCAAATCAAACTGTACAATATTAAAAACAACAAATAAAATTAAATATCTCGGCGTAATTATCGATAAAAATCTGAAATGGAAGGAACAAATATGTCAAGTAGTAAACAAAATCAGAAAATTAATATATATATTTTTAAGAATTAGAAATTTTCTGTCGATAAAAAATCTAGATTTAAACTACTATGCTATATCAATCCACTCTACAATACGCTATTATTAGTTGGGGATCCGCGTATAAATGTGACCTTCTTCCAATAGAAATTGTACAAAGAACAATTATTAAAATTATATTAAAAAAATCCTTAGACTACCCAACAGAACGCCCGTTTGAAGAATTTCAAGTACCCACATGTACCCACAAAAATTCAGTAATTCAAATAATAAAAGAAAAAGATAAATATCCATTTTTACATGAAAACAGAACTCGACTTAAACATGTTTTTCTATGCCCAAAACTAAATACGTCTTTTGCACAGCATCATTATATTTATCAGGGAAGAACTTTTTTCAATCGTCTACTAGAAGAAATCAGAAGCATCAATGATAAAACCCGAATACTGCTCTCTGTCAAGAGACATTTTAAAAATATTCTAAAGAAAAAAAACTACTGTCAACTAATCTTACAAATATCTTAGTTCTCCATAACATTCTTTCTTTTAAAGAAAAAACACACCATTATCAAATAAATACTGCAGCTCACATATATTTGTGTACAATTAATTATTTAAGTACTAACTTATACCTAACTAATAACAAATAGCATTTATGTACACTCCCCTTCCATACACAAGCAAATGCTTTTAATGGAAGGGTAGTAAAAAAAACCTGTAAAAAAAATATTTTGTTGTAAAATTGGAAATATAATAAATGTTTCAAAAAATAAAAAAAATAAAAAATAAAAATAAATATATATACATATTTACGAGTACATATATCGATCGTCCAGTTGATTAGGCAGACATCTCCAATAATAAATAATAAATTTGGACAACTTATGTAGCGCTGTTTTTGCGAAAAATCCCTACTTAGTTTTGAGATAACGAGGAAAGCAAATTTTCGAATGCTCAACATAAACCAAGTTTTATTTATACGTGACTGTGTTTTATATATTAAACTAGCTGACCCGACGAATTTCGTACCGCCTCAAAATCAATAACTGTTGAATTAAATTAAGTTTTTTTTGCGGTTAAAAATTACCCAATGAAGCAATTATGGATGCTCAACTGTCCGTTTTTTGTCAGTATCAGAGATGGCGTTGTGTAAGGATTTATATTTTTTATGATTTTCTTACTTTTCCACTTACTTACAGGAATTTTTGAAAGGAAGCGGGTACGGGTGTCGCCGTATCGGGAACCATTTATTGGATAACCAACACCTCTGCCATAGGTCACCCCAAGTGGTTCGCTACGTTTGGTGATTTAGCAGGGGGGGGCAGGTTCATGGGGCGACTTTTGTGCGGGTCTTGGCGGCCTGCTGCGTGGCGGGCCGGATCGAGAGAGACTGGTTGAGGGAGGTCAATCGACCAATGGATCGAAAGAGTCCGGCTGGAAAGGTCAAGGTAAAAGGTCGATTCCGGTCAAGGCAATGGCCTTGTACCGCAGTTGGAGGGATGGATTCACTCCCGGATACACTGACCTCCAGATTCCTATCCACCCCTCATGCCTTTTTGCTTCCCAGAACTTCCTATCCTACTCTTCCTTAAAAAGACCCTCCACACAGCATCCCCAAAAGTGACATAGGTGTACAGAGACATACGTTCACCGTTTGTCTCATTTTCGACTATTGATATTTAGTGTGTAAGAAAGAGGGGCAGCATTATATGATTAAGAACAAAGGCAAAACAATCACCGCATTGACATTTGACGTTTTTGAATTTTTGAAATTCACGCACAGTTAAATATTTACCCATCACAATATTGCTGCAGTTCTTTCAAAATATGAGAATTCGTTGCGTACAAAATGTATGAAAAAAATAATTTTCTTCATAACTTTCTTTTTCGTGAATTTTTGCGATGTTTTAATAGTTATTCTGTTATCCGGGGCGGAGACAAATCCAGCAAATCAAAGATCATCAAAATCGGTCCAGCCGATCTCGAGTTATAAACAGTGTAACCAACCCGACTTTGTTTTATATATTAAGATATGCTATAAAAAAACACCGGAAAGCATGACGGTCCGGTATATTAGTGCGACATTTTGAAATATCCTACTAGTGACCCAGAAAACATAAAAAATTGTTTTTGTGCATTATAATTGATTTGGTTGTGTTCTTGAGTAACTAGCTGACCCGGCCAACTTCGTGCCACCTAAGAATCAATAACTGTTGTATTAACATATTAGCTGAATTAAATTAAGTTTTTTTATTGTCAAAAAATTACACAATGAAGCCATAATGGATGCGCAATAGGCCACTTTCATTGAATTCATAACGACTTGGAAAAAATCGTGTCGATAGATCTTTTTATTAAGATTGCGAAAATGTTATTAAATTTTTTTAGAAATGTACGGTTTTTTATTTTTAAATAAATAAATCCATTATTTGCGCTCGTGTCGTCACTACATGAAAATGTCCCGTCTCCGAAAATGTTCCTATTAATTTTGTAAAATTCGACACTGATTTATTTTTTTAATATGGCATCACATTGATTTCAGGCAACTTTTTGAATTCGTTCACTAGATTTATTGTTTGTTCTCTGCGAACTTATCATTTGGTTTTACTTTTTGACAGATGTTCTGAAGAGAACCCCGTACATTTTAGAAGTCGGTACGTGTTTTAGAGGTATGATGGTTATGGCGCTGATTTTAACAAAATCAAATTTTATAATATTCTTATTATTATTATAATTTACAAGTACAAGTATATTACATTGGATTTAGTAATATATACGTTGTACATTATAATGATTTATGATCAATAAGATGGATCAAGGAAAAAAATATTTATGAGATGTAATATTTTTGGTATGCCTCGTTATTCTCCTGTGCCATTCGTGTGGAAAACGTTATTTTTTTAAATGATTTTCGGCTGTGTAATTATCGTTTTTTCGCACCTATAAAATTATGTCCCGTCTTTCCGGTTTATAAAAAATGGTCCGATTTTTCGGATTGAAATTTTCAAAAAATCCCCAGGGTTTCAAAAATACAATTTAAAAAAAAAATACAGAATGTCTTAGAAAATTTATCAAAACCGGAAAAAAAATTGAAAAATGTGATGCAAGTGGCCTACTGTCCGTGTTTTAGTTTTTGTCAGTATCAGAGATGGCGTTGAGTAGGATTTATATTTTTTTTTGATTTTCTTACTTTTCCACATCCTTATGGGAATTGCGTTTCATTTTCTTTATACGTGTGGGGGAGATTTATTATAATTATTGAATTTTTCCATTGGAGGGGTGAAGACATACGTTCACCGTTTGTCTCATTTAATGTGTCATCCTTGGGAATGCTGTGTTGAGGGTCTTTAGGGGAAAAAAATTCAAGTGCAATTTACACGCGATAGAAGCGAAACTTTATCAAAACAATCTCAACCAATACTTGAAAAGTGAGGTCATAATTAAAGCGACTAATGAGCGCAGACTTCGCACTATTTCCATATCTCAACCAATAGGAGCCTTTAAAAGTGACATCATTATCAAAGCAGCCGATGAGCGCAGTTGATGCGTCGCAGGTGCAGTAATCGTCATTTCCGTTTCATCCGAAATCCTAGTCACAGCGGTGCTATAAAAGGTTCACTTCAAAAATATCTATTGCCTAGCCATTGCCAATTGAATATTAAATACCTTCGTATAATACATACCATCATCTGGAATGGAAGAGGTGGACCACCCCGACAGTGCTGTCATCCACTTCACACTGATTATTCAACCATTCGTCTCCTGGTCACGGCAGCAAGTGGAAAACTCGCAGCGGATCCAATCAGGTGGAGTCTGTTCATCTATTCTAAATAGATCATAGTTAAAGTGAACATACAGTTTGACAATAAAATGTGGAAATTAAAAAGTATATTAGATATTTTGTCATTACATTAAACTTTAATCAGTCAATTACAATTAGTGAGCATATAATTCTTGATTTCAAAATGTCTCCTTATCTCCCCCCCCTCCTCTTTTCTTCCTTTTTATTATTATTACTTCATTCATTCAATAATTAAGTTTTAAGACCGGTTCATATCTCGGGCGTAATTATCAAATGACATTCTATGGACCTACGTAATAGGTACATAACCATGTAATAATTTAATTTAACATACCTTATAATCTGTATTATAATGTACTGTGTATGTCTTAATAAACAAATAAATAAATAAATTACTTTAATAACACCGAGTAGGGACGTTAATCAGATGTTGGAAGAATTATAGAATACTCAGATTAAATTAAAATTGGACATTGCATGATTTTGCATTTGCTACCCCTATCACTGTTCATATTACACTTATGAGAAGATTAGTGGCAAAAGTATTATGGGCATCACTTAGATTCATTTTTACGTGTGGCACCCCCGCCACCTCTCCGACAAAACATCTCGGGACCGCTCGAGAATGACCGAGTAGATTATTCCGTTCCCAGCACTCGATTTAGCCGCCCGTTCGCGTTTTGTACCTCTCTACCCGTTTCATACGTGAACACTAATTCGTGTAAATTATTAAATCCTAAATAAATCATAAATCACTCAAATAAGAGTAAAGTGTTATCAATCATCATCCAATATAATCTTTGAACACTGGATCGCGGCCTCAAAGTACCGTGACCCCCAGGAGCCTGACTATTTCTCATGGTAAAGTATTGGTATACACTCGTCTGATGAGAAGACGGAGCACAGGTCAAGCATCCTCCACCAGCTTCTCAGCCCCGGGAGACAATCCTTTCAACATTGGTAACCCCGACGCTCGAAAACACTGTCAACAGTATAGTTAATATTTATTTTGAAAGAGTGGGGAATTTAGGACTCTTTAGGACTGGAGAATTTTTATGAAATGACCTTTACAAAAGCTAACTGAAGTAAACTCTGAAGAAGTGACCGTTGCTCACGAAACATGTCGGTTTTTATGAACAATAAAGGTGGTATAAACTTAGTATTCTATTAATTTTTAATTAAAATGGTGCCACAAAATAAGTTTGCTGTGTTTGAAGAACTGAAATAAGAGGTAAAATTTTTAGACAATGGCTTATTTACAATGTCGCAGGCAGTGAAGGTGAAGGTGAGAGGTTTTTGACTTTATGGATACGTGTGACTGATATACAGTGTTGCCAACAGTTATACCAGCTTACCACCAGATTCAATCTTTAAATCCACCAGAAAACCACTAAAACATGGTACTACACTCACACTCGCTAAATTTTCCACTAAAATAAAGTTTAATAAAAGAAAATAGGTTAAGAAATTATTAATTTCCTTAATTAGTACAAACATAATAATTAGTAAACCACAGACCGTTTGTAGGTAAATTAACATAAAAATCGCTCAAGACGGAGGTAGCGCAACACGGCATAACACCCGAAAAACAAATAACGAAAACAGAACAATTATTCAATAACGACTAATTCTAAATTTTTGGATCTTGAATCCAAGAATCCCGAAAATGTTGCGTATATTGTTATTTCGGCATAGTTGCGCACTCGCGATGATAACACAACAGTAAGTTGACAGTTCTATAAAAGAGTTGACTGACTAAATGTTGTGCAGGGAATCCCCATGTACAAAGACACTGCGCATCTTTTTAGTAGATCAGTGTTGCCTACACAGTAAATGTAAATTCCATTTAAATTTAAAGAAAGTATAACGAAGAAATAAGATTATAGTTTTAGTAATGAAACAAAAATTTTCGAAACCGCTAGAAAATCCACCAGCCACAAAAAGAAATATTTCGCAACTAAATGAAGTCTGAAAACCACCAGTTTTAGTGGAAAATCCACTAAGTTGGCAACACTGCTGATATACCACTTAATCTATAATATATTAACAATAATTCTCTAACCAACTACCACACACACGCATCAATTTCTCGACTACACACACTAGGGAACAAATATACCTCAAATATCGATGTATTTAATACAAGTTTACCGTTATTAAAGAAATATCTGAACAATATTTTTATGTAGAATATTTTGATATCTAAGGAGCATCACGTATATTTGTGTATTTCTATCTCTCTGTAAAAACTTGTTAACGTTTTCTTTTTATGTATCTTGCATTTTGTGATGTATTATTTATGACATTTAATCAGTCACCTGTAAATTTTGTATTTACTAACATACCAACTAATTTATTTTCTATGCCATTCACAACTAAGATACTTTCTCTTTTATTGTAATGCACTATCTTTCTTTAAATTTATCTGTATACCTACCTTTCATATGATGTTTACTTGTTATGTTTTTATAGTTTATCTTTTTTATTAAAAAAAAAAACTGTCTCTGTATCATTAACTTGTCATGTAAAAGCCCATCAGGGCGTTGAAAATTAATAAATAAATAAAATATAAAAATGAATCGCTGAATGTGTTGCTAAACGCATAACTTTCGAAGACTGCATCAAATTGGATAATTCTTTTTTTTTGTGTGATCGTTATTGTCAGGACAAGGTTTTTATAAAATTTTCGTTGAGCTCTGGCATTATGAAATTTGAATAAAAGAATTGCTATTGGTGGCACGCGAGGAAGCGGCTATTGCTATGGAAAGTGGGAGGGAGGGAGATATGGGGGAGGGGGAGGGGAACCTGGGAGGGGGGAGGGGACCTGGGAGGGGGGTTCGCTGGAGAGGAAGGGGAGGCGGAAGGGGAGCGAATGGGAAAGGACACGCAGGGAGAAACAATTACTTTATTAAATGGCATAGCAACGCATGCTGGCAACCAGCTAGTACTTAATACATATAATGGAAAGCTTGGAAGTTGGGTTTATAAAAGTTCCAGTTTGTGATTGTTTGTTGAAATGAACCTTGACAGAATAGTTGTGCAAGTCGGTATTATAGGGTACTTTATTAAAGGGAGAGAAAGAAACCTTACACTCTCTGGATTACTGCCTTACCCACCCCTACCTCCTTCTGTCCGTGTGCTGTGTGTCGTCATGCGTAGGTGTTTCCCTTTTCACGTACTAATTCATGTATCACCAACCGATGGTTTGCAAGAACTGATGGAGTACCTACTAACCCGTATCTTATCATAAAGTAAAGCAGAATACAAGAAATTCCATCTGGGCATGTTTTGTGATACAAAGTCTGCTTAAGGCGCCGCAACCGCGCTCAAAAAGAAGAAGATGGAGAGATATGTAATTACGAATGTTAGAGGAGTGCGCTAATATTTAAACCGATAAAATCGATGCGAAAATTGTGAAAATGTTTAATAATACACGACTCGTTTAAAATAGAGCGAAAATCTCCTGGGGTTTGTCTAAAATCGCATTTAAAGAAACACTGCGAATTTTTTCATACATATATACTTGTAAAATAACAGAAACAGACTTGAAAATAAAAATTTTCGGAGCATACTTTGCGATTTTTTTCTATCGAGGGAATTTTATATAATTTGCGTTTAGGCGTGGGAAATGTATAGATATTATCTTCTAAAATAACATATATTTTTTTAGAGCTTAAAAACTTCAAAAGTTTAAGGGAGATATAATAATAAATTTGGACAACTTATGTAGCGCTGTTTTTGCGAAAAATCGCCTCAAGAGCGCTGTACAAATTAGCATGGATTTTACATTAGAATTTACTTAACTTAGGAGGCTCGATAACAACTCGTCTTGCAGCTATCAAGCGCATGGATTATTGGAATTCTAGCCCCCGATAAATTAAATAAAATATATTTTTATACACGTATTTCAATTTACTTTATGTAGGGGGCTAGATAACCACTCGTCTTGCAGCTATCAAGCGCATGGATTGTTGGAATTCCAGCCCCCCAATAAATCAAATAAAATATCTTTTTATATGTACGTATTTTAATTTACTTAACTGTGTAGGGGGCTAGATAACAACTCGTATTGCAGCTATCAAGCGACTGGATTATTGTAATTCTTGCCCCGCAATAATACATTTACCTTATGTATTTAGTAATCTACTTAACATCCTAAGGGAACGTAACCATACTACGTGACCAATTTTTTTGCAATTTTTAACCCCCCCCCCCCCCCCCCGGTGACCAAAAACCTAAGCAACCCGCCGCTCATTTATATGGAGCGTGACATTTTGAAGACCCCCCCCCCTAAACGTGTCACGTAGTATGGGTACGTTCCCTAAGTCTAGCTTAATCTAACTTAATCTACTTAATCTAACCTAACCTAACTTAATCTTACTCACACATACTCAATATGTAAGAAATCGATAGAAATTCGGATAGCGGCGGCTTAAATTTGACATGCAGAACAACAATTTGGGAGGCGGTTACGGGTATCGCCGCATACGAGAACCGTTTATTGAATAACCAACACCCCTACCATAGATCTCCTCTCCGCTTGGTTTCATGGTTTGGGTTTGTCTCAATGAGTTTGCGTGGTAGGCCGGATCGGGAGAGACTGATTGAGGAAGACCTTTCAACCTCTTCAGCAGGTCTATCTCTTGCACTCTGCACCGCAGTGGGAGTGATAGATTCATTTGACTGTCACTCCTGGACACATTGACTCCCATATTCCTACCCACTCCTCATACCTTTTCATTTCCGAAATATATTTTCAAAAGTAAACAAAATGTTAAAGGAACTGAATTTGCTCACCGTGAAACAGTTGCTGACCTTGAATACGATGATATTTATACATGTAGGTACTCAGTGTAGGCTGGTGGTTAAATGAAGAACAACGAGGTTGCGTGATAAAAAAAACCTTTAATGAGTTCCCACAATAATTATAATTTGTAATCACACAAACACGGTCAGCGTAACAGTCTTACGATATTAAATAGTACTAACGAAGTTACACACTGGGTCAAGGTTGATTGCGGATAGAAGAGGCGACTGCTTTGTAAGTTGAACGAACACTGCTCCTTTCGCTATTGTTGGGCGCGTTTTATATGGCCAGACGAGTGAAGTATTGGTAGTAAATCATCACTCGGCTAGTTACTCGAAAGCGCTAGAACTGTGCATTGCAAGCGTACAATGGTTCGTACTTTTTCTGGAATGCGTGAGAGGTAGGTAGGTCCGCGGCTCTGTTCCGATGAACTAGGTACCTACTGTTCAGTCGCGTACCGTCCATGCCAGACCGCTGACGGGAGTTCTAGTAATTTTGCTTGCATATATTTGAACACAGGCGCCGCTTCTGGAAACATCGATACGGTTCGGGGGCAATCCAAAGCGTGACGTAGCAAAGGCTGGTTGCTACATACATAAAATAATTAACAACACTTTATCAAAATACTTCTCAAATAAAATTATATTCAACAAGGACATTCACAGACATAACACAAGGACGTGCAAGGAATTCAGGCTTAAAAAAGATAAGGTATTCAAAGAAAGAGAAGGCGAATACGCAGAATAGTTTACTGTACAAAGGGATGAAGTTATATAACAAGCTACAAGAAACTTTAAAGTCCACATCAATTGGAAAGTTCAAGACGTATTGTAAGAGCTACATTAAAACTTCATAAAATTTAGTTTGCAATATGAAATATTTTAATTATTAGTTAGAAATTTGTTAACTTAAATGTACAAATTACTAAAATAAAATTAATAAATAAAATAAAAATTTCCAGAATTAATTCCTCTCCTTTGTTTCCTAAAAATCCACAGCATCCCCAAAAATGACATACCCAAAGGAGAAATATTTTCTCCAAGGCCTCCTGTGTGGAACTGATGTAAAAAAATCAGAGTGTGCAATTCACACGCGTCAGAAGTGAAACCTTTAGAAAATCAAAGTGGACAAGAGTGGGGAGACTACGAAGCACTTTTTTTTATCAATGTAAGGGATGATTTTTTCCATATTTTTGTAGTCGAATTCCAGTGCACATTTTCCTGCACATTTGGTAATTTTATTAGTATTTGTGTCTTCTTCTTCAGAGTCGCTTTCTTTTGTGTTTTCTCTTGCCTGTTAATTTTGGAGTGGTTTAAAGATTTGATATTGATTTTACAATAACAATTTTTTTTTCGGATTCGATCCTTGGTCAGCTAAATGTCTGCAGAGGTTCGTCAGGCACTTTATACCTCTACACCAAAGGAGAATTGCGTGGCACTGTGGAATTATCATATTATATTGGAACCGAGTACCCGTGAATTAAATTAAGTTTATTGCTATTTCATTCTCAATCAGGCTAAATCCTGTAAATGTTTCTTTCTTCTTAGTGTTGCTCGTTTCCGTTCCATCGAATTTCAAATCACAACTGTGCTAAAGAAGTGGTCACTTCAAAAATAAGAGAAAATTAGAAACATACGTAATAATAAAAAAAACATACATACAATCTAAGGAAATGGCTATCAGATAGTAATGATTTATATTGATTCCCCACCGAAGTCCTTGTATTCTTTATTGAAACTCACATTCGAAGGAATTGGAAAATTCTTTATAATTTTTGTAATACAGTAGGGCCTCGCTAATCCGGATAGGGAAAAACAAGACCCCTTCCGAATTATCGAGGCATCCGGATTATAGTATGCACTTTTTTAATAGGAATAAAACACATTTTTAACTTGGGTTTAAGGTCAATTTGAATATGTATGTGCGTACAAATGTACTTATAAAAAAATTCAAGCATGTAAGAAAGTTGCGTACTTAATATGAAATAAAAAATACTAAAAGTTAATTAACAAGTGACGGCAAATGAATGAATATTGACACGTTGTGACCCGCACGCACCCGTCCGGATTACAGCGTGCACTGAAGAAACGGGGGTCCGGATTAGCGAGGCTCTACTATACCTCATGTATATGAAACCGTTCATTTACTTGTTGATTGTATTCATTTGTTCATACTAAATCCATTTTCAATTTGGGAGGCGGGAATGGATGCCGCCGCCCCGAGAACCTTTATTGGATAACCAACACCTCTACCATAGGTCACCCCAAGTGGTTCGCTACGTTTGGTGATTTAGCAGGGGTGCCCGGGTTCACGGGGTGAGGTTTGTCTAGGTTTTGGAGGCGGATGACCAGGATTCCTACCCACCCCTTAAACCCTTTTCCTTCCCAGAACTCTCCTCTCCTTCCTTTCCCTAAAAAAAACCCTGAATACAGCATTCCCAAAGATGACATAGGCTCTGAGGGAAATTATTTTCCTCAGGGCCTCCTGTGTGGAGCTCATGTAAAAAAAAAGTACTTTTTTATTATATAAGGCTTATAGTGCTATTTACATGTATATACTATTTCCGTATTTTAAATAATTTATTTTATAGATATTTTAGCATCAAAATTATATATACGTATACAATGTTTGAAAAACCAATGTTGTCATTAGGTACCTGCTGACAAACTACGTTAGTAGTTTAGTGGGTTTAAATGTAAATCTTTATCTTTACGTAGTATAAAATGAAGTCGCTCCCGCTGAATGTGCGGTTAGATCTATTAAACTACGCAACGGATTTTCATGCGGTTTTCACCAATAGATAGAGTGATTCAAGAGGAAGGTTTATATATATAAATATATATAATACATGCATACTATAGTAGAGAAAAGTCGAGAAATTCAAAGATTCAATTCAGACAGCGGAAAGCGGGCAGCGGGTAGCTGGCAGCGGGCGGTGTGAATTTAAAATAAAGTGTGTCCGGGTCTGCTAGTATATAAATAAATTTAAAAAATTAAAATACGTTTTTGGACGCGAAGTCTACTGTTCGCAGGACTTCTAGTTTATAGCAGCCTGAAACATTGAAGATCCCTGACCCCTATTATGTATGGAGAGGTAGGAAGTGGAAAGGTAGCAGTTGTTGGTTGGTAGGTGCTACGTGGAAACCTTACGAGGTAATGTTTGTTGTCACCAGGCGCTAGTGAAAGGGGACAACACGCTGAGTATTTAGCAGGTACAGTGTAATGTGTAAGTATCTAAATGGTATTCGGTATGTTCTCACTGTCACTGCCAGGGCTAATCCATACACGAAGGTGAAGAAATGACATGCCAAGAAACGATATGTAGGTACCCAAAGACGTTACATACTGTAGACGCGGGGTAGAAATCTCAAAGTAGGAAGCCAAAAGCAAGGCAATTGTACTGGTCTCGATTTCTAGTACTTTAGTACTGAACTGTCACTAGTCGAGTAATGTCGTGTCTTACCAGTAGGAAAATTGCATTTAAAAAGCCCCAAAATGCCCTCCTGTGTGATGAGAAAATGTTTCTATTACCCACACGGCAAACAGTAGTAAAAGTGAAGAAATAACATTTCATTTATATGTACACACAAATTACTTATTATTATCGATTATTATAAGCAATACAATTAATTTTCATGTTTCCCGTCTGACAATTTTGTGCATCATTAGAGAAAAAACACACATTCTTTCATTGTCTTATGGTACGGCCACACTGAAGCCAACTTCAAATTTTCGGACGATTCTGTAGAAGGGTAGTTCATGCGTTGGAAGTTTGGCTTCAGTGTGGAAGTAGCATATCTTTTTAATACATGTATAACTTTTGAATTTAAGAAATTACTGAAAACAAAAGAGTGTTGCTTACTCGCCACATTATTTTGCGAGTATGTAAGACTATGGCAAGTGTATTTATATAACGCCATTGTAGGTACCTATATAATTGAGCACTTGTCCGGAATAGTTGTATCTAACAAAACTATCAATGTTGAGTTCTTGATGAAATAATGTTGTATCCAACAAAAGTATCAATGTTGAGTTATTGATGAAATAATGTTGTATCCAACAAAAGTATCAATGTTGAGTTATTGATGGAATAATGTTGTATCCAACAAAACTATCAATGTTGAGTTATTGATGAAATAATGTTGTATCCAACAAAAGTATCAATGTTGAGTTATTGATGGAATAATGTTGTATCCAACAAAACTATCAATGTTGAGTTATTGATGGAATAATGTTCTATCCAACAAAGGGGCAATCCATAAATTACGTAAAACCTTAGGGGGGGGGGGAGAGTAGAGAAGTGTGAAAACTTGTATGGGGGGGTCATCAGCTCTGTGACAGGTCACATGTAAAAATCTAAACTATTAAAACGCCAAACTTTTTTCGATGTAAATTGCAAAATATATGACGGCACTCAAGGGGGGGGAGGATCTCACAAATGTGACAGGGACGGGGTTGGGGGTCAAAAAATCATGAAATTCGTGTGACGTAGTTTATGGATGGCCCCAAAACTATCATTGTTGAGCTATTGATGGAATAATGTTGTTAATAATAAATAAACCTATTAATGTTGAGTTATTGATGGAATAATGTTGTATCGAACAAAATGATCAATGTTGAGTTATTGATGGAATAATGTTGAATCCAACAAAATTGGGCATTTTAATATACTTTTTTTGGTGGGGATTATGCTAATGAATTTTTTTAGGCCTGTGGCAGCTATTCAGAAGTTGGTTGTAAGAAGTACGTTGTATAACGAATGTATTGGGAATAAACGAAGAACACGATCGTCTTATGGCTTCAACTAGAAAGACTTCAAAGTCAAGAAGCCAAAAGATGCAGGAAAGTAGTATTTATCCAGAAAAAATATTATTAAGCCTGCTTTTTATCCGTTGAAAGAGATTTAGGGAATAATGTTGTAAGTTGATCTCATGACGATATCTAAATAAATGGTTTGATTTATTTTTATCGTTATTTTGCTTTTTAAGCTCAAATACATCAACGTAAGGTACGAAGAGTAAAAATAAAATATTTTGTGTGTGAAATTTTCATTAACAACATTTTTCCAATAACTCAGCATAAATTCTATTTTAAATGCCTTTCTTCTCAACTTTTAATTTAAAACTCTTTAGAATTACCCATTTTTCTCAGAACAAGAATATTGTTGGATGCAACATTTTTCCAGGCAAGAGCATACATGCCTTTGCATGAGGGAATTCCGAAGAGCGTTATTCCATTCCCATATAAAATACCTGAAAAATCCCAATTTAGAAACGGGCGGTCCGTTTGATAGATTCTCCTGTCTTACAGCAACAGTTCGGTATACTACCTTTTTTTCTATATTTTCGGCCATCGTGTTTCCTCTTAAAATATAATTGGACTGATTCGCTGGAGTGAATGGTCGACGTTTATTCTGAGAATGACTTTATTTTCCCCAAAACTCGAAATGAAAGTGTGCGCGCACTTCCTACTGGCGCCATTTACCTCGTGCAAACATTGCCCTAACTGTCCACCCTAACCTAACAAACACTTCACTAAATACTGGACTATTTTGGAGACCATCAACCAGTGACGTGCAAAAATACAAAGAGATTTAACTTTTGTTAATATCTTTTTTTAATTTTATTTATTTATTTTTATTTTTTTTACATGAGCTCCACACAAGAGGCCCTGAGGAAAATAATTTACCTCAGGGGCCTTTGTCATTTTGGGGATGCTGTGTGGAGGGTTTTTTAAGGAAAGGAAAGAGAGGAGAGTTCTGGGAAGGAAAAGAGTTTAAGGGGTGGGTAGGAATCTGGGGTTCAGTGTGTCCTGGTCATCCGCCTCCAAGATATAGACACACCTCACCCCATGAACCCGAGCACCCCTGCTAAGTAACCAAACATAGCGAACCACTTGGGATGACCTATGGCAGAGGTGTTGGTTATACAATGTTTGTTCCCTGGGCGGCAGTACCCATTCCCGCCTCCCAAATTGCAATATTATCTCCACACAGGAAACCCTGAGGAAAATAATGGGCCTATGTTGTATTTGGGGATGCCGTGTGGAGGATCTTTTTAGTGAAAGGAAGGAGATGAAGTTCTGGTGAGAAAAAATATATGAGGGGTTGGTAGGAATCTGGGAGTTAATGTGTTTAGGAGTGACGAACTTATGAATACATCCCACCCACTGCGATAGGTCGAGAGAGTCCGGCTGGAGAGATCAGAAGGTCTTCCTCAACCAGTCAATCCGATCCAATAGTCGGTTGATTTGTGAGCTCACTCATTTGAGCGTGACACACAAACTACTAGCAGGAGAGCATGCTACTAGGTGGAATTTGTTCATTAGTTTTTTTATTATTTTTTTTTATGAATACCGCACAAGAATCCCAACTGCTCCGGTCAAGAGCCAGTGAGACTATGGCATCCCCAATTGGGGTATGTTAAGACTGAAGGTAGGAGGGAGGGGAAACAGATGGGGAAGAGAAAGGTGGGGAAGTACCTGGCTATTCAGATCTGGTCCCTTTTTATTATTTTTAAATGAATTGATTTTAAAATAACACAAATTAATCAAATAAAATGTATTTACCCGCGCCGGGATTCGATCCGATCGCAGGGGAAGTGCTCTAAGCATTTGTGAACAGGCTTTCTTATAAACATGCTCGTTTCGAACCGGTCTCAGTCAGAACCCAAATCGGACTTTTCATTTTTTTTATTTTTTTCGCCAAAATTTAGTTGTGGGCGAATGGAACTGACCTTATTTGTTAACATTTATTTGACAACAGCATGCTCATTTATAAGCAAATGTGCGCGGTTGATGAGCTGCTTATAAATGAGCATAATAGTATAGCATACAAAAGATGCATTAAACAAAATTTGTTTGCTAGTACCACGTAAATATAACACATCATGTAAATGCCTACCAGTACTTCACTATAAAACTTTTAATACACTAGACTTCACAGGTACTTGTAAAATTTATCATATCGGTTAACATAATCTAGGATTTCTTACTTTTTATATATTATTAGGTCCTTACATATGAAATTGGCTTTTTGCCGTACTGGCAACTTTGATCTCAAATATTTTCTCTTTGGTTAGGAATTCCAAATTCAAATTTATACAGCTATTTACTCATGTATTTGTGTTTCGAAAAATATAATTCATTTGTTTTTTCCTTAATTGTTTTTTTTTCTTTGCGTCACTTTACAAGTTTACAAAATGGAAAACTTGAAATATCGCGTTATTTACGAGTACGAGTTCCACCGTGGCACCAGTGCTGCAGAATTAATGATGTGTATGGTGACGGTGCCGCAAAAGAAAACGCAGTGCGTTTTTGGTTCCAACGTTTTCGTTCTGGAAATTTCGACCTGCAGAAAAAGCCCCGTGGACGGCCGGAGACCAAAGTTGATAATGAAGAATTGAAGGCTATTGTGGAAGCGGATCCATCGCAAACGCATCCATAGCTGCAGGCTGCGGTGTTAGTGATAAAACTGTTTTAATCCACTTGAAGCAAATTGGGAAGGTGAAAAAGCTTGAAAGGTGGGTACCTCACGAATTGAGTGAAGTAAATCAACAAACGCGCGTTAGAACGCTAGACCACACACTGCACAACAGACGGCTAACAAATTAGAAGAGCTTCAATTGGAATGTCTAAGACATCCACCGTACTCTCCGGACCTTGCCCCAATAGATTACCATTTTTTTTGGAAATTTGGATAACTTCTTGCAAGGGAAAAAATTCAACTCCGATGGGGCAGTCCAAACCGCCTTCAAAGATTTTATTGATTCCCGTCCGAATCGTTTTTTTTAGTAAAGGGATCGATGAACTACCTATGAGATGGCAAAAGTGCATAGATAGCAATGGTACATACTTTGATTAAATAAATATATTATATTTTAAAAAATCGACTTTATGTTCCTCCCATATTAAACGCCAATTTCATATGTAAGGACCTGATATATTTAAATCTTTGTACCCTTTAAAGATACGAGTATCTTACATATTTTTACATTTTATTTTTATTGTTTTATTTCTCACTTTTAACTTTAATTTTTAATTTTTTACCCAATACTTTAATGTTGTACTTTATACTTTACACTTTATAATTATCTTATATATGTTACTGTAAAAGCCCGAACTACGGTAAATCCTAAGATTTACCAACTCTTAATGGTAAAAGTCCGAACCGTTCTATAATCATCGTTCACCAACCTAACCTAACCTAACATGTACTAAATTCTAATGGTAAAAGCCCGAAAAAATCGTTTATAGTATTTAAATAAGAAACGATTTTTTCGGGCTTTCACCATTAGAATTTAGTACATGTTAGGTTAGGTTAGGTTAGGTTGGTGAACGATGATTATAGAACGGTTCGGACTTTTACCATTAAGAGTTGGTAAATCTTAGGATTTACCGGAAAATCTTAGGATTTACCAATATTCGGGCTTTTACGGTAACATATATAAAAAATCTTGTGTCATGGTGTTTGTGGTCGCACTCCTCCTTAACGGCTTGACCGATTTTTGTGAAATTTTTATGTATTTTTGGTAGGTATGAAAATAGGTTTTACGATAGGTGATTAGGGATTAGGGTGTCCCTATCGAGAAAAAAAATCAATTTTTTTGTCAATTTTTTTTTTGCATTTTTTTTTTTATTTGGCATCAAAAAATATCTATAACCCCAACCCTCCCATTTTTTAATCGCGATTTTAGTATTTATGTATGAACAAATTTAACCGTCTTTCGTATTTCAAACAGAACGAAATCATTTATCAAGGCACTACGTCCGCCTTATCGAACTTTCATCCACACATGAGCAAGACATTCAAGAGGAGCGTCTCGTCTTTTTGATATTTCATTCCGCTTCGCGTGGGCAAACCAACGAGCATATCTGTGTTGGCTAAAGACGGACTGACAAAAATATCGCACACTCAATTGCTCTTCGAAATTCATATTGATTTTTTTAAATTTCATTTTCCTACTTTAGTTGGTGTTTCATCGTCTACAGCGCTCCATTCCTCTTTCTGTCATAGATCCCATCCACACACACTTACAATACATTCGTTATTTTTTTATTTAACAACCAAAATATTCACTAGAATTAATTTATATGGCAGAACAGCGTTTGTCGGGTCAGCTAGTACTTTTATACATTATCTTTTGCTCACTACTTATTACCTTACTTACTCCTTACTTTTTACCTTTTTAAAAATTTTACTTAGATTTAAACTGTTATTCTTTGTGTTGTACTATTTATAAGTAATGTCAATTATGTCAATGGCACGTGTTGTGCCGTATATGTGTAAATAAATAAATAAATATTTTTCAGTACCTATTATTAATGATATGAACTGGGCTTGTCCATTAGACTATCCTAAAACGGAAATCCTTTCTAGTTGGACAATCAAAGTTTTCTCATATACATATGAGAATAAATTCTGTATTGAAGGAATATTGGAAGTGCACCGCACGGTTGAATTTGGCAGCCACCTCTCTAGATTCTCCCATCTTAACAGACGGATTGCAATCTTTAGAACACAGGCGTCGGGTGGGAATGCTATCCTTGTTCTAACGATATTACAATGGAAGATGCTCCGAGGAATTAGCGTCATTGATCCCTTTGGCACCGGTGCATAGTCACGTGCCAACGTGACGTGTGGGTCACTTCTTCGACTCGTTCTTGTGTTGAACAGCTCAGCTGTGGAATGATTTACCGGCCTCTGTGTTTCCTCCTTCCTACAACATGGGTCTCTTCAAGACCAATGTTCATTCCTTCCTCTGCTTAAAAAGACCCTCCACACAGCATCCCAGATGACATAGGCCCTGATGGAAATTATTTTCCTCAAAGCCTCCTGTGTGGAGTTAATGTAAAAAAAAAAAAAATGAAAAACAGAATGTGCAATTCACACGCGGTATAAGTGAAACGTTCAGAAAATTAAAGTAGACAAGCGTGGGAAGGCTACGAAGCACTGCACAAAGAGGAAACCGATTATATTATCTCATTCTCTCGCATTCTAAATCCTAAAGATGCATGTGTTTTTCTCTTTTTAGTGTCGCTATTTTTCATATCATCACAGCGGTGCTTTCACAAAAGAAGTTTGCACTTAAAAAAAATGGTATGCAGTCACAAGCGGTTGAAGTGAAACCATCAAAAAACTAAAGTAGACAACAGTGGGCTACGAAGCACCTCACAAGGAGGAGATCGATTATATTCTCGCGTAGGCTAAATCCTACAGATGTATGTGTTATGTGTCTTTTTTTAGAGTGGCTCGATTCCGTTTCATCGAGTTTCAAATCACAACGGTGCTAAAGAAGTTTTCACTTCAAAAGTTATCTATATCTGTAAAAGTCACTCCACGCCGCTGGTTTCTACAGTTCCTTTCATGGAGCTAGACACTACTAGCACTGGCAATGGATAACTGGGTTGCTCGAGTAGGTCCGCGAAGTGAAGAGGCACTCGGAACTAGCACAGCCGGACCAGAACTCCAGAACTTATGAATCGGGACTAGTCCTACACAAACATCCTCGCCCTTGTCTTTACCTACTTCAGCATTATTATGTGTTGGACTTTCTACTAACTTTGGGGTGGTCTCATTTACTCATATTTATCAGTCTTTATTTTATTCTATTCTTAATTTTTGCGTTATTATTTTTTTTTTGTGAATAAATCAGAGTCCCAGCTGCTCCCGTCTGGAGCCAGTGAGACTATGGAATCCCCAATCAGGGTATGTTGTGAGGCTGAAGGTAGAGGGGAGGGGAATGAGATGGGGTAGAGGAAGGTGGGGAATAGAGTTATATAATAATGATTTATTGTCTTCCTTTCTCAGTAACATCTAGAGATAATGATATTCTCACTGGGATCTCCCGTGCTGAGGATTTCATTTATATATTATAATTTAATTATATGAAATTAATACGAATTTGTTATAAACATATATCATGAATTATTTTTTTTGTAAATAATTATAAAGTAAATAAGATAGTGTTTTTTTATAATTCAGTTCACTAGATTCGGTTTTAGTCTGTATTTGATATCAGTATATTTTCTATTTCTGATCTCCCGATATTTAGTATCCAGCTTTTTATTTGAGATTTAAATGTTATAATGTCGAGGTTTTTGAGTGACAGTGGTATTTTATTGTAGACTTTAATGCCATAATATAAGAAGCTTTTTTTGCCCAAATGTTGTGTTGGTAGATACTTGTTGGATATGTTTTTGAACATGAGATCTAGTGTTTCTAATGTACGTGTTAGTTGTTATTTCTTGGGTTTTGTACTTATGAATGTAAATGAATATAATTTTAGAATATAGTTGCTTAATTGAAGATTGTTGAAGATTTCGTCAGTGCTAGTTCGTACAAGAACTTTCAGTATAATTTTCATTATGTCTTTTTGAGTTTTAATTAGCGGATTTAGTATGTTTTTATTTGCATTAAAAGCATTGCAAGGAATGGCGCCAGCCTATACATCGGAACTACATGTCCGAAAAAAACTTAAGCTATAGGCAGCTTACTCTAAGGTCAGCAGATCTAGATGTTACTAATCGTTTAATCGAACTTTCTAGATCAAATCGAGCTGTTTACTATGATCGATCTTTTCGTGTAACTGGCCCGCTCATTTAGAATAAACCTCCCTCAGCTCTTACTAATATCCAAAATTTGGCTGAAATTAAACGGGCTTTAAAAAAACTTATTTAAAAAAAATCATACCTTTTTTACATCCTAACCTAACTTCTTTCAATATACTGTAATAAGTAATAAGCCACGATCTCAAGTTTCCGGTAATTGTTTGGTTTCGGTTTGTCCTATTGTACTTTATGTTTAATGTCCACTCAGAATGTGTCTTATTCCCTGTTTTCTACTGATACTATAAAGAGGAAAGATTTGGTTGTTTGTTTGCATTGAATAGGCTCCGAAACTACTGAACCGATTTGAAAAATTCTTTCATTAATAGAAAGCTACATTATCAGCGAGTTACATGGGCTGTATATAATGGTAAGTTCTGGCATTATGAAATTTTTATAAATGAAAATGTGTATATTTCATATATATTAGCGGCAGGAAGGAAAGGCAGGGGGGAGGTGGGGTTTGCGGAGAGGGAAGACAAGAGGAAAAGGGGAGGTGGGGAAGGTGGAAGGGAACGGGAATGCACGGGAAAGGACATGCAGGGAGAATCAATTTATTAGTAAAAAAAAAAAAAACTGAGATTTCTTTGAATGGCATAGCAACGCATGCCGGGTACCAGCTATATGTTATGTTTTTGTTTGGTTCTGTGGTAAAAAGTATAAACAGCACTGTTATTGTTAATTTTGTTCTCTTGGCGTTGATTTTTAATTGTATGCATTTATATGTATTTTTTTTCTTCGTTTTACAGTTTTTTTACAGAAAAATGTGTCCTTAGTGGGGTACCATGTTTTAAGGACACCTACTGTATATTGTTTGTTTGATATTATACTAGCTTTTGCCCCCGGCTTCGTTAGCATAGTATTAGGGGGTTCACACTCCGCCTCCTCCACCTTCCCTATCCCTCCCCCCCTCTCCTCCCCTAACCATCCTCTCCATACCCGATACATTCATTTTTCAAACAGCTCGCGTGCCACCTATTACAGCGTTACAATCAAACACACGCAGTTTCGCATTTATAATATTAGTATAGATTAGTATAATTTTAACTATCAAAGTGATCTCCATAGTAATCTAAACTAATAACCAAATGACAGCGCACGTCAAATAATTACTTCTAGTTACCAAGCAACGCTTTGCTTTTCGTCTGGACAATAAATGCATATCTAATAAATAATTTCAAAGCGTCAGAGCTTATTCATAACAAGAATTTTTAAAGTCCATTCATTATTTTTTGTGTGAAAAAGTAACAAACATACATCCATACACACATTCACCTTTATAATAGCAGCAAATTCGTACTACGAGAATTGGCTCTGGTCTGAACTTTATGGCAATTCAAACTAAATCTTCTTTTGGTCAAAGAAATTATTTTTATCAAGCTCCACTCATATTTAAAAGCCTTCCAGAACATATAAAGTCATCTTATTCCTTGTACACTTCAAAAGGATCTTAAATTATTTGTGTTAGTCGAGGATTGACAATTGATTTTCTCTACTTTGTCCTTTCTAAATTATTAGCTAAATGAGTATGTTTATAATAATAAGCTAAAATATATTTTTTTTGTTTTAACCGTTTTGCCAAATTTATAGCATGTTAAATTATATACTTATATTTATTATTTACAACTTAATCCTTAAAAACAAAACAAAAAACTGTAAGAAATACAACAATATTGTTCTTTCAAAATCTGTATAATTTTGTTAACTTGTATAATTACTGTTAACCTCAACACAGGCTTGTCCTAGTGAGGTAACAAATTGTATTGTAAACATTTTTACCTGCAGTGTAAAGAAACAATAAATAAATAAATAATATTAATAGGATGATCAATATTTCGTAATGACTTGGAAGGAGCATTGTTTATTATAATTAAGCGCACTAAAAAACCAGGACAAGACTAAACTTAGTCAATAAGCTGGCTGGTACTAGCTGGGGATGCGACGCCAACACGCTCAGAACGGCATCCATTCATCCATTGCCCTGGTTTTCTCAGCAGCTGAATACTGTGCTCCAGTATGGGCCAGAAGCGCCCACACTTCCATGGTCGACGTTCAGCTTAATGCCACAATGCGAACCATCAGCGGAACCTTAAAATCGACTCCTCTTCCTTGGCTCCCCGTACTTGCAAATATAACCCCGCCAAATATCAGGCGAGAGATTGCAACACTGAGGGAATACAAGAAGGCGCTGCAAAAAAGCGAAATACCCTTGAGCGATGATGTCGTTTCTCACCCGGCATGCCGCTTAAAGTCTCGAAAACCCTTCTGGACGGAAGGAGAAAGACTCCTTCGAACACCTCTCACCCCAGAAGATAGGTGGAAGCTTGAGTGGCAATCAGCCAACGTCAAAAACGCCCATCTCGTGCAAGACCCCACTGAGAGACAGCCTGGGTTCTCATTGCCTCGCAAACTCTGGACTGCCATCAATAGGATAAGGTGCTCCCATAGCCGTTGTGCTCATATGATGCATAGATGGGGCCTTAAAGAGTCGGCGACGTGTGAATGCGGTGCGGTGCAGACCACCGAACATGTGGTCAACGAATGCCCGCTCCATTCATTCCCCGGCGGGATTGATGAGGTCCACAGGGCAACGCCTGAGGCCCTAGACTGGCTCGCAGACCTAGATGTCCCCCTCTGACCCCCCACCATACGAAAGAAGAAGAAGAAGCGCACTTGATTATAATAAAAAATATCTCCACAATTTGTGCACTTAAAAACAAAAAAAAATGTTGTTTTATTGCTTTTCAGTACATGCTTTATAAATGCTGTATCTATACTTATTATTGTTGTGTATTTCAATTTTGAATTTAAGTTTTCAAGTTATGTATAAATAATATTTTCATTGTTTTTCATATGTTTGCTTCCATGAAAATGCGTATGTGATTACTGCAGACAAATTAGTCTAGGGATATTTATAATTTAATTAATTATATATTACACACCAAAATGTTTTATAAATATCCTGCTTGTGTCTCAAATAAATAAATAAGTGAAATAACACAAAACTGCGCTATACAAACGTGACGTTATTATTATTATATTTATACACGCCAAATCGCAGATAATTAGCTCAACGTAATATACCTACATACTGTAATGTCCAATATATGCAGGCAATACTGGGCCCTTTATCTCCAGTATTCCTCTAGGATGTCTTCAAGGTTTAATATTTAAAACGACGAGAAAGAGGCCGCGCGAGATCTCCACTCGCTATTATATCGTACCGATGTAGGTCGCTTCGGCTAGGTTCGGTATTTCCGAACCTACCCGACAGAATAACATATTACTAACACTACACATACCTACAATACTACAAAACAATAAAGTAAACAATAACAAAACGGTGGTGAAAACAAATAAAGAAATGTATTTATTTTAAGCAGCTTTTCAATAATTACATTTTGCACATGCAGCTCGGCCGCTTTCAAACACTGGATAATCTCCCTTTGTTACTAATCCGTTCACAATATCTGCCAAATCTACCGAGGAATCAGCCGAAACACGTCCCTTTCATTCGTTGCATTACTTATTGTCAAAGTGGTTTGTTTACCAGGCAGAACTGTGTGTTTATCACTCTCTTCAAACACCTTGAAGTCCGTCTTTAGCTGGACCAAGCTGAAAACCATTGTAAACAAATGTTAAAATCACATTCGCGGCCATTGTTCGCTGCAGTGAGCAAATATTGCAGTGTCAACGAAATGATGGTGTTTGCGTGCTTTGTTTTGTCTCGTCTCGAAAGCAATGGAAATTGTGAAATATTGAAAGTACTGAGTAGCTTTTTTCTTTATTATCAAAAACATTTCGGTTGTGTGCCTGTCTGTAACTCTGGTTCAATGAACTATAGAACTCGAATTTTAACTGAATTTAAGTGTAATACACAAAATAAGGAAGAAACTCTGTCGCTGAAAAACTTGTACAATAGGTAGATATTGAAAGCACCTATTGCTGTAACTGTCGATTTTACCCCCCTGAATACGGACAAATACACCTCAGGCTAATAATCTATATAGAATCTATCAATCTATCTATATAAATTAAAAAAATTATTCGGCGAAATGTATGAACGCGCATAACTTCCGAACAACTGCACCAAATTGGAAAATTATTTTTTTTGGGTTCGTTATTGTCAGCAAATGTTCGTTAATGAGCAAAATTAAGAAAGGGACCCTCAGATGGTTTGGGCACGTAGAGCGAATGAGCGAAGAAAGTAGTGTAAAAAGAATATATGATGCAAATGTGAATGGTAGAAGAAGTCGGGGACGCCCGAGGAAGACATGGCACGATCAAGTGAATCAGATACTTGAGACGGGCCATGTCAAAAGTCAGAATAATAGAAGAGTATGTATGAGACGATGTATGAATGTGAGTGAGGCAAAGAGTGTGTGCCAAGACCGAGTTGTTTGGCGGTCCGTCCTCTCTGCCTACCCCTGCGAGGAAACGGCTTGATGGTTAGTTAGTTAGTTAGTTATTGTCAGGAGAAGTTGTGCACTACTGGTGAGCTCTGGTATTATGAAAATTGCAATAGGTGGCACACGAACTGTTTGAAAACTGAGTGTTCCGAGACTGAATGTATGGAACAAATATACTACATATTATTTTCAATTAATAAATCATGAAATAACACAAATCAATCAAATAAAATTTTATTAAATGAAGAAAAAATGAGGACAGTTAAAAGTGACTGAATTTGATATCGGCACCTAAGCTCAGTTGGTAGAGCACTTGCCATGTAAGCAAAGGGTCCTGGGTTCGTGTCCCAGAGGTGCCAATATGTTTTTCTGATTTTTCTGTCTCCACATTTTCGATTGATTTTCACTAATAGCGACTTCATTTAATTAAATATTATAAGTTGAGATTTTATTCATAAAGTTAAAAATTGAAAATAAATATTCATCCTAGACTTGCAGAAAAGTCAATAGATGTCGCATATTAAAAATAAAATGGATAAAAAATTATCCAGACACTAACTCGATAGCATTTAGTTCCGGTTGAATCTTGCAAATCATATATAAAGATAGCAGCCAATAATATGTGCGTTAATAAAATGAAGATAATGTTGGTAGTTCTTAGTCGAAGTATGATACAGTTAAAAGTGAACGAATTTGATATCGACACCTTAGCTCAGTTGGTAGAGCACTTGCCATGTAAGCAAAGGGTCCTGGGTTCGTGTCCCAGAGGCGCCAAAATCTTTTTCTGATTTTTCTGTCTCCACATTTTCGATTGAGTTTCGCTTATATTGTATTCATTTAATTAAATATTATTATTTGAAATTTTACTCATAAAGTTAAAAATTAAAAATAAATCGACCAGGGAGGCTGTGGCTAGATAATAGTAAAATCTGACATATTTTACTAAATATTTCTTCTATTTTAGATTACCTCCATGGTAGAATCACCCTTTGTTATCAAAACCACGCCATTGCACATTTATAATTGGATAAAAATTCTCTTCCCATCCCTTAAAAGCTAAATTTATTCACCCTAACGAAGAAAATGTACAAAATCCTGAAATTATCCATGTACTAACCTCACCTGAACGGTAATACCATCCATACGTCAAGACACGTGACCTTCACACACGTGTACTTCACGTGTCCACCTACCCCACCCGTCATTACTTTGATTAACCCCATCCCTCCACGTGGGGTATATGGCAACGCCACGTGTGCGACACGCGTGTTTCCTATAATAATTTAATGTCCAGTGTACAGGAGTAACAGTACAACAGAAGATGTTAGCGGATAATTTCGCAAATAAACAGTAATTGTCTCCGGTGATAAAACTCTTCAAAAATGTATCGAAGGGGGGTGAACTGATTGATGATCCCCGACAATTAGCCCCTCGGAACAATAATTCTTATAAAATTATAATTTTTTGTGCATTATTTACTAACTAGCTGGTACCCGGCATGCGTTACTATGCCATTTAACAAAGAAATTGTTTCTCCCTGCGTTGTCCTTTCCCATTCGTCCCGTTCCCCTTCCGCCACCCCTTCCTATCCCGCGTTCCCTTTCCCCTCTCGCGTTCCCACTCTTCTTCCGCCTCCTTTTCCGCATTTCATATATTCAGTCCCGGTACATTCAGTTTTCAAACAGCTCGCGTGCCACCTATTGCGAATTTCATAATGCCAGAGCTCACCAATAGTTTTATACAAACCTTGTCCTGACAATAACGAACACCAAAAAAAAAGAATTATCCAATTTGGTGCAGTCGTACGGAAGTTATGCGCGTACACACATTTCGGCGATTCATTTTTATTTATATAGAATAGATAGATAGATATAGAAGATAAATTTCGAACCTCAAGTCTACTTCAAAATTTGAAGTAGACTTGAGGTTCGATTAGGCCTCTGTGATCCTAAACCCCCGAAATAAACGTTCATTTTTTTTTAACATTAACTCCACATTTCAATTTGGGAGGCGGGAACGGGTACCGCCGCCCCGGGAACCTTTATTGGATAACCAACACCTCTGCCATAGGTC
This sequence comes from Limnephilus rhombicus, assembly GCA_929108145.2. Lineage (NCBI taxonomy): Eukaryota > Metazoa > Arthropoda > Insecta > Trichoptera > Limnephilidae > Limnephilus > Limnephilus rhombicus. The sequence continues at coordinate 29,374,386 of OV815297.1, read as the reverse complement.
ACCCCAAGTGGTTCGCTACGTTTGGTGATTTAGCAGGGGTGCCCGGGTTCATGGGGTGAGGTTTGTCTAGGTCTTGGAGGCGAATGACCAGGACATACTGAACACCAGATTCCTACCCACCCCTTAAACCCTTTTCCTTCCCAGAACTCTCCTTTCCTTCCTTTCCTTAAAAAAAAACCCTCCACACAGCATCCTCAAAGATGACATAGGCCCTGAGGGAAATTAATTTCCTCAGGGCCTCCTGTGTGGAGCTCATGTAAAAAAAAAAAAAAAAAAAAACATAGACGGCCCTGAGGAAAATAATTTCCCTCAGGGCCTATGTCATTTGAGATGCTGTCTTTTTGAGGAGAGGAGGAAATGAACACCGGTCTTGAAGAGACCTATATTGTAGGAAGGAGGAAACATAGAGGCCGGCAAATCGTTCCACAGCCGAGCTGTTGAACACAAGAACGAGTCGAAGAGCGATCCGTTATCATGTGACAAATGTCAACAGTGTACATATGTTAGGCGCGCGTTTGGCGTGTTTCCCGACTATGCACCGATGCCGAAGGGATCAATGACGCACCTTCCATTGAAATACCAGGAGAACAAGGATAGCATTCCCATCCGACGTCTTTTTCAGGTATTTTGGGGCTCTAGGCCAGAGGTGGGTGCCAAATTGAACCGTGGGGCGCACTTGCGTTTTGTACAGGGTTAGCAGTTGTGTACTATTAAAGTAGGTATCTGCGCATCTGAGAATCCATCTAATAAAAAGTTGGTATGTATGTACGAGTATATCAAACGAATTTATTTACAGTGTCGATTTTTTGTACTTAACTGCTTCTTTACTACTTTTTTTCTATTTCACTGGATTTTTGCACAATATTTAATTTTACGGTCACAAATAGCACGGAGTCGAGGTAAACATTAGCTCACTAGCGCCACCTCTCATATACCTCTCTCATACTCGTAAGTATAGTATATAGACAAGTAGTTTTATCCTTGATGCATTTGAATGAAAATATGTTTTATACTTTTCTTATTTGGCGGTACATCCTCTCTGCATACCCCTTCGGGGACAATTATACAGTTATACTTTTTATAAGTGGGTATACCGTATTTTTTCTAAACCGACTAATATTAATTAAGTGAATACCGCACAAAAGTCCACGGAGGCTTTCAAAAATCAGGTATATTATGTATCATCAAATAATAGAAAACAATTTTTAATGTTAATTTAGAGGTAAATTATTGACAGTAGATTAAACTAATTTTCTAGCTTTTAGAGTGCCTTCAAGGTTCAACAGTCAAGTACCCCATATCATAAAAAGTTCCACCTATTACGATGATTTAGTTATTCCAATTGGAAAAAAGATAGAATAAGAGCCATGATCACTATTTTCCAGTAAAATTTTGTTTGACGAATTTAGCAGTTTGAAGAGGAGTTACTCAGGGATGCAAGTTGAGTCCTCTTTTATTTTACCTTTTCTTACTCCCAAAACTACTAATATTTTAAATACGTATGGTTGATCATTTGAAAGGTCCAAACAACGTTTCGGCTGGATTTAACTATAATCATCTTCTGAGCCTCTTAACACAACTGTTCTTACGTAGATAGTTACCTAATGTGATGAATATTGTACATATCCCATCATCTCCCATCACACCGCTGCCGATTCATTCGCTTGCCTTTTATTTTCCTTTCGTCTCTTGTACCCTGTACGGGATATTTCCCGACCGATGGCAGATGGCTGCCGGCGCTACCAAACCAGATCAAACACACAGGAGCGGACTGGATTTGGTGATAAAAAGACAACGAAACTAATTATTTTCAGCATAGAATATTGCACTTAAACAACTAGTGGCGTCAACAATTTAAAATTTGAGGTGAATTGGAGCGTCTTACATATTCAACACAATTAGTTACCAATTCAAGTTATACTCCCAAGAGAAAATTCAAAATTAGGATAAACCTATGACTAAACAAATACCTAAGAGAAGCACTTGGTATACCGATCCAAATATATACCAAACGTTCAGTCCTAACGGGACAGATTTTTTATTGGTACGCCAAGTTCTCTCTTGGGGTATTCTATTTAGTCATTATGACAAACGCATTTAAATCTTATTCATAATTATATAGTACTCTTAGTAACCTACTATTTGTAACGGAAAAATTGAAACAAACGTTTTTTTTTCAAACACCAATCCATAAATCGAGAAAATTCTTACTTTAACCATCAAAATTCATCCTCGAATTAATGAATATACTAGGTCCCATAACACAAGCGTTAACCATTAGAGATTGTTTGGTATCTCGTATACAAAGATGTTCTGTCTAAAATATGAGTTTTATATAGATATTTCCCTCTCACATATGTCCGCTTCCTCCACCCAATCTGTTATCCAAGTGCCTCTCCATATCTGACAGTGTACAACCAATTTATAATTTATAATTGACATTTACAACAATACATTTTGGTTCAATCAGTCTATTAATGCAGTTAATGCAGTGAACAACAAATTTATATATCAGTGCAATTTAGTTCGACTCTATTAAGAAACCTGGAAGTGACCATCTGGTACTCCTTCGGTGTGGAAAAGTTCGAGTCTCTTAGGTGTAATTATTGTGCTCGTACAACCAGTATCCCTCAAGGCCATAATAATGATTCTTATCAACAAGAATATCAGAAGACATAGGGTAAGTCAGTCCTTTACAGTTCCAATCTTTTCCAAGTCCCATTGTTGTGTCAGCGTAAAACGTATTTAAAATCGATTACAGTCCACAAATTTTGCAGATAATATTGCAACTACTTTGAGTGATTTATGATGATAATTATAACAAAGTTAATCTGTAACTGTTTAATGCCTTACTGCTAAGTATTTGCTGCATTATAATGTACAATATCGTAACACGGATTTTAAAGCCTCGTCCATATATTCATTCATGTTTAAATTTAGTTATAAAATGCAAAGAAAACAATTCATATACTCACAATAAATAAATAATAATCATATTTTATTTGGCTAGTCCGCCCCCCGGGACTATCCTGTACATCCTGGGCCCTCGCGGTGTCATATTACCCGTTCAGCGCGGCCTACCCCAGGGCTCTGCGCCGGGACCTATTGTATTCTGTATGAGCTTCACACTGTACGGATATTCGGTCGAACCGTGCGCAGGGGTGCTAATCGAGGGTTCTGGAAAATTATATGAGACTCGATAATTAAGTAGGTAGGGAGAGAGGATAGGATGCCGCACAAATATGTGGTATAATATATGGTGTCTTAACGTTCATCGTGGCGTACCTCAAGGCTCTGTACTGGGACCTATTGTATTCTGCATGAACTTCTGCTACGGCTCTGTTGGCCGTGGAAATATTATGGCAATAACTTAAATGTGAAACTCACATTTTATGATAAAGACATACGAACCTATGTTAAATTGCTAAGACATCTGACTGTCTGGACCCAACCGAAATATAGATTCTCCATTATTGGATTGTTGTGAGGCTGGGTAAAGTAGGAATAATACTAGGAAGTTCCTGGGTATTCGAATCTTCGAAGGAAGCCCAAATATTTCCCGCGCCACATCATCGTCTCTGAGATTGATTGTTTTTAATGAGAGGAAGAATAGTAGGAGGTAGGAAACCCAAAACACGATTAAAAAAGTCTTGATGAATGTAAAAAATATTTTTAAAAGTTGTCAATCTCTGATCAAGCAAACTACATCAACTGTTCTCTACTACCAGGAGCACATAAAAGGCCAACGAAATCACAATCATACACCGCATTGTTGGAATTAGGCCGCTGGCTGACAGATATTATTCAGCTGAGGCATCACTTGTACTGTGTGTTATATTGTGTACACCAGATTACATCAAATGCATTCTTAAATACAGTTCAACTGCTCATGTGAATGAGTGGCCTAGATATTATCGGACAGAAGATTTGGGAATGATAAATTTAATATTGTTATGAATAACAATATGAAAACAAATTGTTTCTACGTGAAATTTGTTATTTTTGTTTATTATTTACTAATTTCAGACCTGAAGTCGACTTCAAATATACCTTTAATAATGAGTTGATATAAAAATTAAACGAATTTATTTACAGTGTTAATTTTTGTACTTGTACCCTGGTATATTTAGTACGTACACAAGTAGTTTTATCCTCAATGCAATAGGCCACTTGCATCACATTTTTTAAAAAAAAATTCCGGTTTAGGCAAATATTCTAAGACATTTCGTATTTTTTTTTAATCGTATTTTTGAAACCCTGGCGATTTTTTGAAAATTTAAATCCGAAAAATCAGACCATTTTTTATAAACCGGAAAGACGGGACATAATTTTATAGGCGCGAAAAAACGATAATTACATAGCCGAAAATCTTTTTTTTTTTTAAAATAACGTTTTCCACACAAATAACACAGGAGAATAACGAGGCATTCCAAAAATATAAAATCTCATAAATATTTTTTTCCTTGATCCATCTTATTGATCATAAATCATTATAATGTTCAACGTCTATATTACTAAATCAAATGTAATATACTTGTACTTATAAATTATAATAATAATAAGAATATTATAAAATTTGATTTTGTTAAAATCCGCACCATTATCATTATACCTCTAAAACACGTACGGACAACGTAAATTGTACGGGGTTCTCGTCATAACATATGTCAAAAAATCAAACCAAATGATACGTTCGCAGAGAACAAACAATAAATCTAGTGAACGTTAAATGTCAAATTCAAAAATTCACCTAAAATCAAAGTGATGCCATATAAAAAAAATAAATCAGTGTGGAATTTTATAAAAATGATAGGAACATTTTCGGCAATGGGACATTTTCATGTAGTGACGTCACAAGCCCAAATAATGGATTTATTTATTTAAAAATTAAAAAAACTGTGCATAGTAAAAAAATCTATCTACACGATTTTTTACAAGTCGTTATGAAGTCCATGCAAGTGGCCTATTGAGTGAAAACATGTTTTATACTTTTGTTATTCGACGGTGCATTGTCTCTGTGTACCCCTTCGGACCAGTGGAGGCCGGTGGTCAAAATATGTGGGGGTTCACCAGAGTCATTAAGAGGAACAAATGCGCGGCCCATTTCTGGTCGTTTCATACAAATCTTAGATTTGGATTTGAGATCAAAACACCCAACCAAACAAAAAAATTATTTTTGTAATCAAAAGGTATATCAAATATCTAGTTAGGATGTGAGCTACTTTATTTATTTTTGCTTTAAATTATCAGATATAGGCCATTAAAGATTTTTGTGTTTCATTATTTTGGACGCAACTTAGGCAATTATTTGTGAGTAAAAGAAGAACATAAAAAAATAATTTTAAATATACAATATTTATTTTAAATATACAATGAAAAGTAAAGTAAAAAATTAAAAATGCATTTTTCGGGTAGTAGTTTTAATATATCAACGACTATTTTTTATTCCGCCGTAAATAGGTAATTTGTAATTTTAATTTACACCCATCAAAATTATTTTTTTTATAATTTTTTTTTTTAATTTCATCATATTTACATGATAAATACAGTAAAATAATTTTTTTATTGTTTTTCATTTACTCACAAATAATTGCCCAAATCGCCTCTAAAATACCGAAACATTAAAATTTTTAATGGCCTATATCTTTTAATTTAACGCAAAAATAAATAAAGTAGCTCACATCCTAACTAGATATTTGACATACCTTTTGATTACAAAAAAAAAATCAGTTTGGTTGGGTATTTTGATCTCAAATCCAAATCTAAGATTTGTATGAAACGTGAAACGTTTGTATGAAAGATTTGTATGAAAATGGGCCGCGCATGCGTTCCCCTTAAGTTAGACAATAAATTTAGGAAAGGTACATACCTACTTATAAAGAAGTTCTATTCTCCGTTCCGTTAAAACGGAAACATATACTTACAACACAGTTTAAAATACAATTTCAACAATACATTTCAAAAAATACTGTAGGAACACTGAAATAACAACCAAAGGAAGTTTCTCACTTATATTTTTGTTCCAATTACGGGTCCTGTTTTCCCAATTTTCATTCGAACGCGAATTCCCAAAATTCATATTCATAGTTATTGCTTCGGAAATATAAATATCAAACGAAAATAAACCAGAGAAATGCAACAACAAATAAAAGATTCCTATTGGTGGATGTAGTAGCCGGGGACCATAAACAAATCAAAGAGGACTTATGATATTACACAAAGATTCGGGTAACATTTTGCATCGGAGTTATGCCCGCCTGTTGACAACTAATCAGCTAATCTATCATTATAATATAGTAACATGCCTTGACTTGAAGAGAAGACCGCGCGGAACATTCGTTGAAAATAGTAGCTGTGCTGTTAAATTGAAGACAAAATGTGGACAAAAACACTACATATAAGCATTCTCGTTTAACACACCACTGTACGAACCGCTCCTTTCGATGTGGGAGTAAAATTCGGAGCGACGTTCGCGCTTTCGTGAAATTTACAAAGAATCGTATATACCCACGCTTCCGACTGTTCACGGGATTTGCTCACAAAGTAGTAAGATTCTGGACCGCTATCGAAAACGAACTGCTATGAAGATGGGCGCAAGGGCCGGCTCTCGTCGCTCAGATACCACGTATAATGGGTACCTACCTACCTACTGTACGAGATCTTGAGAAAATATAATAATAATTTATAACCGAACCGCGTTTCGTATTATGATCTTCAATTTTTGTGGGTTGTGCGGCGCTCGGGAGCTCTTATGAACTAGCCGCCACTGCTTCGGAGACACTTAGTTATATTTGGTGTATACCGCATTTTCCCTAAACCGACTGCATACTGTATAAGTATTCCAGAGGGCCAACAGTCGCGAGAACAACTATCATGGAATCGTTCGTGAATAGTCGACCTAGTAAATCATACATAATAATATGTTTTACGTTTGAAAATTTAATCCCTTTGAAATATCATTAACTTATTTGGGAGGCGGGAATGGCTACCGCCGCCCCGGGAACCTTTATTGGATAACCAACACCTCTGCCATAGGTCACCCCAAGTGGTTCGCTACGTTTGGTGATTTAGCAGGGGTGCCCGGGTTCATGGGGTGAGGTTTGTCTAGGTCTTGGAGGTGGATGACTAGAACACACTGAACCCCAGATTCCTACCCACCCCTTAAACCCTTTTCCTTCCCATAACTCTCCTCTCCTTCCTTTCCTTAAAAAAACCCTTCACACAGCATCCCCAAAGATGACATTGACCCTGAGGGAAATTATTTTCCTCAGGGCCTCCTATGTGGAGCTCGTGTAAAAAAAAAGCTTTTTCCCGCGGCTTCGCTTGCATGGTATTAGGGGGTTCCCACTCCGCCTCCCCCATCCCCTCTCCCCCCCCTGCCCGCCCCCCCCCCCGTCTCCCCCCTCCGCCCACCCCTTCACCCCCTCCACCATCATTAATCCCGGTACATTCAGTTTTCAAACTGCTCGTATGCCACCTATTGCAATTTTTTATACAAATTTCATAATGCCAGAGCTCACCAGTAGTTTTATACAAAAAAAATATTATCCTTCGACCAAGTATACCCACCTCAATGGAAGTATCCAATTTGGTGCAAACTTTCGGAAATTATGCGCCCACACACATTTCGGCAATTCACAGCATCGTTTCCACGGCAACCGTTTGTTTTGCTTTTCTTCTGACGTTTGCAATAACTCGATTTTGTTAAGGATAGAAAACTTATGAAAAATAATTTCATAACGCAAGAGCTTATTCATAACGCCAGAGCTTACCAATATATAGTGCTCGCAAATTATATGGCTTTCTATTAGTGAAAGAATTTTTAAAGTCCTTTCAGTAATTTTTGAGTGAAAGAGTAACAAACATAAATCCATACAAACTTTCCCCTTTATAATATTAATTAAGAGGATAATAGGATGCTTCAATTAAATACTGCAAATAGAACACACATTGGCCTTGGTAATAATCGATTATTTTTAAGACTGGAAAAAATAAAGTATCAGGCCTATAAAAATACTTTCAAGTATAAAATCTCCTACTAATAAATCCATTTTCGTATAAAGTTTTATTATATAATGTGGCAAATTAAGTTCTTTATAAAAGAATCGAAATATATTTTAATATTCGTGCCTGAAATTTGACAAAATAAAACAAAACAATCCAATTTCACGTTGGTTTTTCGGCATGAATCAAAATGGACGGCATTTAACGAATTTGGATTATAAAATTAAACGTTATGCCGTCCGCATAAAGACTAACTACATATATATTTTGTATTAGTTAAAACGCCCCACCACTGTGGCGTATGGACGTCGCTTTGTTCTGTGCAATAGATTTTAAATTTCCTTGTTATTATAATAAACAATGCGTGAAACTTGTATTCTTTATAAGTCATTTTTTACGAAATCAACCTGTAAAAAAACAACTCTGAAATAACTTCCCCAACCTTTCGAAAAAAGTCTTCTCGAGTATTTTTAAATCCCTCCCAAAAAGATACGGGGATTCCGTTTTCGAATTTTCCAAGGGCTAGTGGATCACCTTAATTAAGTACCTAGTCATTTTAGTGACGATCTGCGGCGCTTCTAAAAATCCTCTAATTTAACTGTTAGATAATAAGAGTAGATTTGAACTCGAGCAATGCCAAGCAGTACCTACCACCTTCAAAGGATATTTATTTTTAATCCATGAATTCATTAGTTCATTGGTTATCATAATCAATCATAAAGTCAGAATCCAAATCAAATATTAAAATTCTAAAAAGCTAGGGTGGGTTTCGTGTTTTATCCCTAGAGAGCAAACATCCCTGCATTAGGGAATGGGGATGACAATAAGGGATGCGCTGGCGCCCTCTGTGTTTGTCTGTTTGTCCAGCCTGGGACCTGCAGACTGAAGGCTGTAACCTACAGGGCCACAGAACCTATAGTCCGTACCATTTACCTTATGGCAGCGATCGGCAATTGGCGGACCGTGGGCCAGACGTGGCCCGCGAAGTGCTCGAGAGGGAGATTCCCCCAACAGACGATTATACCGTACTTGGCGCACCATCGGTCACAATTATATATTTTTAGTTTCATACCTAGTTCTTGTGATGAAAACGTGAATGTAAGTTTTTAAGTGCGAGCAACGCGCGTAAATGTAAAAAAATATTATAACAATTCTCTTTTTAAAACGTTTGAAAGTTATTCCCATCGATGTAATACAGGGTGTCCCAAAAGAAAGTTGAAAGTTAGTGGATCGATTTTTAAAAAAGTAAGGGTTCTATCGAAAAAATGTTTATTAAATACTAAAATACACAATTTGGGAATTTATTTCTAAAAAATAATATCGTCCAAATGTAACCCCTCTCGTTCGCGGCATTCATTTCTTATGACGGCTCGGCAGGTAGGCTTCGTGATGGCTGCCATTTCGTGACGGATATTTTCTTTTAATTGCATCAAGGAAGTCGGATTTTTGGCGTACACTTTAGATTTGAGATAACCCCATAGGAAAAAGTCCATAGGGGTTAAGTCAGGATCACGAGGAGGCCAATTTATGTCACCTCTCCTGGAGATCAATTTTCCGGGGAAAATTTTGACGACCTCATGGCAGAGACGTATTGGACGTATGTGATGTTGCTCCATCTTGCTGGAACCATGTTCTTTGGTTATAGCCGGTAAGTTTGTAGGGGTGCAGCATTAGGTCTTTTTGCAAATGCTGTATAACGATGATCTATGCACATTTGAAGCACTTTCGAGCTTCCGAATCGAAAAGTTTGAGTCGCCACGAAAAGACTGATAAACACTATCTACGTTTTCTACCGTTCTCGATGACCTTGGTCGCCCGGATTTTAGTTTTGCCAGCGTTGTACCGATCTCTTCAAACTTTTTGACCCATTTTCGAATGAGAGGAATGCTTGGCGCATCATTGAATTGACGAAAACCTCAAATATTGCAGAATCTTACGTCGCCTAATCACCATTTTTGTAAAACTCACGCACGCACAACGCGCGATCGCTCCCGAGAAATGCTTCATAGCGACTAAATTCCCAAGAGTCAGACTACTGATTGACATACCCCCCGCGCCCCTCGAAAAAGTTGCGTTCACACAGAAAGCAAAACAAATATGAACTTTCTTTTGGGACCCCCTGTATATCATTGAAGAAGAATATAACACCAATGATCTGAACAAAAATATTAAAGATAACAAAAAACAGAAAAATAAAAAGATATCGGTCGCAACTGGGACTTCTTCAATGATATATTACATTGATGGGAATAACCTTCAAAAGTTATAAAAAGAGAGTTGTTCTAATAAAAATTGAATATTCATTTAGACTTTTACAAAAAGGTCAATAGGTGTTCCATATAAATAAAATCGGATATTTTTATCCGAGAGACTATCTAGGTTACAAACCAGTTTTTCGAACGATTTGTTTTCAATGAAAAAGGTAGTTGCCAATAATATGGAAAAAAATTAATCGAAGGTAAGACGAAAAGTTCTGGGTTCGTGTCCCAGTTGCGACCGTTGTCTTTTTAAAAACGGGTCCATTGCGCGGGCAAACGCCAGACTTTTGCTTTCACAGTCAAGGTCAACAACATTTAAGGTCATAAATGTTTGACAATTTTTGTAGTGTTTGAGCTTCCCGTGTTCGGCGGAAAACAAAACTTAAACATCCCATCTCATGAAGCGGGAAAGCAGGCGGGGGCCGGCGCGGGGGGGGGGGGGGGAGAATTCTTTTTTTGACAGAAGATACGCTATGCGGTCGTGTGTGGGGAAAAACGGAATGGCCTTTTTATGGTTATGTGCCATGAGCGAGCATAATCACGAGTTTAAAATATTATTATACCTAAATATAATATAATAATCAAAATATTTGATAATAAAATTATAATATAATATAAAATATTTATAATTATTCTGTTTTTGACGTAAATGTTTACGCACTCTAAATTCTAGTAACTTTAGGTCGTGCAATACAATGACGTTATTATATACCTAATGTTATTGGTGCAATAATCGATATTTGTCGGAAATCTTTCCTGATAAATAAATATCTGTGTTTTCTTCCTGGTGTAGCATCTTTTCCACATCGAACGCATTTTAACATTTACGTAAACGATAAACGTCAAACGTCAAGTTTTTTGGTTATCAACTGCGCGGATCTAATAATTATTAAGGATTTTAAATAAACACACTATCGTAATGGATGATTATTTCTTTCGTGAACTAACTTGTAAATAAAGTCTATTAATTTATAAATCTGTTTCAGAGACACGGGAGAAATTGACCAATTTAAATTTATTCTATTTTTGATGCTACGTAGTTATTCACGCACTCTAAATTCAATAGTAATCGATATTAGTTGGAAATCTTTCCTGATAAATAAATATCTATTAAAATATATGTGCTTCTCAAATTCAATAGTAACTTAGGACATGCAATAAACGCCAAACGTCAAGTATTGCGTACGCGTGGACGTCCGTATTCCAGACCAGTTGTCAAATTGTGTGAACCGCGCGAACTTCACACTAATCTTACAAATGTAATTGTCCTTCAAAGTCCTTCAATGACCTTCAAACGCCGAACACGGGAAGCTTAAACACTACAAAAATTTTCAAACATTTATGATCTTGAATGTTGTGTTATGGGACTGTCAAAGCAAAAGTCTGGCGTTTGCCCGCGCAATGGACCCGTCTTAACACTCGACGCAAGGAGCGATGTTATATGTTTGACTTTCTGTGTGTCTGTCTGTGGCATCGCAGCTCCTGAATGAATGGATTATGATGCGGTTGACGTGAGCTCTTAGCTACAAATTCATGAAAATCTGTTCAGGCGTTTCAAAGTCATCAGCTCTTTTTTGCTTAAAATTTTCGAAAATGTATTGTTTTTCTGTGTCCTGTTGTATTTCATGTTTTCGTTTAGATTGTTAGTATTATCTTCTTCTTCAATGATATATTACAAAATTGGTCGTGTTATTTCAAAACATGTAATGACCACTTAAGAAAAATTCGCCTGCGGCGTTTCTTCCGTGTCTGGTATCATACGTAGATACATACAAACAATCTCAGACTGCTGAATATTCACCCACTTTCATCATTATAAATGGAAAATGTGGCTGCTGCAATGATGGAAAGGGGGTGGGCAGCGTTGAATAAAAATATACTTCAAATAAGGTTGGGAACTTTTGCGCTGTACGATGCTGCTAGCTGCTGGCACGATGACGACGGACGATCAGACGGGCAGTCACAAGCGCACTGATTGAGCAGGCTTGCACGCGCTCGAGTGCTTCGATCGCCAAAAAAATTTACATATTCATATGTCCCGCCACCAAAACTAATTTCCCACCGCTGCCTTGCAGAACCCTCTGGTTACTGCTAGTACTGTCCTCTTTCTACCCCTCTGCGTTTACCTTTTACCTTTCTACCCCTGAGGGTTAGGAGGATGCATTTGATGAAGTTCTACCCTTCTACTACCCTTCATACTTATAATAATAATAATTTGATGATTTTTATAGCACCATTTTTGTGAAAAATCGCCTCAGGGGCGCTGTACAAATACATTTTTTTAACATTCTTTCTCATTACTAAGTATAGACTAGAGACCAGACAAACTACTAACTATTATGGATAACAAATTGCATCCACCGGTTCTTCGATCACTAATACAAAACTATATTTACAAAGCATTTCACCAATGGGCGTGATGCTGTTTTAAAATGTACGTATTATTTATAGTGTGTTCAGAAGGTCTAGCTTGGACGATCGACAAAACCCTATATCAATACGATATTGACGAAATCTGTCATCTATGGTCAGTTATCAATATTTGCGAGCACGGTCAATGATTTGATATCAGATATTCCGATCGACCGACACGGTTAATTATTATCAATCGACGGTTAAAATTTATCAATGGTCAAAATTTTAGCGCGGCCTCCACAGTGTCAGATAAGTTTAGGTCAACCGTCAATATACACATATTTTTTTTTAATAATGTTTTTCGTTACGCATTTATTTAATGAACGGATCGAACTAAAGAAGCTCTTAGAATTGAAAGCAGTCGTATACGCGATCCATGGATTTAAATAATGCATCTAAGACGCGATCAAATATAATAAAATAAATTCCGTTCAATCTTTGAGAAACGAAAGTGGTTGTAATACGACTAAAGACCTCATTAACTATTTTACTCCCATATAGTGTAAAAAAAGTAAAAGCAGATTGCTAATGCACATTTGGGTTAGTAGTTATTTAATTCAACATTGCCAATTTATTAATATTTTTACGTAATTGTTTGGCGTTTGACGTTTAGGAGGGTGAATTCATTTAAACATCTCTAGTCTTACCAGTGAATGAAGTTAAATAATCAGTTCAATAGACCAGGAAAAAATCGAAACCGGATTTCACGCCCCTTTATGGGAGGAGTTTAAAAATGCTTGAGAAAAAGCTTTCGGAAAGGTTGGAAAAAGTGTTTGAAAATTTTTTTTACAGGTTGATTTCTTGAAGACCTGTATAAAACATTAAATCCTTTTTTACGCATTGTTTATCGTAATAAAATGGAAATTTTAATTTGGTTTCACGGAACCGAGCGACGCAGAGCCTAACGTCTATTCCCCGCTATGGCCGGGCAATTTTCTGTCAGTCCGTCACCCGGACTGACAAAAAATGGGTGTGACAAGTCAGTAGTTCTTGGGTGGACGGAGGTTTGATTTGAAAATCCAAAATCGTTGACTACCGTATTGCCGCCGTGATGTCAAAAATAACAACGCGAAAATGCATTTTGTATTTTATTTTGTGAAGTTTGGCGTAAATATCATTATTTTTCGATTATTATAAAATAAACTGAATTTGCTACCTTAAAACCATATCCGAAAGGGGGTTAATAAATAGGAGAGTTTGCACTTGAAAGTGATTTTTTATTGACCTTATACTGTAGTTTTTTCTAGGCTTATTAAAAGATTTTTTTTTTAAATGACCGATATTTTTAAGAACCAAGATATGTTCTACACGTAGTATTTAATTGAAGCATCTATAATACTTCTAAGCGATCCAATTTTCAAAACAAAAATATATGATTTTGCATTATTTAGTATGGCTTCATCTTGAACGAGGTAAACAATCAGTTTCCTTATACCCTCGCTGAGAAACTGATGGGACTCCAACAATTTTCTTCTTTATTCCATGGTTTTGACGCACACTCCTTGCTTCACTTACTTGCATAAATACATCAGAGAATAATATACGTTGCGAAACTGAACGGTATAAGGATTTTGGTACGACATTAAAATTTCGATAAAATTCCCCAACATTTTCAATGCGCAAAAAACCGTTTTAAAGTAAAGGGGTGGTTTATTACTAAAGGTTAAATCAATATTTCTAAGGGTTGAATCAAACCCAGTCAAAGGTTAAGATTGTGTCGTTATATTTAAAGATTTGGGGTTAACTTTTTACCCTACACATAATTGAAGTTTTACACTTTATTAGAAGAAAAATTTATTTACGGTTTTGTGACCGAGTTCTCACGGATTTCTTTCAGGGTGGCTTTAAATTTTTATTATTTCGCAAACATATTTTGGAATGAATTGAAGTGTGTGTGAACTGTGAATTCAAGTAAACAATAAATACTTGAGAATAAAATTGTAAAAATAAGTCAGAAAATGACCGAGGAAGGTTCGGACGTAACGGTGATTGCCCGACAGTTGGTTCCCCGAAATTATAATCACTATAAAGCTATAATTTCTGCGCATTATTTACCATTTTCGAACCTAAAATTGTCTTCAAAAATATCTTTGATAATAGTTGGAATGGATATCAAACGTATATTTAATGTGTCGATTTTTTTTTTGCTTATACTCTGGTATATACAGTATATAGACAAGTAGTTTCATTCTTGATGCATTTGAATGAAAATAATACGTGTTATACTTTATACCGCCGCCCCGGGAACCATTTACTGGATATCCAACACCCCTGCGATAGGTCGCCCCAAGTAGTTCTCTGTATTTGGTGATTTAGCAAGGGTTGCCCTGGTTATTGGGGTGAGATTTGTCTAGGCCTCGGAGGCGAATGCGTGTTGATTGTATGATTTTCTCGGATCGGGAGAGACTGCTTGAGGGAGATCTAACCTAGACCTCTCCAGCCGGATCTCTCGACCCATCGCTCATTCGAGGACATTTAATTATATTTTGTGTATGTAGGTATCCATATTTTCCTCAAACAGACTGCATATCTATATCTCTCTATCTATCTTCAATCTATCTTCTATGTTCTTATATATATATAAATAAAAATGAATCGCCGAAATGTATGTACGCGCATAACTTCTGAACGAATGCACCAAATTGGATAATTCTTTTTTTTTGTGTTCGTTATTGTCAGGACAAGGTTTGTATAAAACTACTGGTTAACTTTGGCATTAAGAAATTTGTATAAAAAATTTGCATTAGGTCGCACGCGAGCTGTTTGAAAACTGAATGAAGGGGGGAGGGGAACTCGGGTAGGAAGTGCGCAGGAGGGGGGGGAGGGGTACCAGAGAGTGGGGAGGGGAACAAGGTAGGGGGAGGGGAACTCAGGAGGGGGGTTCGCGGGACGGTGGAAGGGAGATAGTGGATTGGGGAAAGGGAAGGTGGAAGAGGCGGAGTGGGAACGCGAGAGGGGAAGGCGATGCGGAAGGGGAACGGGACGAATGGGAAAGGACACGCAGGGAGAAACAATTTCTTTATTAACTGGCATAGCAACGCACGCCGGGTAACAGGGGAGTTAAATATTAGTATGCCGGGGGGGCTAACTATCTGGAGGTAACCACTTGGACCAAGCACCTTGTTTTCAAGCTACCTAAAATACGGCCAGACATATGTAATGACAATGACGTATGAGGTGTACCTGAGTTATTTTAAATACTGAAAAATTAGCAATTTTTCTTCCAAAATTTTATGCAAAGACTAAAGTCGTTACTAAGATTGTTTAAGTGTTGTCATTTGAATTAATTTACTTCAGTTAATTCAAAAACTGGTCAAAGATTAAGAATATAACTTCTCCACATTAAAAAATGTGTTTTTTTATGAATACGACTGAACAAACCTGGGATCCTGATAACAAATTTTCTTAAAGGAAGAAATTTATTTAGCGACAATAACTCGTTTTTTACCGACAGCGAACCAAGGAATAATAATGGACCCTTTCAATTTAAAGTTTTACGTTATTTTAACTCCTTTCTTGTTCCATTTTTGTGATAAAATTCACAGTTTTTTTTCATACTGTGGGCGACTTTTGGTTCGACTTATAGTGTTGGTGACCATTTTATAGATTCAATACGAACCTGATTCCAAAAACAGCCCGTTCCTCGGATCCACTGTAGCTAGTCACCGGGACAAAGTAACCGAGACAAAGATATGATGTCATATGTAATATATATTCACTTGATACAACATGTATTACCGTCAATCTTTTCATATACTGAGAGATACCACATATTCAAAATTCGTAGCAGTTATACCGAGGGGTGAGACGTTCCCGTCCGACCTGCTGACGGAAGTAGCGACATCTTGTGTCGAATTCTTGAATTCGAACCCGAATTGTAACAGTAGCTTTGTGTGAAATTCCACGTACACATATGTTATTTGTGGCGCGGCGCGTATGGCGTAGCGTCCGACATGCACTCGTAGCTGGGTTCTGAAATTCAACCACGCAGAACCCTACGGTATTAATAATGTTGATTACTTGTAAGTATTTGGACAAGTGTGCAAATTACACCAGCGTTAAATAAAACCTTTTTTTCTTTTAAGTGGTTACGATATTTGTACAGCGCCCTTGAGGTGATTTTCCACGAAAACGGCGCTATATAAATTAGCCAATTATTATTATTATTATTAAAAATTTAAGGCCCGGTAGTAAGCGCTCAAAAGGAAGAAGAAGGGAAGATATTTAAATACGAATGTTAGAAGGAGGGCGCTAATATTAAAAACGATAATATTTTTTTTTATTTTTTTTTTTTTTATTAGTAATAGAAGGTACATAAATTACAAATAAATTTTATACAGTATTTAATTACATGGTAGATATTTTTGATGTACCCCCATAATTAAGCAAGGCTTGTGTGTATGGGGGGGTGTTATTGTATTGCTTTTTTTATATCATTCAGTTTATTTATATCACATTTAAATTACCATTTAAACGAAGTTTTCAGTATAATTTTTAAGGTGAGTTTTAAAAAATTTTATATTGGTATTCATGTTTCTAATTTTTTCTGGTAATGAATTAAAAAATTTTGCTCCGAGATATTTATGACTCAATTGTCCAATTTTTTTTTTACATTTTGGAGTGGGAAGTATTGATGTTTGTCTAAGACTTCTGTTATTTTTAAATGGTGCAACTTGATTTTTAATATTATCTTTATAAATTTGTAATGTTGCATTATAAAAGTATAATGCACTTAATTTTCTGACTTTAAATTGTTTGAATAAAAGTTCTGACGAATATGAGTAGGGTTTTTTTTAAATTGTTTTTATTATTAGTTTTTGTGATATTTAAATTGTTTGTGTTTGATTTGTATATGTACCGCCCCATCCTATAATGCCGTATTGTATAATTGATTGACAGAAAGCGAAGTATGTGGTTCTAAGTAATTTTTCATTTAAAACATCTCTTAAGCATCTAAATATATATGTTAGTTTCCTTATTCTGTTGTTCAGAATATTTATGTGTGGAGACCATTTTAAACGCTGGTCTATTGTTATGCCCAGGTACTTAATATCAGTTTTGCTTTCTATTTTTGAACATGATATATTACATTTGTGGTTTTCTGTATTTGTCACAGAGTGGATTATTAAGTTTATTTCTTTAGGTGTTTCTTGTTTTTTAACCCGTTTAATCACAGGAGACCATATTTGTCCCAACGCACATAGGTCTCATATAAAATGCCGTAACTCCCTTACTATCATAGTTAGAAATATGTTCTAATCGGTGTTAGAAAGGAAAAACATCATGCTTTATATTCCAATCTAAAAAATAGCCACCAAAAAAGTATAATGTACACTTTTATGTACACAAAGTTTTGAATCGCAAATTGAAAAAAGAATATGAAACTTCGGGAATTTTTTATAAATTATTTTTCATAGAGCGACAAAAAAGTGAGGTTACAATATGTGTTTGTTATACATTTGTCTAGTAAAATATGTATGTGTTTTAATTTTTTTTTATTATCAGTAACTTTAGTTAGAAAAAACATAAGGTGAGCCATTTTGAAAACTTTTTTATGTTTGTATGCAAAAATTTTATAATTTAAAAAAAAAAAAAAATATTGAATTCTATAATTTGAAAGCGTATTTCATCACCTTTCTAAAACAGTTTTTGGTTTTTGAATGTGTTCAGAAATATTCTAAATATTTGCATTTTATTGTAAAGCGAAAATATTTAGACCATCCGAAAAAAATGCCAAATTTTTGAAGGGTTAATGAAAAATGGCAAATAATAAGGTTTTTTTAGAATTTAAAGTCAATAGGTTTTTATCAAACCATAATTTTAGTGCATTGATATCTGTATTTGCCATTTTGTTTAATTCAGACCAAGTGTTTGCTTTTAGTAGTAGGACTGTGTCGTCAGCGTAGGAGACAATGTCTCCATATTTAGAAATATTGAATATATCATTGACATATATAATAAATAACAATGGTCCCAAAACTGTTCCTTGGGGTATTGAAAAATCGCTATATTTTGAATCGCTGACTTGATTTAGTAATTTTACTTGTTGTGGTCTTTCATGTAAATAACTAGCTAAACGATATTTAAACGAAATTTGTGAAAATGTTTAATAAAACACGTCTCGTTTAAAATAGAGCAAAAATCTCGTCAAAAATTTGACCGGTCGGTGGCTGAGTTGGCATCACATTTGGGTCCCACCCTTAGAGTAACAATATACGTCCCGTGTTCGATTCCTCGGCTGGCTAAGTCTTCCATCACGACTCAAGCAACATTTATTGTTTAGTGTGGTAGTAGTAGGAGATTTTCAAATATTGTCGGGTTATTCATAATTCATAACCCAGGGATGTTTGTCTTTCTATTAAAAAAAAAACTCGTGGGAAAAGTCTTAAACAGCATTTAAAGAAACACTGTGAATTTTTGAAGCGAAACTTCTATAGCTCGCTATGTTTGGATTTCGGATGAAACGAAAATGACGATTACTGCACCTGTGACACACAACTGCGCTCATTGACCGCTTTGATTATGATGTCACTTTAAAAGGCTCCTATTGGTTGAGGTATGAAACGGAATTATGCTGGTCAGCGCTCATTGGTCGCTTTGATTATGACCTCACTTTTCAAGTATTGGTTGAGTTGTTTTGGTAAAGTTTCGCTTCTACCACGTGTACTGCACTCGATTTTTTTTTCATACATATAACTTGTAAAATGACAGAAAAAAACGTGTTTATAATAAATATGGTAACATGCATTAGATGAAGAATTCGTGAATTTTAGGTTTTAAATCTTAAAAAAACTGTTTCAACATTAAATTAATAAAAAAATGATTTGTTAAAGCCAAAACAAATTATTGCAATAAGCAGCCGCCGCGTTTTAATGTCACTCTTTCGGTTGGTAACATAAAAACGTAAGTGCCTGATACTATGTTCTTTTTAACCAATTATGAGACAAACCTCATAGCATTAGAACTTTAAACATTCAAAATGTTAGGGGTTGGCGAAAGTGATTATTTATCCAAGTAACAGAGTTTATTTTAATCGTTTTTCGTCGCAAAATGACCATTTTTTGATATGAATTACAGTTGCCGATTTTCGAGAAATATTGCCAGCGACAGCTTAAATTTCGCGTACAGCAAAGTCGACACCTCCAGCGATCTCCATGCATTACGTACCCCTTATCTTCATTGGACCCACAAGGAAGTTGAAAAATTCCAAGAATTCTGAGGAATCTTTCACCGATTCCTTTGAAGGTGTTTGGTTTCAATGGAATAATCAAAACGAGGTTTTTTATTGTCCATAATTTTGGTTTAAGCTGCGTAAGAAATTAGTTGTAAATTACGAACATATGGTCTGATATTTGTCATGCTTCAATTAATGCCCTAAAAGGTAGGCCTTATCTAACATTTACATAATTTTATTAGTACTAGCGAGTCCCGGCATGCGCCGCAATACCACTCACAAAAGTAAAGTGTTTGTGTTTTATTAATTTATTTTCGGGAAATCGATAGTTTACATTTTTCCAGTTTGTACATGTTTGTATACCCAAAATAAAACTTGTGGATTTCCTCCTTGTGACTTAACCTCTGATTACATTATTTACGCGTAATACAAAATTAGAAACAAAAACATTTACAATGAAGGATTGTGAGTCCAAAAATTTTGTAAAGCAAAAGTTTAAGTATATACAACTAACATTTACATGAAATATCAATACATTGGAAACCGTAAGAAGCCTGGTTGTACATATAAATCAAATCATAACAGAATAATAAGTATAAACGAAAGAAACATTAAAAAAATAGACACATAACATATTCACGAAACATCAAAGAAATACTCTTTTATGTACCCCTTATATTTGGCAAGTTCGGAATTGAAAATGTCCACCTTGGATAATACTTTAATGTAACCATTGCGTAGTCTGTTCAGACAAGAACTCTGCTTACAGTTTATTTTGCATTGATCCACCCTGAATTGGACAGAAGAGCGTGTTGTACGCGCAGGTACATAAAATTGAAGTTTATTTAGCAACTCTGGGCATTGAATATTATTATTAACTAACTATACAGGAATAGTGCATCCATATGATGCCTTCGTACACTCAATTAATCAATTTTAAAGTATGAAGCTGCCTCTGCATAATTATTAAATCTCAGATATGACTTGTAACAAAGATATTTGAGGATTTTGTTTTGAATTGCTCCAATTTTGTTTATATGGATTTTATAAAATGGAGACCAAACAACTGATGCAAACTCCAAATGACTTCGTACGTTCGTTTAATTCCGTAGTAGTGCTTTTGAATACAATTTTTTTTTTTTTTTCCGTCTGGTATGTACACCAATAAAATAGAAGGTTTTCCGACGTTTCCCTCTCCCGCGTTCCTCTTTTACCTTCCCCACCTTCCACCCTCCTATACACAGAACTTTCACAGGTATGCGCACAACCACTCACCAAAGTTTCATCGCGATCGGATGAATGGTATGTGAAATAATTTCATAACGCCAGAGCTCACCGTTATATACAGAAACCATCGCTGGCACGTACTTTTTTAACATTAACTCCACACAGGAGGCCCTGAGGAAAATGATTTCCCTCAGGGCCTATGTCATCTGGGACGCTGTGTGGAGGGTCTTTTTGAGGAGAGGAAGGAATGAACATTGGTCTTGAAGAGGCCCATGTTGTAGGAAGGAGGAAACACAAAGGCCGGCAAATCATTCCACATCCGAGCTGTTGAACACAAGAATCGACCCATTCTCATGTGATAAATGTCAACCGTGTTGAGCAGGCGTTTGGCGTGTTTCCCGACTACGCACCGGCGCCAAAGGGATCAATGATGCTAATTCCTCGGAGCATCTTCCATTGTAATACCGGTAGAACAAGGATAGCATTCCCACCCGACGTCTGTGCTCTAAAGATTGCAATCCGTCTGTTAAGATGGGAGAATCTATTAAACGGACCGCCCATTTCGTTTTCGCCCACAGAGTCGAGGGTATTTTTCAGGTATTTTGGAGCTCCAGACCAGAGGTGGCTGCCAAATTCAATCGTGGGGCGCACGTGTGAATGATTTAGGAAAGCATAAGGAAAACAATACATCTTTTCATATTAAGATTTAAATATTAATGATCTTGATTCTTAAATTATTATTCTCACCAATTATTATTATTATATTTTTTTTTAATTTTTGATCACGTCTTTTCACTTTTTTTTTCTCTAACTTATGTATTTGCTAATAAAAAGTTGCTAACTTGACGGCCTCCGTGGTCGGTGGGGAAGGATCTCGACTGCGAATCTGCAGGCTGCGGGTTCGAATTACGGCGTGCGCAAGAATTTGTGTTGTTTCACAATTTATTCATTTCAGTGTCCGTATAAAATACCTAAGAGAGGACTTGGCATACCAATAACACTCCTTCTCTTCTCCATCTTCCTTAAGCCTCACAACACACTGCCATAATCTGATCTCGACGGTTGGCAGCAATTGGAACTCTTGAAAGTTTTTCGAGGCCATTAGAAGCGTTGTTATTTATAAAAAAAATGAAACAATACAACTTAGTATAAACCACTTAAAAAATGTGCAAATCCGACCGGTTTCAGAACAAACGTTCCTTCGTCAGGGAAAGCTTATACTAATATGACAGTTTAGAACAATGTTTTATTATGGTAGGGGTGGAGCCGTTGTTAGTTAATAATGTAGATTGGGTGGGTGGGTATTAGTGTAGAGTGGGTGGGTAGGGGAACAAATCCATGATTGGGCTATATGACAATATTTTTTGTTTGTTGATAATAGATTCATTATTTTTAAGGGATTTTTTAATTTCCAAAGCTTCTAAGTTATCTAAGTTGTTATTTATATTTACAATATTAATTTATTTTACAATTCTAGAAAAACCTTAATAAGTTAGTCACTTAATTTATTAAAACCTTCCCCGCCTTCCCTCTCCTCTCTCCCGCTCCCACCCCGCGTTCATATATTCAGTTTTCAAACAGCTCGCGTCCCACGTATTATATTTTTTTTAATTTAAATATTCATTTTTGTATATTACTTAGCATGTTTCTTGGGTCGGGCCATGTCAAAAGTCAGAATAATAGAAGAGTATGTACGAGACGATGTATGAATGTGAGTGAGGCAAAGAGTGTGTGCCAAGACCGAGTTGTTTGGCGGTCCGTCCTCTCTGCCCACCCCTGCGGAGAAACGGCGTGATTGTTAGTTAGTTACTTAGCATGTTCAGAAAGTAAGTGTACTGTGACCATAACGGGCGGTGGTTTTTATTTTTTGAGGGTTGGCAAAACTTAGTGGTGGAGGGGGGCTCCTGACCAGAACGAGCATCTCGGGAACATTGCAGTACGTAAACTCACGTTGTAGTGTCCAGTTGCGTGAAAGATGCCGGCAAAACATCCCGCCAATTGCTGTGATCCGATTTTTACTCACGGAAGGAATAACACCTACACACAAGAAAAGAAGGTGAGGATTTCCGAGGTCTTTTGTGACTGGAGATGATATTGGGTGACTCATTACGTGCCTGGAAAAAAAAACAGTCGTCAAAGTGGCGTCACACCAATTCCCCATCTGTTATAAAATTGAAAACCACAATTTCGGGCAAAAAATCATGGCCTCAGTGTTTTGCGACCGAAAAGGCATCATTTTGGTCAAATTTCTGCCTCAGGTTGAGACCATCAATGCACAACAATATTGTGATACCTTAAAAAACTCAAAAGGAGCATTCAAAACAAAAGGAGGGGAATGCTGACCTGAGAACTGTGCTTATTTCACGAAAACAGCCTTAGCCACCAATACATTTTTGGATTCATTTGGTTGGGATGTTTTGAACCACCTCCCGTAATTCCCTGACTTGGCGTCCACAGATTATCATCTTTTCACCTTCCTGAAAGCATATATGGATGAAAATCGCGACTAGCAGGTGCAGAAAGTGATCCTGAAGTGAAGGACGGAGCTGGGGAATTCTTGGAGGAGGGCATAAAGAAACTTGTGCCACGGCTCACCACAGTCATTGAATGGATTGGTGATTATTTTTTCAAATAGTCAACAAGTGAATGAACAATATCCTGTAACTTATTTATAATACACTTTAAAAAAAATCCGGACACTTACTTTCTGAACATGCCTTGTATAAGAACAATCAATCAAATTTGGTACCTAACAAAGACACCTATTTAAAATATCTGTAATTCTTAATCATTGTGAACTGTTACTTATTCGATGGCGAACTTCAGTCATGCTAGAGAACGATGAGAAGTTACCGAAAGTCATCCTATCAATCCTTGTCTATCGACCATGATAGGGGGGCCTGATATTGTTGTCGCAATTAAAATAATTTTATATCAAATAATACTTTTGGTATATGTAAGGTAAATTAGGCTTAATAAATCAAGGCTGTCTATAATACCATTTTGAGGAAAGCCTTTTATGTCCACATATCAAAATCTTCTATTACCTTATGAGACATCTTTTATAAATTATGATTAGTTATAGAAGCAACTAATTAAGGATAAAACAGTTCCCAGGTGTGAATAAGTCAGTACCAAAGTTGCCCGGGCCATCCGATACCTGAAAGATAAAAACTAAGATAAATTATTTATGTACCAGAGATGATATAAAGTATACTTTTGTATTACAGCGACGATCTCTGTAACGTGATATTAAGTTTGTAATATTTTTAATTGAATTTTTAACGTAATCATTTTAATTTTATAATATTTGTCAAAAATTTTGACGTTTTGCAGGCGCCTAAAATTTATTTGGTATCTATCTTGCAATCTGATGGCCTCCGTGGTCGAGGGGTAGGGAATAAGATGTATACATAATATGTATAATGGTTGTCGTCGAATATATTAAGAGCATTTAATCATTGTGAACTGTTACTTATTCGTTGGCGATCTGCAGTTATGCTAGAGAACGATGAGAAGTTATCGAAAGTTATGCTATCAATCCTTATCGATCGATCGCGCTAGGGGGATCGATCGGGATTTGGTAGAATTTTTTTTATTGCGACCTCATTTTATGCCGATTTATGTATCACATGTGACTGAGTATTCTTCCAATAAAAATCATGTTCATTAATTCTACTCTAATTTATGACTGATCTCGGAAATCGGGTTTTAATTTAAAATCGCTTCTGCGTAAGAGTCCCGTTGTTATTTAATTTATCATTATATTGTGAACTTTTTTCTATGCTATTTTTTTTTTTTAAGAAAAATGTGCCATCGGAGTTAATAGAAGAGATAAAGTAAAGTTAACAGAAATAAAAAAAAAAAAAAACAGAACTCAATTCAAACAGGTACATTCTGTACATCGAACGCTAAAATGGCGATGGACTGGACATATGTTGAGAGAAAGGAGGCGAGAGAAATGGACCAGAATAGTAACAGAGTGGTATCCAAGAGACGGTAAAAGAAACAAAGGTGGACAAGCGAAAAGTTGGGAAGATGATCTAAAAAAAGTGGCTGGTCCAGAATGGATCATAGTTGCAAAGGATAGAGAAAAGTGGAAATCTTTAGAGGAGGCCTATGTCGAAAGACAAGCTGTTTCTAAAAATAATGACCCAGACGCTGATTATTTAGAATAATATTTAAATAAAAGTAATATATATATTAATTAGATTAGAAAAATGTTTATAATTTAACAGCAATAAAGGCTAATTTAATTTTAATTTAATTTATATTGTGAACACAAAACTGGTTCAAATTAAATCTGTATGCTGTGAATTAAAACTACACTCAGTACATAAATAGTCTGCAACTAGAATTTTATAATTGCACTTCGAATAAGGGAATGTTTTCCACCAAAATGTGTCAGCAGATGAATTCACAACTGGAATTACACTACATTTTGAATACAAAACTGGTTTAGATTAAATTCTATGTGTGGTTAATTATAACTACACTCAGAACATAAAAATGATTATTCTATGATTCTGGCAGTACATAAATAGTCTGCGACTAGAATTTTATAACAGCTCTTCGAATTAGAGAAGGTTTTCCTTCGAAATGTGTCAGCAGATGAATCCACAACTCAAATTTTACATTGTGAACACAAAACTGGTTTAAATTTAATATGTGCGGAAAATTAAAATTACACTCAGAACATGAAAATGCTTTTTTTATTCTGGCATTACATGATTAACAAAATTTTTATTACTGCACCTCGAATAAGATAATGTTTTCCTTCGAAAATTTTCAGCAGATGAATCCACAACTGAAATTTTACATTTTAAACACAAAACTGGTTTAAATTAAATCTGTGTGCGGCAAATTAAAAACACACTCAGAACATGAAAATGGATTCTCTTTGATTTTGGCAGCACAAACATCTGCAACTTTAATTTTATGACTGCACTTTGAATAAGAGAATGTTTGCCTTCGAAATATTACAACAGAATTTTTTTGCATTATGAACTGGATTAAATTAAAACTGTGTGCGGCGAATTAAAACTACACACAGATGAAAATGATTTTTCTTTATTCTGTTAGCACATGCAGAGTCTGCAACTAGAATTTTATACGTCGAATAAGAGAATTTTTTCCTTCGAAATATGTCAGCAGATGAATCGAGAACTGGAATTTTACATTCTGATCACATAACTGGTTTTGAATTAAGAGTGAATCTATTCACCACCCTCATTTTGAATTATTTATTAATAAACTTCGTATCGCCTTCAAGTTACAACTCGGACTGACTGACTCATTAATAAAACCAACCACACACTAGAAACTAGATCGATAACTTCGGGCCTTTGAAGGGGGCAATTTACAACAATATTTCACCATGAATATGCAATAATTTTACGATTTTTTTTCTATGGGGACTTGTGACGTAACACACCACAGTTGAAAATAGAGTATACCACAACCAAAATAAGTTACAAATAAATTTTAAACAGAAAGTCGTAAAAAAGTGGGCAGTCTTATTAATTTAGGGTCAACTAAAACAAGAACTGTGAATAGATTTATTTACATCGGCAATTTTTTTCTCGAGATCGACTCAAAAACTGTTTGAGAATCCCTGCCATAGACTCACTGACTCCTTTTGCGGTATTGACATAAAAATAGGAACTATTTTGTATTTTTTTTGACAAGATTATCCCTCCAAAGAACCTCTCTTTGTTTCTCTTTAAAAAATCTATTAACCTACCCAATTTTAACGTTTTCTTACTACGTTATGGTTCATCTTATCGACTCTATACGACGCCTTCTAGATTAGTATCGTAGATTTTACGTTATGGTTCATCTTATCGACTCTATACGACGCCTTCTAGATTAGTATCGTAGATTTTACGTTATGGTTCATCTTATCGACTCTATACGACGCCTTCTAGATTAGTATCGTAGATTTTACGTTATGGTTCATCTTATCGACTCTATACGACGCCTTCTAGATTAGTATCGTAGATTTTACGTTATGGTTCATCTTATCGACTCTATACGACGCCTTCTAGATTAGTATCGTAGATTTTACGTTATGGTTCATCTTATCGACTCTATACGACGCCTTCTAGATTAGTATCGTAGATTTTACGTTATGGTTCATCTTATCGACTCTATACGACGCCTTCTAGATTAGTATCGTAGATTTTACGATGATGACTTTAGATTTTAGATAATTAAACGTTCATATTGTTATGGTACGCCCAAACGACAAAGAATTCAAACTCCTAATTCGCCGCAAACTACACAACACCCTGCTCTCCCCCCTGTTCCCTGCTTCCTACTTCCTATCCCATCCGCCCACCCGCACGCGATCCCTTCCACGAGTTGAGAATTGCGAGCCGCCTCGGGCACACGTTAAGCCCGCGCGTTGATTCCCACTGTTCGCGCCCGGCGTACTATCACTCGAATTGTACTCAAATATAACCTGCAATGTTAATTCAATAACCTACGGGTTTAGCGCTGATATTTCACCATGCCTGTGTAAACTTCGGTTCTGTCCTAAACTCGGGAGGTGCCCCTGGAAGCCGGAAGACGAAGACCCCCCAACATCATGTAAGCTGTACAATTGTTTCCTCATTTGATTGTGTCCTTTAACGATAGACTGTAAACTCCCGCGCAAAGCCATCACTCAGAGAGTTTCGTTTAGGGATCTTGAGGTTATAAACACGATAGCTAGGATTGTGTAGTATGTATTTCTTGTGTTGAATTGTACTGAAATGACCTATGTACTGTGTTTTAAATTTGCAATACATGAATCTATTTAACTCAATCCTGTTATTATTCTGCTACGGCAGGAGGGTTTCCTAGAGGGGGAGTATCCTGCCAGACGACTGAGATGCGAAGGAATTTCTGAAGCCTCGAGCGACCCACCACCTGAATAGAGGGTAAATCATGCCTCCCCTGAGAGCTAGCTTGGGACATGTTTGGGGGCCCGCTCCTAACACTGGCGTCCATAGTGGGGCCCAGAATTTTTTTTTCATTTTTGCCATTGTCTCAGTCGCCTTACGGAGTGCTCCCTGTCGAAATCTTCCCCGCATAGGAACTGTTTGTAAACATTGATTGTACTGTGTCTTGGTGTTTTATACCCAGTGAATAATGAATTCTGTGGGAAACCACAGAAATCCATGTGCAAGTTAAGTCCATAACGCAGATTTGATTGCAATTATAAAAAAAATTGCGTCAAAGTTGAAAACATGGCCATTTTGTATTAACCAGAAAGACGGCAGCATTTAAACCGCGAATCTGACTGCGCACGCGCCGACCCCTTTGTTCACAAAGCAGCGGACGAGCAACAGTAATTCGCGCCAAATCAACGGCCCGATGTTTCACGCGGTAAATACATACCTAATCTCTGAGTTGCGCGCGCACCCACGCGCATCGAAGCATAAAAGTGCGTTTATCGCGCCAAACTCCAACGGCAAAAATCCGTTTGAATCAGGCAGAACAATTCCCTGTCACTATGCAGTGTTTTGAATAATAAAATCGCCCTTCTGTCACTAAGGTCGGAAGCAATGGAGATCGCTATTGTAAATTTGGTTTTGGAATTCCAATTACCTTGTGGATTCTTTAATTAAAAAATCTCACACTCACGTTTTCTTGCACAATATACCGATCGGCCCACTTGTTGTGTCTGTCAAATTAGTACCACGTATATTTCACCAAATGAACAAAATAATGACTTTCTTTCCACATTCTACGTTATAGGTACCGCATTTTTTTTTCAGCATAAGTGTAAAGTGAATTGTTTTTTTTTTTTTCCTTACATAAAAAAAAGTGAAATAATAATAAAACCAATGATTGGTTCCATGAAAAAATAAAATAATTTTAATGTGGTTTCGTAACAAATCCCATATTCAGTTATTTTCATCCGGAAGTTTGTCCTTATTTGCCAGAAGAGTGCCTTTTGTGAATTTTAGTGCCTTTCTCAGTGCAAAGTGGTTTGTGAAAAATAAAAAACCCGTTTTCTAAAGGTCAGTCCTGGCAAAATTTTTTGGAAATAAATAAATACTTGTGAATTTCACAGTTTTCTCAAAAGTGGTTTGTGAAAAATAAAAAACCCGTTTTCTAAAGGTCAGTCCTGGCAAAATTTTTTTTTGGAAAAAAAATAAATACTTGTGAATTTCACAAGTTTTCTCAAAAGTGGTCAGTGAAACACAAAAACCTTTACTACTTAGGTCTTTCCACGCAAAAATTTTTTCTTGTGCCTTCCTTTGACAAAGATTCTGGTGTCATATATACCAAATTGTAGTATGGAATACAGTTTTCTATAACTATTTTAGAAATACCAACCAGTGATTACCAAGTGAAAAGTGCCTCACAAAATTAATTTTGCGTTTGCTAAAGAAGACCCCTGGCAATTTTTTTCACCACCTGGGAAACTCACAATGGAAAACAATCAAGCTATGGCATCATCCAATTTGGGCATCATTCCCAACGTGCACAACTTATCCAAAACTCACTTACAAACTGCTTTAAGGGATAGAGGACTCTCGCCATCAAGCAAATCTAAACCTACATTAAAGGCTTATGCACTTTTATTCAACAAAAAGTACATTAAGAGAATAAACCTCGCCCCCTCAAGCGAAAATAATTCACGCTCGGCTACGCAAGTTTTGAATAATCTTGTTCCTAACGAAGAACCTATGCCACAAGTAATGATAAAACAGGACATCGCACCCACCTTGACACAAGATAAAACCTACGATTTATCCTCGTGGAAAATCAAATATAATGGCGTCTCCGATGTACTGGATTTCATTGACCGTATTGAAGAAACGGCTACAATCAAAAATATCCCATTCGAGATTCTACGAAAAAACTTCATAGAACTCATCTCCCCAGAATTGATACCCTGGCACCGCATTCAAAAAACTAAATGCAAAGATTGGAATAAACTCAGATCTGCCCTAATCTCGAGCTTCGGAAAAACGGAAGCCCAGCACCGGATCAAATTATCTTTACTATCTATTAAACAGCTAGTAAATGAACCTGTAGCAACATTCATAGAAAGGGCTGAATCCATTAACATCAAGCTTTCACATCCTGTTTCGGAAGCTGAACTATTACCAGTCATAACTGATGGCCTTTTAAGCAAATACGAGAACATCATTACCTCACAGAAAATTGCATCCCTAGCCCAGCTAAACGAAGTCTGTCTCCTTCTGGAATCGTACCAGGATAGGAAAAACATAAAGAATGTGTCAAATAATGTAGTTGTGCCAAGCCGTTCGTCTGGTTTAAAACCAGAATTCAACAACAAAAAAGTGTGCTCTTTTTGCAAAAAAGTAGGCCATCTGGCCACTACTTGTTTCAAGCAAGCAAGGTTTCTGGAATCTAAGGAACCCCGAACTTTCAAGAGGCATCACTCTAGGGACCGCTCTCCTCCAAGCGACGAACTGCGCAACATTTTCAAGAAATCAAGGCACAACATGGAAAGGTTACAAAACCCAAGCGATGTCAGACCTCAGGTGGATTTCTCCAAGCCCCCACCAAATTTCTACATGAAGAGGCCAAAAAACTAAATAATAACCTCTCAGGCACCCATTCTGAACCAAGGTCTAAAGAATGGACTGATTGGTTAGCACACATTAAGTATTTTAACCAGACCTTAAATGTTTCTTCGGTTTGTTGCAAACAAGCTAAAGATGGGAGACCCTATGCTTTTTTCTCTGTTAACAATGTGCCCTTTTCCGGATTACTTGATAGTGGTGCATCTGTCAGCTGTCTTGGCAACAATGCTCACCTGCCTTTTGTTAACAGTGATTTTAGAATTTCGCCCCAATCAACACACCTGACGACTGCGGATAATGTTTCCCAACCGGTCATCGGTGCCCTTGCCCTGCCAATTAATTGTAACAATAAAATAGTTACAATCAATTTTCTAATAGTGCCCTCTATATCCCAGAATTTCATCCTTGGCGTTGACTTCTGGAAGGCATTCAATGTTGCTCCCCAAGTATTTAATACTCTTGGCGAAACCTCCACTGCTGCTCAAATTAGTGAGATCCGCACAATAATACCTCACGAAAATTTAAGCACGGACCAGGCTCTCCAACTGAAAGAAATGGTCAATAAATTCGAGTCAATATCTTTCGAAAAATGTGGATTAGGTTTGACAAATTTGGTTGAACACCATATCAAAACCAATGGCCGGCGTGTAAAGTGTCAATTACATGCCCACCCTTTCGTTGATAAAACGAATATTGTTAAAAAATCATTTTTGTAAATTTATGTACAATCCACGGTGTAGTTTGCCCCGTTCATGTTCGTGAATTGGCAACCACCGTAATTTTTGTCTCACACGTTTTTTTATTTTTTTTTCTTTCTTTTTCTCACCTGTTCCAAAATTGATCACTTTAGAGCAGAGACACCCCTCGAGTGACAGTGTTCGGGAAGTCATGAACCCAATCATTGCCTCTCAACCCCTCACACTACGCAACGTTCATGCCATGGCACGCTTTGCCATGTAATGCAATATTGTAATTTTCACCATTTTTGTTTGTTGTTTTTTTTTCATCATATCGGAAGGAATCTCTTCATTTTTTTTCTTTTTATGTTCTGTAAATACTGGAGCGTCGTTCTAGAATCGATTTGGTAAACTCCAAAGCGTTAAATCACGACCCAGGACTAGTAAACCATCTCAACATGCTCCATATTTTACCCATCATAAGTGGTTACTCACATAATCACATTCCTTGTGTATAGTAGTTTTCAATTTTTTCTCAAATGTCAAAAATTGATGGCGTCCTACCCGAGCTCTTTGCTAACAAATTGGATTTTGACACATCCATTTTGAAATCATATGTATATAAATAAAGGAAAAGCCTTTAAATTGGTCTTTCCATCCTTGTACAAATCCTCATGGACTCGTTTCAACTAAAGTACGTAAAACCAAATACTCGGTCTTTTGTTGTTATAAGAAGTCCTCGATTTGTCCCTCTTCACAACATGTATGTCTTGTATTACATGCTTCAACCCTTACGGAAAAGGTTAATAAAACCTAACGGCAGCCCTGATTTCCGTACATAAATAACCGCAGTTTAACGTAAATCATCAATGTTTTGTTTGATCATCGTTTTACAAACATAGGCATTCAACTCCTGTTTCGCCATTTAACCAAGTATTTGCAACCTAAATTGCACATAACCTGGTATGTTGTAACCGCACAAAGGGTATGTAAAACCACAATTGGTCCCTTTTATTTGTCCCCACTGAAGTTTGCTGCAATAGACAGTATGTAAAACCATGTAGGTCTGTCTTTGTTTGTCACATGGTGTAAACAGAAATGTACTCTGTCATCACCCCGCCTTTATAACATACGAAGTGACATTAAATTGTTTACCTCCTTGTTATCCTATCGTACGCTCCTGGGCTACGGAGTTAGTTAATCTAACAAATCTTTATAAACTGTGTCAAAACAAGCATAGTTAACGTTTATTGTGTTGTATTTAAACGTAACCCTGTTACATTATAGGAGAGATCCTTAGAACATCCACCATTATAGGAGGGATCCTTAAAATACCTGCCGCGATACGAGAAGTTCGTCATAATCACTTTTTTCTCATAGCTAAATGTTATTGAGCTGGTCGTGTGACATATTTGTCATGAGAACCATTTTGTACATTCTATTTTGGTCGTGTGCCATTCATTTGTCATGAGAACCATTTTGTACATTCTATTTTGGTCGTGTGCCATTCATTTGTCATGAGAACCATTTTGTACATTCTATTTTGGTCGTGTGCCATTCATTTGTCATGAGAACCATTTTGTACGTTCTATTTTGGTCGTGTGCCATTCATTTGCCATGAGTACCACCCTTTTCGTATAACCTGTTCCGGTCGTGTGTCATTTATTTGTCATGAGTACCGCTTTTATGTATAACTGTGTATAAACTCTGTACACGAGACGTGGAGACGTAATAACAATACTTACCGTGATTCGTGTGAACGACATAATATCGGCTTTGCTATCTTCTTTAGGATGCATTGTATAAACTCTTTGACTTCTGTCTATAATTGAGTTATATCTTGTATGTACTTACATATTTTGTACACTATACGTGGAGACGTTAAAACACTTACCATGAGTCGTGCGAACGAAATAATATCAAACCCTTTGTGTGCGATCTACGAAATGTAGTCCACAACCCTTTGTTGTCATTCAACGCCAATGCCCGTGGACTTCCTGTTTTTTTACTTCTTTGCAAAAAGGAAAGAAGCCCAGGAATATCTACTATCCCAAAAGGACTAGTTTTCAGCTTCACTGTCAATTATGGGGCATAGTGCTGTGGGAGTTAATCGATTGAGCACAAAAAAACCACCTAACTCGTTGTCTGGAGAACGAACAAGAAAACCCCCAGGTTTGTGAAATTGGAGCAAGGGTCTGTCTTTTCTCACAATCATGTAGAAGTTTTTAAAATGACCCCTAATCTTTTGCCCAATACACGCGAAAGATTAGCCTCTTTGATATAATGTGTATTCAAATGTCTCCTCATCCTTTTTGATAAATGTAAAGAGTCAGGAAATCTGCTGGTTGATTATGTTTCATTTTCACATAGAGTTTGAATCGGAAATTGGTCCAGTCTCTAGCAAGTTTCGCAACTCGTCTCCCTTCTCCCCTCCTCCTCCCATTCCCCATGTTTCAGACTTATGTTATGAAGTGAAAAATCTGTCGTTGACCATATCTCGCCCTCACTTGGAGTTCGAATAGGTAACTGTCCGGTTATCTACAGGTTTTCCCCCTCAATCTCTGCATATGTCTCACCAGTTTTTTCTCTCTTTTCTCAATTCCACGAAACACATTCATGAATGTTGGATATGTACGATATGCACTTGGCGTACCGTCTGTCTCCTTTTGACAACCTTTATTCATGAATTGGTTTCCCTTTGCCGTGACTAGTTCACGATTCTTTGTCTCGTTCTTTGAAATTCTACGAAAATGTTACCATCTCATGTTAGCATAGGCCATAGAGGGCCGGTTGTTTTTTAACCAAGACATATTGTCACTAGGCAAACGCCAAGTCATCCTGGCAAAGGAAAATGTTCATGTAATCACAATTTAGTTAGGAATCTCTCTTCGTCACTCTCTGGGTCGGTGGTTAAAATTTCGTTATTTCATTATCTGGACACATTTTGTTTCTCTCCAAACCTTTTCTTCATTGGTCCCTAGGCAGGTAAACTTCAAGAATTTTGCTCTAATAATAATTCCTCCCGGATTTAAAAAGAAGCCCAGGCGGAGGTCATCACCAACAGCCAAGCTGAGCTTCACTTCCTGACAGCACGCGCTGTGGTTACAAGGTCTCTCCTGCTGCCATTTTCTACGCAATTGTTCCTGAAAGCACAGACCATACCGCCCATACGTATGTTGTCTTGTCGTGCCACAGCAAGCTGAGTTGTCCCACTATACTTTATGACACTCTAAACTACCTTTTGGGCACGCTAGCTCTTAGGTTTGTTCTTACTCTTGCTATCAATGCCAACCTTGTCGTCTCTTGCTCTGTCATGCAGTGACGCATATATCGTCATGTGTAAACCATCAGTACCTTGACCCACCAGTATTCGCTGAATGCGCACCAATACAAGTTATCTTGAGCTACATTATGCTTCAATAACCATTATATACGATCCGTGTTTACCATAATAACACTTAGGATTCGCACTGGCATGTCTGCAGATACTGGATTCTTCTCTTCAATGACCTCTGTAACCATAGCCGCGGCACAGCAACCACAGTCTCCACTTCGTGAACTTCGACGTCTTCGACAAAACCAAGTGTTTTCTAAGGCCCAAATGTACTCCTGAGCGTTGTCTCAAATGGGTCTGATTACAGTGATAATGTAATCCTTAGAATCCGTGAAGTCACGTCCTTTTCTTCGAAATTCTCCGAAACCAAACAAATCCACGCTTCACAAACTCAGCTCCAAGACCAATGAAACCTTAGAATCACACACTTTTTTCTCTTCTCTTGTACAAATGTATTGTCATTCTTTCAATTGCATAACCATGTGTATTGTCATTCTTTCAATTGCATAACCATGTGTATTGTTATTTTCAATTGCATAACCTTGTATGTTGTTTTACACCATGTACTTTTCCCAAATTTGTCTTGTCCAAACATTGTATGTACCCCCACCCATTCCCTACAAACATTGTGACCCAAACTATAGCATAAAACTGTATGTTCTAGCTAGGAAATCTCTCAAGCAACGAATCTCTCAAAACCCCGATGGAAGCATAAGAGGATTTTTTTTTCCCTACAGCTCCATTGCCACGTCGCTTTTTTTCCAAGCGCGGGGGGAAGTGTTATGGTACGCCCAAACGACAAAGAATTCAAACTCCTAATTCGCCGCAAACTACACAACACCCTGCTCTCCCCCCTGTTCCCTGCTTCCTACTTCCTATCCCATCCGCCCACCCGCACGCGATCCCTTCCACGAGTTGAGAATTGCGAGCCGCCTCGGGCACACGTTAAGCCCGCGCGTTGATTCCCACTGTTCGCGCCCGGCGTACTATCACTCGAATTGTACTCAAATATAACCTGCAATGTTAATTCAATAACCTACGGGTTTAGCGCTGATATTTCACCATGCCTGTGTAAACTTCGGTTCTGTCCTAAACTCGGGAGGTGCCCCTGGAAGCCGGAAGACGAAGACCCCCCAACATCATGTAAGCTGTACAATTGTTTCCTCATTTGATTGTGTCCTTTAACGATAGACTGTAAACTCCCGCGCAAAGCCATCACTCAGAGAGTTTCGTTTAGGGATCTTGAGGTTATAAACACGATAGCTAGGATTGTGTAGTATGTATTTCTTGTGTTGAATTGTACTGAAATGACCTATGTACTGTGTTTTAAATTTGCAATACATGAATCTATTTAACTCAATCCTGTTATTATTCTGCTACGGCAGGAGGGTTTCCTAGAGGGGGAGTATCCTGCCAGACGACTGAGATGCGAAGGAATTTCTGAAGCCTCGAGCGACCCACCACCTGAATAGAGGGTAAATCATGCCTCCCCTGAGAGCTAGCTTGGGACATGTTTGGGGGCCCGCTCCTAACAATATTTAATATCAGTTTCGTTTAATTATTAAATTACAGTAACGTAAGCATTTCACTAATAGTATGTTATATAATACCAAACCAACGTATTAAAAAACGGACTCTTACGTCAAATTTTGTAATGCGATTTTATACAGGAAAAGAATTAGTAAAAATTGAAAACAGTTTTGTTTTATGCCACCCCACACTTCTCCACACTCCACACAGGAGGCACTGAGGAAAATCATTTCTTACTGGGCCTTTATATCATCTTTAGGGATGCTGTGCGCTAACTTTAAGTTTTTTTAAGTTTAAGTTTAAGTTTTTTTTTTCTTTAAGGGACCGCAACCCGGATTTGTACCGATTTATTACGTATTTCCCTTAAACACGGTAAGTTTTAAAGCTCTTAAAAAAATATGTGTTATTCTTGAGGATAATATCTAGACTTTGCCGAAACGCATATTATATAAAATTCACTCGATAGAAAAAAATCGCAAAGTATGCTCCAAAAATTATTATTAACACGTTTGTTTCAGTTTTTTATATGTATGAACAAATTCTCACTGTTTCTTTAAATGTAGTTTAAGACAATGCCCGCGAGATTTTTGCTCTATTTTAAACGAGTCGCGTTTTATTAAACATTTTCGCAATTTTCGCATCGATTTTGTCGCTGTAAATGTTAGCGCTCTCCTCTAACATTCGTAATTTCGTATCTATCCATCTTCTTCTTTTCGGGCCCGGTTGCAGAGCCTTAAGGAAAGAAAGAAGAGGGAGTTTTGGTAAGGAAAAGGGTATGTTTGTAAATGTATTTAGTCTGGGGGACAGTGTACCCAGAAGTGACGGACGTATGAATTCAACTGTTCCACTGCGGTGCTTGACGATGGGTCCAGAGAGTCCGACTGTATTGGTCAACCGGCCAAGACCTGAACAAACCTAATGCCATGAACCCGGGTACCCTCATGGTCGGCCCTGAGCCAAATGGGCACCTGGCGCTAAAAAAAAACCTTAGGGGCGCTGTATTAGTCGTTAGGTTTTATCAGAGCATTGGCACCTATTCAAGTTGGCGCCGGTAGTAAGTCATCTTAGAGGATGCTGTGTGGAGGGTATTTTTAAAGAAAGTAAGGAGCGGAAGGTCTGCAAAGGAAAAGGGTATGAGGGGTGGGTAGGAATCGGGAGTTCAGTGTGTCCTGGTCAAATCTCACCCCATGATCCCGGGCACCCCAGCTAAGTCACAAAACGTATCAAAGCCCATAGGGTGACCTGTGGCAGAGTTGTTGGTTATCCAATAAATGATTCCCGGGGCGGCGGTTCAGTGGTTTCCGTGAAGGAGTAACAAACATGCACACATCCATACATCCATGCAAACTTTCGCCTTTATAATATTAGTAGGATAAATAAGATTAATGTCATCATGAAGAAAAGGTCGTTAATAGATAAACACAATTTTACATCCATGCCATGGACATATGAATATATCTGGACCTGCCCTAAGTGATAAAAACGTATTATTTCCCCCTCCCCATGGAGCCGGCTATAGCTCCGCCTTGGAGCCAGCCGGGCTTACGAGAGCGTCGCTTGAATCTAAAAAATGTGACGTCATCATTCTTGCCCTGAGCAGCGCGCTGGTCACATCGCACATTTTTCGAACAAAAGTGAGAGCTTGCGCTATACATTATGCCCTAATATATGTGAACGTAGCGAATGTGGGCGTTTATCCAGTGAGTTACAGGGGTAAGTAAATTATGAAACATTTGTAAAAGTGTCTCAACTAAACACGGCAACAAAATATTCCCGTGTGAAAAAGGGCGAACTTTCTTTTGCCGATTTCGACTACGCAAATATGATAATAACGTGGCGGGCAATTCGCGCTCCCATGTAAAAAGGTTTATTCATTAAAAAGCAGTTTTGTTTTAAGAACTAAATGGTGATATTATAATGCGAGAAGCCTATATACTGTCAGATTGATTTTTTTAACAAATCACAGTCATCTTCCCCTCTTCACCCTCCATAGTTTGGTTTTACCCCTCATCTGTAACTTCTGGTCTATTAAATTTGGATGTCTATGATCCATGCAAACTTTCGCCTTTATAATATTAGTGGGATAAATAAGATTAATGTCATCATGAAGAAAAGGTCGTTAATAGATAAACACAATTTTCCAACGATATGTGGATAAATTTTTCAATTTACAAACATCAGCAAATGGTTAATATTATGTACCTATATATAAACACAATCTGGTTCCTCTCCGATCCGATCTGAATTTTCTCTCAATGGTCTTTCTCTCCGCCTCTTTGACTGACAGCCGCCGCCCCCGTCAGTCTGACAGCTCCCCGTCAGTCTGACAGTGATGCAAAGAGTGTGTTTGTGTACCCGGAAAGACACTGGTGAAATAACAACCCAGGACAACACAAGGACAACAAACCGCATTCCGTTGGTATACCACCGCCACTAAAAAATAACAGAATATTTCTAAGTAGATGATTTTGAAATATTTTGTCGCTTCCTATCCCACTGCTTATAAGCGTTTTACACGAAGAATTTTAAAGTAAAACTTCTTTACGCACGCTTGACTTGGGGAGTAAGCTGGTGAATGCGTGACGAGAGCGTTACGAAAAGCGAGGCGAACGGTAGTTGAGAGGGAGATACAAGTTAGTGAAGATAGAAAGAGAGAGAGAGTTACGTTTCGCATATTACTGTAGGGGCAAGAGAGAGAGAGGTTCGAGCACACATTTTCTTTCTCTCTTTCTCTCATAGCCAGTTACGTTTCGTATATCTAAGACACAGTGTAGGCCTATTGTCTGTATCACACTGTAGGAGCAAGAGAGAGCAATGCGCGCGCACATTTTCTTTCTCTCTTAAAGCACACTCGTTTTTTTCATACAGATTCCCATACGGAAACTACGTGAAAACCCATTTGCTTTATACCATTATTTTTAACACCATAAAA
Organism: Limnephilus rhombicus; assembly: GCA_929108145.2. Lineage (NCBI taxonomy): Eukaryota > Metazoa > Arthropoda > Insecta > Trichoptera > Limnephilidae > Limnephilus > Limnephilus rhombicus. The sequence goes on along the minus strand of OV815297.1, from coordinate 29,335,287 downwards.
GGATTTTAACTGACACTGGGGCAATTGTTTGACAGAATTTTAACAATTAATCAAATTTCAGAGTTAATTTTCAAGTTCTGGAAAGTTCCATTCAAGTTATGTTATTTTTTTTACATTAGCTACACACAGGACACCATGAGGAAAATAATTAAGCTCAGGTCCTATGTCGTTTTTGGAAATGCTGTGTGGAGGGTCTTTTTAAACTTTAACTGCTGACATGATTTTTTTACGTATTCTCTGACGTGGGGCCTAGGCGGCCCGCTACTTTAAATGTTTATATGTTAGAGATCCATGAAAATTTTGAAGTCCAAATTATTATTTATTGGACAGTTTAAATATATTTAAATAAAATAAAATTATTTTTTATCGTTAAGTAACTTATATTTGACAGTTTGGATATAATGTAATATTTTTTGGCAAAAATCACTTGAGATCAGTCTGTATTATCTTTTAAACTAAAAAAAACAATGAACTCACTTTTATAATAATATTTCAGTAGTGTCTCGAATAAGCTATATATATAAAACTTAAGTAAAGTTGTTTATGTTTATTAGTACATTTTTACATAGAGAGGCCCGCAAAAAATATAGAAATGAATTTTCTTACAGAAATTTAATTTAAAACATTTCAAATTTAAAACTTACGACTCTGGCGTCACTAAATTCGAAGCTACTGGTCACACGCGGGGGAGCGGAGTATTTCGATATTATTATTATTGCTGGGCCTGAGCGGCCCCACGGCAGCAGTCAAATGTTAAGAAAAGGAAGGAGAGGAAGTTCTAGTAAGTAAAAAGGTATGAGGGGTGGTAAGAATCTGGGGTTCAGTGTGTCCAGGTCATCCGCCGCCAAAACCTAGACAAACCTCACTCCAAGAAGCCGGGCACCCCTGCCAAGTCACCTAACGCAGCGAACCACTCGGGGTGACCTAGGGCAGAGGTGTTTTATGGGCCAGTTGCTTCACAGAACTGTAATAATAACGGAACTTGAATAGAAATTTAAAAGGACTGGAAATTTGATGAATTGTTTAATTTCTCTGAAACAACCCGTCCTTAGTATTTCTATATAAATTCTAAATCATGTATTTGATAGTCCATCGTCTGTTGTTGTTTTTTTATTATTATTTTAATATTATAATACCTCACAACACAAGAGACCCAATTGCTACCATCTGGAGCCAGGGAGACTTTGGCATCCACAATTGAGGTACGTTGTGAGGATGAGGTTAGTTGGGGAGGGAAAGGAGATGGGGAAGAAGAAGGTGAGGAAGTACCTAGCTATTCATAACTGGTCACCAAGCACAATTAAAGCCATTTCAAGCAACATTTTAATTCTGAATGGAGGACTTACACCAGAGCGATGCTGAGAGTATCTTCCACTCTGGAATATGCTGCAAATATACTATTGAACCAGAGTTAAATTAAAATCATAGACTGACAAAATTAGTCCGTTTGTTAATAATATAAACTAGCAGCTTTAAAAACCCGCGCCGCAGGTTTTTGCTGTTAGGACCTGCGGGGGCCTTTTAGTTCGGCCTCGCCCTGTTTGAGTGTAGGTAACCATTTTATAAATCCGATAAGAACTGGTTCCAAAAATAGCCAGTTCTTTCCTCGGTTCCACTGTGATCCAGTGACAGCTAGTCACCGAGTTAAAGTAACCGTGACAGGCAATGAGGCCATATGTAATATCTCCATATCCGGAAAGATACTTTAATTCTATAAATTATAAATTCTATACCTAGGGAAGAAACGTCCACATACGAGCTGCTGACGGAAGTAGCGACATCTTGTGTCGAATTCTTGAATTCGGAACCGAATTATAACAGTAGCTTTGTGTGAAATTCCACGTACACAGATGTTACTTATGGCGCGGCGTGTATGGCGTGGCGTCCGACATGCACTCATAGCTGGGTTCTGAAATTCAACCACGCAGACGCTACGATAGATTATAATCATTACATACATGGTCGAAGATTACATAGTATAAAATGAAGTCGCTCAAAATGTATGTGCGCATAGATCTATTAAACTACGCGACGGATTTTCATGCGGTTTTCACCAATAGATAGAGTGATTCAAGATAAAGGTTTATAGGTAATATTCAATTCAGGCAGCGGGCAGCGGGCAGCTGGCAAGCGGGTGGCGTGGATTTTATAAAGGTCGGGTAATGGCGTTGTGTTTCGTTAGCCACAGCAACGTGTGTCCGGGTCTGCTAGTTAATAATAATTAGAATTTTTCTGAATTGAAAATTAATCCACATTTTTTATGTCTTTATATAACAACATGGCTGGATTTTTCTTCACCATCAAAGATTCATAAATCTGTTTGGGCGGGGTCTGGAGATAAAACAGATCCCAGTCTCACCGAGACCCCTTCAGATGGTGGATGAATGGACCTATTGTGAACACAAATATATATTACAAAGAAGAAGAGGGTTCAAGACGTTG